>JAWMAG010000007.1:2400000-3600000 GCA_037013455.1 Ceratitis rosa
CTTTTACTATCTAAAGTTTTACAGTTAGGTCTCACAATTTGCTTTCACAATAATAGAGTTGTCAATGCTCAAGTTACTTAGAAAAAAATTTCTTTAAAATACTCACTGGTTACCAGAAACAACTAATTTACGATCGGTCTTATAATATTGCAACAGAGTGTATTCATTTTCGCTTTCGATGTCTTTAGAGGTTGAATTGAAACTTATAAATATGTTGCAAGTAGTCGCACTGGTGCACAAAGAACGGCAGTAGATGTTCAGCCTTCGGAAACACTGAAACTGAGAGAGTATTTACATTACATTATCATCCATAAAACTAAATATCCGCGATTCGTGCCTAAGCTGGTGCCTATCCTCAAATTCGCTTTTGCATTTAATTCTGTTCTTATTGCAATTTCTTTCCTTTACACAGCATTCAACTAAATATATGTGCGTGAAAAAGAATCGAGAAGAGCTACGCACGAAAGCTATCGCCGGAATAAGCCGCCCTGTCCAGCGATAGGATATGGTACTTGCCACACTTTGCAGTACGCAATCCCAATAAACCGAGTAAGTTGCGTATGGTTTTCGATGCAGCAGCTGAGGTGGACGGTGT
The DNA here is from genome assembly GCA_037013455.1 of Ceratitis rosa. Taxonomy (NCBI): domain Eukaryota; kingdom Metazoa; phylum Arthropoda; class Insecta; order Diptera; family Tephritidae; genus Ceratitis; species Ceratitis rosa. The sequence continues at coordinate 2,400,596 of JAWMAG010000007.1, forward strand.
GTCACTCAACTCACGGCCCCGTAAGGGACCACAGGAATATCGGCCGATGCCTGCCATACTTTTCCACTACCGGGAAGAAGCAGTAGGAGTGTGTGGCGACATCAAAGAAATGATCCATCAGGAGTTGATTCAACGTAGTGATCGATCTGCTCAACGATTTATTAATAAATAAAAATAATGCTAGAAGGAAAAGGAAACTTAGTCCTCGCGATGAAAGAAAAATATGCCACGCTGCGGGTAATTCTATGAAGAGTTGCTCAACTCTATCTAGCCTTCCCGGCATAAATGTAAGCCGTCAAACGATATGGAGGTCGCTAAAACGAAGTGGAAGCATAGAGCGAACAAAGATGAAACCAGTGCCACGTCTGCTACCTCGTCACATAACTGCCCGTGTGCATTTTGCCGAACAAAACATGTTAACAGATTGGACCTCGGTAAGAAATTTCTCTAGGACATCCAAAATGGAAAAAAATTAATCAGAACTTGATTCCAGGTAATTTTTTCAGATGAAAAAAAGATCAACCTTGATGGGCCAGATGGTTTTAATGGATACTGGTATGACGATGGAAAAGTTGTTCCGTTACCCGATTATGAAGAAGTCCGAATAGCGATCGTCCGCTTAAAAAACAACAAAGCGGCAGGGGCCGATGGATTACAGGCCGAGCTATTCAAATACGGCGGCGAAGAACTGATCAGGTGCATGCATCAGCTTCTTTGCAAAATATGGTCGGATGAAAGCATGCCCGACGATTGGAATTTAAGCGTGCTCTGCCCGATCCACAAAAAAGGCGATCCCACAGTCTGCGCCAAATACCGTGGAATAAGACTTCTTAATATCGCATATAAGGCCCTATCAAGCGTATTGTGTAAAAGACAAAAGCCCACCGTCAACAAACTGATTGGACCTTATCAGTGTGGCTTTAGACCTGGTAAGTCAACCATTGACCAGATATACATCATGCGCCAAATCTTGGAAAAGATCCGTGAAAAGAGAATCGACACCCATCACCTTAACGTCAGTTTACTTAGCGGTATAAGTTTTGCTGTCGAAGGCACTAAAAGCTCCGTCAGAGTCGGGAAGGACCTCTCCGAGCCGTTCGATACCAAACGAGGTTTCAGACAGGGTGATTCCTTATCGCGTGACTTTTTTTAATTTAATACTGGAGAAAATAATATGAGCTGCAGAGCTAAATAGAGAAGGTACAATCTTCTATAAGAGTGTACAGCTGCTGGCGTACGCCGATGATATCGACATTATTGGCCTCAACAACCGCGCTGTGAGTTCTGCTTTCTCCAGACTTGATAAAAAAGCGAAATGAATGGGTCTGGTAGTGAATGAGGGCAAGACGAAATCTCTCCTGTCATCAAACAAACAGTCGTCGCTTTCGCGACTCGGCTCCCACGTCACTGTTGACAGTCATAACTTCGAGGTCGTAGATAATTTCGTCTATCTAGGAACCAGAATTAATACCAACAACAATGTCAGCCTTGAAATTTAACGCAGAATCACTCTTGTCAACAGGTGCTACTTTGGGCTGAGTAGGCAATTGAAAAGGAAAGTCCTCTCTCGACGAACGAAAAGCAAACTCTACAAGTCGCTCATCATACCGTTCCTACTATATGGCGCAGAAGCGTGGACGATGTCAACATCTGATGAGTCGGCTCTAGGAGTCTTCGAGAAAAAGTTCTGCGAACGATTTATGGTCCTTTGCGCATTAGCAACGGCGAATACCACAGACGATGGAATGATGAGCTGTACGAGCTATACGATGATATTGACATAGTTCAGCGAATGAAGAGACAGCGGCTATGCTGGCTAGGCCATGTCGTCCGAATGGATGAAAACACTCCAGCTTTGAAAGTATTTGATGCAGTACCCGCTGGTGGAAGCAGAGGAAGAGGAAAGCCTCCACTCCGTTGAAAAGATCAAGTGGAGAGTGACTTGGGTGCACTTGGCATTGCCAACTGGCGTCAAACAACGAAAAGAAGAGATGAATGGCGCGCTATAATTGACTCGGCTAATCACGTAAGCGGTGCCAACGCCAATAAAGAAGAAGAAGAAGTATGACATTAGAAAAGAGCCGCTCTATTTTTCAAAACGAAATTTCGGTGGAGGAAATGTAATGGTGTGGGGAGCGATTTCCTCCACAAAAACAATGGAGCTGCAGTTCTGCTCAAACAGAATGAAGAGTAGTGACTATACAGCTGTCTTGCTAAGCAGCCTGATCCCGTTCCTAGCTTCTGATCCAGAGAAAAATTGGGTTATCCAACAGGATAATGCCGCCATTCATGTAAGTAAGGAAACAAAAGATTGGATGGCAACGAATTCCATCAACTTACTTGAATGGCCGGCATGCCCTCCAGATGTCAACCCAATGGAGAACATATAGGGAATTCCCGTCCGCCAAATTTATTCCAAAAATCGCCAATTTAACACAGTACACGAAATAAAATCGGCCATAATCGAAGAGTGGGGAAAGTTAGACGCTGCGCTATTAAAAAAGTTAGTTTTAAGTATGAATAAGAGGATTATTGAACTAATGAAAGGAAAAGGACAACAAATAAATTATTAAAACAAAAACATCAAACGCGTCTTCTTATTAAAATCAAACCGAATTGAATAAAATCTCAACGGTCTTATAATTCTGCAACAGGTGTTTAACTCGTTTTCTCTTTTACTATCTAAAGTTTTACAGTTAGGTCTCACAATTTGCTTTCACAATAATAGAGTTGTCAATGCTCAAGTTACTTAGAAAAAAAATTTCTTTAAAATACTCACTGGTTACCAGAAACAACTAATTTACGATCGGTCTTATAATATTGCAACAGAGTGTATTCATTTTCGCTTTCGATGTCTTTAGAGGTTGAATTGAAACTTATAAATATGTTGCAAGTAGTCGCACTGGTGCACAAAGAACGGCAGTAGATGTTCAGCCTTCGGAAACACTGAGACTGAGAGAGTATTTACATTATATTATCATCCATAAAACTAAATATCCGCGATTCGTGCCTAAGCTGGTGCCTATCCTCAAATTCGCTTTTGCATTTAATTCTGTTCTTATTGCAATTTCTTTCCTTCACACAGCATTCAACTAAATATATGTGCGTGAAAAAGAATCGAGAAGAGCTACGCACGTAAGCTATCGCCGGAATAAGCCGCCCTGTCCAGCGATAGGATATGGTACTTGCCACACTTTGCAGTACGCAATCCCAATAAACCGAGTAAGTTGCGTATGGTTTTCGATGCAGCAGCTGAGGTGGACGGTGTGTCACTCAACTCACGGCCCCGTAAGGGACCACAGGAATATCGGACGATGCCTGCCATACTTTTCCACTACCGGGAAGAAGCAGTAGGAGTGTGTGGCGACATCAAAGAAATGTTCCATCAGGAGTTGATTCAACGTAGTGATCGATCTGCTCAACGATTTATTTGGCGCGATGGTGATGCTACCAAACAGCACGAGGTTTATGAAATGCGCGTAATGACTTTCGGAGCAGCATGTTCACCTTGTACAGCAAATTATGTGAAAACAATCAATGCATTAGAGTATTGGAATAAAGTCAGTGGTGCTGTCCGAGCTGTGAAATCTATCCTGAATTGCCACTACGTTGGCGATTATGTCGACAGCTTCGCTACTGAAGATGAAGCAATTGTCATCTCGGAACAAGTACGTAAATTCATATGAGCGGCGGCTTCGAGCTGCGTAATTTTATGTCGAATTCGTCAAGAGTAACAACAGCCCTAGGTGGTAACGGAACTGCTCGTCAAATATCAAAGAAAGAAGGAGTACTGGTAGAAAGAGTGCTCGGCTTATTCTGTCAGTCAGCAACCGACAGTTTTGCGTTCCAGCTGAAATTCAACAAAGTTAACCCCAGCGTGGTGAATGGCGTCCGACGAAGCGGGAAATTTTGAGCGTGGTGATGTCCATATCTGACCCGGTACAATTTTCGAAATGGCAAGCCGAAAACACTGCAACTTCATATTTTCGTTGACGCTAGTGAGGAAGCTTTCACCGCTGAGGCCTACTGGAGATCATGTTATGCTCTTGGTGAGGTCGAGGTCTCATTCGTTTGCGCAAAAACCAAATGCGCCCCGATGAAGTCTTTAACTGTAATCCAATGGCTCCGCAGTGAACATCGGCGGTATAAACCATTCGTGCAGCACAGGGTCGCCGAGATGCTACCTGAAACTACCATAGAGAATTGGAGATGGCTACCCACAAAGCATAACGTCGCTGATGGGGCAACCCGAGCGAACAATTTTGTCGACTTCAGTTCAACCGCACGTCGGACTTGTGGTCCGCCCTTATTGCTACAAGTTCCACGCGCTTGGCCAGCTAAAAACCCGATATCTAGTCATCAAGAGGACGCTCACAAGAAGCTCCTGCCTAAATATGCTTTGGTCATCGCAAAGAGTGAGTTTTTGAATATTGACAAATTTTCTTCATTTACCAAACTGGTAAGAACGACAGCGTGGAACCTGAGATTTATCGACATTTGCCGCCGTCGCAAACAGCCTAACCAATGCTATGGTCTGACAGCCAATGAAGTTGAGATTGCTAAACTACGTTTGTGTCGCCTTGTTCAACGTAAAGAATTTGCCGAGGAGTTCCAGGAATTCGAAAGTGGTCAGGACATATCTCGCACGAGTTCGTTAATTCAACTTTCGGCATACATTGATCAAGAAGGTGTTTTTCGTGTACAAGGGCGCATAGACGCCGCCAGTTGGCTTCCAATAAACACGAGGCGCCCAATTATACTGCCACCAAATCATGCCTGAACCAAACTGGTTCTGATGCATTACCACAACAAAATGCGTCACCAAAATTTGGAATCTACAATTTGCGAGATCCGTCGAAATTATTGGGAGCCACGTCTCAAGCCAACTGCGCCGTGTGTCGTTTAAGCAAAGCCAACGCCATACGACGTAGCACCGAAAAGAGATGGGTGACATTATTCACGTGCCTGACTGTCAGAGCTGTGCATTTGGAGTTGGCCCATGACCTTAGCACCGATTCGTGCATAGTCGCCAGACACAATTTTATTAACCGTCGTGGCATTCCCGTTCGTATGAGGTTCTATAATGGAAAAAACCGTGTCGGCGTTGACAGGGAAGCAAAGCGGTTTAGCGAGGTCATTGACTGTGTTCGATTGCAGAGTGAGATGTCGCAAAAAGAGTGGGTTTTTAATTCTCCCTTCAACCCAGCTGAAGGAGATGCATGGGAACGGATGGTGCAGTGCGTCAAGCGAGTGCTACGCCAATCTCTAAAAGAAACGGAGCATACGCTAAACTGCTTCCTCTTTGAAGCGGAAAACATTGTAAGTTCTCGGCCGCTGACGCACTTTCCTTTTTATTTCAACCAAGAACAGCCGTTGACACCTAATGACTTCCTGATAGGTGAAGCTAATACACCACAAACTCCCATTGCTGACGAAGTTTTGTAGAAGACGTGCCGTTTACGTAAACAGTGGCGCATTGCTCGACAACTAAGGAATCATTTTTGGAAGCGGTGGATAGCGGAGTACTTTCCCACATTGACACTTTGGGTAAAATGGTGCCAGCGATCGAAGCCTCTGAAAATACATGATCTCGTCTTTATATCCGATCTCAACGTACCTCGTCGGGAATAGTGATGAGGCAGAGTGGAACGAATATATCCTGGAGCAGATGGAGAGGTCAAACGAGTAGATGTACGCACTACCAGAGATGTGAAACGACGTGCTGTGTCCAAATTGGCTGTTCTAGACGTGGATGGTGGTGACTCGGGTTGATTCACGGGGGTGGGGATGTTGGCAACTCCTGCCTTTATCTTTCGCTCTAATTTTATATCTTATGTATTTATCTTCTTATGTATTTATCCTCGTTCGTAGACATTACTGTAAACCTTTTAAGTACATAACATGTCTTTAAAATTAGCGGCAGTAACGGTCAATGCAGTATTGCCTTTTTCATTTCGTTATTATATTCGTATACATCCATATGTAGGTACTCTTCTGAAGTTTGTTCTTACATATGTACGTACTGCAGTGTCTTTGCTATTCTTCTATGTGCATGCCGAAGCGACGAATTGGTTAATTCGTATGCGCAGTACAAAATTACAGTCAGTCGTTGATCAGAGGGAATACGTGAAGGACACTGCCGTAAGTAACTCTTATAAAATTGTGAACTTTCTTATAATTTCTTTATTTTTAGAAATAAACCAAGTAATATTAAAATAAACCTGCCAGATCGAATTTATTTAAAATTTACTAGTTGCGTTAAATTCGCAAGCGGATCAACGACAACGAAGAGCACAATATTGACAATATCGGTCTGAAGTGAAGCCGAGTAAACTATTCATGTAAGGTTGCTATGGCTGGGAGGTATGTAAGATGGGTAATTGAAGCATGAAAAGTGTGTTTATAAAGAATTATGCCTGCTTTTAATTAGGTCATATTTGATGGCTAATGCCGTCAAAATAATGAAAACGGTTTGCCATACAAAATATCAGCCAATTGAAAAAAGGCAAATTTCGATTTGCGCATCGATGTGGCAGCGTTTGACACCAAATTTCATTTGCCAACATATTGGCAAATTGGTTTCGTTTGCTGTTTGTCAACAGCTGATAAAAGTGAATACATATGTACATATATTAAAAGACACGGGACTGTGAACAGTTTTGAAGATAAGGTTTTTTATATTATACCATTTTCAGAATTTTTTCTAGTATGTTTTTCAATTGAAAATATGGAAAAAAAATACAGAAAACATCAACGCCACAAGAAGCGTGAACGTGAAGTGGTTGGCAGAGGAAATAGAGAGGCTGATCCAGGAAGTAGAATTGACGGAAGGGACACGGAATTTCCTTTCCCCATCGATCCCTAGCGATCGGAAGTGTCTGCCAATGGAAGGACTTCTTAGTGCAGGCCGAATCCACAACTGCTTCGTTTTTCTTTGGAGACTTCGCTTTTTGTTCCATGCTTTTAAGCTCGTTATGAGACAAAGCGCCGGCGTTGCAATAACAATTGTTTTTCTATTATTGTTCATTTTAATGCGAATACGAAATACGAATAATATTTCGAAAACTATCGGTTCACATTCACAGCTAAGATGAAAACGGGGTGCCAATCGTATGACACGAAAATATGACGACAGGCTTTGGCATCCACTACTTTACCGACATTTGGTCAGTCTTTTTGATGTAATGAAAACGAATTTGACACCAAATTCACAGCTGTTACTTGATGTCAGTTTTTGATGTTAAAAATATGACCTAATGAAAACCAAGTATTATCCAGTGAATAAACTGTGTGTTTATAATGCTGCAACCACCCATCTTACATACCGCACAGCTATAACACCCGGCTGTAATAGAATATACACACATGAGTATTTTCTGCGGGACAACCGTCAGTAACGGCATCGACAAATGGCGACAACTTTTGATTTAAATGGCGCTCTCAAATAGGCCTTCGACAGCAAAACTTATACCGCTAAGTAAACTGACGTTAAGCAACACTAAAAGCTCCGTCAGAGTCGGGAAGGACCTCTCCGAGCCGTTCGATACCAAACGAGGTTTCAGACAGGGTGATTCCTTATCGCGTGACTTTTTTTAATTTAATACTGGAGAAAATAATATGAGCTGCAGAGCTAAATAGAGAAGGTACAATCTTCTATAAGAGTGTACAGCTGCTGGCGTACGCCGATGATATCGACATTATTGGCCTCAACAACCGCGCTGTGAGTTCTGCTTTCTCCAGACTTGATAAAAAAGCGAAATGAATGGGTCTGGTAGTGAATGAGGGCAAGACGAAATCTCTCCTGTCATCAAACAAACAGTCGTCGCTTTCGCGACTCGGCTCCCACGTCACTGTTGACAGTCATAACTTCGAGGTCGTAGATAATTTCGTCTATCTAGGAACCAGAATTAATACCAACAACAATGTCAGCCTTGAAATTTAACGCAGAATCACTCTTGTCAACAGGTGCTACTTTGGGCTGAGTAGGCAATTGAAAAGGAAAGTCCTCTCTCGACGAACGAAAAGCAAACTCTACAAGTCGCTCATCATACCGTTCCTACTATATGGCGCAGAAGCGTGGACGATGTCAACATCTGATGAGTCGGCTCTAGGAGTCTTCGAGAAAAAGTTCTGCGAACGATTTATGGTCCTTTGCGCATTAGCAACGGCGAATACCGCAGACGATGGAATGATGAGCTGTACGAGCTATACGATGATATTGACATAGTTCAGCGAATGAAGAGACAGCGGCTATGCTGGCTAGGCCATGTCGTCCGAATGGATGAAAACACTCCAGCTTTGAAAGTATTTGATGCAGTACCCGCTGGTGGAAGCAGAGGAAGAGGAAAGCCTCCACTCCGTTGAAAAGATCAAGTGGAGAGTGACTTGGGTGCACTTGGCATTGCCAACTGGCGTCAAACAACGAAAAGAAGAGATGAATGGCGCGCTATAATTGACTCGGCTAATCACGTAAGCGGTGCCAACGCCAATAAAGAAGAAGAAGAAGTATGACATTAGAAAAGAGCCGCTCTATTTTTCAAAACGAAATTTCGGTGGAGGAAATGTAATGGTGTGGGGAGCGATTTCCTCCACAAAAACAATGGAGCTGCAGTTCTGCTCAAACAGAATGAAGAGTAGTGACTATACAGCTGTCTTGCTAAGCAGCCTGATCCCGTTCCTAGCTTCTGATCCAGAGAAAAATTGGGTTATCCAACAGGATAATGCCGCCATTCATGTAAGTAAGGAAACAAAAGATTGGATGGCAACGAATTCCATCAACTTACTTGAATGGCCGGCATGCCCTCCAGATGTCAACCCAATGGAGAACATATAGGGAATTCCCGTCCGCCAAATTTATTCCAAAAATCGCCAATTTAACACAGTACACGAAATAAAATCGGCCATAATCGAAGAGTGGGGAAAGTTAGACGCTGCGCTATTAAAAAAGTTAGTTTTAAGTATGAATAAGAGGATTATTGAACTAATGAAAGGAAAAGGACAACAAATAAATTATTAAAACAAAAACATCAAACGCGTCTTCTTATTAAAATCAAACCGAATTGAATAAAATCTCAACGGTCTTATAATTCTGCAACAGGTGTTTAACTCGTTTTCTCTTTTACTATCTAAAGTTTTACAGTTAGGTCTCACAATTTGCTTTCACAATAATAGAGTTGTCAATGCTCAAGTTACTTAGAAAAAAAATTTCTTTAAAATACTCACTGGTTACCAGAAACAACTAATTTACGATCGGTCTTATAATATTGCAACAGAGTGTATTCATTTTCGCTTTCGATGTCTTTAGAGGTTGAATTGAAACTTATAAATATGTTGCAAGTAGTCGCACTGGTGCACAAAGAACGGCAGTAGATGTTCAGCCTTCGGAAACACTGAGACTGAGAGAGTATTTACATTATATTATCATCCATAAAACTAAATATCCGCGATTCGTGCCTAAGCTGGTGCCTATCCTCAAATTCGCTTTTGCATTTAATTCTGTTCTTATTGCAATTTCTTTCCTTCACACAGCATTCAACTAAATATATGTGCGTGAAAAAGAATCGAGAAGAGCTACGCACGTAAGCTATCGCCGGAATAAGCCGCCCTGTCCAGCGATAGGATATGGTACTTGCCACACTTTGCAGTACGCAATCCCAATAAACCGAGTAAGTTGCGTATGGTTTTCGATGCAGCAGCTGAGGTGGACGGTGTGTCACTCAACTCACGGCCCCGTAAGGGACCACAGGAATATCGGACGATGCCTGCCATACTTTTCCACTACCGGGAAGAAGCAGTAGGAGTGTGTGGCGACATCAAAGAAATGTTCCATCAGGAGTTGATTCAACGTAGTGATCGATCTGCTCAACGATTTATTTGGCGCGATGGTGATGCTACCAAACAGCACGAGGTTTATGAAATGCGCGTAATGACTTTCGGAGCAGCATGTTCACCTTGTACAGCAAATTATGTGAAAACAATCAATGCATTAGAGTATTGGAATAAAGTCAGTGGTGCTGTCCGAGCTGTGAAATCTATCCTGAATTGCCACTACGTTGGCGATTATGTCGACAGCTTCGCTACTGAAGATGAAGCAATTGTCATCTCGGAACAAGTACGTAAATTCATATGAGCGGCGGCTTCGAGCTGCGTAATTTTATGTCGAATTCGTCAAGAGTAACAACAGCCCTAGGTGGTAACGGAACTGCTCGTCAAATATCAAAGAAAGAAGGAGTACTGGTAGAAAGAGTGCTCGGCTTATTCTGTCAGTCAGCAACCGACAGTTTTGCGTTCCAGCTGAAATTCAACAAAGTTAACCCCAGCGTGGTGAATGGCGTCCGACGAAGCGGGAAATTTTGAGCGTGGTGATGTCCATATCTGACCCGGTACAATTTTCGAAATGGCAAGCCGAAAACACTGCAACTTCATATTTTCGTTGACGCTAGTGAGGAAGCTTTCACCGCTGAGGCCTACTGGAGATCATGTTATGCTCTTGGTGAGGTCGAGGTCTCATTCGTTTGCGCAAAAACCAAATGCGCCCCGATGAAGTCTTTAACTGTAATCCAATGGCTCCGCAGTGAACATCGGCGGTATAAACCATTCGTGCAGCACAGGGTCGCCGAGATGCTACCTGAAACTACCATAGAGAATTGGAGATGGCTACCCACAAAGCATAACGTCGCTGATGGGGCAACCCGAGCGAACAATTTTGTCGACTTCAGTTCAACCGCACGTCGGACTTGTGGTCCGCCCTTATTGCTACAAGTTCCACGCGCTTGGCCAGCTAAAAACCCGATATCTAGTCATCAAGAGGACGCTCACAAGAAGCTCCTGCCTAAATATGCTTTGGTCATCGCAAAGAGTGAGTTTTTGAATATTGACAAATTTTCTTCATTTACCAAACTGGTAAGAACGACAGCGTGGAACCTGAGATTTATCGACATTTGCCGCCGTCGCAAACAGCCTAACCAATGCTATGGTCTGACAGCCAATGAAGTTGAGATTGCTAAACTACGTTTGTGTCGCCTTGTTCAACGTAAAGAATTTGCCGAGGAGTTCCAGGAATTCGAAAGTGGTCAGGACATATCTCGCACGAGTTCGTTAATTCAACTTTCGGCATACATTGATCAAGAAGGTGTTTTTCGTGTACAAGGGCGCATAGACGCCGCCAGTTGGCTTCCAATAAACACGAGGCGCCCAATTATACTGCCACCAAATCATGCCTGAACCAAACTGGTTCTGATGCATTACCACAACAAAATGCGTCACCAAAATTTGGAATCTACAATTTGCGAGATCCGTCGAAATTATTGGGAGCCACGTCTCAAGCCAACTGCGCCGTGTGTCGTTTAAGCAAAGCCAACGCCATACGACGTAGCACCGAAAAGAGATGGGTGACATTATTCACGTGCCTGACTGTCAGAGCTGTGCATTTGGAGTTGGCCCATGACCTTAGCACCGATTCGTGCATAGTCGCCAGACACAATTTTATTAACCGTCGTGGCATTCCCGTTCGTATGAGGTTCTATAATGGAAAAAACCGTGTCGGCGTTGACAGGGAAGCAAAGCGGTTTAGCGAGGTCATTGACTGTGTTCGATTGCAGAGTGAGATGTCGCAAAAAGAGTGGGTTTTTAATTCTCCCTTCAACCCAGCTGAAGGAGATGCATGGGAACGGATGGTGCAGTGCGTCAAGCGAGTGCTACGCCAATCTCTAAAAGAAACGGAGCATACGCTAAACTGCTTCCTCTTTGAAGCGGAAAACATTGTAAGTTCTCGGCCGCTGACGCACTTTCCTTTTTATTTCAACCAAGAACAGCCGTTGACACCTAATGACTTCCTGATAGGTGAAGCTAATACACCACAAACTCCCATTGCTGACGAAGTTTTGTAGAAGACGTGCCGTTTACGTAAACAGTGGCGCATTGCTCGACAACTAAGGAATCATTTTTGGAAGCGGTGGATAGCGGAGTACTTTCCCACATTGACACTTTGGGTAAAATGGTGCCAGCGATCGAAGCCTCTGAAAATACATGATCTCGTCTTTATATCCGATCTCAACGTACCTCGTCGGGAATAGTGATGAGGCAGAGTGGAACGAATATATCCTGGAGCAGATGGAGAGGTCAAACGAGTAGATGTACGCACTACCAGAGATGTGAAACGACGTGCTGTGTCCAAATTGGCTGTTCTAGACGTGGATGGTGGTGACTCGGGTTGATTCACGGGGGTGGGGATGTTGGCAACTCCTGCCTTTATCTTTCGCTCTAATTTTATATCTTATGTATTTATCTTCTTATGTATTTATCCTCGTTCGTAGACATTACTGTAAACCTTTTAAGTACATAACATGTCTTTAAAATTAGCGGCAGTAACGGTCAATGCAGTATTGCCTTTTTCATTTCGTTATTATATTCGTATACATCCATATGTAGGTACTCTTCTGAAGTTTGTTCTTACATATGTACGTACTGCAGTGTCTTTGCTATTCTTCTATGTGCATGCCGAAGCGACGAATTGGTTAATTCGTATGCGCAGTACAAAATTACAGTCAGTCGTTGATCAGAGGGAATACGTGAAGGACACTGCCGTAAGTAACTCTTATAAAATTGTGAACTTTCTTATAATTTCTTTATTTTTAGAAATAAACCAAGTAATATTAAAATAAACCTGCCAGATCGAATTTATTTAAAATTTACTAGTTGCGTTAAATTCGCAAGCGGATCAACGACAACGAAGAGCACAATATTGACAATATCGGTCTGAAGTGAAGCCGAGTAAACTATTCATGTAAGGTTGCTATGGCTGGGAGGTATGTAAGATGGGTAATTGAAGCATGAAAAGTGTGTTTATAAAGAATTATGCCTGCTTTTAATTAGGTCATATTTGATGGCTAATGCCGTCAAAATAATGAAAACGGTTTGCCATACAAAATATCAGCCAATTGAAAAAAGGCAAATTTCGATTTGCGCATCGATGTGGCAGCGTTTGACACCAAATTTCATTTGCCAACATATTGGCAAATTGGTTTCGTTTGCTGTTTGTCAACAGCTGATAAAAGTGAATACATATGTACATATATTAAAAGACACGGGACTGTGAACAGTTTTGAAGATAAGGTTTTTTATATTATACCATTTTCAGAATTTTTTCTAGTATGTTTTTCAATTGAAAATATGGAAAAAAATACAGAAAACATCAACGCCACAAGAAGCGTGAACGTGAAGTGGTTGGCAGAGGAAATAGAGAGGCTGATCCAGGAAGTAGAATTGACGGAAGGGACACGGAATTTCCTTTCCCCATCGATCCCTAGCGATCGGAAGTGTCTGCCAATGGAAGGACTTCTTAGTGCAGGCCGAATCCACAACTGCTTCGTTTTTCTTTGGAGACTTCGCTTTTTGTTCCATGCTTTTAAGCTCGTTATGAGACAAAGCGCCGGCGTTGCAATAACAATTGTTTTTCTATTATTGTTCATTTTAATGCGAATACGAAATACGAATAATATTTCGAAAACTATCGGTTCACATTCACAGCTAAGATGAAAACGGGGTGCCAATCGTATGACACGAAAATATGACGACAGGCTTTGGCATCCACTACTTTACCGACATTTGGTCAGTCTTTTTGATGTAATGAAAACGAATTTGACACCAAATTCACAGCTGTTACTTGATGTCAGTTTTTGATGTTAAAAATATGACCTAATGAAAACCAAGTATTATCCAGTGAATAAACTGTGTGTTTATAATGCTGCAACCACCCATCTTACATACCGCACAGCTATAACACCCGGCTGTAATAGAATATACACACATGAGTATTTTCTGCGGGACAACCGTCAGTAACGGCATCGACAAATGGCGACAACTTTTGATTTAAATGGCGCTCTCAAATAGGCCGTTTCCACCAAGCGTAAACTCTGTGTTTGCGGGTTTTGAGTTTACGAGAACTGGGTGTTTACTGAGTTTAGTGTTTGAACTCTCATTTAGTTTTGTTTACTATATATGTATATAATTGGCGCTTTGTAACCGTTGAAGCGATTTTCGGACGAGCTCCTACACCAAATTTGTGGTTTTGCGTCTTGATGTTTTTCCAACAAATGGAGGGACCTACAGTTTATACCACGCAATTGGAAAATTTAACTTAATTTTTTGTTTAAATTAATTTGCTATAACTTTTTGGATGTTGCTACGACACCAAGACTTGAATCCGGGCCTTCCGAATGGCAGTATGCAATGCTAACCACTCGACTACTGCGGCCGCCACATTACTAATCTCACACAATCACAAAAATATATTCAAATATTGACAGTATGTCAAACAGTGCTGCCGTATATCGATAAGAATAAAATAACTAAATAGTAAAAATGACGTAAAATGGTCATTGTTGCCAGTCGCAAATAATGAAAAATATGTAAACTCAACTCAAACACGCTGTGAAAAGTGAGTTTGTGTTATGAGATATGTTTGGAATTTGACAAGTATTAAACACGCTAGCGACTGCAAACATAGAGTTTACGCTTGGTGGAAACGGCCTATAAGATAGGTTTCTATAAATGGAAGGAATGTAAGATGGGTAGTTGCAGCATAAAAGAATAAAGTGTAAGATAATAGTAGAGTGGTATAGCCTATTTCCACCGGACGTTAAATGCATTTTAGCTTAAATGCATTTAAACATCACTTTTAAATGCGTGAATTCCCATGTGTTTGTTGTTGTATAAAAGTGTGTTAACTCACTTTTCAAAATATTATGTTAACAGTCGATGCTGTCACTACTAATGTAAACATTTCGAACGTTTCGGTATATTTCTTGCCAGAGTCGTGTAATTTCGGATTTAATGAGGGGCCAGATTTTTATTTTGCATGCTGAAATTTTTTCTGCAAAAGTTACTTTTTTGCATTAATATTGACATAAAAACATATATTAAGTAATCGGCGAAGATAATGCTTCTCCTCTTTAAAAAATAAAAATAAAAAACAAACAAAAAGCAATTGTGGAATAGAAAACGATCCCCTCAACATAAATATATATATATATATATATAGACTCTGGCAACTATCAGCTGATTGCGCAAAACAAATATTTATGTATGTATATATAATTGGCCCAAAAAAAATATTTATGTATATACTAGCTGACCCAGCAGACTCCGTACTGCCTCAGCGATAAATAAAAGACCTAATCTTTTGTATAAAATGATTTAAAAACAAACAAATCGTATCCGTATTTAATAAAAAAGCATTTATTGAATAAAGCATGAAGTCTTATTATTATTTTCGATACATCATGTTGCTTACTTACAAAACAGAGTTTTCCTGAAATACTGGCTATTTATAAGGTTTATATTTGATATTCACAGACACACACTGTTAAAATACAGTCTGTTAATTAATTTAAAGCTTTCTCATAAACTATATTTTTTGTTTTGTTTTGTGGTGCGTAAATTAACAAAGAAGACGGTTTTCCGACGCGCGAACACGCGACGTATAATTGTCCATGCGCGAAACAGGGAAACTCCAAGTTGATTCCACAAACTTCCTCCTCCTCTCCTTTGTATTTTCCTTTTATGATTGTCGCCTCAGTCTTTTCACAGCCAGTCTTGTTCCATTGCATAGTCGAGGTTGATTAATGTTACGCAGCATGATGACAACTGATCCTACTTTTAACTGCAAATTGTGAGGTGGTAATCCAGGCAATTCCAGTGAATTTAAAAGCTCAGTGGGATAGTTGACTACGTCATCCTGGTTCATTACGGTGTCGACTGATTTGAAGGAAACCAACTGTCCTGGAAGAAAATTCTGAATGGTCGCATTAAGATCCTCGACATCTTTATTTTTCGCTGCTAATATTGCTCGTTCACCCAGCCAATTATGGTTATTGCACTTTTGCGCTATATCTGGGAAAACCCGCTGAATAAGCTCCACTTTTGAGTCTGTGATGTGACAGAAATCTGTAGGTAATGTGATGAATCCGGTCGAGGTGTCCACTGCAACTTTATTATTTCCAATGTCTAACAACTGCTTCGCAAACACATTTGCAGTTTCATCTTGTTGCAAAAATACTCGCATGTTAGTTGTTAAGTGGAGTGTCTTTACGTACTGCCACAAATTTGATGATTTTAGGCATGCATTTAGTTCATCAGCAACAGTTGATCGGGGAATAACTGGAAGAGTCTGACGAAAATCACCTGACAACAGAATCATAGCCCCACCAAAAATATTTTGGTTGTCACGAAGATCTTTCAACGTTCTGTCCAGTGCCTCCAGTGACCTCTTATGGGCCATTGTGCATTCATCCCAAACAATCAATTTGCATACCTGTAGGATCTTGGCCATTGTGCTATTTTTGGCGATGTTGCAAATTGGTGTTTCGGTGATTTGCATGTTTAGTGGTAATTTCAAGGCGGAATGTGCAGTTCGCCCGCCTTCTAGCAGAGTCGCAGCTATTCTAGATGAAGCCAACGCTAGAGCAACATCATTTCGCGATCTGATCCTTGCCAAAAGCAATGAAATTAAAAACGTTTTTCCGGTTTCTCCGGGAGCATCAAGGAAATAAATTCCACCAGATCCACTGTTCACAGCTTCTATCAAAGTGTCGTACGCAATTCTTTGTTGTTGATTTAATTGTGGAACATTTGTACGAACTGTTTCGGCCAATGTTTCAATGTCGTACTGATGTTCTCTTTGCAACTCGTGGTTTAATGCATCGTGCATATGACGATTGGGTGCTGTCATTCCCAAACACAACAATACTTTATTTGCCATCAATAAACACATATCTTCTGTCATGATCAATGTGTCATTGTAAATTTCTTCAGTCATTTCTAGTGTAGGATTCAAAGTTTGACAGCGCACACGATGCAAAACATCCTCAGACATGTCATCTCTATACTTAACCCACAAATCTTTTGGATTCGAGGGGAAACATGTCGATATGATAATCGCAAACAATGTACGAATTTGATGCGGCAATGAAGATATTACGGAATCCTTGAGCGTATCATCCCAGTGCGAATCGTTCTCAAGTAAATGTAATAGTTGACATACCTCACGGTAAGTCGCACACGGCTGTCTATTAGCTGTCTAACAGTTGTTTAAAAGATGTCGGACCACGAACATTCACCAACAACAACCGCAAATAATAACATTCATCGTTATTTGGATGTACTGTGTAGATGCGACCCCGAGCATCTGAAGCAAATACATTTGGATGGTGTTTCTTGTTTTCGACGCTGAAACGATTTCGATGATGCGTTCCATATGTAATAGCGTGGCATGTCAGCATACAGCAAAGTGCGAGCAAAATCATCAGTTTGACAGACTGTGAAGAAACTTGTTAATGTTGTCGACGGTGGATGTGCCGCCCTGTCTGCTGCGTTAGATTCATTAAAATAAACTCGTTGACCATTTTCTAAATGGACTGCCAAATGGACTACTGTAGGGTGTCTTTCATGTACCGCAAATGAAAAGATACGTCAGATAGCTTCGTTGCTACTTACATAGCGACTCATCTGGTACTGTGATATTACATCATTTGCATTGGTTACACCGAAGACAGCCATATCACTACCTTTATTAACATATTTACATATGTACTTTATCGACTTCACAGAATTACAATATTCCACATTGATGTGAGTCTCAAAGCTTTGGACAATATTGGCGAGTATGGCACAATCCAACGATTGTCTACTTCAACATTTTGTCCTCTTACCTTCACAACTACCGATCGCCCACTGTCCGCAACTGATCGCCGACGATACAATGGGTATCCATCATTTCCCGTTATGGTTTCAGCAAGCAGGTCTCTTAGGTATCGCTTGGAACACCTACCGTTGACCATACAGGGTGAATTGTAGTTGAAATGTCCGTAAGGTCCATGTATCATGTGTTTGGTAACTACCGCATGCAATTTTGGGTCAACTATTTCATCTGGAATTTCAACTGAAATTATGGAATCAATCTCATCTGGCCTTATTTTGTCCACTAACCAGACTAAAATGTGCGCATGTGGCAATCCACGCTTTGCCATTCTACAGAGTACATCCAACAACGGACTCGGCCATACACACAATGCTTTATTAAGAAATTCATGAGAGATTTTAATTTTTTTTTAAAAACTCTGGCAGTTATGTCATGTCTAGCAACTGGTGTTTGGCTATGTAGTAATTCCTTCTCGATTGCGGACCATTTTGGGTTACATGTGAATGTAACAAATAAGTCTGGGCGGCCATAATGCCTAACATATGACATAGCATCCTGAGCGTATTCATGCATGTGGCGTGGGCTTCCTATATAAGTAGCTGGCAAAATTGTCATTCTTCCGACATTATTCACATTGCCATCAGCATTTATAGCATCGCGGAGATGAATGTATTCTTCTGACCGTAGCCGTCGTTGGTTCAAACGGATGTATGTCAATCGTTCAGTCTCAAGTTTTACAAACATATCAACTGAAAACTGATGAAAAAGTCGTTGACACATCAAAATATGATTTACTTCAGCTTGACGGATCATGAGTCTGTATGAATAGAAATTCATAGCTCTAACATTTTTGTTGGTTTCAGCACCAAAAATGATAAATGTTTAAATTGTTACTTAGATGAATTGAATTTAAAAATATTATTTAATCTTGTTAAGTTCATTTACCTGTTACTTGATTTACCATTTTGATATTAAAATGGTATCCATCTTCCCCCTGCCAGAAGATCAAAGGATATTGTAGTGCATCATAACTCCTGTGTGTTTCAGATACACGTTTTAAATCACTATTCCGATGATGAAGCACAATATCTCTAGATTGTAAATTTTCTCCCACAATGACAACAGCCACTTCATCAATGGTAGGTGAATTGAACCTCCTTGTGCGTTCATCGGCAGGTGTTTCGTCAGCTCGAATAATAATATTATGGCTATAAGATGGTAAGATTTAAGATTTATAATTTAATTTGTGACAAAACTTAAGATTTATCTTTCGATTTCTATATAGTCTTATTGAAGAAATAATTGAACAGATTAACAACTGAAGTTAGCTAAAGTTAAGTTTCTCGAAGCCGACCACTATTTATGTACTATGTATTTTGTGACTATGCAATTTTGTCGCGTTCGCGATTCACTTTCACTTTTGTTGAGTTTCGGAACGCGGTATTAGATCCTCCAACGCGCACGCGAATTTGAACTTTATGCAGCGGATTACAAATTGACTCTCCATTTTATTTAGAAAACGTTTGTATGGAAAATAGAAAAATGCTGTTTTGAGGATTTTTCCGGCAATCATTCGAATTTTTCTCAACTTTTAAACCTTCCCTAGACCTCCACGAATAATTAAAGACCACGATAAGATAAATCCGTTCAACCGTTCTCGAGTTTTAGCGAGACTAACGAACAGCAATTCATTTTTATATATATAGATAATGTGCGCTTTGTAACCGGTTAAGGGATTTTTCGGCCGAGCTACTCTTCGAATTGTGGTTTTCTAGAAAAACAAAATAAATAACTATTTAAAAAAATAAACTAAACTGAAAATGGAAACAAATCGACGCAAATGGGACCTTACGGAGGAGCAAAGTTTCCTGGATTGCTGGGAAGGAAGAGCTCAGGAATTGAGAGGTAGCCGAAAAAACTCTCATTGTCAAAGAAATGGCATTGTTGGCAAAGTTGTAAGCATGCAAACAAGCATTTTCCTTTCAGCAGCGTCTGTTCGTGCAGCAATAATCTGCACTTGCAAATCATAATCTATACTAATATTATAAATGCGAAAGTCGTTTCGTTTGCTGCGCTTTCACGCAAAAACTACTTAACCGATCATCATGAAGCTTTGTACACATACTCTTGGAGGTATCAGAATGAACATAGGCTACTTTTTATTTAATAAAAAAAATTATTTTTTAAATAAAATAAAGAAACTTTTTTGTCCGATAGCCACAATAGAGAATATACATACGCATGCATAAAGTAACGCCCCATATGCACAGAGAGAGAGAGAGAGTGGGACTATACATAGGTATAGGCACATATGTAGCTGCATTGAGAGTAGTGTGGTATGTGTGTATGGGAGTATACAGTATACATCATACATATCTACATGTATGGTGGCCATAAAATGTGAGCATACATACGTACATGATGTGTTAGAAGAGTGAGGTTTTTTGCATCGTCGTCAGGGGCACCGGGGGTCTCTCGTACACTATACTTTCATAAACTATACTTTCAGCTATCCAATTAACTATACTATGGAGACTAAACACTATATAACCTTCAGCTATTTTGAATTTTTCTTCATTGTTATTTCTTCTGTTATTCAGAGGGGAACACCAGCAGATGAAATTCAAGCATGCTTAAAATCATCGAGCTTATGGTCGAGAGTTGAAAAGCTGAGCCTAAAACAAATATGAGAGGGCATCTTCATAATGACGTGGATTCAGGACTTTATGCTGAAATGTTATTGAAAATTGGTGATGGTCGTTTAGATGTTGATGCTGAAGGTTGCGTATCACTTTCAAGAGAATTTTGTAATTTAGTAGAAAATGATGTGGATCGAATTGCAAAAGAATTTGGGTTGTGATCAGTGGCTGTGCGCAAGAGCAATATTAGCACCAAAATGAAGTTGTTAATAGAATCAACAATGACATTTTAAAAGAGGTGGAAGGGGAAATGGTGGAATATTAATCAATGGAAACAATTATGGATACAGAATTAAGTACCTCATATCCTGTAGAGTTTTTAAATTAACTTGAATTGTCGGGTGTACCATCAAAAAAACTTCAGTTGAAACTAAATGTACCAGTAATGCTTATGCGAAATTTAAATGCTCCTCTGCTATGTAATGGAACACGACTTCGGATAACGAAATTGGGACAGAATATACTTGGTGCTACTATTTTAACAAATGTCGGTAAAGGAAAAAGTGTAATCATACCTCGGATTCCAATTATTCCCACTGACCTTCCATTCCAATTTAAAAGAGTTCAGTTTCCCGTCAAACTTAGTACAAAGCACAAGGACAGACATTAAAGGTAGCAGGAGTGCATTTAGAAAAGTCATGCTTTTCTCATGGTCAACTATATGTGCCTGTTCGCGTGGGTCTAATGCCCGGAATTTACAAATAAACATACTATATAGTTTATAGAAATATCCTTGACTAATAATCTGCATTTTACATTTTCAATTGTTACCATTCCGAATTATTAATTTTCTTTATAGTTACATATATATTTTAATATTTGTGGTATTGATTCAATAAAGTATACATTGAAATTTGAAATTTCATTGCATGTAGTAATTTTTTCAAATAGATAATCTCAGACAAGAAATAAAATATATTCTTTATATTGATCCGTTTGTACTATAATGATCTCTTATTGGATGGATTTAATACTCGTGTTGCAAATGTAAACAAAAATCAGCTGTTTGAGTTAACTCACTTTCGGTGGAAACGTTTGATATTTCATTCACTTAACAGAGGCCTTAAATGCATTTAAGTGCTCGGTGGAAATAGGCTATTAGAGTTGAAATTTTATAGAGTAATAAATAAACGTTAATCAAGCTCCATCAAGTTAAGAAATTGTACAACAAACTTAAGGACTTTTATTTAACAATCCAGGGATCGAACTAGAAGGAGTTGGAAAATCATAGATGCCTATTTAGCGTTGTTGTTGTTTCATGTTTCAGTTCATTGCATCGAGAATGGAACAATTCTCCTAATACACTCTGTTGCAATATTATAAGACCGATCGTAAATTAGTTGTTACTGGTAACCAGTGAGTATTTTAAAGAAATTTTTTTCTAAGTAACTTGAGAATTGATAACTCTGTTACTGTGAAAGCAAATTGTGGGACCTAACTGTAAAACTTTAGCTAGTAAAAAGAAAACGAGTTAAACGCGTGTTGCAAAATTATAAGACCGTTGGTATTTGTCTCAATTTGGAACTGCTTTCTGTGAAAATTCCCTAAAAATTTTTAATTTATATAAATAAAAAATAATTATTATTTCCAATGCATAGAGGAAGGAAGCTGTCGGAATTTGAAAGAGGGCAGATTGCAGGCTTAAGAAGTGAAGAGCTTGGAGTTAATGCCATTGCATCTAAAATTGGTCGTAGCCACTGTGTGGTACCAAATTTTGTAAAAAACCCAGATGCCTACGGTACCAAAAATAATGCTAAAAGGAAAAGGAAACTAAGTCCTCGCGATGAAATAAAAATATGCCATGCTGCGGGTAATTCTATGAAGAGTTGCTCAACTCTATCTAGCCTTCCCGGCATAAATGTAAGCCGTCAAACGATATGGAGGTCGCTAAAACGAAGTGGAAACATAGAGCGAGCAAAGATGAAACCAGTGCCACGTCTGCTACCTCGCCACAAAACTGCCCGTGTGCATTTTGCCGAACAAAACATGTTAACAGATTGGACCTCGGTAAGAAATTTCTCTAGGACATCCAAAATGTAACCTTGATGGGCCAGATGGTTTTAATGGATACTGGTGTGATGGTGGAAAAGTTGTTCCGTTACCCGATTATGAAGAAGTCCGAATAGCGATCGTCCGCTTAAAAAACAACAAAGCGGCAGGGGCCGATGGATTACAGGCCGAGCTATTCAAATACGGAGGCGAAGAACTGATCAGGTGCATGCATCAGCTTCTTTGCAAAATATGGTCGGATGAAAGCATGCCCGTGTGCTCTGCCCGATCCACAAAAAAGGCGATCCCACAGTTTGCGCCCATTACCGCGGAATAAGCCTTCTTAATATCGCATATAAGGCCCTATCAAGCGTATTGTGTGAAAGACAAAAGCCCACCGTCAACAAACTGATTTGACCTTATCAGTGTGGCTTTAGACCTGGTAAGTCAACCATTGACCAGATATACATCATGCGCCAAATCTTGGAAAAGATCCGTGAAAAAAGAATCGACACCCATCACCTTTTCGTCAATTGTAAAGCCGCCTTCGACAGCAAAACTTATACCGCTAAGTAAACTGACGTTAAGCAACACTAAAAGCTCCGTCAGAATCGGGAAGGACCTCTCCGAGCCATTCGAAATCAAACGAGGTTTCAGACGGGGTGATTCCTTATCGCGTGACTTTTTTTAATTTAATACTGGAGAAAATAATATGAGCTGCAGAGCTAAATAGAGAAGGTACATTCTTCTATAAGAGTGTACAGCTGCTGGCGTACGCCGATGATATCGACATTATTGGCCTCAACAACCGCGCCGTGAGTTCTGCTTTCTCCAGACTTGATAAAGAAGCGAAATGAATGGGTTTGGTAGTGAATGAGGGCAAGACGAAATATCTCCTGTCATGAAACAAACAGTCGTCGCTTTCGCGACTCGGCTCCCACGTCACTGTTGACAGTCAAAACTTTGAGGTCGTAGATAATTTCGTCTATCTAGGAACCAGAATTAATACCAACAACAATGTCAGCCTCGAAATCCAACGCAGAATCACTCTTGTCAACAGGTGCTACTTTGGGCTGAGTAGGCAATTGAAAAGGAAAGTCCTCTCTCGACGAACGAAAAGCAAACTCTACAAGTCGCTCATCATACCGGTCCTACTATATGGCGCAGAAGCGTGGACGATGTCAACATTTGATGAGTCGGCTCTAGGAGTCTTCGAGAAAAAGTTCTGCGAACGATTTATGGTCCTTTGCGCATTAGCAACGGCGAATACCGCAGACGATGGAATGATGAGCTGTACGAGCTATACGATGATATTGACATAGTTCAGCGAATGAAGAGACAGCGGCTATGCTGGCTAGGCCATGTCGTCCGAATGGATGAAAACACTCCAGCTTTGAAAGTATTTGATGCAGTACCCGCTGGTGGAAGCAGAGGAAGAGGAATGCCTCCACTCCGTTGAAAAGATCAAGTGGAGAGTGACTTGGGTGCACTTGGCATTGCCAACTGGCGTCAAACAACGAAAAGAAGAGATGAATGGCGCGCTATATTTGACTCGGCTAATCACGTAAGCGGTGCCAACGCCAATAAAGAAGAAGAAGAAGTATGACATTAGAAAAGAGCCGCTCTATTTTTTAAAACGAAATTTCGGTGGAGGAAATGTAATGGTGTGGGGAGCGATTTCCTCCACAAAAACAATGGAGCTGCAGTTCTGCTCAAACAGAATGAAGAGTAGTGACTATACAGCTGTCTTGCAAAGCAGCCTGATCCCGTTCCTAGCTTCTGATCCAGAGAAAAATTGGGTTTTCCAACAGGATAATGCCGCCATTCATGTAAGTAAGGAAACAAAAGATTGGATGGCAACGAATTCCATCAACTTACTTGAATGGCCGGCATGCCCTCCAGATGTCAACCCAATGGAGAACATATAGGGAATTCCCGTCCGCCAAATTTATTCCAAAAATCGCCAATTTAACACAGTACACGAAATAAAATCGGCCATAATCGAAGAGTGGGGAAAGTTAGACGCTGCGCTATTAAAAAAGTTAGTTTTAAGTATGAATAAGAGGATTATTGAACTAATGAAAAGAAAAGGACAACAAATAAATTATTAAAACAAAAACATCAAACGCCTCTTCTTATTAAAATCAAACCGAATTGAATAAAATCTCAACGGTCTTATAATTCTGCAACAGGTGTTTAACTCGTTTTCTCTTTTACTATCTAAAGTTTTACAGTTAGGTCTCACAATTTGCTTTCACAGTAATAGAGTTGTCAATGCTCAAGTTACTTAGAAAAAAATTTCTTTAAAATACTCACTGGTTACCAGAAACAACTAATTTACGATCGGTCTTATAATATTGCAACAGAGTGTATTCATTTTCGCTTTCGATGTCTTTAGAGGTTGAATTGAAACTTATAAATATGTTGCAAGTAGTCGCACTGGTGCACAAAGAACGGCAGTAGATATCAGCCTTCGGAAAGACTGAGACTGAGAGAGTATTTACATTACATTATCATCCATAAAACTAAATATCCGTGATTCGTGCCTAAGCTGGTGCCTATCCTCAAATTCGCTTTTGCATTTAATTCTGTTCTTATTGCAATTTCTTTCCTTCACACAGCATTCAACTAAATATATGTGCGTGAAAAAGAATCGAGAAGAGCTACGCACGAAAGCTATCGCCGGAATGAGCCGCCTTGTCCAGCGATAGGATATGGTACTTGCCACACTTTGCAGTACGCAATCCCAATAAACCGAGTAAGTTGCGTATGGTTTTCGATGCAGCAGCTGAGGTGGACGGTGTGTCACTCAACTCACGGCCCCGTAAGGGACCACAGGAATATCGGCCGATGCCTGCCATACTTTTCCACTACCGGGAAGAAGCAGTAGGAAAGTGTGGCAACATCAAAGAAATGTTCCATCAGGAGTTGATTCAGCGTAGTGATCGATCTGCTCAACGATTTATTTGGCGCGATGGTGATGCTACCAAACAGCACGAGGTTTATGAAATGCGCGTAATGACTTTCGGAGCAGCATGTTCACCTTGTACAGCAAATTATGTGAAAACAATTAATGCATTAGAGTATTGGAATAAAGTCAGTGGTGCTGCCCGAGCTGTGAAATCTATACTGAATTGCCACTACGTTGGCGATTATGTCGACAGCTTCGCTACTGAAGATGAAGCAATTGTCATCTCGGAACAAGTACGAGAATTTATATGAGGGGCGGCTTCGAGCTGCGTAATTTTATGTCGAATTCGTCAAGAGTAACAGCAGCCCTATGTGGTAACGGAACTGCTCGTCAAATATCAAAGAAAGAAGTAGTACTGGTAGAAAGAGTGCTCGGCTTATTCTGTCAGTCAGCAACCGACAGTTTTGCGTTCCACCAAAGTTCACCCCAGCGGGGTGAATGGCGTCCGACGAAGCGGGAACTTTTGAGCGTTGTGATGTCCATATTCGGCCCGGTACTATTTTCGAAATGGCAAGCCGAAAACCCTGCAACTTCATATTCCCGTTGACGCTAATGAGGAAGCTTTCACCGCTGTGGCCTACTGGAGATCATGTAATGCTCTTGGTGAGGTCGAGGTCTCATTCGTTTGCGCAAAAACCAAGTGCGCCCCGATGAAGTCATTAACTGTAATCCAATGGCTCCGCAGTGAACATCGGCGGTATAAACCATTCGTGCAGCACAGGGTCGCCGAGATACTACCTGAAACTACCATAGAGAATTGGAGATGGCTACCCACAAAGTATAACGTCGCTGATGGGGCAACCCGAGCGAACAATTTTGTCGACTTCAGTTCAACCGCACGTCGGACTTGTGGTCCGCCTTTTTTGCTACAAGACCCACGCGCTTGGCCAGCTGAAAACCCGATATCTAGTCATCAAGAGGAGGCTCACAAGGAGCTCTTGCCTAAATATGCTTTGGTCATCGTAAATAGTGAGAATATTGACAAAATTGAATATTGACAAATTTTCTTCATTTACCAAACTGGTAAGAACGACAGCGTGGAACCTGAGGTTTATCGACATTTGCCGCCGTCGCAACCAGCCTAACCAATGCTATGGTCTGACAGCCAATGAAGTTGAGATTGCGCATAGACGACGCCAGTTGGCTTCCAATAAACACGAGGCGCCCAATTATACTGCCACCAAATCATGCCTGAACCAAACTGGTTCTGATGCATTACCACAACAAAATGCGTCACCAAAATTTGGAATCTACAATTTGCGAGATCCGTCGAAATTATTGGGAGCCACGTCTCAAGCCAACTGCGCCGTGTGTCGTTTAAGCAAAGCCAACGCCATACGACGTAGCACCGAAAAGAGATGGGTGACATTATTCACAGCTGTGCATTTGGAGTTGGCCCATGACCTTAGCACCGATTCGTGCATAGTCGCCAGACGCAATTTTATAAACCGTCGTGGCATTCCCGTTCGTATGAGGTCCGATAATGGAGAAAACTTTGTCGGCGTTGACAGGGAAGCAAAGCGGTTTAGCGAGGTCTTTGACTGTGTTCGATTGCAGAGTGAGATGTCGCAAAAAGGTGTAGAGTGGGTTTTTAATTCTCCCTTCAACCCAGCTGAAGGAGGTGCATGGGAACGGATAGTGCAGTGCGTCAAGCGAGAGCTACGCCAATCTCTAAAAGAAACGTCGCCACAGGAGCATACGCTAAACTGCTTACTCATTGAAGCGGAAAACACGCACTTTCCTTTTTATTTCAACCAAGAACAGCCGTTGACACCTAATGACTTCCTGATAGGTGAAGCTAATACACCACAAACTCCCATTGCTGACGAAGTTTTGTAGAAGACGTGCCGTTTGCGTAAACAGTGGTGCATTGCTCGACAACTAAGAAACCATTTATGGAAGCGGTGGATAGCGGAGTACTTTCCCACATTGACACTTTGGGTAAAATGGTGCCAGCGATCGAAGCTTCTGAAAATACATGATCTCGTCTTTATATCCGATCCCAACGTACCTCGTCGGGAATAGTGTCGAGGCAGAGTGGAACGAATATATCCTGGAGCAGATGGAGAGGTCAAACGAGTAGATGTACGCACTAACAGCGATGTGGAACGACGTGCCGTGTCCAAATTGGCTGTTCTAGACGTGGATGGTGGTGAATCGGGTTGATTCACGGGGGTGGGGATGTTGGCAACTCCTGCCTTTATCTTTCGCTCTAATTTTATTTCTTATATATTTATCTTCTTAAGTATTTATCTTCTTATGTATTTATCCTCGTTCGTAGACCTTACTGTAAACCTTTTAAGTACATAACATGTTTTTAAAATTAACGGCAGTAACGGCCAATGCAGTATTGCCTTTCTCATTTCGTTATTATATTCGTATACATCCATATGTACTCTTGTGAAGTTTGTTCTTACATATGTACGTACTGCAGTGTCTTTGCTATTCTTCGGTGTGCATGCCGATGCGACGAATCGGTTAATTCGTATGCGCAGTACAAAATTACAGCCAGTCGTTGATCAGAGGGAATACGTGAAGGACACTGCCGTAAGTAACTCTTATAAAATTGTGAACTTTCATATAATTCCTTTATTTTTAGAAATAAACCAAGTAATATTAAAATAAACCTGCCAGATCGAATTTATTTAAAATTCGCAAGCAAATCAACGACAACGATGAGCACAATATTGACAATATCGGTCTGAAGTGAAGCCGAGTAAACTATTCATGTAAGGTTGCTATGGTTGGGAGGTATGCAAGATGGGTAATTGAAGCATGAAAAGTGTGTTTATAAAGAGTTATGCCTGCTTTTAATTAGGTCATATTTGATGGCTAATGCCATCAAAATAATGAAAACGGTTTGCCATACAAAATATCAGCCAATTGAAAAAAGGCAAATTTCGATTTGCGCATCGATGTGGCAGCGTTTGACACACAAATTACATTTGCCAACATATTGGCAAATTGGTTTCGTTTGCTGTTTGTCAACAGCTGATAAAAGTGAATACATATGTACATATATTAAAAGACACGGGACTGTGAACAGTTTTGAAGGTAAGGTTTTTTATATTATACCATTTTCAGAATTTTTTCTAATATGCTTTTCAATTGAAAAAATGGAAAAAATATAGAAAACATCAACGCCACAAGAAGCGTGAACGTGAAGTGGTTGGCAGAGGAAATAGAGAGGCTGATCCAGGAAGTAAAATTGACGGAAGGGACACGGAATTTCCTTTCCCCATCGATCCCTGGCGATCGGAAGTGTCTGCCAATGGAACGACTTCTTAGTGCATGCCGAATCCACAACTGCTTCGTTTTTCTTTGGAGACTTCGCTTTTTGTTCCATGCTTTTAAGCTCGTTATGAGACAAAGCGCCGGCGTTGCAATAACAATTGTTTTTCTATTATTGTTCATTCTAATGCGATTACGAAATACGAATTATATTTCAAACACTGTCGGTTCACATTCACAGCTAAGATGAAAACGGGGTGCCAATCGTATGACACGAAAATTTGCCGACAGGCTTTGGCATCCACTACTTTACCGACATTTGGTCCGTGTTTTTGATGTAATGAAAACGAATTCGACACCAAATTCACAGCTGTTACTTGATGTCAGTTTTTGATGTTAAAAATATGACCTAGTGAAAACCAAGTATTATACAGTGAATAAACTGTGTGTTTATAATGCTGCAACCACCCATCTTACATACCGCACAGCTATAACACCCGGCTGTAATAGAATATACAAATATGAGTATTTTCTGCGGGACAACCGTCAGTAACGGCATCGACAAATGGCGACAACTTTTGATTTAAATGGCGCTCTCAAATAGGCCGTTTCCACCAAGCGTAAACTCTGTGTTTGCGGGTTTTGAGTTTACGAGAACTGGGTGTTTACTGAGTTTAGTGTTTGAACTCTCATTTAGTTTTGTTTACTATAAATGTATATAATTGGCGCTTTGTAACCGTTGAAGCGATTTTCGGACGAGCTCCTACACCAAATTTGTGGTTTTGCATCTTGATATTTTTCCAACAAATGGAGGGACCTACAGTTTATACTACGATATTGGAAAATTTAACTTAATTTTTTGTTTAAATTAATTTGCTATAACTTTTTGGATGTTGCTACGACACCAAGACTTGAACCCGGGCCTTCCGAATGGCAGTTTGCAATGCTAACCACTCGACTACTGCGGCCGCCACATTACTAATCTATTACAATCACAAAAATATATTAAAATATTAACAGTATGTCAAACAGTGCTGCCGTATATCGATAAGAATAAAATAACTAAAGAGTAAAAATGATGTAGAATGGTCATTGTTGCCAGTCGCAAATAATGAAAAATATGTAAACTCAACTCAAACACGCTGTGAAAAGTGAGTTTGTGTTATGAGATATATATGGAATTTGACAAGTTTTCAACACGCTAGCGACTGCAAACATAGAGTTTAGGCTTGGTGGAAACGGCCTATAAGATAGGTTTCTATAAATGGAAAGAATGTAAGATGGGTAGTTGCAGCATAAAAGAATGAAGTGTAAGATAATAGTCGAGTGGTATAGCCTATTTCCACCGGACGTTAAATGCATTTTAGCTTAAATGCATTTAAACATCACATTTAAATGCGTGAATTTCCATGTGTTTGTTGTTGTATAAAAGTGTGTTAACTCACTTTTAAAAATGTTATGTTAACAGTCGATGCTGTCACTACCAGTGTAAACATTTCGAACGTTTCGGTATATTTCTTGCCAGAGTCGTGTAATTTCGGATTTAATGAGGGGCCAGACTTTTATTTTGCATGCTGAAATTTTTTCTGCAAAAGTTACTTTTTTGCATTAATATTGACATAAAAACATATATAAAGTAATCGGCGAGGATAATACTTCTCCTATTTAAAAAATAAAATAAAATAAAAATAAAAAACAAACAAAAAGCAATTGTGGAATAGAAAATGATCCCCTCAACATAAAAATATAAATATATATATAGACTCTGGCAACTATCAGCTGATTGCGCAAAACAAATATTTATGTATGTATATATAATTGGCGCAAAAAAAATATTTATGTATATACTAGCTGACCCGGCAGACTCCGTACTGCCGCATCGATAAATAAAAAACCAAATCTTTTGTAGAAAATGATTTTAAAACAAACAAATCGAATCCGTATTTAATTAAAAAGCATTTACTGATACATCATGTTGCTTACTTACAAAACAGAGTTTTCCTGAAATACTGGCTATTTATAAGGTTTATATTTGATATTCACAGACACACACTGTTAAAATACAGTCTGTTAATTAATTTAAAGCTTTCTCATAAACTATATTTTTTGTTTTGTTTTGTGGTGCGTAAATTAACAAAGAAGACGGTTTTCCGACGCGCGAACACGCGACGTATAATTGTCCATGCGCGAAACAGGGAAACTCCAAGTTGATTCCACAAACTTCCTCCTCCTCTCCTTTGTATTTTCCTTTTATGATTGTCGCCTCAATGACGTTATTCATCAGTCTTTTCACAGCCAGTCTTGTTCCATTGACTAGTCGAGGTTGATTAATGTTACGCAGCATGATGACAACTGATCCTACTTTTAACTGCAAATTGTGAGGTGGTAATCCAGGCAATTCTAGTGAATTTAAAAACTCAGTGGGATAGTTGACTACGTCATCCTGGTTCATTACGGTGTCGACTGATTTGAAGGAAACCAACTGTCCTGGAAGAAAATTCTGAATGGTCGCATTAAGATCCTCGACATCTTTATTTTTCGCTGCTAATATTGCTCGTTCACCCAGCCAATTATTGTTATTGCACTTTTGCGCTATATCTGGGAAAACTCGCTGAATAAGCTCTACTTTTGAGTCTGTGATGTGACAGAAATCTGTAGGTAATGTGATGAATCCGGTCGAGGTGTCCACTGCAACTTTATTATTTCCAATGTCTAACAACTGCTTCGCAAACACATTTGCAGTTTCATCTTGTTGCAAAAAGACTCGCATGTTAGTTGTTAAGTGGAGTGTCTTTACGTACTGCCACAAATTTGATGATTTTAGGCATGCATTTAGTTCATCAGCAACAGTTGATCGGGGAATAACTGGAAGAGTCTGACGAAAATCACCTGACAACAGAATCATAGCCCCACCAAAAATATTTTGGTTATCACGAAGATCTTTCAACGTTCTGTCCAGTGCCTCCAGTGACCTCTTATGGGCCATTGTGCATTCATCCCTAACAATCAATTTGCATACCTGTAGGATCTTGGCCATTGTGCTATTTTTGGCGATGTTGCATATTGGTGTTTCGGTGATTTGCATGTTTAGTGGTAATCTCAAGGCAGAATGTGCAGTTCGCCCGCCTTCTAGCAGAGTCGCAGCTATTCTAGATGAAGCCAACGCTAGAGCAACATAATTTCGCGATCTGATCCTCGCCAAAGCAATGAAATGAAAAACGTTTTTCCGGTTCCTCCGGGAGCATCAAGGAAATAAATTCCACCAGATCCACTG
The DNA here is from genome assembly GCA_037013455.1 of Ceratitis rosa. Classification (NCBI taxonomy): domain Eukaryota; kingdom Metazoa; phylum Arthropoda; class Insecta; order Diptera; family Tephritidae; genus Ceratitis; species Ceratitis rosa. The sequence continues at coordinate 2,432,458 of JAWMAG010000007.1, forward strand.
TTCACAGCTTCTATCAAAGTGTCGTACGCAATTCTTTGTTGTTGATTTAATTGTGGAACATTTGTACGAACTGTTTCGGCCAATGCTTCAATGTCGTACTGATGTTCTCTTTGCAACTCGTGGTTTAATGCAGCGTGCATATGATGATTGGGTGCTGTCATTCCCAGCAAGTTACAGTTAAGAAGAAAGTTCGAGGCAAGGAAATGGAAGACTGAAGAAGCTTTTATTGATTATTTCAACGACAAAGTTTTGTTGTCAGAACCAATGCAGCTAACTGAAGATGAGTTGATAGAATATACTATTGAAGGAATTACTGATGAGCAGCTTCGCACACAGGCGTACATGCAATGTTATTCCACAAAGGCACAATTATTGCAAGCGTTTACGAAAATAAAAATGAAGGGCGAAAAATTTCCGATTAGCGTTACACAGCGCGAAACTAGGTGTTACAATTGCAACTCGCGTGGTCATCTGGCAGCTGAATGTAAGAAGCCTAAGAGGGAGAAAGGGGCCTGTTATGCATGCGGAAGTATGAACCATCGTGTTTTTGAGTGTCCAGACCGGAAGAAAAGCGTTCAGTTGGTAGATGAATATGTAAGATATTTCAATTTTATAATTACAAGTTGTAAGCCAATATTCTTTTCCTTAGAATGCCTCATAGATACCGGTAGTCCCATTAATTTGATACGAAGGTCTATGGTGCCTGAAAAAGTAAAATTGAAATTTTTGTCTAATGTAAATTCTAATTATTTTGGTTTAAATAATTCTAAAATTTGTACTTTTGGAAAGTTTTCTTGTTTCGTTTTAATAAAAAATAAAAAATTTGAAGTTAATTTTATTGTTGTGGCTGATGGAACAATGAGGTATGAGGCTGTCTTGGGAAGAGATTTTCTAAAAATATGCAAGTATAAGTTAGTAAGTGAAGTAGAATCTATACAAATTAGTGAGAACAATTTTGTTGAAGACAATTCAAGTAAATGTTATAAGAAATGTTCGTCAAATAAGTGCACTGAGAGAAATTCTGAAACACAAAATGAAAATTTTAAAAACAATTTAAAGATAAAAGATTCGGATAAAAATTTTGAAAATAATGTAAGCAAATTTATAGATGTAAAATATTATGAACAAAATGTAATGGATTCAGATAATCGAAAAGAATTCACAGAATGTGAAACATTTGATAACTTTATTTTTAATATTGAATTTGACAAGTGCGAAGGTAGTCAATTGAAGATCGGAGGTGATCAAAATCATATTGAACAGAAGAAACTTTTAAAATTGTTTGATAATATTTATGGAAAAAGTGAGCGCCCTCTTGAACCAAAGGTTAGATGTGAAATGAAGCTAATAGTAGATAAAGTTAAACCATTTAGTTGTCCTCCAAGGCGTTTGTCCTACACGGAGAAAAATAGTTTGCAGAAATTAATAGATGAATATTTAGAAAAAGGTTTCATAAGACCTAGTGAATCCGAGTTTGTATCTCCCATAGTGTTAGTTCGTAAAAAGACAGGTGATATAAGAATGTGTGTGGATTATAGGACCCTTAATAAAATAACAGCAAAAGATAATTACCCGATTCCTTTAATAGATGATTTAATAGATAGGCTGGCAGGAAAAGAGTTTTTTACAAAGTTAGATTTAAAGAACGGATTCTTTCATGTTTTTATGCATCCGGATTCTATTAAATTTACTTCATTTACAACGCCAGTAGGCCAATATGAATTTCTACGTATGCCTTTTGGGTTAAAAAACGCACCATCTACTTTTCAACGGTTCGTTAATAAAGTTTTTGCGGACATGGTTAAATCGAACAGGTTGATAGTATATATGGATGATATAATGATAGCAACTGAAAGCATAGGTGAGCATTTTGAAATTTTAACGGAAGTTTTACGACGTTTAGTGGAAAATAAGTTAGAGTTGAGAATAGATAAATGTGAATTTTTTCAGAGTGAAATAAAATATTTAGGATATACAATATCTAAAAGTGGAATCAAGGCCGATGAAAAAGGACTTGAGGCAATTAGAAATTTTCCTGTCCCTACAAAAGTGCATTCGGTGCAGAGCTTTCTCGGGTTATGTTCCTATTTTCGTAGATTTGTAAAAAACTTTTCGCTTATTGCAAAGCCATTATATGATTTGACAAGAAAAGACAGAAAATTCAAATTTGGGGATGAAGAATTAAAATGTTTTGAAGCACTTAAAGAAAAATTATTAGAAAATCCGATATTAGCTTTATATAGTCCACAAGATGAAACAGAGCTTCACTGTGATGCCAGTTCGACAGGCTTCGGAGCGATACTTATGCAAAAGAAAAAAGATGAGAAAATGCATCCAGTTTTTTATTTTTCGAAACGTACAACCGAAGCAGAGTCTAAATATCATAGCTTTGAACTTGAAACGCTTTCCATAATTTATGCTTTGAAACGAATTCGTGTGTATTTACAAGGATTAAAGTTTAAAATAGTCACAGACTGCAATTCTTTGACCTTGACTCTTAATAAAAAAGAATTAAATCCAAGAATAGCTAGGTTGGCCTTGGAACTTCAGAACTATGATTATGTTTTAAAACATAGACCAGGCTCTCGAATGCAGCACGTCGATGCTCTTAGTAGATGTAATAACATTCTTACAATTGAAACGAATACGTTTGAAGAAAATTTGATCATATGCCAAAGTCGAGATGCTAAGATAAAAGAATTACAAGAGAAATTAGGGGTGAGTGAAAACAGTTTATTTGAGATGCGAAACGGTGTCGTTTATAGGAAAAAAGATAATGGTGAGGTTTTCTTTTATGTTCCAAGTGAGATGGAATGTCATGTCATGTTCAAGTATCATAATGAAATGGGACACACAGGAATAGATAAAACGTTAGATCTTATTTCAAAAACTTATTGGTTTCCTCAAATGAAGTCTAAAGTAGCAGCTCACATTCAAAATTGTTTAAGGTGTATAGTATACTCAACAAAACAAGGTCGGGAAGAGGGATACCTTCATAATATTCCAAAAGATGGCAGCCCTTTTGAAATAGTGCATGTTGACCATTTTGGACCAGTTGATAATACTCAAGCCAAAAAGCATATTTTAGTAGTAATAGATGCTAATACAAAATTTGTTAGATTATATCCAACAAAAACTACAAGTACTAAAGAAGTAATAATAGCTCTAAAAGATTATTTCCGCGCTTATAGCCGCCCGAAGTTTATAGTATCAGACAGAGGAAGCTGTTTCACGTCAAATGATTTCCAGCAATTTTTAGAAATAGAAAACGTCAAACACATAAAAATTGCGACAGGTTCACCACAAGCTAACGGACAAGTTGAAAGGGTAAACAGAACGTTAGGTCCGATGATTACAAAGTGGACTGATTCAGAAAAAAATGTACACTGGGATAACGTCATAGATACAGTGGAATACGCTATTAATAACACTATACACCGTACCATTAAAGAATATCCCAGTGTCATGCTTTTTGGGATTAAACAGCGAGGAAAAGTTGAAAATGTACTAGTAGATAGTTTAAAAGAAAATTTAGAAAAACCAGTAGTAAGAGGGCATAGAGAAATAAGGGAAAAGGCCCAAGAAAATGAAAAAAAGGTTCAAAATTATAACAAACAGTATATAGATAAAAAGAGACAAAGTCCAACCGAATATAGAGAAGAAGATTATGTTATGATAAAGAATTTCGACTGTCATATAGGTGCGTCTAAAAAATTAATTCCGAAATTTAAAGGGCCTTACAAAATAGCAAAAGTCTTACGGAATGATAGGTATGTCCTCGAAGATGTGGAAGGATTTCAGCAAACCAGGATACCATACAAAGGGGTATGGGCAGTAGGAAACATTCGACCTTGGTTCAAGGGTTGCAAAAGTAAACAAAGTAGAGATCAGGAGATCTCAATTGTCAGGATGGCCGAGTTGTAGTAGGTCAGACTGTAGTGATGTATGTACCATTTATTGTTGTATTTGTATGTATGTGTAGGCATGTATAGGCTTGTTTATGTAAATATGATGCCGTTAGATTTGAGACGCTCATAACTCGTTATACATATACATATATGATGTATGTACCATTTATTGTTATATTTGTATGTATGTGCAGGCATGTATAGGCTTGTTTATGTAAATATGATGCCGTTAGACTTAAGATGCTCATGACTCGTTATACATATACATATATGTTGCATGTACCATGATTGTTGTACTTGTAGGTATGTGTAAAAATATATGTGCACCATATATGCTCCTAAGGAGATTTATAAAATAAAGAGTTCAGTTCAATGTGAGAAGTAGAAGCGTGTGCTTGTTTTATTTCGGGTAAACTACAATATGTACTTTATCGACTTCACAGACAATATTCCACATTGATGTGAGTCTCAAAGCTTTGGACAATATTGGCGAGTATGGCACAATCCAACGATTGTCTACATCAACATTTTGTCCTCTTACCTTCACAACTACCGATCGCCCACTGTCCGCAACTGATCGCCGACGATACAATGGGTATCCATCATTTCCCGTTATGGGTTCAGCAAGCAGGTCTCTTGGGTATCGCTTGGAACACCTACCGTCGACCATACAGGGTGAATTATGTTTGGTAACTACTGCATGCAATTTTGGGTCAACTATTTCATCTGGAATTTCAGCTGAAATTATGGAATCAATCTCATCTGGCCTTATTTTGTCCACTAACCAGACTAAAATGTGCGCATGTGGCAATCCACGCTTTTGCCATTCTACAGAGTATATCCAACAACGGACTCGGCCATACACACAATGCTTTATTAAGAAATTCATGAGAGATTTTAATTTTTTTTTAAAAACTCTGGCAGTTATGTCATGTCTAGCAACTGGTGTTTGGCTATGTAGTAATTCCTTCTCGATTGCGGACCATTTTGGGTTACATGTGAATGTAACAAATAAGTCTGGGCGGCCATAATGCCTAACATATGACATAGCATCCTGAGCGTATTCATGCATGTGGCGTGGGCTTCCTATATAAGTAGCTGGCAAAATTGTCATTCTTCCGACATTATTCACATTGCCATCAGCATTTATAGCATCGCGGAGATGAATGTATTCTTCTGACCGTAGCCGTCGTTGGTTCAAACGGATGTATGTCAATCGTTCAGTCTCAATTTTTACAAACATATCAACTGAAAACTGATGAAAAAGTCGTTGACACATCAAAATATGATTTACTTCAGCTTGACGGATCATGAGTCTGTATGAATAGAAATTCATAGCTCTAACATTTTTGTTGGTTTCAGCACCAAAAATGATAAATGTTTAAATTGTTACTTAGATGAATTGAATTTAAAAATATTATTTAATCTTGTTAAGTTCATTTACCTGTTACTTGATTTACCATTTTGATATTAAAATGGTATCCATCTTCCCCCTGCCAGAAGATCAAAGGATATTGTAGTGCATCATAACTCCTGTGTGTTTCAGATACACGTTTTAAATCACTATTCCGACGATGAAGCACAATATCTCTAGATTGTAAATTTTCTCCCACAATGACAACAGCCACTTCATCAATGGTAGGTGAATTGAACCTCCTTGTGCGTTCATCGGCAGGTGTTTCGTCAGCTCGAATAATAATATTATGGCTATAAGATGGTAAGATTTAAGATTTATAATTTAATTTGTGACAAAACTTAAGATTTATCTTTCGATTTCTATATAGTCTTATTGAAGAAATAATTGAACAGATTAACAACTGAAGTTAGCAAAAGTTAAGTTTCTCGAAGCCGACCACTATTTATTTACTATGTATTTTGTGACTATGCAATTTTGTCGCGTTCGCGATTCACTTTCACTTTTGTTGAGTTTCGGAACGCGGTATTAGATCCTCCAACGCGCACGCGAATTTGAACTTTATGCAGCGGATTACAAATTGACTCTCCATTTTATTTAGAAAACGTTTGTATGGAAAATAGAAAAATGCTGTTTTGAGGATTTTTCCGGCAATCATTCGAATTTTTCTCAACTTTTAAACCTTCCCTAGACCTCCACGAATAATTAAAGACCACGATAAGATAAATCCGTTCGACCGTTCTCGAGTTTTAGCGAGACTAACGAACAGCAATTCATTTTTATATATATAGATAATGTGCGCTTTGTAACCGGTTAAGGGATTTTTCGGCCGAGCTACTCTTCGAATTGTGGTTTTCTAGAAAAACAAAATAAATAACTATTTAAAAAAATAAACTAAACTGAAAATGGAAACAAAACGACGCAAATTGGACCTTACGGAGGAGCAAAGTTTCCTGGATTGCTGGGAAGGAAGAGCTCAGGAATTGAGAGGTAGCCGAAAAAACTCTCATTGTCAAAGAAATGGCATTGTTGGCAAAGTTGTAAGCATGCAAACAAGCATTTTCCTTTCAGCAGCGTCTGTTCGTGCAGCAATAATCTGCACTTGCAAATCATAATCTATACTAATATTATAAATGCGAAAGTCGTTTCGTTTGCTGCGCTTTCACGCAAAAACTACTTAACCGATCATCATGAAGCTTTGTACACATACTCTTGGAGGTATCAGAATGAACATAGGCTACTTTTTATTTAATAAAAAAAATTATTTTTTAAATAAAATAAAGAAACTTTTTTGTCCGATAGCCACAATAGAGAATATACATACGCATGCATAAAGTAACGCCCCATATGCACAGAGAGAGAGAGAGAGTGGGACTATACATAGGTATAGGCACATATGTAGCTGCATTGAGAGTAGTGTGGTATGTGTGTATGGGAGTATACAGTATACATCATACATATCTACATGTATGGTGGCCATAAAATGTGAGCATACATACGTACATGTATGGTGGTGGCCTGGTCATCTATTTGCTGATCGCCTATTACATTTTCGTTTCAGGTGATATTTAAATCGTCGGTAACCGGATGTGTTAGAAGAGTGAGGTTTTTTGCATCGTCGTCAGGGGCACCGGGGGTCTCTCGTACACTATACTTTCATAAACTATACTTTCAGCTATCCAATTAACTATACTATGGAGACTAAACACTATATAACCTTCAGCTATTTTGAATTTTTCTTCATTGTTATTTCTTCTGTTATTCAGAGGGGAACACCAGCAGATGAAATTCAAGCATGCTTAAAATCATCGAGCTTATGGTCGAGAGTTGAAAAGCTGAGCCTAAAACAAATATGAGAGTGCATCTGCATAATGACGTGGATTCAGGACTTTATGCTGAAATGTTATTGAAAATTGGTGATGGTCGTTTAGATGTTGATGCTGAAGGTTGCGTATCACTTTCAAGAGAATTTTGTAATTTAGTAGAAAATGATGTGGATCGAATTGCAAAAGAATTTGGGTTGTGATCAGTGGCTGTGCGCAAGAGCAATATTAGCACCAAAAAATGAAGTTGTTAATAGAATCAACAATGACATTTTAAAAGAGGTGGAAGGGGAAATGGTGGAATATTAATCAATGGAAACAATTATGGATACAGAATTAAGTACCTCATATCCTGTAGAGTTTTTAAATTAACTTGAATTGTCGGGTGTACCACCAAAAAAACTTCAGTTGAAACTAAATGTACCAGTAATGCTTATGCGAAATTTAAATGCTCCTCTGCTATGTAATGGAACACGACTTCGGATAACGAAATTGGGACAGAATATACTTGGTGCTACTATTTTAACAAATGTCGGTAAAGGAAAAAGTGTAATCATACCTCGGATTCCAATTATTCCCACTGACCTTCCATTCCAATTTAAAAGAGTTCAGTTTCCCGTCAAACTTAGTACAAAGCACAAGGACAGACATTAAAGGTAGCAGGAGTGCATTTAGAAAAGTCATGCTTTTCTCATGGTCAACTATATGTGCCTGTTCGCGTGGGTCTAATGCCCGAAATTTACAAATAAACATACTATATAGTTTATAGAAATATCCTTGACTAATAATCTGCATTTTACATTTTCAATTGTTACCATTCCGAATTATTAATTTTCTTTATAGTTACATATATATTTTAATATTTGTGGTATTGATTCAATAAAGTATACATTGAAATTTGAAATTTCATTGCATGTAGTAATTTTTTCAAATAGATAATCTCAGACAAGCAATAAAATATATTCTTTATATTGATCCGTTTGTACTATAATGATCTCTTATTGGATGGATTTAATGCGAGCGAAGCCGCGGGTAAAAGCTACATTGTATAAATAGCAAAATAAAATGGATGCGGTCTCTTGAATTCATGATTTTAATACTCGTGTTGCAAATGTAAACAAAAATCAGCTGTTTGAGTTAACTCACTTTCGGTGGAAACGTTTGACATTTCATTCACTTAACAGAGGCCTTAAATGCATTTAAGTGCTCGGTGGAAATAGGCTATTAGAGTTGAAATTTTATAGAGTAATAAATAAACGTTAATCAAGCTCCATCAAGTTAAGAAATTGTACAACAAACTTAAGGACTTTTATTTAACAATCCAGGGATCGAACTAGAAGGAGTTGGAAAATCATAGATGCCTATTTAGCGTTGTTGTTGTTTCATGTTTCAGTTCATTGCATCGAGAATGGAACAATTCTCCTAATACACTCTGTTGCAATATTATAAGACCGATCGTAAATTAGTTGTTACTGGTAACCAGTGAGTATTTTAAAGAAATTTTTTTCTAAGTAACTTGAGAATTGATAACTCTGTTACTGTGAAAGCAAATTGTGGGACCTAACTGTAAAACTTTAGCTAGTAAAAAGAAAACGAGTTAAACGCTTGTTGCAAAATTATAAGACCGTTGGTATTTGTCTCAATTTGGAGCTGCTTTCTGTGAAAATTCCCTAAAAATTTTTAATTTATATAAATAAAAAATAATTATTATTTCCAATGCCTAGAGGAAAGAAGCTATCGGAATTGCGTCTAAAATTGGTCGTAGCCACTGTGTGGTACCAAATTTTGTAAAAAACCCAGATGCCTACGGTACCAAAAAAAATGCTAGAAGGAAAAGGAAACTAAGTCCTCGCGATGAAAGAAAAATATGCCACGCTGCAGGTAATTCTATGAAGAGTTGCTCCACTCTATCTAGCCTTCCCGGCATAAATGTAAGCCGTCAAACGATATGGAGGTCGCTAAAACGAAGTGGAAACATAGAGCGAACAAAGATGAAACCAGTGCCACGTCTGCTACCTCGTCACATAACTGCCCGTGTGCATTTTGCCGAACAAAACATGCTAACAGATTGGACCTCGGTAAGAAATTTCTCTAGGACATCCAAAATGGAAAAAAATTAATCAGAATTTGATTCCAGGTAATTTTTTCGGATGAAAAAAAATTCAACCTTGATGGGCCAGATGGTTTTAATGGATACTGGTATGACGATGGAAAAGTTGTTCCGTTACCCGATTATGAAGAAGTCCGAATAGCGATCGTCCGCTTAAAAAACAACGAAGAGGCAGGGTCCGATGGATTACCGGCCGAGCTATTCAAATACGGCGGCGAAGAGCTGATCAGGTGCATCAGCTTCTTTGCAAAATATGGTCGGATGAAAGCATGCCCGACGATTGGAATTTAAGTGTGCTCTGCCCGATCCACAAAAAAGGCGATTCCACAGTCTGCGCCAATTACCGTGGAATAAGCCTTCTTAATATCGCATATAAGGCTCTATCAAGCGTATTGTGTGAAAGACAAAAGCCCACCGTCAACAAACTGATTTGACCTTATCAGTGTGGCTTTAGACCTGGTAAGTCAACCATTGACCAGATATTCACCATGCGCTAAATCTTGGAAAAGACTCGTGAAAAAAGAATCGACACCCATCACCTTTTCGTCAATTTTAAAACCGCCTTCGACAGCAAAACTTATACCGCTAAGTAAACTGACGTTAAGCAACACTAAAAGCTCCGTCAGAATCGGGAAGGACCTCTCCGAGCCGTTCGATACCAAACGAGGTTTCAGACAGGGTGATTCCTTATCGCATGACTTTTTTTAATTTAATACTGGAGAAAATAATATGAGCTGTAGAGCTAAATAGAGAAGGTACAATCTTCTATAAGAGTGTACAGCTGCTGGCGTACGCCGCTGATATCGACATTATTGGCCTCAACAACCGCGCCGTGAGTTCTGCTTTCTCCAGACTTGATAAAGAAGCGAAATGAATGGGTCTGGTAGTGAATGAGGGCAAGACGAAATCTCTCCTGTCATCGAACAAACAGTCGTCGCTTTCGCGACTCGGCTCCCACGTCACTGTTGACAGTCATAACTTCGAGGTCATAGATAATTTCGTCTAGTTAGGAACCAGAATTAATACCAACAACAATGTCAGCATTGAAATTTAACGCAGAATCACTCTTGTCAACAGGTGCTACTTTGGGCTGAGTAGGCAATTGAAAAGGAAAGTCCTCTCTCGACGAACGAAAACCAAACTCTACAAGTCGCTCATCATACCGGTCCTACTATATGGCGCAGAAGCGTGGACGATGTCAACATCTGATGAGTCGGTTCTAGGAGTCTTCGAGAAAAAGTTCTGCGAACGATTTATGGTCCTTTGCGCATTAGCAACGGCGAATACCGCAGACGATGGAACGATGAGCTGTACGAGCTATACGATGATATTGACATAGTTCAGCGAATGAAGAGACAGCGGATATGCTGGCTAGGCCATGTCGTCCGAATGGATGAAAACACTCCAGCTTTGAAAGTATTTGATGCAGCACCCGCTGGTGGAAGCAGAGGAAGAGGAAGGCCTCCACTCCGTTGAAAAGATCAAGTGGAGAGTGACCTGGGTGCACTTGGCATTGCCAACTGGCGTCAAACAACAAAAAGAAGAGATGAATGGCGCGCTATAATTGACTCGGCTAATCACGTAAGCGGTACCAACGCCAATAAAGAAGAAGAAGAAGTATGACATTAGAAAAGAGCCGCTCTATTTTTCAAAACGAAATTTTGGTGGAGGAAATGTAATGGTGTGGGGAGCGATTTCCTCCACAAAAACAATGGAGCTGCAGTTCTGCTCAAACAGAATGAAGAGTAGTGACTATACAGCTGTCTTGCAAAGCAGCCTGATTCCGTTACTAGCTTCTGATCCAGAGCAAAATTGGGTTTTCCAACAGGATAATGCCGCCATTCATGTAAGTAAGGAAACAAAAGATTGGATGGCAACGAATTCCATCAACGTACTTGAATGACCGGCATGCTCTCCAGATGTCAACCCAATGGAGAATATATAGGGAAATCCCGTCCGCCAAATTTATTCCAAAAATCGCCAATTTAACACAGTACACGAAATAAAATCGGCCATAATCGAAGAGTGGGGAAACTTAGACGCTGCGCTATTAAAAAAGTTAGTTTCAAGTATGAATAAGAGGACTATTGAACTAATGAAAAGAAAAGGACAACAAATAAATTATTAAAACAAAAACATCAAACGCCTCTTCTTATTAAAATCAAACCGAAGTGAATAAAATCTCAACGGTCTTATAATTCTGCAACAGGTGTTTAACTCGTTTTCTCTTTTACTATCTAAAGTTTTACAGTTAGGTCTCACAATTTGCTTTCACAGTAATAGAGTTGTCAATGCTCAAGTTACTTAGAAAAAAATTTCTTTAAAATACTCACTGGTTACCAGAAACAACTAATTTACGATCGGTCTTATAATATTGCAACAGAGTGTATTCATTTTCGCTTTCGATGTCTTTAGAGGTTGAATTGAAACTTATAAATATGTTGCAAGTAGTCGCACTGGTGCACAAAGAACGGCAGTAGATGATCAGCCTTCGGAAACACTGAGACTGAGAGAGTATTTACATTACATTATCATCCATAAAACTAAATATCCGTGATTCGTGCCTAAGCTGGTGCCTATCCTCAAATTCGCTTTTGCATTTAATTCTGTTCTTATTGCAATTTCTTTCCTTCACACAGCATTCAACTAAATATATGTGCGCGAAAAAGAATCGAGAAGAGCTACGCACGAAAGCTATCGCCAGAATAAGCCGCCCTGTCCAGCGATAGGATATGGTACTTGCCACACTTTGCAGTACGCAATCCCAATAAACCGAGTAAGTTGCGTATGGTTTTCGATGCAGCAGCTGAGGTGGACAGTGTGTCACTCAACTCACGGCCCCGTAAGGAACCACAGGAATATCGGCCGATGCCTGCCATACTTTTCCACTACCGGGAAGAAGCAGTAGGAGTGTGTGGCGACATCAAACAAATGTTACATCAGGTGTTGATTCAGCGTAGTGATCGATCTGCTCAACGATTTATTTGGCGCGATGGTGATGCTACCAAACAGCACGAGGTTTATGAAATGCGCGTAATGACTTTCGGAGCAGCATGTTCACCTTGTACAGCAAATTATGTGAAAACAATCAATGCATTAGAGTATTGGAATAAAGTCAGTGGTGCTGCCCGAGCTGTGAAATCTATCCTGAATTGCCACTACGTTCGCGATTATGTCGACAGCTTCGCTACTGAAGATGAAGCAATTGTCATCTCGGAACAAGTACGTAAATTCATATGAGGGGCGGCTTCGAGCTGCGTAATTTTATGTCGAATTCGTCAAGAGTAACAACAGCCCTAGGTGGTAACGGAACTGCTCGTCAAATATCAAAGAAAGAAGGAGTACTGGTAGAAAGAGTACTCGGCTTATTCTGTCAGTCAGCAACCGACAGTTTTGCGTTCCAACTGAAATTCAACAAAGTTCACCCCAGCGTGGTGAATGGCGTCCGACGAAGCGGGAACTTTTGAGCGTGGTGATGTCCATATTCGACCCGGTACTAGTTTCGAAATGGCAAGCCGAAAACCCTGCAACTTCATATTTTCGTTGACGCTAGTAAGGAAGCTTTCACCGCTGTGGCCTACTGGAGATCATGTAATGCTCTTGGTGAGGTCGAGGTTTCATTCGTTTGCGCAAAAACCAAATGCGCCCCGAAGTCTTTAACTGTAATCCAATGGCTCCGCAGTGAACATCGGCGGTATAAACCATTCGTGCAGCACAGGGTCGCCGAGATGCGACCTGAAACTACCATAGAGAATTGGAGATGGCTACCCACAAAGCATAACGTTGCTGATGGGGCAACCCGAGCGAACAATTTTGTCGACTTCAGTTCAACCGCACGTCGGACTTGTGGTCCGCACTTTTTGCTACAAGATCCACGCGCTCGGCCAACTGAAAACCCGATATCTAGTCATCAAGAGGACGCTCACAAGAAGCTCCTGCCTAAATATGCTTTGGTCATCGCAAAGAGTGAGTTTTGGAATATTGACAAATTTTCTTCATTTACCAAACTGGTAAGAACGACAGCGTGGAACCTGAGATTTATCGACATTTGCCGCCGTCGCAAACAGCCTAACCAATGCTATGGTCTGACAGCCAATGAAGTTGAGATTGCTAAACTACGTTTGTGTCGCCTTGTTCAACGTAAAGAATTTGCCGAGGAGTTCCAGGAAATCGAAAGTGGTCAGGACATATCTCGCACGAGTTCGTTAATTCAACTTTCGGCATACATTGATCAAGAAGGTGTTTTTCGTGTACAAGGGCGCATAGACGCCGTCAGTTGGCTTCCAATAAACACGAGGCGCCCAATTATACTGCCACCAAATCATGCCTGAACCAAACTGGTTCTGATGCATTACCACAACAAAATGCGTCACCAAAATTTGGAATCTACAATTTGCGAGATCCGTCGAAATTATTGGGAGCCACGTCTCAAGCCAACTGCGCCGTGTGTCGTTTAAGCAAAGCCAACGCCATACGACGTAGCACCGAAAAGAGATGGGTGACATTATTCACGTGCCTGACTGTCAGAGCTGTGCATTTGGAGTTGGCCCATGACCTTAGCACCGATTCGTGCATAGTCGCCAGACACAATTTTATTAACCGTCGTGGCATTCCCGTTCGTATGAGGTTCTATAATGGAAAAAACCTTGTCGGCGTTGACAGGGAAGCAAAGCGGTTTAGCGAGGTCATTGACTGTGTTCGATTGCAGAGTGAGATGTCGCAAAAAGGTATAGAGTGGGTTTTTAATTCTCCCTTCAACCCAGCTGAAGGAGGTGCATGGGAACGGATGGTGCAGTGCGTCAAGCGAATGCTATTCCAATCTCTAAAAGAAACGTCGTCACAGGAGCATACTCTAAACTGCTTCCTCATTGAAGCGGAAAACACGCACTTTCCTTTTTATTTCAACCAAGAACAGCCGTTGACACCTAATGACTTCCTGATAGGTGAAGCTAATACACCACGAACTCCTATTGCTGACGAAGTTTTGTAGAAGACGTGCCGTTTGCGTAAACAGTGGCGCATTGCTCGACAACTAAGGAATCATTTTGGGAAGCGGTGGATGGCGGAGTACCTTTCCACATTGACACTTTGAGTAAAATGGTGCCAGCGATCGAAGCCTCTGAAAATACATGATCTCGTCTTTATATCCGATCCCTCGAGAATGGTGTCGAGGCAGAGTGGAACGTATATATCCTGGAGCAGATGGAGAGGTCAGACGAGTAAATGTACGGACTACCAGCGATGTGAAACGACGTGCCGTGTCCAAATTGGCTGTTCTAGACGTGGATGGTGGTGAATCGGGTTGATTCACGGGGGTGGGGATGTTGGCAACTCCTGCCTTTATCTTTCGCTCTAATTTTATTTCTTATGTATTTATCTTCTTAAGTATTTATCTTTTTATGTATTTATCCTCGTTCGTAGACATTACTGTAACCTTTTAAGTACATAACATGTCTTTAAAATTAACGGCAGTAGCGGCCAATGCAGTATTGCCTTTTTCATTTCGTTATTATATTCGTATACATCCATATGTAGGTACTCTTCTGAAGTTTGTTCTTACATATGTACGTACTGCAGTGTCTTTGCTATTCTTCTATGTGCATGCCGAAGCGACGAATTGGTTAATTCGTATGCGCAGTACAAAATTACAGTCAGTCGTTGATCAGAGGGAATACGTGAAGGACACTGCCGTAAGTAACTCTTATAAAATTGTGAACTTTCTTATAATTCCTTTATTTTTAGAAATAAACCAAGTAATATTAAAATAAACCTGCCAGATCGAATTTATTTAAAATTTATTACTTGCGTTAAATTCGCAAGCGGATCAACGACAACGAATAGCTATGTTTAGTTCAGCGTGGAGCACAATATTGACAACATCGGTCTGAAGTGAAACCGAGTAAACTATTCATGTAAGGTTGCTGGGAGGTATGTAAGATGGGTAATTGAAGCATGAAAAGTGTGTTTATAAAGAATTATGCCTGCTTTTAATTAGGTCATATTTGATGGCTAATGCCGTCAAAATAATGAAAACGGTTTGCCATACAAAATATCAGCCAATTGAAAAAAGGCAAATTTCGATTTGCGCATCGATGTGGCAGCGTTTGACACCAAATTACATTTGCCAACATATTGGCAAATTGGTTTCGTTTGCTGTTTGTCAACAGCTGATAAAAGTGAATACATATGTACATATATTAAAAGACACGGGACTGTGAACAGTTTTGAAGGTAAGGTTTTTTATATTATACCATTTTCAGAATTTTTTCTAGTATGTTTTCCAATTGAAAATATGGAAAAAAATACAGAAAACATCAACGCCACAAGAAGCGTGAACGTGAAGTGGTTGGCAGAGGAAATAGAGAGGCTGATCCAGGAAGTAGAATTGACGGAAGGGACACGGAATTTCCTTTCCCCATCGATCCCTAGCGATCGGAAGTGTCTGCCAATGGAAGGACTTCTTAGTGCAGGCCGAATCCACAACTGCTTCGTTTTTCTTTGGAGACTTCGCTTTTTGTTCCATGCTTTTAAGCTCGTTATGAGACAAAGCGCCGGCGTTGCAATAACAATTGTTTTTCTATTATTGTTCATTTTAATGCGAATACGAAATACGAATAATATTTCGAAAACTATCGGTTCACATTCACAGCTAAGATGAAAACGGGTGCCAATCGTATGACACGAAAATTTGCCGTCAGGCTTTGGCATCCACTACTTTACCGACATTTGGTCCGTGTTTTTGATGTAATGAAAACGAATTTGACACCAAATTCACAGCAGTTTTTGATGTTAAAAATATGACCTAGTGAAAACGAAGTATTATACAGTGAATAAACTGTGTGTTTATAATGCTGCAACCACCCATTTTACATACCGCACAGCTATAACACCCGGCTGTAATAGAATATACAAATATGAGTATTTTCTGCGGGACAACCGTCAGTAACGGCATCGACAAGTGGCGACAACTTTTGATTTAAATGGCGCTCTCAAATAGGCCGTTTCCACCAAGCGTAAACTCTGTGTTTGCGGGTTTTGAGTTTACGAGAACTGGGTGTTTACTGAGTTTAGTGTTTGAACTCTCATTTAGTTTTGTTTACTATATATGTATATAATTGGCGCTTTGTAACCGTTGAAGCGATTTTCGGACGAGCTCCTACAACAAATTTGTGGTTTTGCGTCTTGATGTTTTTCCAACAAATGGAGAGACCTACAGTTTATACTACGAAATTGGAAAATTTAACTTAATTTTTTGTTTAAATTAATTTGCTATAACTTTTTGGATGTTGGTACGACACCAAGACTTGAACCCGGGCGTTCCGAATGGCAGTACGCAATGCTAACCACTCGACTACTGCGGCCGCCACATTACTAATCTCATACAATCACAAATATATATTCAAATATTGACAGTATGTCAAACAGTGCTGCCGTATATCGATAAGAATGAAATAACTTAAGAGAAAAAATTACGTAGAATGGTCATTGTTGCCAGTCGCAAATAATGAAAAATATGTAAACTCAACTCAAACACGCTGTGAAAAGTGAGTTTGTGTTATGAGATATATATGGAATTTGACAAGTTTTTAACACGCTAGCGACTGCAAACATAGAGTATACGCTTGGTGGAAACGGCCTATAAGATAGGTTTCTATAAATGGAAGGTATGTAAGATGGGTAGTTGCAGCATAGAAGAATAAAGTGTAGGATAATAGTAGTGTTAGAGTAGAGATTTTATAGAGTAATAAATAAACGTTAATCAAGCTCCATAAAGTTAAGAAATTGTACAACAAACTTAAGGACTTTTATTTAACAATCCATTGATCGAACTAGAAGGAGTTGGAAAATCATAGATGCGTATTTAGCGTTGTTGTTGTTTCATGTTTCAGTTTATTGCATCGAGAGTACCTTCTAGAATGGAACAATTCTCCTAATATTCATTTTCGTTTTCGATGTCTTTAGAGATTGAATTGAAACAGTAGATGAGCAGGCTTCGGAAAGACTGAGACCGCTCTCCCCAGTTGGCGAGGGACAAGGGTCATCAGCTTGAAAGCAATCACTAAAGTTTGGACGCAGCTAAGCCCTGAACGAAGGTCTTCACACCTGCCGCTGGAATGTGTTAGAAGAAAAAAAAGGATCCTGCCTAAAGGTGAATCTCTGCGGGACGAAAAAATTCACAACATGACGAGGAACAGGTTTGTTCTCACCTTCAAGTTGAAAGCATACTTGCTATACCGTGGAAGTAGATGGCGCAAAAAAAAGATATCCAACCAGAACACATGGTGTAGAAGAAAAGGCTAAAATACAGAAATTAATCAATTGTTTTACATTTGTTTAATCACTGAAAATTATATATTCATACATTTAAGAACCGTACAATTCGACATTCACATTTGCTTGACTATTTATGCCGAAACTTCTACAAAGTTCGATGAAACCGAAAAAAGCGCATAATTCGTTCGACTGCACTCTTTTTCAATTTGTATGTACAAAGAAGAGAAAAATAACAAAGCAACTTGTTTATTGTTACGATTATGCTAATTATGCCTCAACCCGATTAGACATATTCGCTGTTCCAAACGCTGCAAGCCTTTCCAAGTGGACCACTTTCATTTTTTTTCTTGGTCTTCTTAGGGTTCGGATTCGATATACTACATCGCTTAGCCATTTTATTATCTTATATGGACCTTCCCAATTGCGTTGAAGTTTCGGTTACAAACCTTTCTTCCGTAGTGGTTTGTATAACAATACTAGATTTCCATATTGAGAACCCTCGGATTTCATCGCCTTATCATACCTGGCCTTCATCTTTTCACTCATAATTTGAGTTCGCTGTCTCACAAGAGCATGTATCTCTCTTAGCTCTTCCTCTCAGTTTCATTCACAATTCTTCTCGTATCACCGTTTACTCCAAACTTTAAATCACTAGGCAACCGCAACTCGTTAGCCAAACATCCTGTTGTTTGTCCGCGACCTTCCTCAAGTGCTCTTCCAGGGTTCGGTTAAATCCTCCTACCATACCATCTCATTGATGATGCAGAGCTGTCGTTCGCGTTTCCCGAATACCCAGTATCTGGCACATCTGAAATACCGCCGATTCGAAATTCCTTCCTTGGTCGGAGTGCAGTTCTATAGGCGCACCGTTTCTGGCAACCCAAATGTACGTGAACGCATCCGCAACAGTTCTACTTTCCTGGTTTGGAATTGGGTAGACCTCCCATTATTTGCTTAATTAGTCCGTAAGCACCTGTTTCCTAGTCTGCTCGTATGGAATGGGTCAGCTACATCCATGACTTCTGAATTTTGGCCCTTTCGCGGCGATACACTCCTTGCAGCTTGCAATACTTTCCGCAACCGATTGGCGGCAAACCAACCAAATAGAACCACCGTTTGATCTTCTCCAAGGTTTATGTGTTCATCAAGAGCCCTCCGCTGGGACCATTATGCTACTGTTAGATTGCGGGAGCAATGCCCATCTTTGTTTTCTCATACTCTGTCCAAACAGTCTGATATCAACTTTAAACTGCACCATTGCGCCCAGTACGCCTCTGCAATTGGACTTTCAGCAGACATCTGCTTCTCACTTGACCGTCTGTCTCCAGTCCGTGCATTAGAAGTTGCAAGTTCTCCTGTTGACTTCTCCGTAGGTGACATGCCTCCCATTCTTCTGCTGATGTAATTGTCATTAGCAGACATCTATTATGTCTTCTTAACCTTCGGCTTTTGAGCAATGTTTACATTCTAAGCTATATGGTCGGCGGGACATAGCATCAGTATTTCCGAGGGAAAATCCTTTGCGATAGTGAAGTCATAATTTCCCAGTCTCTCAGTCCACTATGCAAGCTGTCAGTCAGGGTTCTTGAACTGTAGTAACCACTTCAGCGCTGAATGATCTGAAGTCACCCGGAAATTTTGCTCCTACAAATACCGGCTATTGTAGGCAACTTAGTTCTCTTGACCTACCTATGAAAGTACGCCTCCTATCCGATATCCACTAGCATACGTGTATGTATCCAGAATAAATGTTGCACCTGGAATCAGATACGCTGATATAGGCGCAGTTCATAGCCATTCAGTTATTGGAAGTCTTCGTCTTGCTCCTTGTTTCACTCGAAAGCTCTATTTTTCCTGATGAGCTCATGGAGGCAATTAGCAACGCTGGCGAAATTCAAAACGAATCGGCGATAGTATGTGCATATTCCAAGAAAATTCCGTAACTCATACAAATTCCTAGGCCTTGGCTAATTCTTTATTGCTTCTATCTTTTCCCTCGCAGTGCAAACGCCCTTCGTCGTTACCTGATGGCTTAAGTAATATACCTCCTTTTTAAACTTTTTGGGACTAAGTTCTGGTCTCAATCCTCTGGGAAACTTCTTCCGAATTGTTCAGGTATTTCTCAAAGCTTTTACCCAATACGATAATGTCATCTAGATGCACCAAACATGTTTTCCAATTTAGTCCTTTGAACACATGGTCTACTAATCTTTAAAAAGTGGCAGGAGCGTTGCATAATCCACCGTAACGCCGGTGAATTGCCAAAGATCGTTTGCAGCACTGAAGGCTGTCTTCTTCTCCTCTTCCTCAGTTACTTCCACTCGCCAATCGCTCTGAAGGTCAAGTGTTTGTGCCAGTCAACGAGTCCAGAGCATCATCGATTCTTGGCATTGGATAGCTGTCTTTATTTGTCACATCATTTAACCTCCGATAGTCCACGCAGAACCGTAGCTGACCCTCTTTCTTTTTCACATGTACTACCGGAGAGCTCCATGGACTCTCCAATGTTTCGATAACACTACAACTCTTCCGCCCATGAATTTATTTGCTTTTTCATGTCCTTCTTGCATATTGAATCGCCTTCAGGTAAATCTTTGCTTTTGATGATGGCGTCCACTTCTAGACATTGTTCCAACACAGTTCCTTTTCGGTTTGAGTTCCCGTACTGGGATGACCCCTTTTTCTTTTGCGTTTTTGCCAGGGTTTCACCAATAAGTACGTCCGGTGTAGATTTTTGAGCTGCTTCAACAACCCACAATTTGTTCGTCCTACAATCTCCGTCAATCTTTGCTCAAACAACCGCTTCTGACTTTGTTGGAATCCGTTCGCTATCCTCTAGGACTATTCGCTTCCTTCCCTGTTTTTGTCCTCCATAATTATGTTATCTCATCTACAATCTGCACGACTATGAACTTGTGTAACACTTTAAATGTTACCTCTCCTACATTGCATGCCCGTGCGAAGTGACCTGGCTTCCCACAAGTGTAGTACTTCCCGGCACTGGTACTTTTACCGATTTAAGCTCTGTAATCTTTCCTCTTGAGGAATTTCAGTGTTTCCAGGATCGTCTTCGTCACATCTGGACTTTCCACTTTTACACGATTCGCTTTGTAGGTGGATTTAGAAAAAAGTGCCGACGTCTCACATGTCTGGACATACGCGACAGTTTCAGCAAGCGTGGATTTTGGGTTCGCACATGTTTCCCCCTTTGGAATTTTTGGATGTTTACTTTCTCAAGGTGCTTTCTTCCAAATGAGTGCCCAACGGCCAATGAGCCAATCTCTCAATTACGGAAGCAAATTCCTGCAGAGATTTATTGGGCTTTTTATTCCGATTTTCCAGTTCCATCTGGTACATTTGCCTCTTGTGCTCAATATCATAGCATCTTTCTAGGGATATCGTCTGAAAAATTTCTGCCGCAGGTCCCTTCAGCGTAACGAATAGGGCAGCGGATTTTTCATCAATGCTCGAGTTATTTGCTCTAGCCGTGTTTTCGAACTGTAGTTCCAAGTTCTGGAAAGGAGTTGTCCCATCAAAGGATGGTGTTTTTACCTTGAGAGCGTTAGTTGAAGGAGTTTGACGATTCAATTGCAGGTTCCGGAGAAGTTCTTCAACCTCATTGACTTTGTCCTCGAGTTAATCTTGCAGTTCTTTTAGGCCTGCATTTTCTCCGACCAATTTGTCCTGAAGCTGTATGAATTAATATGAAATCAGCGATGACATCTCTGACACATGTGCATCCTGTGCTTTCAAATTTTGTGACATACGTGCATCCTGTGGTTCAAACTTTTGTGACATACGTGCATCCTGAGTTTAGTTGGGATGAATTGTTGGCCTTCTGGTCTTGCAACTGTAATGAAATGTTGGCTGAAATTGCAGCCATTTATGAATAACGATCATCTTGTGCATAAATTTTTTGTGAAATTACAGCCAATATCATGTTCATGTCTATACCCGAAGATGAACTAGGAGTAAAAACTTCAATCTTCGTAGATGGCTGTTATATATCTCTTACCGAATCAACAGTCTCCTCCTTCTCTACCTCCTTCGTAGATGTATTTTCTTCTTCACGTCGAATTTCGTATTGGCTCAAGTCAATACCTTGTTCTTACACAACCATGATTGTAGCTCCGCCTTATTTCCGGTTGTGGATAATTCTCGCTTTGCCAGTTTCTTTTTCAGCGATTGCATCGGGATTTATTTAACAATCCCACTTCTGACACCAATTGTTACATTTTTCTAATTATACCTCGATGTGTATTTGCATGTAGGGCATTTCACACGTATCGGGATAAGCAAATTAAAGACTTGGGTGCGCGAATATTGTTGGTGTCCTGGTCGAGATAAAGACTTGGAAGTTATAGTGAAGTCATGTAATGCATGCTTAATGACACATGCTAGCCCAGCTAAACAAGTCCCCAAAGTACCATGGAGTAGAGTACACATTGATTGGGATGATTGTTAAATAAAAAACATCCAAATGTTGTACAATTTCTAAATTGTAAAGAATTCAATCAACGTTTATTTATTATTCAATAAATTACAACTTACTTTACTATACGACTACTTATTTCATAACTTTCACAATCTACTATTTTCACTTTGTTGTCACCTCGGGTGCCCCCCAAAAACATATTTTGATTATTTGCTTTTCAGCTTCTCGTTTAACTAAGTCAGCGTCGATCAATTCCACTTGGTTTTGTTTTTTCCTTGCCCATAGTATTGTTTTTGTATGTTGCTAGTGACCCACGCCAACTCCACTAAGCTGACCGGTCGCTTTGTTACAAATTTTGTATATTAATTTTTTGGGGTTGTTGGCAGGCTAAAATCTTTTAGCTCTCGTAAACAAATTAATTCATATGTTTTACTTACTAGTCGTACTCAAAGTATTTTGCAATATTTTCGTTACTCATTTAACCGCTATGAATTTAGATTCGCAAGAGGCGGCGTCAGATGAAATGAAATGACAAAGGGGGTGAACGAAACAAATGACGTATAATATTCATGTTTTTAGGTCATTTGAGTAAGTATTTAAGTTAGAATGTATGAAATTTAAAATTAAATTAATTTATGAAAATTTTAAACTTAGGCAAAATTTTTAAAAGTAATTAAATAAAAATTTAAATTAAATATTAACACTAAGTATAGGTTAGGTTATTTATACATTTTACTTTTTTCTGAAATGAATTTTTGATTTCATTGCATCATTATACTTATTAAGACATTCGATTTTTTTATTAAGTTTTCGTCATTTGGGTTTAAACCTTATTATTATATACTGCCACTTAGAATTTAAATGAAATTCTTTCTGTATTAAGACATGTTCGGCTAGACTTTAAGGCTCATCTGGCGATGTTTGAGGTTAAGCCGCCATGTGGCCACGGACACGGTTGTGCCTACACTGATCTGATAATGTTTATAGCTTTTTCTCAAACTTTTATTTCAGGTATCCGATAATGATTTAGATAATGAAAATAAGCTTAAAGAATTCCAAAAATTAGTTTTATGTTTTACACACATTTGCCTTAAAGAATCTAACCTTTACACAAATATGGCGTCACTGTAAGCCTGAGTGACTCCACGATCTCGACTTATTTAAATTACTGTAGACGTAAATCTATTTACTTTTCACTTCAAATCAATAATAATTTACATAAAAGGAAATGACTACGATCCACTTGGGTGGATGCTTCATAATTTCACTGAACCTTATTACACAATTCAGGAGACTCTGATGACACGTCTTATCTCTTTCAGATGTTCAGAAGAAAAGAACATGAACATTTTGCGAAAGTGGAAAGTGTCGTGTAAACAGATGTTTGTTAACTTGAATTGTAAGGGCCGATGTTGAATGTGAACCACACCTAAACGCCAAGTTTTTTTCCGAATTTAATTTGACATTTCTCTATTTCAGACTTACTCAATTTGAACCATGGAGAGATACACAATCCAACAACGCGTTAAAGTTATCCAGACTTATTATGAAAATTTTCGAAGAAAATCATCTTCAGTGATGAGGCACATTTTCACCTCAGTGGATTCGTCAATAAACAGAATTGCCGCATTTGGGCGAATGAGAATCCAAGAGTGATTGTCGAAAAACCAATGCACCCACAAAGAGTGACTGTTTGGTGCGGTTTATGGGCTGGCGGCATCATCGGGCCGCATTTTTTCAGGCAGTTACTGTGAATGGTGTTCGCTATCGTGAGATGATAACGAATTTTTTATGGCCACAATTGGAAGATATGGATGTGGACGATATGTGGTTTCAGCAGGACGGTGCCACTTGCCACACAGCTAACGAAACCATGGCTCTTTTGCGCAACAAATTCAATGGCCGTGTTATCTCACGTAATGGCGATGTCAATTGGCCCCAAAGATCATGTGATTTGACACCGTTGGACTTTTTTCTCTGGGGTTATTTGAAAGAAAAGGTGTACGTCGATAAGCCAGCGACAATTCAAGAGCTAAAGGATGAGATAATTCGGCACATTAACGCCTTGAAACTCCATTATGCCTCAGCGTCATCGAAAATTTGGACCATCGTATGGAGGTGTGCCGCCGAGGTCGCGGCGCTCATTTGGCCGATATTTTGTTACATACATAATTGAGTAATACCAATATATCATAATAAAATAAAATTTCAATAATTTCCTAAATAGTTTGTGTTTTATTCAAAATCAACATCGGCCCTTGAAAATTTAACCACCCTTTATATACAAAATGACAAATACAATTTTTTTTAGTGCAGTTCTTTGTCCAAATTTTTGAAAAGGTCAGTCCACAGTCCAATCCCGGAATGAAGAAATATTTTCCCGCTTATCCAAACAAAAAACCTCCTTTTCACCGAAATTCAAGTAAATTCGAACTGCAAATATAATTTTTTCGCATGGTCAGTTCCCGGTCCTTTTTCCGGGAAGAAGTGTAGTCTCTTGATAATTTAAACAAAAACGCTACTTATGTAGCTTCTGACCTTTTGAAGAGGTCAGTCCGTGGCCCACTTTTCGGAGAGAAGAATAGTCCACTTTTTGAAGAGGTCAATATCCGGTTCACTTCCCAGAGAGAAGAATAGTCTGACATTTTGAAAAGATCCACTTCCAGGATAGAAGAGCAGTCTTACTGTTAATATAGAATATCAAGCAAATCGAACTATGAATACGATTTGTTCAAAAAGGTCAGGCCTTGGTCCACTTTCCGGAGAGAAGAATAGTCTCCCTGTTAACCTAAGCAAAAACCACCTATGTACAAAATCTCAACAAATTCGAACCATATATACACATTTTTCGAATGTATCAGTTCCTGGTTCACTTCCTGGAGTGTAGATTAGTCTTCCTATGAATGTAAGCAAAAAGCCACTTATGGTATATACCGAACTTCAAGTAAATCAAACCATAAATACGATTTTTTTTTCAAATAGGTTAGTCCATTTTTACCGAATTTCACGTCAGCCGAACGACAATTACAATTGTTTTCGAATAGATCAGTCCACTGTCCACCTTCCGGAGAGAAGAAAAGCTTTCCTGCTCATCCGAACAAAAAACATCCTACTCACTGAATTTCTTGTAAGTCGAACGCCAAATACTAGTTTCTTTGAATGGCTAAGACCCTAGTCCACTTCCCGGAGAGAAAAGTGATTTTCCTGCTCATATAAGCAGATATCACCTGTACACGCACCTATGTACGAAATTTCAAGTAAATCGAACCAATGTTTAATGTTTAATTCGCAAACGTAATGGCAACGTAGGCCGAGCTTTCGTTAAAAAGCTCAAGTGGCTCCCTTACATTTTCGGCTTGTTTGTTTTGCCGTTTGCATCTTTTACACACTTTTTTGTTGACTTTAGAAGACGAAATTTGCAGAATCACCATCGCGGTAAGTTGGTTCCCATAAAAATTGTAAATAAACCTATTATTTATTAGAAATTGTGTTTTATTTATTTATTCCTTGTAGCGGATACCACGGCAGCTTTCTTCTGAGTTAATCACTGGTCCTTCGAGCTTTCTTTGCGTAAAAACATAAACTTACCGATTTTATTACTTGCCGATTTTATCAGCTCTCATTTGTAGAAAAACAGGTAAGAGTGGGATTTTTAAAGGGTGCTTTCAAAGTGAATTGCATCCAAGTGCAAGCACACATAATTGCAAAGTGCAGTCCAAACCGTATTTTTGGCAACTGGCTTTAGCAATAGGCATAAGGGGAGCAAGGGACGATTTTCTTGTCTTTGTACAATGCTTAGTTAAGTACAACCCCTCTGACATCATTCAATTTCATAAAGATATATATGTATATACCCCGCATAAGTATCTATGTATATTTTTATTTTATTTCGAACGTACAATTCGACAACAAATATTTTAATTTACCTACCAATGTACATATACGAGTAAAATTAAAGACTATTAATTTAGTTTTTATTATAAATCTATTGTTTTAATTTAGCGCTATAGTATAATTCAACAACTGTGTCCTTTGTCTGATAAGCTACTACTAAAAAACTAGTCTCTCCGACATTGATAAAGAGCTGAACTCAATACTTAAAACCTTTTATATATTGCTCATAAAAGTCAAAGTACACGTATTGAGTTTAGCATTAGGGTATGTCACTCCTCCCATCTTCAAATCGTGCAATGTCCTCATTTCAATATTTCTTCTTTAACAAATCAAAATTTTCAAAAGAAAAGAAATTTCACATATCTTCTAAGTTATTTTTAACGTATAACAAATATTTTTACTTTTAATTTTCTTAGTAAGCTAATGAAGTAATAATAGGTAATAACAAGGGCATTTAAATGTAAACAACAAATCTTGTTTTTATATGTTAAGTAATTTTAATTAGTTTTCTTTTTTCCTTTAAATTTGTTCTTTTATTTTCTTACATTTCGGCTTTTAAACTTAACAATATGATGTTCTCCATCCTCTTCAGTTTGGATGAGACTAACCTTTTTATACGGATTACTCATTTTATCTAATCGTTTTCTCGAAACTTCTGCATTTACAAAATTTGTGTCGATATCTTTTTCTTGCCTCTTTTTATTTGCGTTATTGATTCTTCGTTCTTTAATAACTTGGGGATCATGTTTTGGTGACTCCTTATTAAAAAAAATTTTATATGGAATTTCATTAGTGGTAGAGTGAACTATAACATGGTTATAAGTATAAAGTGCTTGTTCAATTTCTAAATATTTCAGTTCTTTATCACCTGAAGTATTCTAAGTTTTCCATTTAAAGTTTTATGCAACCGCTCAATGTCACCAATACCGGTTTCACCAGTTGTTATTTCCACTGCCATATTTAATAAGTTACACCATTGCTTAATATTTACATTATTTATACCTTCTGCAAAAATCTTGGTGGATTTTTAAAGTCTTTGGAGGGCCCATACAATTAAAGATTTTAAGCAAAACCTTTTTCGTCTCCAACCAATTTAATGCTTTAACTTTTTCTACCATAGCAAATTTAGAGAACAAACCAATAAAAGTTAAATAATTTTCATTATTCCATTTCCAAAAATCTACAACACATTTTTCCCAAATTTCGTATATTGGAGGGGTAATTTTAAATGGCAACCAGTTAGAAATATGATCATTTTTACAATGATTACACAGTTCACATTCATTTATTATTTTAGTGATCTCTTTAAGATAATTAGGATAGTAATACTGTAACTTAAAACATTTTGGAACTTTTTCAATACCTTGATGAAGTCCACTGAAATGAATTTCAAGTACTTTACTTTTAAAGTTCGCAAAATTTGTGATATTTTCCAATTCTTTTGTACATCGATAAACTTTGTTACGACTTGTTATTAATGTTTTATATACGTTTTGCAATTTTAAAAAATCTTCATCGTTGGGCATAAATATTGTTGTATTCTTTTTTAGTAAATAAGTTTAATGATTTGTTTAATATAGTCGATTGTTAGTTCTTTGTAAGTTATCACTGTTAGATTATTTGAAAATATTTTGAATGTTGTAGTAGAATTTTTACAATCTCTTATTAATTTAATTTTAGTTTTAAATACATTCAATGGCCGCTCAGTAATTTTAAAGAAACATTCATTATCTTCATCGGCGGAGTGAATAGTGTCTATACTAGACTCAGATTTTTCATTGAAATTACACTCTCTAATTTTGATACGAGATAAAGCATCTGCCACGTGATTTTCTTTTCCTGATATATATTTTATGTCCAAGTCGTATTCATTAAGTCGAATCTTCCATCTTTATAGTTTAGAGTTTAGTTCCCTTAAATCATGGAGCCACTGTAGTGGTCTATGATCACTATTTATTAAGAATTTTCTTCCGTATAAATAAGGTCTAAAATATTTTGTGGCCCATACCATAAACAGAAGCTCTTTTTCGGTGGCTGAATAGTGCAACTCATGTTCGTTGAGCGTGCGACTAGCAAAGCAAATATGATGTCCTTGTTGACTTAGAACTGCCCCCAGTGCCACATTTGACGCATCAGTGGTTAACGTAAATGACTTCTCATAGTTCGGGTATGCTAGAATCACGTCACTTGCAATCAAAAATTTATAGTGTTGATAGCTTCTTCGTACTTTTTATCTGCGCTATTTATTTTATTGCCCTTTTTTAGGCAGTTAGTTAATGGTTTAGTAATTTCTGAAAAGTTTCGAATAAATTGCCGATAAAATCCAGCTAAACCGAGGAATTGTTTTATTTCCTTCTCCGTTTTAGGAATAGGATAATTTAAAATTGCTTGCACCTTATTAGGATTAGGCTTAATGCCTGCTGGCGTTATGACATGGCCGAGAAATTCCGTTTCCCATTTGAAAAATTCACTTTTATCCATCTGAATTTTCAGACTGGCATCATTTAGTCTACGAAATACTCTCTTTAGTGACTCTATGTGTTCTTGTAGACACGTAATAAAAACTACAATGTCTTTTAAATAAACCATGCAGTCTTTTCCTATTAACCCTTTCAAAACTGTGTTCATCAGCCTTTGGAAAGTGGCTGGTGCATTTTTAAGGTCAAATGGCATTCTTAAAAATTCAAAATGTCCACTTCGGGTAGAAAAGGCTGTTTTTTTCCTATTATTTGAAAAGTTGTAAATGAAGAACGTTGACTTTTCCATGTGTTCGTTGCTAAACACTTCCTGAATTTTGTTCAGTAACACTTTTCCTGTTGCTATTGTTAATGTTATTGGTTTAACATGTATGATCTTTTCGCTAAACATTCCAGGTTTTATCAAGCTAACAGAATGTTTTGTGTTTAATGTCAAGTTGATGGTGGGAAGTCCTCAGAGGCTGTTAAAAGAAAATTTGATGGATTCTGTTCCATTGGTTCAGGATAACCAAAACGCCTGATTCGAGAATGATTTGAACCTTGATTACATCTTTGTTGTGAATTAGTTAAATTTCTGTTAGAGTAAATGTTAGTAGAATTGAAAGGAGCATGTTTGACTTGTGATAAATTATTATGTAGCAAATGTCTTGGCGATAGCTGTATTCATTAGAATGATTAAAGTATGGTTCGTTTCTTAAATAATTATTATAACTGGAATAAATTGGAAATCGATTAATATTAGTTGCAAAATGTTCCACATTACTATTATTTCTATTCACAAAGTGTGGTCGATTTAGATTTGAGTTATTTTTTTGAATTGACTTTTTCTCATACATTATATATTGTTAAAAAATTTGGCAATTTGGCAATACCCCTCCGAGGTATTTCGGACATGAAATAAAAGGCTCCTCGTAGAAAATCGTCAGCCGTTCGGAGGCGGCTTAGTATTGTATAAACTGTAGGTCCCTCCATTTGTTGGAAAAACATCAAGACGCAAAACCACAAATTGGAGGAGAAGCTCGGCCGAAAAAGCGCTTCAGCGGTTACAAAGTGCCAATTATATATATATATATAGCAAGTTCTCTTGTTTCTCTGTCCATTGTTCTGCTTAATTCGCTTATTTTAATCGAGTTCAATAATATACTTAGTTCATCCAATTCTTCCATAAACTATTGTTTTTGTATTTTTTTTTCACACTTCAGCTTCAGTCAGCTTTGTTTTACTGTACAATTTTTGCTTTGCATGTACTAATCTTAGTAACGGTGCATTTAGTAGTACACTAAAATTGTCTTAGGAATTTCGCTTTACACGCATTTTAGCTTTTTATGATATACCAACATAAAAAGAGACTAAGTTTTCTCATTAAAGTCTTTAACATGACCTTGTTTTTGTAGTTCAAGACTCGTCTGTTTTACGATAAACCACTTTTATTTGCTTGCATTTTTCTGCTGAAACTTCAGTTTTAGTTTTGTTAATTATTTATTTTACCTTTATAATAATGCTTCAGTAGTGTTAATAGATTAAATTTTTCACTCCCCCTTAGGATATATGTTTTCTCTGATGTAACACGTGTTTTCATTTCATAGTACTAATATATTCTATTTTATTATTTTTACTCAATTTTAATTATATAGATTCGTTTTAGGATCTCTTGCATAGATCCTACCGACTGCGCCAGTAAAATTAAAGACTATTAATTTAGTTTTTATTATAAATTTATTGTTTTAATTTAGCACAATAGTATAATTCAACAACTGTGTCTTTTGTCTGATGAGCTATTACTAAAAACTAGTCTCTCCGACATTGATAGAGAGCTGAACTCAATACTTAAAACCTTTTACATATTGCTCATAAAAGTCAAAGTATTGTCAGAGAACGTAAATACAACGAGAAGGTTCAATTGCGGACCAGCGTGTGAACTGTCAAAAGATGCCAAGTTTCGATGGATGCATTTCACCACAAAAAATTGGAAGTTGAACAAATTTGTGTCTTCTTCGACAACAGCAAATCGCGCTATCGATAGAGTGAACTTTTCTTTAGTATTATAAAACGTATTTTAAATGAATGCCAAACAAATGTTTAGAAAAAAGTCTCATTATTTTTAAACATGAATTTTTGAATTTAATTTATCTTTAGCAATTCTAAAAAATTTAAGATTTAATAGAAACTTAAAATCTATGAGAAATTAATTATAATATATACAAATGACTCCTATAACTTCTAAAACTTCTTCGATTATTAAATTCATACGTATTTTAATTATGAAAAATATAGGAATGTTATTTAAAAATGTTTATTAACTTAGAGAAGTTAAAGATTTTAATAAAAATTTCAAATCTATGAAGTTATATAACAATCACTCCTATAGCTATTGATTAGTGATTGATATATTCGTGGTATACAAAGTTTACTGTACCTGAATACGTACACCAAAATGCCAAAAATATGAAATCTAGCAAAAATTTTGTGATCGTTATTAAGATTGTGTGCGTTTTGCGTATACATATTAAATTGCTTGCATGTATGGGTTTTCACTTCGAAGTGAGTTCAACATCAATTTTTAGATTTTTGCTAAAATTTTACTTCGACTTGAGGAAACTGTTTGTAGAGTTTTTGTTGCTTCGTCTACTTTTCTTCATTGAAATCAAATGTTCTAGAATATTCTAGAGCATTCTAGAATATTCTGGAACTTTTAGAATATTTTAGAATGTTAGCACAAAATCCTCGCCACCACATTCATCTTGTCAACAAGGTGCATGCGGGAAGGCAAGGAAATGCTTGCTGGGCAATATGAGCTAACAGCCGAACAGCAAATTTAGTAGCAGGATGCCTATTTGCTTCATTTCTGCAGACGATGATTGAATTTTTGTCAGTGGCAAGAATTTGAAGCAACGCTTGTGGACGATACATGAATGTTACGGGTTGAAGGAAGAAGGGTATGGTAATGTCTGTTGTTGTTGCTTAACTTTTCGCGACCATGATGATTTTGTGTGTTTGTGTTTTTTTTGACACTGTCGAGTAGAAGCAACTTGTTGACATGGCATGTGCGGTGGCGCTTATGAATGACCGCACTTTGCTTTGTTGTAGGGCGCAGACGTCTATGAATGAAAATGTTATTGTTGTTTTGATTTCAGATGTGTTAATGTGCTTGTATGTTTTTGCATATGCGTATATGAATATACATACATATGTACATATGCATATATGCGTATAAGTATTTCTTGAGGCAGGTCAGTATTTTGTATGGTAGTACGTACATATGTACAAATGAATGTATTTAAAGATTTATAAGTTAATAAAATTATTAATCAAATATCTCATTAATTTGCAACAAATATAATTCATGTATAAATAAGCCTCCTTATAAAAAATTCTATTGCCTAATGCCGACGGCAAATCGTCCCTTTATGAGGACATACATTCAATATTTATTACTAAATAGATAATACAGAAATTTGAGAAAGATGTAAAATTAATTTGCTTTAATGAAATTTATCCTTTCACCCCTATTCCAAAAAATTTATTAACATTTTGAAAATAATATTTTCGTTTATTTTGATAACAAACAAGCCTACAAAATTCGTTATCTGAATTTAACATAAGCAAAGTTAGTTGGAGACAGAGCACTACATTTCTGACCATATTTATTTTTAATACGCTCAGTAATGTTATGCATCAATAGCAAACTCTGTTAGTTTCTGGCGGCCTGTGGTGAAATGCATCCATCGAAACTTGGCATCTTTTGACAGTTTACACGCTGGTCCGCAATTGAACCTTCTCGTTGTATTTACGTTATTTGTGGACAGCACAACAGTGAAGCAGCACAGCAGCCCAGTAGTGAAACAGTATAGCAGAAATCGCTTTGAGAGCAGCAGAAGTTTGTACAGTGGGCCGCTGTTTTATTGCTGTGCAGTACATTTTGCGCCGATGGACCAATTCCTGTCCATCGGCGCAAAATTTAATAATTTTGTAAATTATTTGTTTTCGAGTTAAATTCATTAAATTTGAGAATAGGCTGCAAACGAATCAACGATCGTACATTGGTATTAAATTTTTATATTTTGTCTGGTTTTTTGCAAATTTCTACTAAAAATATTTACTCGATAGTAAATCACTCAAATTAAATTCAATTATTGGGTGTATGCATTAATTAATGCGTCGTGTACATCTGTGGCTATATTCATTTCAAGGGTACTGTCATTTCGCGTCGTTTACAGTAGATGTCATTTGTTTTAGGGTGAACAACGATTTGTTTCATTCATTTCAAAATGTCGAAATTTGTACCAGATAAAGTGTTTTTACGGGGAGTTCTTCTTCATTACTTTAACATGAAGAAAAGTGCTGCCGAAAGCCATCATATTTTACTGGACGTTTATGGTGACCATGCTTTAGCCGAACGAACGTGCCCAAAGTGGTTTGCACGGTTTAAAAGTGGCAATTTCGACTTAGACGACTGACAGCCAAAAAAATTTCAAGACGAAGAATTGGAGACATTGCTCAACGCAGATGCATGCCAGACGCAAGAAGAACTTGCAAAGACAATTTCTTCACAATAAAGTCTTAATTTTCGAGTAAAAACGGCGAAAAAACACCCAATACATAATTTTTTGAGATTTTCGACTGTTGATCAGTCCTTTTTTTAACATGGCGCAATTAAACAATTTCCTTCAAGTAGAGAATGCGCTGCTAGAATTCGAAGAAACTATAACGCCTACGATTACAAACTATACGTGTTTCAATCTTGAAATTCAACAAGAGGAATTGAAGTCGTTATGGGCGGAAGTAAAGACAAAATATCGAACTTGTCTGTCGAATGCCAATGCATCAGATGCAAATCACGCAACAACAATTGAGACGATCAAGCTAAGGTATACGGATTGCTATAACATTTATGTCTGTTGTGCAGCCTTAATGGGTGAACATATTCACAACCTCACCGCATTCCAACAAAACTCTAACTCTACTGTCATTGCTCCAGAACGTATAGCTGAAGTGCCACTAATGCCCAGCACTAGTTTGCCTCCATGAGACACCGAAGTATTTTACGGTGAATATTTGCAGTGGCCCTCCTTTAGGGATATGTTTACTGCTTTATACAGGAAGCGCGGGAAATAGTGCAAAAGGTCCCACTCACTCACGATAGATACCCGATAGCATGGAAAAATTTGGCAGATCGATATGAGAAAAAACGAGTTAATAAATTCGTAGTTAAAGGTTTTGTCCAATCTTTCATACATCACTTCCGAGTCATGCACAGCACAAACTCCAGTGGGACATCAACAGCTGTATTACTGTACTTCCGATTCAAGGCATCGATATTCGCAGATGGGATGCCATTTTCGTATATTTTGTCCAACAAGACTTCCAGAACAAACTTTAGCTCTTTAGGAACATACTATAGAGTCAAAAACCGAAATTTCGAAGTGGGTCGACTTGGATAATTTTCTCACATGACGTTTTCAAACGCTCGAGACGGTATCTGATCTCAAAGGAAGCTCTATTCCTGATCAGAAACCGAGTTGTAGTTCAAACAGTCGAACAGGCCCATCTCGAAATAATTACCCATCCAGGCGGGTAAATACACACCACTCCAAATCAAATAGAATGAAATGTATATACATACATCGCAGCACGTTCTTAAAACCTGCCCGGAATTTCTCGATATCAAGCCTAATGCGCGAATTGATTCTGTAAGAAAACTTCATCTTTGCCTCAATTGCTTATCTGATGCTCATGAATTGCAAAATTGAAAGAGCAATAACACATGCTTTAAATGCAAAAAACACCATCATACTGTACTTCATAAGGAGCAAGATGAAGAGGAACCAACCACTTCCAAGAATCAACAGAGGTCAACTAAAAGCCATACGGCATCGATCAAGGCAAAGCAAAGTGTGCTATTAGGAACTGTGGTGGTAACGATTTATCACAAGTATAACACATTAAAAGCGAGGGTGTTAATAGATTCGGGATCCGAGATCTTACAAAAACGACTAAGTCTGCCGAGTAACAGGTTTAGCGGCCATATGTCTGGTTTAAATGATGCCGTATCCGGGAAAGTACATAAAATGTCTAATATAAACCTTGGTTCCCCCTGAAACAGCTTAAGGCTTAAAACCGATGCAAGGGTACTTCCTAAGCTGATGGGACTCATCCCATCCCAAACAATCAGCAGGAAAATTCGAAAAACGTCCCATATATCCCTCTAGCGAATAACAATTTTTGTAAGGGTCAACACATAGACATATTAATAGGCGGAGATTTGTACCCCAAGGTTATTTTAAGTGGGGTTAAATCTAACATTCTTGGTTCACTCATGGCGAACAGTATTCGGCTGGATTCTGACCGGCCCCATTCCACATGAGAAACCGCAAAATCCTTCAACTGTTCGTACCTACTTCAATGAGATCTTGCTAGACAAGCAGACAAGATTTATGTCAGTTGAAGAAAAGAAATATGAACGACTTTATGAAGAAAAAACGTTCCGCAATCACGAAGATCGTTATACCGTCTCACCACCATTTATAGCTCCACCTTCAGGAGTTGGCATTGGAGCCTCACGTCAAATCGCTATGAGACAGTTTCGTAGAAGTGAAAGCTCACTTAGCAAAAAATCTCCTTTGGCAAAAGCCAAGCCAACAAACGCCAGACAAATGCGGTATACATGGAAACATCCACACAGGAATTTCCAGGGCGACGACTTAGTCTTCATACAAGAAGAAAATCTACCTCCACATGAATGGCGGTTAGGTAGGGTGGCAGAGGTCTATCCAGGCCCCAGCCATAAAGTCCGAATTGTTGACGTCAAAACCTAACGTGGATTAATCAGTAGACCAGTAGTCAACTTGGTTGTATTTCCGCAAGAAAACTAATACAATTTTTATCTACCTCTTTTTTACTTTAAACTATGGAAAATGTTATTGAATATCTGCCGCGTGTGCCTAGACAACCATCCGCTAAGAATGTGTCCAAAATTTCGCCAGATGTCTCTCAAAGCACGGTGGAGAACGACCTCGCAAACAATCATAAGGCAAGCTAATGCTCTAGGTTCATTTGCTGTAAGAGGTGCGAAGAAAACCACCAAACATTTTTTGCGTTTCTTGCAAAAAGTACGTTGACGTCCCTAGATGTGGTTGAGGGTTGAGCAGGTCCGGCATCAGTATTTCCTTATGCCTGCGAATAGTTGAAGTCGATGGGTTATTCCCAGTTGAATTATGGTTCAGCAGGGAATGGTGCCGTTGATGACAATTTATACAGCTAAAAGTGCTCTTACAATCTCTTGCTAAGTGCGAATGTGCTAAACAATTCATACATAAATTGTATTTTCTAGCCACTTTGACGCGATCGCCTACTTTCATGGCTAGAAATTTCGGGCACGCTTTTAGGTCATGCATTACCTATAGGCAGAATCTGCCAGTAGGCTGTGAAAATTGAGTATGATGAGCAGATACCTTCTTTCCATATGATGGGACTGGAACGCGATTTTCTCTGAAACCTGTTTGTTAAAAAGTTATTCAGTTCCTCCCACCTCGGAATTTCGGTCTTGTAGATGACTCCTTGCACCCATAAGGCTAATGTGATGTCCGGCAACCTACTAGAGACTTAAAAGACAAAAATTGCATCCCAGTTTCTTATTTCAATTCCATACATCTGAAGTAGAGGTGTGCGTGAATGGATTCGAAAGCAAGTACAAGACATTCGCTCTCTTTTGCTTCAAAAGATCAAAATGTGTCGAAGAGATGCTTGAAACGAAAGGTGCATACAAGTATACAAAACAAAGCTTTAATGAGTAAAACTCAAACGTATTGTTTTAACAAGCAGTGCGTTTGATCAAATGGGTACAGTATAATACTGCACCCACTGCATTTTTGCTCTTATGCGCATTTTTCATATAAAAAATATAGGGAATCGCAGTTTCATTATCGCTGAACATTTTAAACGAAATTACAGCTACAGTATTCAGCAAACTGCTGTTCAATGAGTCGTTAGAAATCTGTTTAAATAAAATCAAAATTTTAAATGTATGTTTTTTTTTTATTTACAATATAGAAAAAGAATTATTAAATTAACCATTTTCAACTTTTCAACATATGCATGTTAGGTTATCATAGTCTTACAAGGGCTAATCGCCATAAATTATTATTTTTTTATTCTTTCTTTCTTATTTTATAATTAATTTTTATGTGTTTAAACTTTTTTTTTCATAAATTATAAACTTACATCATCTATATCCATTTTGATATTACAATTTTTAAATTTGTAACGCACTTTACGCTCACTTTGTTAAGGCTTTGCTTGCATTCCGCCAATATATTAGGTCAAGTAAAAGTTTCATTCCGTTTTTACTAAGAGATGGCGTTATTGTCCATAGTACTAGTGCTACGTGTCGCATCATCGCGCTAAAAGTTTGTCTTTGACAGTTTTTCGATTGATTGACTCAGTACGTTGTGAGCACTCGTCAAAGATGGACACCAGCAAAGAGAAAATTCGCTATATTTTACAATTTCGATCAAGGCGAAAAAGCAGCCAAAGCGGCTGAAAAAATTAATTTAGTTTATGGGCCCGATACTGTAAACGAACGTGTAGCACAAAAGTGGTTTGCTAGGTTCCGTTCCGGTAATTTCGATATCAAAGATGCACCACGCGTTGGGAGGCCTGTCGTCGAAAATTGCGATAAAATCATGGAAATACTGGAAACAGACCGTCACGTGAGCACTTATTTAATTGCTGAGGAACTAAAGATAAGCCAGAAAACCATTTGGAACCATTTGCATAACCTTGGGATTAAAAAGAAGCTCGATATTTCGGTGCCACACGAACTAACGCAAACAAACATGATGGCCCGAATTTCCAACTGCGAATCGCTGCTAAATCGCAACAAAATCGACCCATATCTGAAGCGTTTGATGACTGGCGATCAGTGGATCAGTGGAACAGTGGATCACTTACAACAACGTCAATCGAAATCGGTCGTGGTCGAAACGCGGTGGGAGGAAACGGTGGCCAAGCCAGGATTTACGGCCAGGAACTACGAGCTGCTCCCCTATGGCCAAACGCTCAATTCGGCGCTCTGCTGCCAATAACTGGACCGCTAGAAAGCAGCACTCATTCAGAAGAGGCCATCTTTGATCAACAGAGGCCGAATTGTGTTCCATCAAGACAACGCCAGGCCACACACGTCTTTGGTGACGCGCCCGAAGCTCCAGGACCTTTACCAAATATGATTACCATATTTCCCTGTCCATGGCGATCGCGCTTAATGGGGAGAAGTAGGCCTCAAGAGAGGCCTGTGAAAATTGGCTCTCCGAGTTTTTTTGCCAATAGGGACGCAGCCTTCTACGAGAGGGGTATAATGAAGTTGGCATCTCGTTGGCAACAAGTTTACAAACAAAACGGGGCATATTTGATTTCTGAGATATGTACACAAAGTTAACATATTTTGAAAAATCAATAAAAAACCGAACGAACTGATTACTTGACCTAATATTATGCAAAATATTTCAAAGTGTTTAGTGCACTCGTTACAGTTTCCCGTTACTTTAGTGTCTTTACTGAAAATATAAGAGTGAAACATATGCTTGGACGGTGCCACTTGCCACACAGCTAACGAAACAATGGCTCTTTTGCGCAACAAATTCAATGGCCGTGTTATCTCACGTAATGGCGATGTCAATTGGCCCCCAAGATCATGTGATTTGACACCGTTGGACTTTTTTCTCTGGGGTTATTTGAAAGAAAAGGTGTACGTCGATAAGCCAGCGACAATTCAAGAGCTAAAGGATGAGATAATTCGGCACATTAACGGCATAGAAACTCCATTATGCCTCAGCGTCATCGAAAATTTGGACCATCGTATGGAGGTGTGCCGCCGAGGTCGCGGCGCTCATTTGGCCGATATTTTGTTACATACATAATTGAGTAATACCAATATATCATAATAAAATAAAATTTCAATAATTTCCTAAATAGTTTGTGTTTTATTCAAAATCAACATCGGCCCTTGAAAATTTAACCACCCTTTACAATATAGAAAAAGAATTATTAAATTAACCATTTTCAACTTTTCAACATATGCATGTTAGGTTATCATAGTCTTACAAGGGCTAATCGCCATAAATTATTATTTTTTTATT
Source organism: Ceratitis rosa (assembly GCA_037013455.1). Classification (NCBI taxonomy): domain Eukaryota; kingdom Metazoa; phylum Arthropoda; class Insecta; order Diptera; family Tephritidae; genus Ceratitis; species Ceratitis rosa. The sequence goes on from JAWMAG010000007.1 coordinate 2,470,926, forward strand.
CTTTCTTTCTTATTTTATAATTAATTTTTATGTGTTTAAACTTTTTTTTTCATAAATTATAAACTTACATCATCTATATCCATTTTGATATTACAATTTTTAAATTTGTAACGCACTTTACGCTTACTTTGTTAAGGCTTTGCTTGCATTCCGCCAATATATTAGGTCAAGTAAAAGTTTCATTCCGTTTTTACTAAGAGATGGCGTTATTGTCCATAGTACTAGTGCTACGTGTCGCATCATCGCGCTAAAAGTTTGTCTTTGACAGTTTTTCGATTGATTGACTCAGTACGTTGTGAGCACTCGTCAAAGATGGACACCAGCAAAGAGAAAATTCGCTATATTTTACAATTTCGATCAAGGCGAAAAAGCAGCCAAAGCGGCTGAAAAAATTAATTTAGTTTATGGGCCCGATACTGTAAACGAACGTGTAGCACAAAAGTGGTTTGCTAGGTTCCGTTCCGGTAATTTCGATGTCAAAGATGCACCACGCGTTGGGAGGCCTGTCGTCGAAAATTGCGATAAAATCATGGAAATACTGGAAACAGACCGTCACGTGAGCACTTATTTAATTGCTGAGGAACTAAAGATAAGCCAGAAAACCATTTGGAACCATTTGCATAACCTTGGGATTAAAAAGAAGCTCGATATTTCGGTGCCACAAAGATGTAAAATTAATTTGCTTTAATGAAATTTATCCTTTCACCCCTATTCCAAAAAATTTATTAACATTTTGAAAATAATATTTTCGTTTATTTTGATAACAAACAAGCCTACAAAATTCGTTATCTGAATTTAACATAAGCAAAGTTAGTTGGAGACAGAGCACTACATTTCTGACCATATTTATTTTTAATACGCTCAGTAATGTTATGCATCAATAGCAAACTCTGTTAGTTTCTGGCGGCCTGTGGTGAAATGCATCCATCGAAACTTGGCATCTTTTGACAGTTTACACGCTGGTCCGCAATTGAACCTTCTCGTTGTATTTACGTTATTTGTGGACAGCACAACAGTGAAGCAGCACAGCAGCCCAGTAGTGAAACAGTATAGCAGAAATCGCTTTGAGAGCAGCAGAAGTTTGTACAGTGGGCCGCTGTTTTATTGCTGTGCAGTACATTTTGCGGTAGGCAGGAATTGGTCCATCGGCGCAAAATTTAATAATTTTGTAAATTATTTGTTTTCGAGTTAAATTCATTAAATTTGAGAATAGGCTGCAAACGAATCAACGATCGTACATTGGTATTAAATTTTTATATTTTGTCTGGTTTTTTGCAAATTTCTACTAAAAATATTTACTCGATAGTAAATCACTCAAATTAAATTCAATTATTGGGTGTATGCATTAATTAATGCGTCGTGTACATCTGTGGCTATATTCATTTCAAGGGTACTGTCATTTCGCGTCGTTTACAGTAGATGTCATTTGTTTTAGGGTGAACAACAATTTGTTTCATTCATTTCAAAATGTCGAAATTTGTACCAGATAAAGTGTTTTTACGGGGAGTTCTTCTTCATTACTTTAACATGAAGAAAAGTGCTGCCGAAAGCCATCATATTTTACTGGACGTTTATGGTGACCATGCTTTAGCCGAACGAACGTGCCCAAAGTGGTTTGCACGGTTTAAAAGTGGCAATTTCGACTTAGACGACTGACAGCCAAAAAAATTTCAAGACGAAGAATTGGAGACATTGCTCAACGCAGATGCATGCCAGACGCAAGAAGAACTTGCAAAGACAATTTCTTCACAATAAAGTCTTAATTTTCGAGTAAAAACGGCGAAAAAACACCCAATACATAATTTTTTGAGATTTTCGACTGTTGATCAGTCCTTTTTTTAACATGGCGCAATTAAACAATTTCCTTCAAGTAGAGAATGCGCTGCTAGAATTCGAAGAAACTATAACGCCTACGATTACAAACTATACGTGTTTCAATCTTGAAATTCAACAAGAGGAATTGAAGTCGTTATGGGCGGAAGTAAAGACAAAATATCGAACTTGTCTGTCGAATGCCAATGCATCAGATGCAAATCACGCAACAACAATTGAGACGATCAAGCTAAGGTATACGGATTGCTATAACATTTATGTCTGTTGTGCAGCCTTAATGGGTGAACATATTCACAACCTCACCGCATTCCAACAAAACTCTAACTCTACTGTCATTGCTCCAGAACGTATAGCTGACGTGCCACTAATGCCCAGCACTAGTTTGCCTCCATGAGACACCGAAGTATTTTTATTTTATTTTATTTATTTGCAGTGGCCCTCCTTTAGGGATATGTTTACTGCTTTATACAGGAAGCGCGGGAAATAGTGCAAAAGGTCCCACTCACTCACGATAGATACCCGATAGCATGGAAAAATTTGGCAGATCGATATGAGAAAAAACGAGTTAATAAATTCGTAGTTAAAGGTTTTGTCCAATCTTTCATACATCACTTCCGAGTCATGCACAGCACAAACTCCAGTGGGACATCAACAGCTGTATTACTGTGCTTCCGATTCAAGGCATCGATATTCGCAGATGGGATGCCACTTTCGTATATTTTGTCCAACAAGACTTCCAGAACAAACTTTAGCTCTTTAGGAACATACTATAGAGTCAAAAACCGAAATTTCGAAGTGGGTCGACTTGGATAATTTTCTCACATGACGTTTTCAAACGCTCGAGACGGTATCTGATCTCAAAGGAAGCTCTATTCCTGATCAGAAACCGAGTTGTAGTTCAAACAGTCGAACAGGCCCATCTCGAAATAATTACCCATCCAGGCGGGTAAATACACACCACTCCAAATCAAATAGAATGAAATGTATATACATACATCGCAGCACGTTCTTAAAACCTGCCCGGAATTTCTCGATATCAAGCCTAATGCGCGAATTGATTCTGTAAGAAAACTTCATCTTTGCCTCAATTGCTTATCTGATGCTCATGAATTGCAAAATTGAAAGAGCAATAACACATGCTTTAAATGCAAAAAACACCATCATACTGTACTTCATAAGGAGCAAGATGAAGAGGAACCAACCACTTCCAAGAATCAACAGAGGTCAACTAAAAGCCATACGGCATCGATCAAGGCAAAGCAAAGTGTGCTATTAGGAACTGTGGTGGTAACGATTTATCACAAGTATAACACATTTACAGCGAGGGTGTTAATAGATTCGGGATCCGAGATCTTACAAAAACGACTAAGTCTGCCGAGTAACAGGTTTAGCGGCCATATGTCTGGTTTAAATGATGCCGTATCCGGGAAAGTACATAAAATGTCTAGTATAAACCTTGGTTCCCCCTGAAACAGCTTAAGGCTTAAAACCGATGCAAGGGTACTTCCTAAGCTGATGGGACTCATCCCATCCCAAACAATCAGCAGGAAAATTCGAAAAACGTCCCATATATCCCTCTAGCGAATAACAATTTTTGTAAGGGTCAACACATAGACATATTAATAGGCGGAGATTTGTACCCCAAGGTTATTTTAAGTGGGGTTAAATCTAACATTCTTGGTTCACTCATGGCGAACAGTATTCGGCTGGATTCTGACCGGCCCCATTCCACATGAGAAACCGCAAAATCCTTCAACTGTTCGTACCTACTTCAATGAGATCTTGCTAGACAAGCAGACAAGATTTATGTCAGTTGAAGAAAAGAAATATGAACGACTTTATGAAGAAAAAACGTTCCGCAATCACGAAGATCGTTATACCGTCTCACCACCATTTATAGCTCCACCTTCAGGAGTTGGCATTGGAGCCTCACGTCAAATCGCTATGAGACAGTTTCGTAGAAGTGAAAGCTCACTTAGCAAAAAATCTCCTTTGGCAAAAGCCAAGCCAACAAACGCCAGACAAATGCGGTATACATGGAAACATCCACACAGGAATTTCCAGGGCGACGACTTAGTCTTCATACAAGAAGAAAATCTACCTCCACATGAATGGCGGTTAGGTAGGGTGGCAGAGGTCTATCCAGGCCCCAGCCATAAAGTCCGAATTGTTGACGTCAAAACCTAACGTGGATTAATCAGTAGACCAGTAGTCAACTTGGTTGTATTTCCGCAAGAAAACTAATACAATTTTTATCTACCTCTTTTTTACTTTAAACTATGGAAAATGTTATTGAATATCTGCCGCGTGTGCCTAGACAACCATCCGCTAAGAATGTGTCCAAAATTTCGCCAGATGTCTCTCAAAGCACGGTGGAGAACGACCTCGCAAACAATCATAAGGCAAGCTAATGCTCTAGGTTCATTTGCTGTAAGAGGTGCGAAGAAAACCACCAAACATTTTTTGCGTTTCTTGCAAAAAGTACGTTGACGTCCCTAGATGTGGTTGAGGGTTGAGCAGGTCCGGCATCAGTATTTCCTTATGCCTGCGAATAGTTGAAGTCGATGGGTTATTCCCAGTTGAATTATGGTTCAGCAGGGAATGGTGCCGTTGATGACAATTTATACAGCTAAAAGTGCTCTTACAATCTCTTGCTAAGTGCGAATGTGCTAAACAATTCATACATAAATTGTATTTTCTAGCCACTTTGACGCGATCGCCTACTTTCATGGCTAGAAATTTCGGGCACGCTTTTAGGTCATGCATTACCTATAGGCAGAATCTGCCAGTAGGCTGTGAAAATTGAGTATGATGAGCAGATACCTTCTTTCCATATGATGGGACTGGAACGCGATTTTCTCTGAAACCTGTTTGTTAAAAAGTTATTCAGTTCCTCCCACCTCGGAATTTCGGTCTTGTAGATGACTCCTTGCACCCATAAGGCTAATGTGATGTCCGGCAACCTACTAGAGACTTAAAAGACAAAAATTGCATCCCAGTTTCTTATTTCAATTCCATACATCTGAAGTAGAGGTGTGCGTGAATGGATTCGAAAGCAAGTACAAGACATTCGCTCTCTTTTGCTTCAAAAGATCAAAATGTGTCGAAGAGATGCTTGAAACGAAAGGTGCATACAAGTATACAAAACAAAGCTTTAATGAGTAAAACTCAAACGTATTGTTTTAACAAGCAGTGCGTTTGATCAAATGGGTACAGTATAATACTGCACCCACTGCATTTTTGCTCTTATGCGCATTTTTCATATAAAAAATATAGGGAATCGCAGTTTCATTATCGCTGAACATTTTAAACGAAATTACAGCTACAGTATTCAGCAAACTGCTGTTCAATGAGTCGTTAGAAATCTGTTTAAATAAAATCAAAATTTTAAATGTATGTTTTTTTTTTATTTACAATATAGAAAAAGAATTATTAAATTAACCATTTTCAACTTTTCAACATATGCATGTTAGGTTATCATAGTCTTACAAGGGCTAATCGCCATAAATTATTATTTTTTTATTCTTTCTTTCTTATTTTATAATTAATTTTTATGTGTTTAAACTTTTTTTTTCATAAATTATAAACTTACATCATCTATATCCATTTTGATATTACAATTTTTAAATTTGTAACGCACTTTACGCTCACTTTGTTAAGGCTTTGCTTGCATTCCGCCAATATATTAGGTCAAGTAAAAGTTTCATTCCGTTTTTACTAAGAGATGGCGTTATTGTCCATAGTACTAGTGCTACGTGTCGCATCATCGCGCTAAAAGTTTGTCTTTGACAGTTTTTCGATTGATTGACTCAGTACGTTGTGAGCACTCGTCAAAGATGGACACCAGCAAAGAGAAAATTCGCTATATTTTACAATTTCGATCAAGGCGAAAAAGCAGCCAAAGCGGCTGAAAAAATTAATTTAGTTTATGGGCCCGATACTGTAAACGAACGTGTAGCACAAAAGTGGTTTGCTAGGTTCCGTTCCGGTAATTTCGATATCAAAGATGCACCACGCGTTGGGAGGCCTGTCGTCGAAAATTGCGATAAAATCATGGAAATACTGGAAACAGACCGTCACGTGAGCACTTATTTAATTGCTGAGGAACTAAAGATAAGCCAGAAAACCATTTGGAACCATTTGGAACCATTTGCATAACCTTGGGATTAAAAAGAAGCTCGATATTTCGGTGCCACACGAACTAACGCAAACAAACATGATGGACCGAATTTCCAACTGCGAATCGCTGCTAAATCGCAACAAAATCGACCCATATCTGAAGCGTTTGATGACTGGCGATCAGTGGATCAGTGGAACAGTGGATCACTTACAACAACGTCAATCGAAATCGGTCGTGGTCGAAACGCGGTGGGAGGAAACGGTGGCCAAGCCAGGATTTACGGCCAGGAACTACGAGCTGCTCCCCTATGGCCAAACGCTCAATTCGGCGCTCTGCTGCCAATAACTGGACCGCTAGAAAGCAGCACTCATTCAGAAGAGGCCATCTTTGATCAACAGAGGCCGAATTGTGTTCCATCAAGACAACGCCAGGCCACACACGTCTTTGGTGACGCGCCCGAAGCTCCAGGACCTTTACCATATATGATTACCATATTTCCCTGTCCATGGCGATCGCGCTTAATGGGGAGAAGTAGGCCTCAAGAGAGGCCTGTGAAAATTGGCTCTCCGAGTTTTTTTGCCAATAGGGACGCAGCCTTCTACGAGAGGGGTATAATGAAGTTGGCATCTCGTTGGCAACAAGTTTACAAACAAAACGGGGCATATTTGATTTCTGAGAAATGTACACAAAGTTAACATATTTTGAAAAATCAATAAAAACCGAACGAACTGATTACTTGACCTAATATTATGCAAAATATTTCAAAGTGTTTAGTGCACTCGTTACAGTTTCCCGTTACTTTAGTGTCTTTACTGAAAATATAAGAGTGAAACATATGCTTGGACGGTGCCACTTGCCACACAGCTAACGAAACAATGGCTCTTTTGCGCAACAAATTCAATGGCCGTGTTATCTCACGTAATGGCGATGTCAATTGGCCCCCAAGATCATGTGATTTGACACCGTTGGACTTTTTTCTCTGGGGTTATTTGAAAGAAAAGGTGTACGTCGATAAGCCAGCGACAATTCAAGAGCTAAAGGATGAGATAATTCGGAACATTAACGGCATAGAAACTCCATTATGCCTCAGCGTCATCGAAAATTTGGACCATCGTATGGAGGTGTGCCGCCGAGGTCGCGGCGCTCATTTGGCCGATATTTTGTTACATACATAATTGAGTAATACCAATATATCATAATAAAATAAAATTTCAATAATTTCCTAAATAGTTTGTGTTTTATTCAAAATCAACATCGGCCCTTGAAAATTTAACCACCCTTTACAATATAGAAAAAGAATTATTAAATTAACCATTTTCAACTTTTCAACATATGCATGTTAGGTTATCATAGTCTTACAAGGGCTAATCGCCATAAATTATTATTTTTTTATTCTTTCTTTCTTATTTTATAATTAATTTTTATGTGTGTAAACTTTTTTTTTCATAAATTATAAACTTACATCATCTATATCCATTTTGATATTACAATTTTTAAATTTGTAACGCACTTTACGCTTACTTTGTTAAGTAAAAGTTTCATTCCGTTTTTACTAAGAGATGGCGTTATTGTCCATAGTACTAGTGCTACGTGTCGCATCATCGCGCTAAAAGTTTGTCTTTGACAGTTTTTCGATTGATTGACTCAGTACGTTGTGAGCACTCGTCAAAGATGGACACCAGCAAAGAGAAAATTCGCTATATTTTACAATTTCGATCAAGGCGAAAAAGCAGCCAAAGCGGCTGAAAAAATTAATTTAGTTTATGGGCCCGATACTGTAAACGAACGTGTAGCACAAAAGTGGTTTGCTAGGTTCCGTTCCGGTAATTTCGATGTCAAAGATGCACCACGCGTTGGGAGGCCTGTCGTCGAAAATTGCGATAAAATCATGGAAATACTGGAAACAGACCGTCACGTGAGCACTTATTTAATTGCTGAGGAACTAAAGATAAGCCAGAAAACCATTTGGAACCATTTGCATAACCTTGGGATTAAAAAGAAGCTCGATATTTCGGTGCCACACGAACTAACGCAAACAAACATGATGGACCGAATTTCCAACTGCGAATCGCTGCTAAATCGCAACAAAATCGACCCATATCTGAAGCGTTTGATGACTGGCGATCAGTGGATCAGTGGAACAGTGGATCACTTACAACAACGTCAATCGAAATCGGTCGTGGTCGAAACGCGGTGAGCCGGAGGAAACGGTGGCCAAGCCAGGATTTACGGCCAGGAACTACGAGCTGCTCCCCTATGGCCAAACGCTCAATTCGGCGCTCTGCTGCCAATAACTGGACCGCTAGAAAGCAGCACTCATTCAGAAGAGGCCATCTTTGATCAACAGAGGCCGAATTGTGTTCCATCAAGACAACGCCAGGCCACACACGTCTTTGGTGACGCGCCCGAAGCTCCAGGACCTTTACCATATATGATTACCATATTTCCCTGTCCATGGCGATCGCGCTTAATGGGGAGAAGTAGGCCTCAAGAGAGGCCTGTGAAAATTGGCTCTCCGAGTTTTTTTGCCAATAGGGACGCAGCCTTCTACGAGAGGGGTATAATGAAGTTGGCATCTCGTTGGCAACAAGTTTACAAACAAAACGGGGCATATTTGATTTCTGAGAAATGTACACAAAGTTAACATATTTTGAAAAATCAGTAAAAAACCGAACGAACTGATTACTTGACCTAATATTATGCAAAATATTTCAAAGTGTTTAGTGCACTCGTTACAGTTTCCCGTTACTTTAGTGTCTTTACTGAAAATATAAGAGTGAAACATATGCTTGGAGAAAACAAACACTGTTCTCTTCTTGGAAATTTAAAAGTGAGTACAGTCAGAAGATGTTCTGATTATTAGAGTGCAGCAAAGAGCACTGACCAATCAAATGAAGGCTTTGGTGGGTAGAGTACAACACAATGGTTGCAGTAGTGCAGCAGCCAAACCGAGTACATCCATGCATACCTCTAATCTGAAGCACTGAGATGGAATTATTTACTGCGTTAGTCATTTTTAGCAATTAAGTGAATTAAGTGAAAAATTTAGTTATTGCCGACAAATGATACGTTTGAATTCTGACACTGCTTTGTATCAGCCGGAAAAAGAGAAAATATTTAAAAATCAACCGGTATCGTATGTGCTCGTGTAGCACATATATGTCGCGTATATATAATATATATTTTCGATAAAAATGTTTTAATGTCTGAGAGTTTCAAAAAGAAATTTTCCGAAATCTCAAAACTTTGGAGGACACCAACCGGTCGTATGTGCTCGAATAGCACAGATAATGTCAGAGAATTCACGTAAGAATCCACAGGGAAATTTTCCGAACTCTCAAAAGGTTCAAAAATCAATTTAAATGTAATAGGAAACCAGATGACTTACACTTAGTTGGGCCTCACTACTTGATAAACAGTATCTGGAGACCTTGTTGTATAGTTCGGCCTTTGGTAGTGGCCCTACTGCGAAATGTTGTGCCGTAAGCGGTGGCCTTGCCGCTTGCTGGTGTGCTTATTTTTTTAAACGGACTGTCGCCTGATTGAGTGGCAACTATTTTGCCGGCGAACAGCACTTGCGCCTCACCTTACGGCTTAATAGCCGGCGCTCTTAACTTAGTATTCTTAAAGATTCTGAAACTCGCACTGACACCTGACTCAATGACACCTAGTGCCAGCGTGCGGCACTTGCGCTTTGTTTTATGGTCCTACGGGCGGCGCTCTTAAAAATTTAAAATGTGCAAAAGCTCTGAAACTCGCGCTGACACCTGACTCAATGGCACCTGGTGCCAGCGTGCGGAACGTTAGGATTGCGCATTGTCTTTTCGCACTTACACTGACGGCGCAACCTTAGGTCACCTTATAAGTCGCTTACCTTATTCAACGGCTGCGTGTCTTGTCGCTTACTGCGGACGCCTTGCTGCTTGCTGCGCGCGGCTTTCTGCTTGCTATGCGCGCCTGACGCTTGCCCTGTTGTAATTTGCGATTGCCGCGTTCACTGCGCGCTTGCCAGTTACACTGCGCACTTGCTACTTACACAGCGCCCTTGGCCGCCTACTGCGTGCCCGACATTTTTACCACTTCTTTAATTTTTGGGCTGTTTTTGCACTAATTTACGTTCTTTTCCAATTTTATTTCTTATTGCTTACTTGTTTTCTATATATATTGCCTTTTTAAAAATCTTTACTATTCTATTTTTTATTTTTGCCGCTTTTATTCAATTTTTCTTCGTTTTTTTGCCTTTTGTATTTTACTTTATGCCTTATTTTCTTCAACTTTTTTGTTTTTTCACTATAATTTCTTAATTATTTTTGCCACTAATGCAATCATATCTTTTCTGCCTTTTTTAAAATTTTCACTTCTTTTTTTCTATATTTTTTGCTTTTTTTACCAATCTTCACTATTATAATTTTACACTATATTTAGAATTTTTTTTTGTACCGTTTTTATAAATTTTTTCTTGGTTTTTTTTGCCTTTTGTTTCTTACTTTATGCATTATTCTGTTCAATTTTTTTGTTTCTTCACCATGATTTCTTAATTATTTTTGCCACTAATTCAATCATATTTTTTTGCCTTTTTAAAATTTCCACTTCTTTTTTTGTCACTTTTACTTTTAGCAATTTTCCATCTTTTTTTAGGACCTTTTTACAAGTTTCACTTCTTTTTCCACTTTTATTTTTAAAAAGAAGGGAAATTGCAAACAAGGTCCTAAAAAATAAAAATAAAAGTACAAAAGAAGTGAAAATTGTGATAGAAAAGGTATTAAAAAAATAAATAAAAGAAAAAAAAGAAGTTAAAATTGTAAAATAAAGTCCAAAAAGAGAAAAATAAAGATAAAAAAAAATTAAAATTGTGGTAAAAAATGTACGTAAAGAAATACATAAAAAAAATTAAAAATCAAAATCCAAAAATATTGAAAGTTGTTAAAAAAGGAAAATATAAGAAATAAAAGTGAACAATAAGAAATAAATTTGGAAAAGAACCCAAATTAGTGTACAAAAAAGCCCAAAAATTCGAAGAAAGTGAAAATTGCAAGAAGGCGAAGAAATAGAAATAAAAGTGAATAATAAAAAATAAAAAGTTTTGAATATATATAATATATAATTGGCGCTTTGTAACCGCTGAAGCGATTTTCGGCCGAGCTCCTCCTTCAATAATTTGTTTTTGCGTCTTAATGTTTTTTCCATCAAATGGAAGGACCTACAGTTTATACTAAGCCGCCTCCGAACGGCTGATGGTTTTTTTACGAGGAGCCTTTATTTCATATCCGAAGCACACTCGGAGGGGTTTCTATTCCCTGCCGAGGGGCGACCACAATTAGAAAATTTGACTTAATTTTTTATTTAAATTAATTTTCTATAACTTTTGGATGTTGGTGGCACCGGGATTTGAACCCGAGCCTTCCCAATATCAATACGCAACGCTAACCATTCGGCTACTGCGGCCACCATTTTTGAATATAATAAGACAAAATTTGTATAAAAACAAAATATTTGTGAAAAATAAGGAAAAATTTGTGGTAAATTAGAAAAAATTTGTGGAAAATACGAAATACGAAAATAAGAGAAAAGTGAAACATCGAAAAGTAAAAAGGACCACAACTATAAATGAAAACAAAACAAAAAAAAATTTGCATGAATAAAAATTAGTGAAAATTTAGTAAAAAAGGGCCATAACGAAAATTTAAAGAAGCAAAATAAAAACTCTATTTTAAAAAATAAGGCGCTATAAGTGCCACAAGACAAGGCGCAACCCTAACGTCAATTAGGAGCCCCGGTTGTAGGGCCACACGACAAAGTGCGAGTGTTGAATGCCGGCATTAGGTGCCAAGTTGTGAGGTGCCAGCGCGAACTTAGGATTTAATTGTTAAGAGCGCCGGCCGTGGGGCCATAAGACAAGGCGTGAATACTGCTCGCCTGCAAATAATGCCACAAGTTCTGGCGGCAGTGGGATTAAGCCCCAAGGCCACCACCAAAGGCCCATCGTTGCGGCAAGGCCAACAAAGGCCCAACACCCAACAAACAAGGCCTACAGAGGCCCATCGTTTGCGGCAAGGCCACCAGCAAACGTCAACGCTGTGCAACAAGGCCTTCAGATACTGTTCACCAAGCAGTGAGGTCCAACTAAAGGTGAGTCCTCAGTTTTCCAAAATTTTAAAATTCTCGGGCGTTTTTAATTTTTATTGCGGTTTGTTTTTACATACGTTGTCAAACTGGTACAGCGGAAGTACCAGGTTCACACGTATCTACTCGCGAATTTGAATTGCTGATTTATTGAATTTGAGGAAAATACGTAGCATTTTCAGATATTTAATTTTTTCATATGCTGACAAAGCGGTTCCTACCACTTTTCAAGCTGCCAACACAGCCTGCTGGCATGTATTAATGCTTTGACATCGGCTAAGGTGCGAGAAGTCACACAGTTTGTTTTGGTTCTTCCGTCAACCCTCAGATTATAATTGAGGCAAGAAGCCAGATTCTCTCCCAACCGACAGGAGACCTCCCCTAGTTTTCAGTTTACCAAATGGATTTTGGTCTACTGCCCTTAGTTAACTTACTCGATACCTACTTTAATAAGTCAGCAGGTCAACTTGGTCGACTGATGCGGAATTGTACCCGCAAATGTCTAGAAAAACGTTCCATGATTTCTCTGACGCAAAAGACCGTTTTCGGTTTGATCGATCTTAATAGATCCAGCCTCTCAAACCCCCAATATGATTGCCAACTCGTTATACTAAATGTACACCGAAATTTGGAGCTCTGAACTCACTCGGTTTTGGGCTATAACGAATCCCAAGTAAAAAACAGCTCACCCCATTAAAAAACATTCTGCAAGCGGCATAATTTAAATACGATAATTAAAATGAACAGACTCCAACCTTGTGCTCTCATGACCACAGAAGCCCCAGTGCTGCTGGACTACTTTCGTGGTGAATCAAGTCTCGAACATAAAGGAACACGTCGGATAGACTGGTTCGACTGATAAGGATTCAAAGGACAATCCGGCGGACCTTGGTGGCCGCAACGTATCCCTCCAATAATTTTCGGAGAGCTTTCTTTGATGGCAAGGTCCTAACTTTTTTAAGTAACAATCGGAAACGGAAGTGAAACAAAGAGGTGTTCAAATCAGGCAGCATGAATCACAGACAGAGAAGACATTTTGAACGGAGTCTATGAATTATAATTCTATCGGAGAACATATCTAGTCTTCTTCTTTCTCTCTTTATTGGCGTTGGCACCGCTTACGCGATTATAGCCGAAGCAATTACAGCGCGCCATTCATCTTTTCTTTTCGCTGTTTGGCGCCAGTTGGAAATGCCAAGTGCACCCAGGTCACTCTCTACTTGATCTTTCCAACGGAGTGGAGGTCTTCCTCTTCCTCTGCTTCCACCAGCGGGTACTGCATCAAATATTTTCAAAGCTGGAGTGTTTTCATCCATTCGGACGACATGGCCTAGCCAGCGTAGCCGCTGTCTCTTCATTCGCTGAACTATGTCAATATCGTCGTATAGCTCGTACAGCTCATCGTTCCATCGTCTGCGGTATTCGCCGTTGCTAATGCGCAAAGGACCATAAATCGTTCGCAGAACTTTCCTCTCGAAGACTCCTAGAGCCGACTTATCAAATGTTGACATCGTCCACGCTTCTGCGCCATATATTAGGACCGGTATAATGAGCGACTTGTAGAGTTTGATTTTCGTTCGTCGAGAGAGGGCTTTACTTTTCAATTGCCTACTCAGCCCAAAGTAGCACCTGTTGGCAAGAGTGATTCTGCGCTGGATTTCAAGGCTGACATTGTTGTTGGTATTAATGCTGGTTCCTAGATAGACGAAATTATCTACGACCTCGAAGTTATGACTGTCAACAGTGACGTGGGAGCCTAGTCGCGAATGCGATGACTGTTTGTTTGATGACAGGAGATATTTCGTCTTGCCCTCATTCACTACCAGACCCATTCGTTTCGCTTCTTTATCAAGTCTGGAGAAAGCAGAACTCACGGCGCGGTTGTTGAGGCCAATAATGTCGATATCATCGGCGTACGCCAGCAGCTGTACACTCTTATAGAAGATTGTACCTTCTCTATTCACCTCTGCAGCTCGTATTATTTTCTCCAGCATTAAATTAAAAAAGTCACACGATAAGGAATCACCCTGTCTGAAACCTCGTTTGGTATCGAACGGCTCGGAGAGGTCCTTCCCGATCCTGACGGAGCTTTTAGTGTTGCTTAACGTCAGTTTACTTAGCCGTATAAGTTTTGCGGGGATTCCAAATTCAGACATAGCGGCATAAAGGCAGCTCCTATTCGTGCTGTCGAAGGCGGCTTTAAAATCGACGAAAAGGTGGTGGGTGTCGATTCTCTTTTCACGGGTCTTTTCCAAGATTTGGCGTATGGTGAATATCTGGTCAATGGTTGACTTACCAGGCCTAAAGCCACACTGATAAGGTCCAATCAGTTTGTTGACGGTGGGCTTTAGTCTTTCACACAATACGCTTGATAAGACCTTATATGCGATATTAAGAAGGCTTATTCCACGATAATTGGCGCAGACTGTGGGATCGCCTTTCTTGTGGATCGGGCAGAGCACACTTAAATTCCAATCGTCGGGCATGCTTTCATCCGACCATATTTTACAAAGGAGCTGATGCATGCACCTGATCAGCTCTTCGCCGCCGTGTTTGAATAGCTCGGCCGGTAATCCATCGGCCCCTGCCGCTTTGTTGTTTTTTAAGCGGACGATTGCTATTCGCACTTCTTCATAGTCGGGTAACGGAACAACTTTCCCATCGTCATCAATTGGAGTTTCGGGTTCACCATCTCCGCGTGTTTCCTGTTCACTGCCATTCAGCAGGCTGGAGAAGTGCTCCCTCCATAAATCGACTATACTCTGGGCATCTGTCACTAGCTCACCTCCCTGGGTCCTACAAGAGTTCGCTCCGGTCTTGAAACCTTCTGTAAGTCGCCGTATCTTTTCATAGAATTTTCGAGCGTTACCCTTGTCGGCCAGCTTCTCAAGCTCCTCGTACTCGCGCATCTCGGCCTCTTTCTTTTTTTCTCTGCAGACGCGCCTTGCTTCCCTCTTCAGTTCTCGGTATCTATCCCACCCCGCACGTGTTGTGGTTGATCGCAAGGTTGCGAGGTAGGCAGTCAGTACATATCTAGTACTTAATATGATAAACGATTCCTGACCATCTTAACGTATGATTACCAATTTTTGCGACTTCTCGTAAGGTTCTCACTTTCCGGGGAGACGAGTAGTCCTCATGCTAATCTAAACAAAAGGCTACCAAGTACCGAATTTCAGTTGAATCGAGCCATAAATACAATTTTTTCGAATAGGTCAGTCTCTGCTCCACCTCCCAGAGATAAGAAGAGTCTTCCTTTTAATCTAAGCAAAAAGCCACCTATATGTATACCGAATTCAAAGTAAATAGAACCATAAATAAGATTTTTTGAATCGTTCAGTCTCTGGTCCCGGAGAGAAGAGGGGTCTTCCTATTAATCTAAGCAAAAAACCGCCTATGTAATTTTTTTCGAAAAGGCTAGTCCGTAGAGATTTTCGGATAGCTTTCTTTGATAGCAAAGTCCAAGCTTTTTAACGTAGCAATCGGAAACGGAAGTGGAACAAATGAAATTAGAAACTTAAATAACACGACTAATTTTGGTGACACTAAAACGTTGCTTACTGATGAATAAGGTGCGTGAGCTACATCTAATTCAGTAAGCTCAAAGCTCTATCCGTACTCTCAATTCATTTTTTCACAAGAATGGAACTATGAGAGTCAGAGGAAGACTAACGCTGGCATACCTATCGTATCATAAACGATTCCCGACCTGCTTATGGTATGATTGCCAATTTTTACGTCTTCTAGTTAATGGTGACAGATTTCATGAGGAAATCAACTCATGCTGAGGCTTAAGAGGTCGGACTATTTGGTAGTACGGTAACAAAGAAAATTTAAAAAAACCGTCAATACTAATTACAAACCTTGTCCCATTCACAGAAAAAGAGCACGAGAGCACCAGAATGGTGCGCTCTCCCCCGGAAAGAACTGACGTATCAAGGCCCTTTACCTACAATGCCACTCTCCGATAATCTTAAACCGCGAGCGTTGTCAGAAGCGACACCACAATCTCGGAAACAGATAGGAGAGAGGAAAACGCGATAGACCACCAACGGTGCGATGTCGTTGATTCTTGGAGCCGATGTATACGGCATGATCATGCAGGTAGGACTTATGCCAGCAACCCCGCCTCGACCGGCTGCCTAGAATACCATAAAAAAGTTGATTTTTCAGCGAAATTTCGATTTTTAATTGTACCATATTTATCGGAAAAATAAAACCTTAGATTAATTACTGAAAAATATATTCAAAAAGCTTGTGTTAAAATTTTAGACAATTCGGTTCGGCCGTTTTCGAGTTATAGTAGTCACCGTCTTTGAAAACACCATTCTGAGAAAAACACGTTTAAAGTTTGGAATGCACTTTACATGGGATAAAAATTTTAATTAATTAATTTAATTAATTTTAACTTACATGGAGTCGTCTATTCCAGGCCCATATAAGAGACCCTCTGCTGATTCGGCAGCTTCCAATAACTCGAGCTGATGTTGTCTGCGAGCCATTCTTCCATCTCGGGTGCTCTCGTGCGCTCTGCGGTGTTCATCTTCTTTTTCGGCATATGAATGCGCATTAGATCCAAGTGTAATTCCTATTGCCTTCATATAATACAATAAAGAAGCCATTCCTTCATTAAAGATATCCGCAGCTATGTATGCAGCGATTTCCGCACAGTTTTCCAGCCTGCCGGAACAATTTTGTGTGAGATTTTCCATATCAGTTGGTTGTAACTCTCGTTATTGTTTTGGTTAAAACCACCGACACATCTTTTTAATAAACTCTCCCTGCTGAGATCTGTAAAAATCTGACATATAGCCTCAGCAACATCATCTGGTAATGGTTCATAATCATGTTCGAAAGTGGATACTTGATTAGTCTGGTCCACTCGGGCAATTGTCGTGCTGAAGTTTCTGGTCAGATGAACAATAATGGTAATATGTGGCCCAGATAGCATTATACATTTTTGTAATGGAATCACTATTTCTCCTTATTACTCAGCTATAGTAAACTGTCAACCTATCGATCATCTTTCCAGTAAGTTTGCCTTTTCCACCGAGGGTTTTCTTTTGTATTTTTTTTCCTTTTGTGTTCTCAACAGTCTCAACGTTTTTTTTTGACACAATCTCAAAGTACGTACCCATTCGTTTCTGTACATGCCCAATGCATTCTTTTTTTACAACTTCTTCATCACCATAAGGTTCAGCTTTTAAAATTCCCGAGTATGTTTTAGAATCACCGTCTCCGATATAATTTTTATACATTACAAGTTTTTCCAATGAACGTTTGAACATTTCGACGACTGAATCAACTTCCATTTTCCCGGAAGAACCAGCATGATTTGCAGTGCAAGTATTTTTATGTTCTTTGTACCATTCATTATATTCTTCAGTATCAAGTTTCTTTTTCCAAGTTTCACACAGTTTACAGTAGGCACTTTTAACAACGATATCTATTATTTTACCAGAATAATATCCAGTCAAAGAGGTCATACCGTACAAGGAAGTATACCCTCGCTTTTTCCATGTGCCATCGCCAGATACAGTTAATTCTGTCGAATGTTCGTTACCTTGATTATCGGAAGTCAAATTTTTTTCTTCGGTACAAGCCTGTTCAAAAAGTTTTTCAGTAGCTTTTTTTATTTATTATCAAATCGTAAGTTGACATGTTCATTAATCTACAAAATTTTGCTGCACCTTTTAATCCTAATCCGAGGACTCTCATGACAAATAAAATTCGTCGATTTATTTATGCTACGATCGGCACACTTATCACATAGCACAACAATTTAAAAACCAAGTCCTCGTTCAGAAGCTGTTTGAAACTTGACAATTCCATCACAGACTTTACATTTCACATATTCAGCAATTGCTGAAAATACTGTAATGAAATTAAGAATGCGATACTCAACAGACGGATCTCGTGTAACCAAGATTTTCTGTTGCTCTTTAAATTTTTTCGCCGAGGCACTGAAACTACTTTCATCCGTTTCAGCCGTTTTTGGATTAAAAACATTTTTGCATTTTTTTGGTCTCGACTTACGTACGTTAAGAGATTTTCTCATTTCTCTGGAAGACTTCATTTTCACAAATAATTACACACAAAAAAATAAATGAACTCACAAGTTGAGAGCTTGGCTTTGCTGCGTATACAGACTACCACTCTTAAATATTTTCCAGTTTAGGGTTCGAAAAACAAAAACTTACATTTCATCTAAACACTTCAGGTAGTCGCTACCGCTCCGGCCTTATACTTCCAAGCGCTCCGAAACGTCTTTACAAATGTGCGTGTAACTTCGAAAATATTTGCCGGATCGATTTGAAATTATGTGTATTCTTAAATATATGTAGATACAGAAAATAAAATAAAAATATATATATATAAAAATCGATTTTTTGAAAATCATAACTGTATATAATCCC
Source organism: Ceratitis rosa (assembly GCA_037013455.1). Lineage (NCBI taxonomy): Eukaryota > Metazoa > Arthropoda > Insecta > Diptera > Tephritidae > Ceratitis > Ceratitis rosa. The sequence goes on from JAWMAG010000007.1 coordinate 2,489,418, forward strand.
TTAAGCAGTGGCGGCAGCCAGTCATAATTTCAAACAGCAACTTGTTCGTCGTGCAAAAAACACCTATCGTTCACTTATATCATTCACAGCTCATCGAAGAATTCAATCGCTATATATATTTACATATAAATATATTAAACTAAGTAATAGTTATCGTTTTCATTTGGAAAAATTCAAGGGTATGAAAACGCTCCTATCCCACCATAAAATCTGGTCCTTCGAGCCGGATTCGCCAGACTTTTTGATAATAAATTTAATCAATTTTTTTTTTCGTGTAGTGAACATGCAACTATCGTAATTTTTATACTTTCTCATCATTATTTCGATTAAAACAAAAATATGTCGACAAGTGGTCGCGATTGGGTAGAGGTGTATGCTCCCCTTCAAAGTGATGAATGTTCTCGCACCGTGCTTATAAAAATCCAACAGCGCACATCATTAATTTTACGATCAACTCACACCTCTTTGGTTGGCTCATGTGCCAAACTTGCGTTATTTGAGCGCTGCTACAATAATTTGAATGAGGTAAAACATGAAACTCAATTCTCCAATTGTGATGTTAAAACATTATATTTATAAAGGCTATCCATCTTACGCAATCCTACGGGTGATAATCCATTTAGCAGTACTGTTGTTTTACTACCAACGCAATCACACACACAAATACACCACTTGCCGAAATTGCAGCTGACAATTTTTAGCAGACTGCATCGCGAATGGCTCGATTTCCACAGCATGTTTTCAGTTATGGTCGATAATAACCCAATTCTATCTGATATAGAGACAGTACTTGCGATCGAGTCTAACAGGATGTGCTGCGTGGTTTATTCAATCACCAGAAGTGACCGGCAGTAACTACCCTTCAGCAAATCGCACTAGTGCGGAGCAAACGATGATCTAGCCACCTTGTGTAGGGTACTAGCTCCCGCTCTATCTCCAAACCATGCGTTCAATTGTCTACTTTTACATGACGAAGTCCTGGGAAGTGGCAATTGTCCCCTTCTGCAGAATTTTCAAAGTCGTCCTAATATAGAACCAAAGTAACCGGTTCTCAAATGGTACGAAAATGGGAATACATGTACACATCCCTAAATGTTTACCTAAAGACTTGCTTCAAAATGAACTGTTTTGAGCTAGCTCTAAAATTCATATTGGGGACTACTTTCATGGCCCCATAAAATTCATAAATTAAAATAAAATTTTGTTTTTTTTTACAATTATATTTGTACTTTTATTTATATATCGGTATATTAGTACAATATTAATAATTCAATAAATTAGAAAGTAAATTAAAAAATATTGTAGTACTAATGCTTTCTTATACGTGCATACGTTATAAATACATAAAAAATTATAAGCTCTAGAAACTCTATTTTTTTAATATACAAAACCTATATCATCTGCGATTCGCAATAGCATTTTGCGCATTACACCCAAATCAATGAGGTGCATGCTATCTATAGGCACCTGGCTAATCATTTTAAAGTGTGTTGCTACCAAAGTTTTTTGAATTTTTTGTCTATCTAGCGTACATTTTCCACAACCGGAGGCTGCCTTTAATGGTGAATCACAAAGAAATAGGCCGTATTTTTACATTAACAGCTTTTCCTTCCATGCCATTTTCAAAAGTAAGTTAAATAAACTTCCATTCAATAAGGCTTTTGATTCTGATGAACTGATAGACTTTTTACATTTACTAATAGAGGAAAAATTGGCCACAGTTGAGAGCGATAACTACGAAAAATCGAAATTCAATATTCACATGCACATGCAATATTCACTTTGTAATGAATTGAATTTCTTGCTAATTTTTCCAATTGTTTTTTCAATCCCAGTGGCAAGAAAAACCAGGAAAAACTTTTTCAATTATACCTTGCTGGTTAAGAAGTGACTCGACGCTTAAGGGAACATCTAATTTTTCGTCCCTTAAAATTTGAAGTAGTCAGTTAATTTGGGTGAATCGATCTAGAATGGGTGAAGATACCACTTCATCCCAGTTGGTGCCTTCTAACCAAATGCTTTGCATAATAACTTTGGCTACAATTATTATCCGCGCTAACCAACCAAGTGGATCAAAAATCTTTGCGATTTCTGAAAGTATCGCTCTTTTCGTTATCATGTCATCACCTTTAATGGATTTTATCGAAAAAGAAAAACAATCAGAACGAGCGTTCCATCGAATACCCAACGCCTTCACCGTGCTCGTATCCTCAAATTCTAAGAAGTCTTTAATGAGATGATTTTTGGGTACATCTCTTATTTTTTGGTCACAATTAGCAGTCCATTTCCTTAATGGAAAACCAGCTGATTGGAGCACCTGAGAGATTTCGTGTTTGGCTTTCATGGCATCTTTAATGCTATGTCCTCCTGCCAAAACATCGTCAACGTACATACATTTCTGATTCGACGTCGTCAGCAAGTTGCAGTAATGTCCTTATTGCTAGATAAGGAGCACAGTTTACCCCGAATGTTACCGTCTTTAATTTGTAAAGACTGATCGGGTTGTTAGGATCAGTTCGGTATACTATGCGTTGGTATTTAGTGTGGTTAGAGTTTACTAAAATTTGGCGGTACATCTTTTCGATACCTCCAACATAAGATGAGTACGGTCAAATCCGACTGTAATACTGGTCCTGAATGAAGCACGTCATTCAAACTAGTACCATTCGTTGTCCGACTTGACGCGTTAAAAACTACCCGGACCTTTGTTTATGTACTGTCCTCTTTTATCACGGCATGATGACTAAGGAAATAATTGTCAGAGTAGTCCGCAAATACGTTGGTTGGGATTCTTGACATATGTCCCGGAGTTTCGTATTCGGATAAAACTCTGTGGTATTCCGTTTGTAGAATTGGATTTTGCCTTAGACGTGTCTCTGGAAGAACTGAGAGCAGGCAATCTTTAAGAATGGTCCCAATTGAATTTGACCAGGAAATTCCATTTTGAATGGGAGGGAAACTATGTATTTGCCTCGTTGTTTCGCGTTGTAGTACGTTGATATAGATCTTCGTATATTTTTCCTCTTCATTTGGAGTTTTTCTTTTGAGGATGTCTTCTAGCTCCCAAAAAGGTGTAAGTTGTTTATCCAAGGTAACTTCACTAAAAAATGAGATTTTATTGGTGGTAGGCGCAGCAGTGCCTGGTATGCCAGTTAGTATCCAGCCGAATACCGTCTCTTGTGCTAGAAGAGTGCTAAGTACCTTTTTTCTAATGCCATTTAGCAGAATTTGGGGGATAAGGGTCTCCACCCAGAACAAGATCGACTTGTTCGTTGGCAAAGAAGCGTTTATCCGCCAGAACTAAGTCTGGAAATGCTCGCACTGTGGTTGCGCTGATTTGGCAAGAAGGAAGATTTATATTTAGTCGCGGAAAAATTAAAAGATATGTGTTATTTATGCCCGAAACTTGAGCACACATTTTATTCGATTTTAAATTAAGTTTCCGTTTAAGAGATTCTGTGATAAATCAGCATTCCGAGCCCGAATCAATTAAAGCACGTCACTGGTGGTTTGTGGCCTCTTATCAATTGATTGCTTTTGCATAGGCTTTATATGCAGGAATGTATGATGCCGTAAATTGCAAAAAGCGTATTTGTAAAAACTTGACCTTTGGTAATGATGTGTTTTTTCGGACAGAAAGAATTTATACATACTTGATGGCGTTTGATCATCTCCAATCGTTCTTTTGGAGTTAATTTTCCGAAGTTTGAGCAATAACGAACTTTATGCTCGCTAGTATTACACATAGGACAGAGTGGTTTGACGACACTCATTTGATATGAGCCAAGCCTTTTACGGGCTGTTTCCTGATTATGCCAATATTTGTTGGCATGCGGCTTAAACGGCTGTGCGTTCTTTGACTCATTTTTCCCTGTCACTGCTTCGAGGACCTGAAAACGGTTCATCAGGAAGTCATCAAGCTCTTCCCAGGTTGGAATCTCAGTTCTGTCCATTCTTAGTTGTTCCCATAGGGCTAAACTGGCATCTGGTAGTTTAGTTGTACAAAAGTATGTAACTATTGACAACCAATCAATTTTATGGTTCTTTAAAAATGATACGCAATTATTTATTCGCACTTCTTCATAATCGGGTAACGGAACAACTTTTCCATCGTCATCAATTGGAGTTTCGGGTTCACCATCTCCGCGTGTTTCCTGTTCACTGCCATTCAGAAGGCTGGAGAAGTGCTCCCTCCATAAATCGAGTATACTCTGGACATCTGTCACTAGCTCACCTCCCTGGGTCCTACAAGAGTTTGCTCCGGCCTTGAAACCTTCTGTAAGTCGCCGTATCTTTTCGGCCAGCTTCTCAAGCTCCTCATACTCGCGCATCTCGGCCTCTTTCTTTTTTTGTCTGCAGACGCGCCTTGCTTCCCTCTTCAGTTCTCGGTATCTATCCCACCCCGCACGTGTTGTGGTCGGTCGCAAGGTTGCGAGGTAGGCAGTCTGTTTTCTCTCCACTGCGACACGGCAGTCCTCATCGTACCAGCTGTTTTTGCGACCTTTCCGAAATCCAATGGTTTCGTTTGCAGCTGTACGCAGGGAGTTTGCAATGCCGTCCCACAGTTCCTTATACCGGGTTGCTGATCAGTGCTTTCAGAGAGCAGGTGTGCAAGTCGAGTAGAAAACCGCTCGGCAGTCTGTTGTGATTGCAGCTTTTCAACGTCGAACCTTCCTTGTGTTTGTTGATGGGCGTTCTTCGATACACAGAGGCACGTGCGTATCTTCGCTGCGACAAGATAGTGATCCGAGTCAATGTTGGGACCTCGGACCGTACGCACATCTAAAACACTGGATACGTATCTTCCGTCTATCACAACATGATCGATCTGGTTGAAAGTTTTCCGATCTGGAGACAGCCAAGTAGCTTGGTGAATTTTTTTGTGCTGGAATCTATTGCTACAGACAACCATATTTCGGGCCCCGGCGAAGTCGATCAGCCTCAGCCCATTTGGAGATGTTTCGTCGTGGAGACTGAATTTTCCGACAGCCGTACCAAAGATACCTTCTTTGCCCACCCTAGCGTTGAAGTCGCCAAGCACAATTTTGACGTCGTGGCGGGGGTAGCGCTCATAAGTGTGTTCGAGGCGCTCGTAAAAGGCATCTTTGGTCAAGTTATCTTTCTCTTCCGTCGGGGCGTGGGCGCAAATTAGGGTGGTGTTGAAAAATTTTGTCTTGATGCGAATTGTGGCTAGACGTTCATCCACCGGAGTTAATGCCAGTACTCGGCGACGGAGTCTCTTTCCCACCACGAATCCGACACCAAATTTGCGCTCCCTTATATGGCCGCTGTAGTAAATTTCACAAGGACCCACGTTCTTCCGTCCTTGTCCCGTCCATCGCAATTCTTGGACGGCAGTGATGTCAGCCTTTAACTTTATGAGGACATCAACCAGCTGGGCAGCGGCACCTTCCCAATTAAGGGACCGGACATTCCAGGTGCATGCCCTAAAATCGTAATCCTTAAAACATTTGCGGGGGTCGTCATCCGAGGCTTAAATTGGTTTTTCATTGGGTTGTTTTTCCATGTGGTGGGTTCCAAACCCTACGCAGAACCGCATGGGATTCGCCTTCTCACTTTAGCTCGCCTCCAAACGGATGTTTGTTGGCTACCCAGGGGATACGTGGTCTAAGACCGGACGTCGTGAGCTGCTTGAACCATAAATAACAAATAATCACAAATATCACGCAGATAAATTTCGATACACCAGTAAAGCAACGAATAAAATACTCTGAGAAAAAGTAGTTTTGTGAAAATAATTAATTTTTTAATATAAAAATTTCACACACTAAGTGTATGTAAACAATTAAATGTGCAAAAGTAATGTGGTATATATTTTATATGTACGAGTATGTGTATCGGCGCATATGCCAATACTTAGACGAATATTTATTTATTTATTTATTTCATTTATTTATTTATCCGTACAGTAAGACACAGAGTCTTTTCATTGTACACATATTAACATATAATGAATTACAATTTGATTTTTTAAATCTTAGGAATAACTAAGAATAATATTATATCTAAAAGGAGGGATTTCAACAGTATGTTGACATAGGTAAGGAGAATAGGGATGGGTATTACGCAAATAGGTTTGTAACTGCCGTTTTGAAGCATCTAATCGTTTTGATACATTTTATTGAAATTGGTAATGAGTTCCAAATTCTCACAGCACTAACAAAAAACAATCTAGAGGTCGTCAAAGTTTTGTATTTGGGGACAACAATATTGTGAGTACGAGAAGATTGCACAAACTTTATTTTCCGGAAAAGATATCCTGGTTGACGGTTTTTGATGATTTTAAATAAAAATATTAAATTACGAACCTTGAGGTAATTCTCAAGGGTGAAGCCGAGAATGTTTTTGGTGTACAAAGAGATGTGTTCAAACTTTTTTTTGCAGTAAATGAACCTAGCTACGTTATTTAAAGCTAAATTTAATTTGTTTCTGGAATCGCAGCTTAAAGTACCATATACGACTTCAAAATACGAAATTTGGGGAATAATAAGGGACTGAACTAGTTTAAGTTTTATTCTAATCGGCAAACAATCACATGTATGCCATAAATTTCGTAATGTCGAATATATTTTTATTACGCAGTTGTTTATATGATCTTCACAATTTAGACGAACATTAATTTTGAAGCCAAGATTTTTTACAACATGTTCAAATTTTAGTTCAACCCCGTTCAAAACAATTGGTGACAGATTGCTGAGATCAAGATAATTACTTTTAATAGGAAGTACCTTCGTTTTCTTAGCATTTAGACAGAGACCATTTATGTTGGACCATTCCTCAATTCTTATTAGATCCTCATTCAATCTAGCTATTAAATCTTCACCAAGACCAATCGGACGTGAGAGGTAAATCTGAGTATCATCGGCATATAGATGTATAGAAGAATTTTCACAACAGTGGACAATGTCATCAATAAATAAACTGAAAAGTATGGGCCCTAAAATAGAGCCCTGAGGAACTCCAGAGATGATTTCTCTGCGATTTGAAATTACGTCCCCACACTGAACTTGCTGATATCTGTCCGATAAGTAGCTTCTCATAAGCTTAATTGCTGATGTGTTGAAACCAAAATAAGTTTTCAGTTTTAACAGTAGAATTTCATGGTTTACAGTGTCGAAAGCTTTAGAGAAATCTAAGAGCACTAAGATGGTAAGTAAGTTATCATCGAAAGCAGGGCGGATGTCGTCCATGATTTTCATCACAGCTGTGGAACAACTATGATTGGATCTATACCCAGACTGAGATTCGCTCAATAAATCATGTAGACGCAGGTGTGACACTATTTGAGCGGTAATAAATTTTTCAAATACTTTTGACAATGTTGGTAAGATACTAATAGGCCTGAAGTCTTGGGGAGCATTACACGAGTTACCTTTAACCACCGGAATGACGTTGGCAATTTTCCACTGATTTGGAAACGTAGAGGAGGTTATAGCATGATTAAAAATGTGTGTAAGCATGGGAATCACATACGGCAGTATAAGTTTTAGAAAACGTAAACTCAGACCATCCACTCCAATTGCATTAGATTTTATATCAAAAACACATTTTATAACATCCTCTTCAGTAGCTGGGTTAAATGAGAATTCATGGGTGTGGTCAGTAACTAAGCTTTCATTGATGGTGAATGCAGATAAATTTGCATGTGAATTTATATCGAGAAAGTATGAGTTCATCACACCAGCATCAATTCCACAAGTTTTTGCCTCTTTGGCACAAATACCAAGTGATTTTAGATTTGTCCACAATACTTTGGAAGGCAAATCAGTTTTAAATTTTGCACAAAGATAAGCTTTTTTACTTTTTCGCAATTCAGTTGTTACTTTATTCCTCAAGTTCTTATATGTGGTCCAACGTTCATTAGTAGGATTACGCTTCCAATATCTATAAGCCCTACATCGGTCTTTTATAAGGGATAGAATAGCCTTAGTGATCCAAGGTTTAGTATGGTTTATAGCTTTAATTCTACGAAGGGGAACATATTTTTCAAACAGGTAATTAATTAGCGTGGTAAAGTACTGTAACTTGTCATTAACATCTACAAGTAGCCAGCAGTAATTCCAGTTTAGGGTCACGGCTTCAGCAGATAGCGAAGCACTGTCTATATTCTTGAAATCTCTGAAAGTTAAATCTATTGATGGCTTAACTCTATTTAATTCAAAATTGAAAAATATTATAATTAGCTCATGGTCAGAAACTCCAGGCAACGAAAATTGGTCAACATGGCTTACACTACTCCCCACGCTTACACCAAAAAGGTCTAACATACTTGGCTTGCAGTGTGGTGCAAATCTAGTTGCATACTCATTTACTATTGTTATGCCAACGTTGCTAAAACAGTAATAAAAGTGTAAATTTTTTTTTCCTTTTAAATAAATTGAATTGGTTTACTCAAAAGTGACTTGTGAATAATGGAATAATTCCGGTTTTTAGATATCAAAATCAACTTGTGCCAATGAAGTGCGGTCAGATTCTCTGTTAACAAGAAGCCGGTGTTAATATGGCAATAAGTTGCAACACAATGAAATAATTTGAGGTGATAAGAAATTGAAAGCTGGTATTTAGTCAACCGTGACTTTGCAAGTGAAAAGAAAAGTAAAATTATAGTAGAAATGTTGCAAGCAAAAGTTTTATTAAGACACCAGCAAACTGTGTTAACTTTTTTGAATATATATATATATATATACGTGTATATATAGATGTATATGTATGGCACAAAAAACAAACCAAATCCGTTTGGTGTTCTATATATCGCATTAACAAATACCAATAAGCCGTATTAGCGAGAAAACTAGACGCAAGAAAATAATATAAATTGTAATCCAAAAAAAAACATAAGCGGCTGTGAGTCGTGGCACAGCAAGGTCAACCAGGCGACCAAATCAATTTCCTCCAACGGTTCTTTTGGAGAAGAAAGCAATATTCTATTATTTTATAATTAAAAAAACAAAAAAAGGGCTACTAAGCAAAAATTATAAGAAGAGCGGAAGAATTTGGGCGAGCTTTTCAACACATGGATGGTGAAACTGGAAGGCCGAAAAACTCGTGCAACGGAAGAGGCGACGAAAAATATTCTCGATATAAGAGAGAAATTTACATCAAACCATCACAATTACTAAAGCTGGGTGTGGATAATGAATCTTATTTTATTATGATGACTGGATGCACAAAATTACTGCCAGCTTTGAAAAATATAATGCAGAATGCGAAGAAGTCGCAGAATCTAGCGCTTCAAAAAATGATTACAATGTGATACAAAGTAATCATTATATAAAACAAGAACTTGAAGATCAAATAAGTCGATTTGAGAAAAATGTTTCAAGAACTAAAGAAGAAATTAATAAGGACGTATAAGAAATATTTCTGCAAACCTTAGAAAAAGAATATAGTTCACTTGAGAAAAAATATGAAAAATATTCATTCACAAACAGGGACATGCGACACATAATGGATGAATGTGAGAGCGAAATGCATTACATAAGAATGGCAGTTTCAGAACTAAACAATAAAAAAAAATCGCAAAATCCAAGTTCTACTCATAACTTAAAAGTAGAGGATATCAAAATTTCGCCATTTTATGGAGATTTGTCACAATGGCCAACATTTAAAGACATATTCAATAGTCTTATACAGGAAAGTTGGCACTATTCTGAAGTCGAAAAAATGTATCCACTAAAATCATACTTAAAAGATGAAGCTGGACGTCTGATACAACATCTGACGGTAACCAATGAAAATTATATGGCAGCATGTGAAATCTTTAGATTTACCAACTATAAATAGTGAATCAGTAAAGTCTAAAAAGCTGTCTAGATAAATCGGGAGAGTGTATTTATGCAATGAAAGGTTTAAGCATGAATCTCTCATACGCTGAACCGTTCTTAGCAAGAATAATGTAAGAAAACTTGATAAATAAGGACTGCGCTTGTATGAGCAAAGCGTAAAGAAGAAGAAGACAAGAGAAATTCAAACTCTTGAAGATGTCTTCAGCTTTTTAGAACAGCAATATCTTGCTTTAGAAACCGTTTCTACTAAAACTTTAAGTGGAAATAGGTTTCAAAAAAGAGAAAAAAGTTGTACATATAACTATGTCAATGGCACGAAATAGACAGAAATATCATGCGTGTATTGTAAAATATCAGGGCACAGAATTGCTTATTGCAAAAAATTCAAAACCATAACAACGACACAAAGACGAGAATATGTAACAAAAGCTAAACTATGCTTCATTTGCATGGAACATTATTATAGCTCAAAGTGCAATGTTCCTGAAAAAAGGTGCGTAAAATGTGGTTTTAAACACCATTTTCTGTTGCATGATGACTATAAACCGAAAGAAGTCGGAAAAGTGACCAAAATGGTATCAAGAAAAAATTCACCAGCAGTGCTTTTAGCTACAGCTCAAATACGGATCAAATCAGCTACTGGCGAACATATATTAAATGAAATATACGGTCTTGGAGGGACCAAGGTTGGCGTTTCTCAGAGTAAAGTAAAAATACAGATACAACCAAGATTTATATGCGACTACTCCGTGACAGCGGAAGCCTTGGTGTTGCCAACGTTTACAGGTGTTCAACTAGAAAAGTCATTCAATCAAGATATCGAAGAATGGACGAACTATGGCAGAAATAGAAATCATCAAGCAACATCAACACAAAGAGTTCGAAAATGAATTTCAGAAATTGTTCACAAAAGAAAATATAAAGCAACATAATAAGTTGTCAAACTTGTATCCATTTATCGATAGCGAAGGTGTTATGCGAGCAGGCGATAGGTTGAAGAACTCAAATGTCTCATATGAACAAAAACATCCAGCAATTATTAACAAACCCCACTTATTATGGTTACTAATTATGGATGCACATAATAAAACATTGCATGGTGGCAATCAATTAATGGAAGCAGCAACACAAATAAAGTCTGGGTAATAAATCTTAAAAAAGGAGTTAAGAAATGTATTCACCTTTTACACATACCGGTGTCGACTTACTTATAAAGTGCTCCAAAAATAAAGGTATCAAATCATATAAAGGATACATTGCAATATTTGTGTGTATGGCAACAAAAGCTATACACTTAGAAGCAGTGTCAGATCTAACGACAGAAGCCTTCTTAGCAGCACTAGAAAAGGAAAAAGTTCGCGTACGTATTCAGATGGTACAAATTTCATTAGAGCAAATCGAAGTATAGAATCTCGATTTAAAAATGCCCCATAAACGATTGTTCTATAGCACCAATATTAGCAAACGGAAAGATCGAATGACATTTTATCCCGCCGGCAAGTCCTCATTTCGGAGATATTTGGGAAGCAGGTGTAAAATCAGTAAAACATCACCTAAGAAGAGTCATTGGTGAAACCAAATTGACTTTCGAAAAAATGTCCACATTGTTATGCCAAATAGAAACAGTACTGAATTCAAGATCTTTGTATACACTAGGATCGGAAATAGAGTATAACAATGTTCTCACGCCTGGACATTTTCTGATTGGCAGACCACTATTAGATATCCCAGGAGTTACACAAAATGTGGAAATGATCGGGGCTTTGGACCGATGGAAAATGATTCAAAAGTTAAAGAGAGACTTCTGGAAAAAATGGAAGATGAATATCTTGTTACATTACAAAACCGAAATAAATGGAAAGCCGATCATTTGAATATAAACGAAGGTCAAATTGTGATAATAAAAAATGAAAACACAGCGCCTTCAAGATGGCCTTTGGGCAAAGAAACACAAGTACACAAAGGTACATATGATAAAGCTCGCGTAGCTACAATAAAAAGAAGTGATGGAACTATAAAAAGATCAATACACAAATTGTGACCATTACATTATATTCAAGATGTCGAAAAGAATACTCAAAATGAAGAAGTTAGAGCTAACTATACTTTCATAAAATATTGCAATTATAATTTAAAAAGACCTACTCAGTCAGTAGTTGCAATGCAAAATACATCACGCAAACCGCACTTTCAAAAAGTACAGCTATGTACTTGAACCCTTATGGAAAAGTAGATGTTGTAGCGTCTCGTTGGAACTTAATAATATATTATAATCTGGAACCTTATTTCAAAGAAATTATATTAATTTACTTAAAACATATAAAGGAGTTATGTCCAAAAATGATTTACTTCACCGAACAATGTGAGATAATAGCAAAAAATTTGAATAGTAAATATGAACTACTAAAATCAAATCACCTGCTACTTGTGTGCACAAACAGAGTCAAAAGAGCGCCGTAGGCTCACTTTATCACTTACTCTTCGGACTAATGGATAGCGATGATAGAGAAGTAATGGAGCTAAACAAGAAAAACTTATTTGAAAACCAAAATGATTAAAAAACAAACATCACTCATCGACGGTGCACTCAACGTCTTCAGAAAAACGACGACAGATATCAACAATCAATTAATTAAAATTGATAATCAAATAAATAACATCTAAAATTTAATGGCGAATGCAATTGACATCTTTAGATTCTCCACGCCATTTCAGATAGTCACAATACAGTTACAATCAACATTAAATGAGTCTGAGAACACACAGCCATCAGTAATAAATATGCTAATTGATGTTAATCAGCAGCGAATAAATCCATCCCTAATTAAACCTTCTCAACTTGTTAAAGAAATTCAAAAGATAAAGCTCAAACTTCCATCGAAATTGAAATTACCTGGCGAAGGAAAATTATAAGAAGTGTTTTAGACTATGACTGCAAAAGGAATTATTGTAGAAAACAAGTTAGTAATTAACACAGAAATACCTTTATTACAATCCCAAATATCAGAAGTCTTCAGACTAATCGCCGTACCACTAAGTAAAAGATACATGACTCTAGTAGCTAAGCTTATGGTAATTCAGAGTTTATAATTTTCAATTTCGAATTTGATGCGTACTTCTTACTCAATCAAGCGCAACTAAATAAATGTCGTAAAACCAGTTACGAACATTACATTTATTATGGAGATTGGCCCTGGACCTCAGCTACCGATAACTCGTGCGAAGCATCTGCTATCAAACATACGCAGACCGCCAATTGTAAGCTTCAACAAATTCAAAGCGACAAGTTTTGGGTTAAATTGAATAAGCCAAATACATGGATTTTTAAGCTAAACAACACAGTGAGAGTCAGCGTGAGCTGCAGACAATCAGCTGCGAAGTGGATAAATTTAGCACCTCAAGGCATTCATTCTTTAAATCCGGGGTGCACTTTGAGATACAACGGAGGATTTCTTATATCTTGATCAATTACGTCATCTGAAGCCTACTTCGATTCACAAACAACTTGGATAGCAACCATTGATATCATAGAAGATAAAAATAGTTTGATCATATTTTTGAATTAATTATATTAAAGTTAGCAAGAAACAAAAAGAAAAAAAATTCATAATTAGAATCAGTTAAATACATACGGTTATTGCTAGCCGCAAGATGTTTAATTATCATTAAACATATTTTTTAGTTTTAGTAATCATGAATACATATGTATATACATTTCTACATGCATGTGAACTCACATAACTTTAATAACCTTACGAATTGTAATACAATGCGTTGATATTTTGAGAACTAATAATAGGTAAATTGATATACATATCTGTTCATTCTCAAAGCAATGCCATAAACCTAAACATATATAAGTTACAAATATTTAGTACATATACACATACTTATATACACTTATAGCCTATTTCCACCGGACGTTAACTGCATTTTAGCTTGAATGCATTTAAACATCGCATTTAAATGCCAAATTCCCATGTGTTTGTTGTTGTATAAAAGTGTGTTAACTCACTTTTCAAAGTGAGCCTATTTCCACCAAGTACTTAACTGCATTTAAGGCCTCTGTTAAGTGATTGAAATGTCAAACGTTTCCACCGAAAGTGAGTTAACTCAAACAGCTGATTTTTGTTTACATTTGCAGTTTGCAAAATTTTTCACAAATATTAAAATCATGAATTCAAGAGATCGCATTTATTTTATTTTGCTATTTATACAATATTATGATTTGCAAGTGCAGATTATTGCTGCACGGACAGACGCTGCTGAAAGGAAATTGCTTTTTTGCATGCCTACAACTGCCAGTGACTTCGATCCCCGATTGCGTTAACTCCACCGCCATTTCTTTGTATACATGAGACTTTTTTCGGCAACCTTTCAATTCCAGAGCTCTTCCTTCCCAGCAATCCAGGAAACTTTGCTCCGTAAGGTTCCACTTGCGTCGTTTTGTTTCCATTTTCAGTTTACCATAGTTTATTTTTTTAAGTAAATATTTATTTGGTTTTTCTAGAAAACCACAATTCGAGGAGTAGCTCGGCCGAAAAATCGCTTAACCGGTTACAAAGCGCACATTATAGATATGTACATAAATATTTGTTTTGCATCAATTATGTATACATAATTACTTGTTTTGCGCAATCAGCTGATAGTTGCCAAAGTCGCGTATATTTTATGTTGAGTGAGTTAACACACTTTTATGCAACAACAAACACATGGGAATTTCGCATTTAAATGCGATGTAACGATATAAAATGCAGTTAACGTCCGGTGGAAATAGGTTTTTTTACTAGTAAAAAGAGTGCGTAGGAGAAATTTAATATTTTGCCAAGTCGAAGAACGGTGAACCAAGTGCACAGTTCACGTCATAAAATTCCGTTGTAAAATATTCCGTCGAACATACATACATATGTTCAACTGCGCATATAAGCAAGCGCATTGCATAACAGCTTAACAACAAGTCGAGCGATTCGACAGAACAGCAGAGCGAAACAGCGACAATAGCAGCAGTACTGGCGACTGCGAAGAGCCGACCAAGCAGGATAACCGAATTTTTTTTTTTTTGCAACAACAACAACATCAGTACAGTAGCTAAGTGTATATACATTTTTGTGTGCTCGAATAGCGGTGGGTACGTGCTTATACATATATACATAGGTATACCATACTTTTACTTCAATAAGTGGTTACGTTATGCAAATACAGTAGCGTGTAAAGGAAAAGTACAGTTGTATTAACAGTTTGTACAACAGTTTCTAAAACACTTTACAGTAATATAAGTGAACCGCTACCTTGTTAAATATAATAGTACAGTTTTGAAAAACCTTTTAGCACAAGTAAAGTAATTGCTATTTTTGATTTAATACTTTGATTTTGATACCTTGCAAATAAGTTTGATTAATCGAGATTAAGTAAATCGCCACTTATTTAAATAATAATATTTTTATTAAATAATTATATATTTACTATAACACTTTTGTAAGACAAGAACAAGAGCGACATTTTAGCTTTGACAGTGGACGGACTTAAAGAACAACTGGAGGGCTTGGGGTTAGAGACGACTGGACGAAACTGAGAGACCGACTCATGGAACACTTCGGCCTTAATGTGAGCGAAGGCGAAGATGACAACTTCGACGATGTAGCGAGTAGGCTCGTGATCGAACGTCGAACATTTACTCTAAGGGACATTGAGGATTCCCTATCCAAATTCAGTGGTTCTGGTCAGCCAACGTTTGAGCAGTGGTTAGAAGATTTTGAGGACAATGCGATGGCTGTACAGTGGAGCGATCTCTATAAGTATATTTACGCCAAGCAATTGTTGAAAATATTTGTACGAAGTCAAACGGGGATTTGCAGCTGGGATTCTTTAAAATCTGCTCTGCGGTCTGATTTTGGCGTAAGCATGTCATTGGCAGAAATACACAATCTTCTTCGTAAGCGACGACAACGACATGGCGAAGATCTCCGCGAGTATCTCTACGCGATGATGGAAATAGGCAAACCAATAAACTTTGATGACTCAAGCGTAATAGAGTATTTTATAGAAGGCATTGCGGACAGCCGGAACAACAAAAGCAACCTTTACCAGGCAAAAACAATGAATGAGCTGAAAATGCTAATTAAAATTTACGAGAGGATTCGAGCTAACAATCCTATGGTTTCTGTTCCCAGGCAGACGCAAGAGGTTTCGACCAAAGTTGTATTAAATCCTATGCATATCAGCACGACAAACAGAACGGTATCGGCTCTAGTAGATACGGGATCAGATTTATGTCTGATGCGACGTAACACGTTGTTCATACTGGGGTTGGACGTCGAAATGAGTAAGGTTAAGCGACGGTTGTTAGGAATAGGTGGCAGCATGATGACGACAATGGGCAGTTTCACAATTCCCATGTGTATAGACGGCATATCGTTGGATATAACATTCCACGTGGCAAGAGAGCGAGATTTGAGTTACTCGCTGGTGATAGTTGACCTGATGGTGACAGAAGATGGAACAGTGTTGGCAGCCAAAGATTAAGATTTCTTCTGCGAGGCAAATATGGATGCGGTTAGGAAACTCAGACAGCGGGATGGCCAGAATGCCAACGTAACTGGGAGTCCCGGCGTGGAATGTACTAGAACACATGGTGGAAGCGAATTGCGCGAGGGACTCAAAGGATCATCGCTGGAAGAATATGAAGTCCAGGACAAGATGAGTGTGGACGAACATGAGGCAGGATTAAGTCAGAAAGCCATCGAAAGACATTCAAGTCATATTGGCTAGTTGCAAGCATAGTTTAGCGCGTTGTGAATGACAGCGGAAATGGAAGAAGACGAAGAAGTCGAAATGGATGTGTCATATTTATGTGAGGTACAAAAGCATACTCCGTAGATAGCAGCCTACAAGCCAGCTAAGTGCTCCTCATCACCAGTATAAATGAAGATCTTACTGACGGATGAAATACCGGTATACGAAAGGCCAAGGAGAATGTCATACACGGATCGACAGCTAGTCGACAATAAAATAAACAAGTGGGTATCAGAAGGCATCATTCAACCGAGCAACTCGAGCTACGCGTCACCGGTGGTACTGGTATGAAAGATAATTTTCCAAGGCCAATGATCGACGACGTTATCGAACAGCAGTTAGAACGGGTTCTTTCGCGTCCCGGTAGAAGCAGATTCAAGGGAGTACACATCCTTCGTGACATATAATGGCCAATACGAATTCTTATACGTGCCATTTGGTATATCCAATACGCCTGCATTTTTTCCAGACTTGTGTTCGCAGTTCTCTCCGAGCTGATACTGATACGAGACGAAACGGTAGTAGTGTATATGGTTGACTTGATTATCCATTTCTTTGACGAAGCTGAGGCCATCCGCAAGCTGCAGACGGTAAATCCAAAGGCAAAAAAGTTCCGTCTCTGGTCCACTTACTGAATGTGCCGAGTTTTAACAATGCAGACCCAAAAATAAGATGTTTTGAACAGGTCAGTCTCTGGTCCACTTTCCGAAAATAAGTGTAGTCTTTCTGCTAATCTAAGCAAAATGCTACCGATTAACCGAATTTGGAGTAAATCGAACCATAAATAAGTTCAGTCCCTGGTCCACTTCCCGGATGTGCTGAGTATCAAAAGGGCCGAACCAAAACTAAGAAGC
Organism: Ceratitis rosa; assembly: GCA_037013455.1. NCBI lineage: Eukaryota > Metazoa > Arthropoda > Insecta > Diptera > Tephritidae > Ceratitis > Ceratitis rosa. Next base: position 2,506,870 of record JAWMAG010000007.1, read on the forward strand.
TTTGAACAGGTCAGTCTCTATTCCTCTTTTTGGAGAGAAGTGTAACCTTCCTGCTAATCTAAGAAAAATCCCACCTATGTACCGAAATTCAAGTAAATCGAGCCATAAATAAACTTCTTTCGAATAAGTCCCTGGCCCACTGCCCGAACGAACATGAGGCGAGAAGAGTAGTCTTCTTGTTAATCTAAGTAAAATGTTAACTATGTCTGATTTTCAAGTACACCGAATCATAAATAAAAGAAGAAGTAAGTGAGTATTCCTGTTTATCTGAGCAAAATGCCACCTATGTAGCGAATTTCAAGTAAATCGATCCATAAATAAGCTTTTTAGAGCAGGTCAGTCCCTGCTCCAGTTCCCGGAGAGAAGTGTAGTCTGCCTGTTAATCTAAGCAAAAGGCCACCTATGGACCGAAATTTAAGTAAATAGAATCTTAAATAAGATTTTTAGAATAGGTCAGTCTCTTGTCCACTTCCCGGAGAGAAATGTAGTGTCCTGTTAATCTATGTACCGAATTAAAAGTAAATCCAGCCCTAAATAAACTTTTTTCGAACGGGTCAGTCCCTGGTCCACTTTCTGGAGAGAAATGTATAGTCTTCCAGTTAATCTTAGCAAAATGCCACTTATTTTCCGAATTTCGAGTAAATCTAGCTGTAAATAAGTTCAGTCTCTGGTCCACTTCCCGAATGTGCTGAGTTTCAAAAATGCAGAACCAAAAATAAGATGTTTTGAACAGGTCAGTCTCTGGTCCACTTTCCGGAGATAAGTGTAGTCTTCCTGCGAATCTAAGCAAAATGCCACCTATTAACCGAATTTGGAGTAAATCGACCCATAAATAAGTTCAGTCCCAGGTCCACTTCCCGGATGTGCCGAATATCAAAAGCCGAAGCGAGAAGTGTAGCCTACCTGTAAATCTAAGAAAAATTCCACCTATGTACCCAAAATCAAGTAAATCGAGCCATAAATAAACTTCTTTCGAATAAGTCCCTGGCCCATTACCCGGACAGAAGAGTACTCCTCTGGTTAATCTAAGTCTGATTTTCAAGTACATCGAATGATAAATAAAAGAAGAAATAAGTGTAGTCTTCCTGTTAATTTAAGCAAAATGTCACCTATGTACCGAATTTTAAGTAAATAAGACCATAAATAAGATTTTTTGAATAGGCCAGTCCCTGCCCCAATTTTCGGAGAAAAGTGTAGTCTTCCTGTTAATCCAAGCAAAAGGCCACCTATGCACCGAATTTTAAGTAAATCGAACCATAAATAAGATTTTTTGAGCAGGTCAATTTCTTGTCAACTTCCCGGATAGAAGAAGAAGAGTCTTCCTGTTAATCTAAGCCAAAGGCCACCTATATACCGAGTGTCGAGGAAATCGAACCATAAATAAGATTTTTTTGAATAGGTCGGTCTCTGGTCCACTTCCCGCAAAGAAGTATATTCTTCCTATTAAGGGGTTATATACAGTTATGATTTTCAAAAAATCGATTTTTTTTTATTTTATTTTCTGTATCTACATCTGTATATCATCTTAGAACGGGTTGAGGAGTTGAGTGAGGCACGCGGTGTGACCCAAGCTCATCTCTTCAGAGGCGCGGTAGATTTATTCGCAGAAAAGGCGTTATTATGGTTTAGGTCTGTTAGGAAGACTCTAGGTAGTTGGGAGTAACTGGTAAGAGAGTTGAAGTTTGAGTTTTTGCACCCCAACTACGACGATCTGTTACTAGACGAGATTAGGATAAGGACTCAGGGAGCGAATGAGTCCATCGGGGTTTATGTTGGGGCTATGAAGGTCATGTTTGGTAGACTTCAGGAGCCTTTATCGGAAAAGAGGATGTTAGGATTGATTAGGTTGAATCTCCTACCATTCTACCAGACCCAGCTGGGACTGGGGATAATAGGGTCGATTACCGAACTAGTTGCTTTGGGTAGGCAACTAGAGGCGGTTAGGTCATCGGTGGATGCTTTTGTCCCTCCTCCGAGTCATAAGGCCAAGGGGTTATTGCAACCCGACCTGGCTTATGTCTCGGCTGGTGTAGAGGTCGCGGCGGTAGCGGAGCCGGACCTTGTTGATAGTTTTAAGCCGGGGTGGAATACCCGGTGTTTCAACTGCAGAGGGTTCGGCCATATTTCGGCGGATTGTAGGGAGGGGATTAAATGCTTCGGGTGCGGTAGACTTGGAGTCATGAAGCGGGACTGCCCGTCGTGTGCATCGAAGCCGAGTGGCTCCCCTCGTACCCATCGAAGTTCAGATTCCGGTGGTGGGCGAAACCACAACCCCTACAGGTCAGGGCGCATTAGGGATAATCGGCCGGAGAACAGCGGTCCAATTTCTCGGTCGAGCGGTAGGGTTGTTAAGTCGGACAACAGATCGGGAAACGGGAGATAGACCCCTGGGACAGCAGGACAGGCGGTTTAGCAGGGCGAGTTAGTGAACCTGCTAACTCCCAGCAGGCAAATGTAGGTGTCGAGGTTGAAAAGGTTAGGTTGGCGTTTTCGTTGGGGACGGACGGTCACGACGAACGCCCTTATTTGGATGTTAATATCCATGGTTTTGCTTTTAGGGCTTTGTTGGATTCTGGTGCGACCAGAACAGTAATAGGTCGGCTAGGTTGGCAGAAGTTGAGTTCGTTTGGTATTAGGGTGAGTTCAGTTTCGAAGTTTTTGAGAGTGACTCTCGCTGATGGAGGTCATATCTCGGTGTTAGGTTCGGTCTTGTTGCCAATCGAGGTGGAGAGCAAGTCGGTTCTCCTGGAATGCCTCGTGGTTCCAGAGTTACCTCAGGGTGTAACCCCTGGCATCGATTTTTGGGCCAAGGCGGGCATTATCCCGGATGTATCGAAAATGAGGTGGTCGTTTTCTCGGTCGGAACCAGAACCGTTGGAGGCAATAGTGGACCACTCCGTGTTAGGAGATAGATTCCCTATTAGGTCAACTAATAGATGGGGCGTTCCAGGCTATGCCGGAAAGGCTAGGCCGGACTCATTTGGTCGAACATAAGATCAAGGTAAAAGCAAGAGTTGAACCTGTGAAGCAGCGTCATACAGTCGCGTATGGACGAGGAGATTAAGGATATGCTTGACAAAGGGGTGATAGAGAAATCACATAGTTCTTGGGCGTCTCCAGTAGTTACGATCAGGAAGAAAGTCGGTACACATAGGTTTTGCGTAGATTATAGGGTTTTGAATAAGTGTACCGAAAGGGATAGTTACACCCTTCCATATGTGTCGGCGACCTTAGATAAGCTAAGGGACACCTAGTTTCTGTCCAGTCTAGATATTAAGTCTGCTTATTGGCAAATTCCAGCGGAGGAGCAGTCGAGGCACTTCACCGCGTTCACGGTACCAGGTAGAGGACTATTTCAGTTTAAGAGGATGCCATACGGTTTGCATAATGCACCGGCAACTTGGCAGAGACTTATAGATTCGGTCATAGGTCCAGAGTTAGAACCTCATGTTTTTGTATATTTGGACGATATTATTATCGTTACAAATAATTTTGAGAAGCATTTAGAGATTTTGAAGATTGTCTTAGATAGATTAGCTAATGCAGGGCTCAGATTAAATAGGGACAAATGTAATTTTTGTCGATCTGAATTAAAATATTGGGGCTCCGTGGTGGACAAGAACGGTCTACACGTAGACCCCGAGAAAGTAGAGGCGATGCTTCGGATTGAGGTACCGAAGAGCGTAAAGGAAGTGCGATCATTTATAGGAACAGTGTCCTGGTACCGCAGATTTATTAAAGATTTTGCAGAGTTAGCTAAGCCTCTCACCGATTTAACAAAGAAGAACCGAAAGTTCAACTGGACTGAAGATTGTGAAAGGAGTTTTAGAGAAGCGAAGGAACGCTTGGTGACAGCTCCGGTTTTGTGTTGCCCGGATTTTGATAGGCCTTTCACAATCCAGACAGACGCGTCTGATTTCGGTGTAGGTGCGGTGTTAACGCAGATGTTTGATGACGGTGAGAGGGTGATAGCTTATTTGAGTAGGTCCTTGAACAAAGGACCGAAAAGGAGTGTCTAGCGGTTCTGTGGGCGGTTGAGAAACTGTGACCATACGTTGAGGGCGCTTAGTTTACGGTCGCCACAGATCATTATTCACTTATTTGGTTGAATAAGTTGAACGATCCGTGTGGCAGGTTAGCCAGATGGGCTTTAAAGCTCCAGCAGTATGATTTTGATATAGTGCATCGGAAAGGCAAGGAACATGAGGTTCCAGATATGCTATCATGTAGGGTGCCGGTTATTGCTGAAGTTAGTACTACCGACCCTTGGTTGGCAAGGATGGTGCGGTTAGTAGAGAAAAAGCCTTTGTCGTATACAGCTTGGAGAGTTAAAGGTGGCAACCTCTACAAGTTTATTAGGTCGAGATTTCCTTCTGTTTACGGCGATTCACCAGAGTGGAAAAGAGTAATAGGGCGTGATGGTAGAGGTGAGATTTTAAAACAATGTCACGACAATCCGTTAGCGGGGCATATGGGTGTGAAAAAGACTTTTGCGCGTGTTTCACAAAAGTTCTACTGGCCAAGGGTGAAGTCGGACATTACGAAATATGTTAGGGCGTGTAAAACTTGTTAGCAGGTGAAACCTGAGAATTCACAGCCAGCTAGGGGTATGATAGATAGGACCAAGGCAGTCGAGCCTTGGGAGATGATTTGTGTAGATCTGGTAGGGCCTTTAGTGAAGTCGTCACAAGGCTACCAGTATATTTTGACAGTAGTGGACTATTTTTCCAAATTTTTCCTTCTATTTCCTTTGCGTACTGCCACGGCAAAAAGCGTATGCAAACAATTGGAGGACATGTATTTCTTTTGTTTGGAGTTCCTCGGTCGGTTGTGTGTGACAATGGACCCCAATTTAGGAGTCGCGAGCTACGGGGCCTCTGCGGTGACTATGGCGCCCAACTCCGGTACACCGCACACTATCACCCACAGGCTAACATGGTCGAGAAGATAAACCAAATAATTAAAACAACACTTAGGGCTTATGAGTCAGAGAACAAGAGGACATGGGACCAACAGTTAGCGAAGGTGGCATGCTGTGTTAGGACAGCGCAGCACAAAGTGTTAGGAGCTACGCCATATTTTGTGAATTTCGGTAGAGAAATGACGGAGGTTAGGAGATCAGGAGAAATTAAATTGTCAGGAGCGAGCAAAGAGGCTCGATGAAATTAGGGCCAACATTAGAACTAGGTTAGAACAGACGAGTGAGAAGCTTGCGAGGCAGTACCATCTCAGACGTCGAGATGTACAGTACATGCCTGGAGAGTTAGTGTGGAGGAAGAATTTTATGCTGTCGGATGCAGCGAATTTTTATGAAGCGAAGTTAGCGCCAAATAATGTAGGGCCGTTTATTGTTAGGAATGACAGATTCCTTCCTTTTCGTTGAGGAAGGGGTGGAGTTGTCGCGCACTGGCCACAACAAAAACTTCTTTTGAGTTTGTTTGTTCATTTCCTTTGTTTTGCCTAATATTCTTTTCACTCCAAGCGTTGGCAGTGGCATCTGTCGGCAAATAGTTGTGTATATTAAAGCCATGAATTGTTGGCACGGTTGCATTCGGTGTGTGCCTACCCAGTGTTATAAGTCTCCAAAAGGAGATGTTCATCAAAACGGTTCCTCCACTAACAAATAATAGGGAAACGGAATGCTTTGCGCGGGTATTCCGTAAAAAGGGGTGTCGCCTTTCTTTTTATACGGCGAGGGGAAAATTTTCCCAGTGTACTTGGTGTGCCATGGTGGCGTGCGCTATACAACTCTGTCCCTTTTGGTAATGGGGCCGGCGCCAAATGATTGGGCACAGATACACACTCGCCTGAGAATTCTGAAGGCCGACGCGTAGCTTGCGGCCTGCACCGTAAGTGCGTGCCGGATCAGATTGTCACAGTCTACGAAACAGTGAACGCCTTTTTTGCGCAGGCGTGCGATATTTTAGTGAAAAAAAAATAAAAATAGTTTGAAATTATAGAAGAGTGTAGTGTTTTGCGAGGCGAGGCAGTTAATAGAAAAAAAGGCAGTTGAAGCCTAGTTTTTTTGTGGCAGGACGGGGCCATTTGTGTGGATAGTGGCGGAACCGGAACTTGCCGACATCACCGGAGGAGCACCGAAGTTGGGTACTCACACCCGACTGAGAAACCCTAAGTATCATTTGGTTTACTTATTGTTTGTCCACTTTTTGTCGTACCGACAGTGTTGTTTCCTTCGTTTTCCCCATACCCATCCTTATAGCATCCCGCACCCAGAGCCCAATCATACAGGCGGGTCAAAGTTACCTCAGGCAGCACGGGAGTAGTGCGAGTTTGCTCGGAACCAGTTTGGCTGGACCACACCTCGGGTGCACTCCAAGAATATATTTTTTTTACTTTGTCTTATATCGTTGCTTAATTGTTGTAGTGCATTTGTTTATCTAAGTCAGCGTTGATCACTTTACTTGGTTTTGTTCTTACTAGTAGTTGTTGTTCTTGCACTTAGCTGCTGACCCACGCCTTCTCCACTAAGCTGGACGGTCGCTTTGTTAGCTTTGTCATCTCCTTTTTGTGCGGTAGTTTGTTTTGTTGACGTGTGTGGTTGTTGGTAGGCGCTTGACCAACAGCCGCTGTAGGTATACATATGTACGTACGTATGTACATACGTACAAACATATTGTTAATAAAAAAGTGGAGGTGACATAATTCACGGAAAGAAGAAGAGTCTTCCTCTTAATCTAAACAAAAGGCCACATATGGACCGCATTTCAAGTAAATAGAACCATAACTAAGATTTTTCGAATAGGTCAGCGTATTTTCCACTGCCGGGAGAGAAGTATAGTTTTCCTGTTAATTTAAGCAAGAAGCTACATATGTATCGAATTTCAAATAAATCAGCTTGAAATAAAAATTTTTTGAGTCGTTCAGTTCCTGGTCCACTTACCGGGAGTAGTGTAGTCTGATTTTCAAATAGATCTGGCAATAAGGAAGTGTAGTCTTCTTGTTAATCTTAGTAAAATATTACCTGTATCTGATTTTAATAACATCGAACCATAAATACATTTTTTGAATAGGTCAGTCCCTGGTCCACTTTCCGGATGTACCGAATTTTAAATAAGCCGAACCATAAATAACAAGCTTTGAATAGGTCAGTCTCTGGTGCACTTTCCAAAAAGAAGCAAAGTCTTCCTGTTCCTATGTATCGAATTTCAAGTAAGTCAAACGATAAATAAGATTTCTCCGAATAGGTCAGTCCCTGGTCCAATTCACGGAGAGAAGAAGAGTCTTCATCTTAACCTTAGCAAAAGGCTACCTATATATAGAAATTCAAGGAAATCCAGTCATAAATAAATTTTTTTCGAATAGGTCAGTACCTGGTCCGCTTTCTGAAGAGAAGTGTAACCTTCCAGTTAATCTGAGCAAAAGGCCACATATATACCGAATGTCGAGGAAATCGAACCATAAATAAGAGTTTTGCGAAAAGGTTTGTGTCTGGTCCACTTTTTAGAAAGAAGTGTAGTCTTCCTATTAATCTAAGCAAAAGGCCACATATGTACCGAATTTCAAGTATATGGAAAAAAATAAGTTTTTTTTTGTATAGGTCAGGTCCATTTACCGGAAATAAGTGTATTCTTCCTGCTAACCTATGAAGTTCTTAACTTAGATAGGATTTTTTGAACAGCTCAGTCCCTGGTCCACTTTCCAGAGAGGAGTGTAGTCTACGTGTTAATCTAAGCAAAAGGCCACCAATGTACCGTATGTCGAGGAAGTCGAACCATAAATAAGATTTTTTTAATAGGTCAGTCTCTGGTTCACTTCCGAAAGACAAGAGTAGTTTTCCTGCTCAACTAAGCAAGAATCTACCTATGTACCGAATTTCAAGAAAATCCTGCTTTAAAAAAACATTTTTCGGGTAGGTCAGTCCCTGGTCCACTTACTGGAAAGGAGTGCAGTCTTCCTGTTAATCTAAGCAAAAGGCCACTTCTGTACCGACATATAGACCGCATTTCAAGTACATAGAACCCCTGGTCAACATTCCAGAGAGAAGAAGAGTCTTCATGTTAACCTAAGCAAAAGCCTACCTATGTATAGAAATTCAAGGAAATCCAGTTGTAAATAAAATTTTTCGAATAGGTCAGTACCTGGTCCCCTTTCTGAAAAGAACTGTAGCCTTCCAGATAATCTTAGCAAAATGCCACTTATTCTCCGAATTTCGAGCAAATCTAACCATAAATAAATTCAGTCCCTAGTCCACTTCTCGAATGTGGCGAGTTTCAAAAGAGCCGAACCAAAAATAAGAAGCTTTGAACAGGCCAGTCTCTATTCCAATTTTCGGAGAGAAGTGTAGTCTTCCTGTTAATCTAAGCAAAAGGCCACCTCTGTACCGAATTTTAAGTAAATCGAGCCATCAACAAGATTTTTTGAAGAGGTTAGTCGTTGCGCCACTTTTTGGAGAGAGGTGTACTCTTCCTACTAATTTAAACAAAAGGCCACATATGAACCGCATTTCAAGAAAATATAACCATGTATAAGATTTTTCGAATAGGTCAGTGTCTTGTCCACTTTCGGGAGAAAAAAAGAGTCTTCCTGCTATTTTAAGCCAAATGCCACCTATGTACCGCACTTTATATAAACCCAGCCATAAATAGACTGTTTTCTAATAGGTCAGTCCCTGGTCCACTTACCGGTAAGAAGTATAGTCTTCCTGTTGATCTAAGCGAAAGGCCACCTATGTACCGAATTTTAACTAAATTGAACATTAAAAAGATTTTTTGAATAGGTCAGTCCCTGATAAACTTTTTGGAGGTGAGTTTAGTCTTCCTGAAGGCCACCTATGTACCGAATTTCAAGTTAATCGAACCTTATATACGATTTATGGAAACAGTCAGTCCCTGCAACAATTCCCAGAGAGAAGTGTAGTCTTCCTGGAAATCTAAGAAAAAGGCTACCTATGAACCGAATTTCGAGTAAATTTTAACTTAGATAACATTTTTTGAATAGGTCAACCCCTGGTTCCTGCTAATCTAAGCAAAACGCCAGTCTCTGGTCCAGTTCACGAAGAGAAGAAGGATCTTCCTGTTAATCTAAGCCAAAAGCCACCTATGTACCGAATTTTAAGTAAATCGAGCCATAAATACCATTTTTAGAATAGGTTAGTCGTTGGTCCACTTTCTGAAGAGGAATGTAGTCTTCTTGTAAATCTAAGCAAAATGCCACCTAGGGTAAATAAGTCGGCCCGTAAATAAGATTGTTTGAATATGTCAGTGCCTGGTCCACTTTTCGGAGAGAAGTGTAGTCTTCCTATTAATCTAAACAAAAGGCCACGTATAGACCGCATTTGAAGTGAATAGAACCATAACTAAGATTTTTCGAATAGGTCAGTGTACTGTCCACTTCCGAGAGAGAAGTGTAGTTTTCCTGTTAATCTAAGCAAGAAGCTACATATGTACCGAATTTCAAGTAAATCGGGGTTTAAATACGCTTTTTTGAGAAGATCAATCTCTGGTCTACATCCGGGAGAGAAAAATAATCTTCCTGTTAATCTATGTACCAAACTTCAAGTAAATCCAGCCCTAAATAAACTCATTTCTAACAGGTCAGTTCCGGAGTGAATGTAATCTTCCAGTTAATCTTAGAAAATGCTACTTATTTTCCGGATTTCGAGTAAATCTAACCATAAACAAGTTCAGTCTCTGGTCCACTTCCCTTATGTACCGAATTTCAAGTAGGCCGAACCGTCAATAAGATTTTTCCGCATTGGTCATTGCCTGGCCCACTATCCGGACAGAACAATAGTATTATTGTTAATCTAAGTAAACTAATACATATATCTGATTTTAAAATACATCGAACCATAAATAAATATTTTTGAATAGGTCAATCCATGGTCCAATTCACGAAAAGAAAAATTATCTTATTGCTAATCTCTAAAAAATGTCACATATATACCGAATGTCGGTCAAAGCATAAATAAGACTTTTTCGAACAGGTCTGTCTCTGGTCTACTTCCCGCAAAGAAGTGTAGTTTTCCTGTTAATCTAAGCAGAAAGCTACATATGTACCGAATTTCAAGTAAATCGAGCAATAAATAAGATTTTTTGAATAGGTCAATCCCTGGACAGCTTTTTGGAGAGAAGTATAGTATTTCTGTTAATCTAAGCAAAAAGCCACCTATGTACCGAATTTCAAGTAAATCGAACCTTAAACAAGATTATTTTAATAGGTCAGTCCCTATTCCAATTCATGGAGTGAAGAAAATTCTTCCTGCAAATGTAAGTAAAAAAACACAAATGTACCGCATTTCAAGTAAATGGAACCTTAAATAATATTTTTTGAGCAGATCAATATCTTGTCCACTTCCCGGAGAGAAGTGTAGTCTTCCTGTTGATCTATGCAAAATGCCACCAATGTAATTCGGGTAAATCGAACCATAAATAAGATTTTTTGAGGAGGAGGAGAGAAAAATAATCTTCTTGTTAATGTAAGTAAACAGCCACAAATGTACTGCATGACAAGTAAATCGAACCATAAATAAGATTTTTTGAGTAGGTCAATCTCTTGTCCACTTCCCGGAGAGAAGAAGAATCTTCCTGCTAATTTCAGAAAAATAGTATATAAAAGTATGTCCAGCCCTAAATAAACTTTTTTCTAACGGGTCAGTCCCTGGTCCACTTTCTGGAGAGAAATGTAGTCTTCCAGTTAATCTTAGCAAAATGCCACATATTATCCGAATTTCGAGTAAATCTAACCGTAAATAAGGTCAGTCCCTGGGCCACTTACTGGAATACACACCTTTCCTGTTAATCTAAACAAAAGACCACATATAGACCGCATTTCAAGTACAAGGAAACCACTGGTCAATTTCCCGAAGAGAAGAAGAGTCTTCCTGCTAATCTAAGCAAAAGGTCAGTCCCTCCTGGTCCAATTCACGGAGAGAAGAAGAGTTTTCTTGTTAATCTAAGCAAAAGGCCACCTCTGTACCGAATTTTAAGGGGTAAGACATTTCCTGCTAATCTCTAAAAAATGTCACCTATATACCGAATGTCGAGGAAATCGAACCATAAATAAGACTTTTTCGAATAGACTTGTCTCTGGTCCAATTTCCGGAAAAAAGTATAGTCTTCCTATTATTCTAAGCCTTCTATGTACCAAAATCGAGGTAAATCGAACATTAAATAAGATTTTTTGAATGGGTCAGACCCTGGTCAACTTATTGAAGAGGAGTTTAGTCTTCCTGTTAGTCTTACCAAAAGGCCACCTATGTACCGAATTTCAAGTAAATCGAACCTTAATTTATTAAGTTAAGTTATTAATTTTATTAAGTAATTTATATTGACATAAGAAAGGTACAAATAAAATCAATCAAAATAATATAAAAATAAAGTAGCACAAAATAAAATAGAAAAAAATAATTAAATTATTATAAAAATAAAATATGTTGGGTGTATGCATTAATTCGTTCGGTTTTCTAAGAAAGGGCTCTACTAGTATTATTTCGCATCGTGTTTATCTGTGGCTATATTCATTTCAAAGGTACTGTCATTTCGCGTCGTTTTCAGTAGATGTCATTTGATTTTAGCGTGAACAACAATTTGTTTCATTCATTTGAAAATATCGAAATTTGTAACAGATAAAGTGTTTTTGCCGGGAGTTTATTGCTTTAAAATCAAGAAAAGTGCTACCGAAAGCCAGCGTATTTTACTGGACGTTTATGGTGACCATGTTTTTGCACGGTTTAAAAGTAGTAATTTCGACTTAGACGACGGACAGGCAAAAAAATGTCAAGGCGAAGAATTGGAGACATTGCTCGGCACAGATGCATGCCAGATGCAAGAAGAACTTGCAAAAGTATTAGGAGTTGATCAAGCAACCGTTTCCAGACGATTAAAATCATTAGGATTCATCCACAAGCTTGGAAATTGGGTGCCTTATGAATTAAAGCCAAGAGACGTCGAACGTCGATTCTGCATGTCGGAAATGTTGCTTCAACGCCACCAAAAGAAGTCATTTTTGCATCGGATTGTCACTGGCGATGAAAAATGGATTTATTATGATAACCCAAAGCGCAAGAGATCGTATGTGAAGCCCGGCCAACCCTAACATCCACGGCAAAGCCGAATATCTATGGTGCCAAGGTTATGCTATGAATTTGGTGGGACCACAAGGGTGTGCTCTATTATGAGCTATTGAAATCGGGTCAGACGATCAATGGGGACCTCTACCGAAAACAATTGATTCGTTTGAAAAGGGCCTTCGCGGAAAAACGACCAGAATATGCGACCAGACACGAATCAATAATTTTTCATCGTGACAACGCCCGGCCACATGTTGCAAGGCCAGTTAAAAACTATTTGGAAAACTGTGGGTGGAAAGTTCTACCGCACAAACTCCCAGATAGATGGACAAACATCGTAGCTTCCGAAGGGCAATACTTTGAACATTAATTGTATAACAATTTTTTCACATTGAAGTCTTAATTTTCGAAAAAAACCGCACGAATTAATGCATACACCCAATAATAAAATAAAAAAGAAAATGTGTTTAGGCCGAAAGCCTAAATGATCTAATTTCCTACTGGGTATATGCGAGTAGCCAAACGGTTAATTAAATATGTATGTAAATATATAGCAACCGTTTTTTATCTTTATATCCGCAATTCATTGGTTCGACCACCAATATTATAATTCGCGTAATTCAATTCCGATTTGCAAGTTCAAGAAGATACCCCGAGCTGATACAGCGATTGCCCAAATTTACAAAGTGTAAGTAAAGAATATTGTTTCCAACACATATATTGTACATATGTATATACATGCTAATGTTACAATAATTTGTTCGTTGAAACAAATTCATAATTAAACACTAAATTAATTCAATTCGATTTCTATTTATTCTTTTCGGAATCAGCGATTGATTTTGAGGCCGATTTACGTCAGTCGTTGACATGGTCCTTCGAGCCGGATATTTGATGAGGTCTCAACTACATTAGCCGTGTATACCCAAAGGACAAAAACATCAGCGTTGGAACATATCCCACTTGCGCCACTTGTAAAACAAATTTACAGAAACCACATTCGCCCAAACAACAAATGGAAGAGAGAAAGAATTCACCAAGAACGTTGTTTGGGATTCGATTTGCACATGCATACATATGTAATTTATATATTACATTTTAAGTGCGGCGTATACATGTAGGTATATAAAAAAGGTCGGGAGTTGATTTAAATATTTAAAAATATAGTTCACATAGCGAAACGTCAACTAAATCGTAATAAATCGCCGTTTCAGTGGTATATGCTTTCGGGAATAGTGTGTGTATGTTGTTAGTGCATTTTTCCACTCACTTTTGCTTAAAAAATTTTCTTTTCGTCAATTGTCCAACATTCCGAAATAAATTTCACATCTCAATTCTTCATTAGTTTTAAACTTTAACACATACGCAGTAACAACAACAACACATCGTTTTAGCACATGTAAGAATTACCGCACTAATGTTTACACATACCTAAGCATACCTACTTACAAAATAAAATAAATTGTGCTAAACACATTTTTTCCACTTTTTTTGGTTTTAAATAAATATATACATATAACTTTTAAACAAAAAATATTTGCTATTCGCGAGCAAATTATTGGATTCTCACCGGCCGGACTAACGCAAACAAACCGAATAAAGATAAAAGGCATGCTGAAACAGAAGGGGAAGTGTCAGTAACACCCCCATATAAGGAAACGGTACACAGCTGCTCGGAAACTCGTTCTTTTCGACCGCTTCAGCATCACGGAATAAGCAAGCGTGGCTTGGAAACTAGTTCTTTCCGACCACCTAGACAGAACGGCTCTGAAACTCGTCCCTTTAGATCGTCATCTTTAATTCGTCACCAGGTATTCTGGGAAATTCGTCCTTTTCGACCACCTGTTCAACAAAAATACAGAAGATTCGGTGGCTTGGAAACTCGTCTTTTCGACAAAAATGCAGAGGATTTGGTGGATTGGAAACTCGTCCTTTCCAACGACGAAAATAAATCTAGTTTAAGTTGACAATTGTAAATAAATGTAATAACCATTGTACAGGGCAAACGTTGAATCAGCTAATTCGGGTTGTTAAAATATATTGCCGCGGCAAGGGGGCCTGTATGTTTAGCCAGAAGCCTAAATGTTCTAAATTCCACTGGGTATATGCGAGTAGCCGAACGGCTTAAGTAAATATGTATGTAAATATATAGCAACCGTTTTTTATATTTGTATCCACAATTTATTGGTTCGACCACCAATATTATAATTCACGTAATTCAATTACGATTTGCAAGTTCAAGAAGATACCCCGAGCTGATACAACGATTGCCCAATTTTAAAAACATTAAATTAATTAATTTCGATTTCTATTTATTCTTTTCGGAATCAACGACTGATTTGAGGCCGATTTAAGTCAGTCGTTGACAAAATGAATCAATAAAATTTAATTAACCAAAATGAAATAAATTAAGACGAAATATTATACAATAAAATAAATACTATTAAATTAAATAAAACAAATTAAAGTAAAATACAAAAAAATAAAATTAATTCAGAGAAAATAAAAAAATAAATAAATCAAAATAGCGTTAAACCATAATAGATCTGTCTCTAGTCTACTTCCCGGAAAGAAGTGTAGTCTTCCTGTTAATCAAATCAAAATCCCACCTATTTACCGAATGTCGAGTAAATCGAACCATAAATAAGTTCAGTCCCTGGTCCACTTTCCGAATGTGCCGAGTTTCATAAAAGTCGAACCAAAAATAAAAAGTTTTGAACAGGTCAGTCTCTGGTCAACTTTCTGGAGAGAAGTGTCCCCTTCCTGTTGATCTAAGCAAAAGGACAATTATGTACCGAACTCGGAGTGAATCGAACCATAAATAAGATTTGTTTAATTAGTCAATCTCTGGTCCTCTTCCGGGAGAGAAGAGTAGTTTTCCAGCTCATCTAAGCAAAAAGCTAATATTCAACGAATTTCAAGTAAATAGAAACATAAGTAAGTTTTTTTTTAATTCAATCTCTGGTTCACTTCCGGGAGAGAAGGGTAGTCTTCTTCTTATATTGTACTTGGTAACTTATAACCTATGTCTGATTTTCAAATACAACTAACCATAAGTAAAATTTTGTGAATTGGTCAATCCCTGGCCCACTTCTTGGATGTACCGAATTTCAAATAAGCCGAACCATAAATAAAGTTTTGAATAAGTCAGTCCCCGGTTCACTTCCCGAATGTACCGAATTTCAAGTATATTGATCCTTAAATAAGATTTTTTGAATAGGTGAGTCCTTGGTCCGGGGGATGGGGCCATGTGCAGAAGTTCACGCAAGTGAGGAAAGTTTTTGACTGCCATTCACCTGGGAATGGCCAGAAACGATTCTTGTGCATATGGTTCAATCAGCTCACGACGTCCGGTCTTAGACCACGTATCCCCTGCGTAGCCAAAGAACATCCGTTTGGAGGCGAGCTAAAGTGAGAAGGCAAATCCCATGCAGTTGTGCGTAGGGTTTGGAACCCACCACATGAAAAAACAACCCAATGAAAAACCAATTTAAGCCTCGGATGAGAAACGGTTTGATGACGACCCCCGCAAATGTTTTAAGGATTACGATTTTAGGGCATGCACCCAGCTGGTTGATGTCCTCATAAAGTTAAAGGCTGACATCTCTGCCGTCCAAGAATTGCGATGAACGGGACAAGGACGGAAGAAGGTGGGTCCTTGTGAAATTTACTACAGCGGCTATATAAATAATAATAATATTATAAAGCGCAAATTTAGTGTATCGAAGAACGCCCGTCAACAAACACAAGGAAGGTTCGACATTGAAAAGCTGCAATCCCAGAAGGCTGCACTCCTGCTCTCTGAGAGCACTCAACAGCAACCCGGTATAAGGGACCTGTGGGACAGCATTGCAAACTCCCTGCATACAGCTGCAAACGAAACCATTGGATTTCGGAAAGGTCGCAAATATAGCTGGTAGGATGAAGACTGCCGTGTCGCAGTGGAGAGACAACGGACTGCCTACCTCGAAACCTTACGATCGACCACAACACGTGTGGGGTGGGATATATACCGAGAACTGAAGGGGCAAGCAAGACGCATCTGCAGACAAAAAAAGAAAGAGGCCGAGATGCGTGAGTAGGAAGAGCTGGAGAAGCTGGCTGGCAAGGGTAACGCTCGAAAAATCTACGAAAAGATACGGCGACTTACAGAAAGTTTCAAGACCGGAGGAAACTCTTGTAGGAGCCAGGGAGGTGAGCTAATGACAGATGCCCAAAGTATACTTGATTTATGGAGGAAGCCTGTCTCCAGCCTTCTTAATGGTAGTGAAGAGGAGACATGCGGATATAGTGAGCCCGAAACTCCAATTGATGACGATGGAAAAGTTGTTCCGTTACCCGTCTATGAAGAAGTCCGAATAGGGATCGCCTGCTTAAGAATCAACAAAGCGGCAGGGACCGATGGATTACCGGCCAAGCTATTCAAATACGGCGGTGAAGAACTGATCAGGTGCATGCATCAGTCATCAGTCTGCGCCAATTACCGTAGAATAAGCCTCCTCAATATCGCATGTAAGGTCCTATCAAGCGTTTTGTGTGAAAGGCTAAAGCCTACCCTCAACAAACTGATTTGATCTTATCAGTGTGGCTTTAGACCTGGTAAGTCAACCATTGACCAGATATTTACCATGCGCCAAAACTTGCAAAAGACCCGTGAAAAGAGAATCGACACCCACCACCTTTTCGCCGATTTTAAAGCCGCCTTCCACAACACGAATAGGAGCTGCTTCTATGCCGCTATGTCTGAATTTGGAATCCCCGCAAAACTTATACGGCTAAGTAAACTGACGTTAAGCAACACAAAAAGCTCCGTCAGGATCAGGAAGGACCTCTCCGAGCCGTTCGATACCAAACGAGGTTTCAGACAGGGTGATTCCTTACCGTGTGACTTTGTTAATTTAATGCTGGAGGAAATAATACGAGCTGCAGAGCTAAATAGAGAAGGTACAATCTTCTATAAGAGTGTACAGCTGCTGGCGTACGCCGATGATATCGACATTATTGGTCTCAACAACCGCGCCGTGAGTTCTGCTTTCTCCAGACTTGATAAAGAAGCGAAACGAATGGGTCTGGTAGTGAATGAAGGCAAGACGAAATATCTCCTGTCATCAAACAAACAGTCATCGCATTCGCGACTCGGCTCCCACGTCATTGTTGACAGTCATAACTTCGAGGTCGTAGATAATTTCGTCTATCTAGGAACCAGCATTAATACCAACAACAATGTCAGCCTTGAAATCCAACGCAGAATCACTCTTGTCAACAGGTGCTACTTTGGGCTGAGTAAGCAATTGAAAAGTAAAGCCCTCTCTCGACGAACGAAAACCAAGCTCTACAAGTCGCTCATTATACCGGTCCTAGTATATGGCGCAGAAGCGTGGACGATGTCAACATCTGATGAGTCGGCTCTAGGAGTCTTCGAGAGGAAAGTTCTGCGAACGATTCATGGTCCTTTGCGCATTGGCAACGGCGAATACCGCAGACGATGAAACGATGAGCTGTACGAGCTATACGACGATATTGACATAGTTCAGCGAGTGAAGAGACAGCGACTACGCTGGCTAGGCCATGTCGTCCGAATGGATGAAAACACTCCAGCTTTGAAAGTATTTGAAGCAGTACCCGCTGGTGGAAGCAGAGGAAGAGGAAGACCTCCACTCCGTTGGAAAGATCAAGCGTAGAGTGACCTGGGTGCACTTGGCATTTCCAACTGGCGCCAAACAGCGAAAAGAAGAGATGAATGGCGCGCTGTAATTGATTCGGCTATAATCGCGTAAGCGGTGCCAACGCCAATAAAGAAGAAGAAGAGTCCTTGGTCCTATTCACGGAGTGAAGAAGAGTCTTCCTGCTAATCTAAGCAAAATGCCACCTTACCGGAAAGAAGTGTAGTCTTCTTACTAATTTAGGTAATTCTTAACTTAGATAAGATTTTTTGAACAGCTCAGTCCCTGGTCCACTTTCCGGAGAGGAGTGTCCTCTTCCTGTTGATCTAATTAAAAGGCCACCTATGTACCGAATTCGGAGTGAATCGAACCATAAATAATATTTGTTTATCAGGTAAATCTCTGGTCCTCTTCCGGGAGAGAAGAATAATTTTCCTGCTCATCTAAGCAAAACCACATATTCACGGAATTTCAAGTAAAGCCTTCCTGTTAATCTAAAAAAAAGAATTTTAAGTAAATCAAACCATAAATAAGATTTTTTCGGGTAGGTCAGCCCCTGGTCCACTTACTGGAAAGGAGTGTAGTCTTCCTGTTAATCTAAGCAAAAGGCCACCTCTGTACGGAGTTTTAAGTAAATCGAGCCATCAATAAGACCACCGGGAGAGAAGTATAGTTTTCCTGTTAATCTAAGCAAGAAGCTACCTATGTACCGAACTTCAAGAAAATCCTGCTTTAAATAAACATTATTCGAGTAGGTCAGTCTCTGGTCCAAAAAGGCCACCTATGAACAGAATTTCGGTTAAATCTTAACTTAGATAGACAGGCTAATTAACGCGAAAGGTCGTTGGCCTACAGACTCAAAGACATTACCTGACCTGAGTCACTAAAAACATAGATAGGAGTTTAGTATTTGCTGAAACCTGTGCTGACTTATCTTCTGATCATTCTTCAATAATCATTAAGTTGAACGAACAAGCAATGGAAAGTGAGCATGCTTTTCGACTTACTACATCAAGAACTAACTGGCTTAAATATAAAAATTACATTAGCAGTCATATATAGACCAATCCGCAAATAGAGAGAGGAACTGATGTTGAAAACGAGTTAACAGTGTACTAGCAACAGCGGCAACTATAGCCACACCAGGGCAAAGAACAAAAGCAAAAACATTGATAACTAATAGCGACGCAAAAATTCGTCTTAAGGTGGCAGAAAACAAACTAAAAAAGGCATTAAGATACGAAGAAGAAAAAAAATTCAAACATCTTATGACGTCTTTGTCTCCCAACATTTCTACTAAAAAATATCAATGGAAAGCTAGCGAAAACCTTAAGCCGCCAGAAAGCACTGAAGTACCGTTAAGACTGCGTAATGGTTCATGGGCAAGAACGGATGAAGGAAAGGCGTCCTGTTTTGCACAGCACCTCAGCACAGTATTTCAACCAAATACTGCTACATACTCGTATAGTACACCTTGTCACCAAACCATACTGCTCTAGATACACTGTTATTTGCAGAGCATCTGTGTCTGAACTAAAAAACACTATTGCCGCCTTAAATCCAAAAAAATCTCCAGGAGACGAGCATATCTCACCAAAAAAGCTAAAAGAACTGCCAAGCTCTTTTTTTTCTTGCAAAGCTTTTCAGTGCCATTTTAATGCAAGGATATTATCCACAACTCTGGAAAAAGTCTCAGATAATTATGATAGCTAAACTAAGTAAAGAGGCAACCCTGCCGTCATCATATAGACCAATCAATTAAAAAATCATTACCTCACACGTTCCACAATATCCTATTTATTCAACAGGCGATTAACTGTAAAAGTAAATGAATACATAACAAAAGAGTGTGCAATTACGGCAGGCGTTCCGCAGGGTAATATTCTTGGACCAATATTGTACATACTGTTTACCGCAGATATTCCTACAAGTGACGAAGTAATAACATCAACATTTGCGGATGATACTGCTATACTAAGTTGATATAAATGCCCCATTACAGCCGCAAAAGTGACACAGCAGCATCTTAAAGTAATTGAAGGATGGCTGGCAAAATGGCGCATAAAAGATAATGAAAACAAGTGCAAGATTTTTTTAATACGTCTGTCTCTGGTTAGCTTACCGGAAAGAAGTGTAGTCTTCTTGCTAATCTAAGCAAAAGGCCACCTAAGTACCGAATTTCAAGTGAATCGAACCATAAATATGATTTTTCGAATAGGTCAGTCTCTGGTCCACTTTCCCGAGAGAAGTGTAGTCTCCTTGTTAATCTAAGCAAAAAGCCACCTATGTAAAGAGTTTCAAGTAAATTGGCCCGTAAATAATTTTTTTTTAATAGGTCAGTCCCTGGTCCACTTTCCGGAGAGAAGTGTCCTCTTCCTGTTGATCTAATTAAAAGGTCTCCTGTGTATAGAATTCGGATTGAATCGAACCATAAATAATATTTATTTAAAAGGTCAATCTCTGGTCCTCTTTCGGGTGAGAAGAATAGTTTTCCAGCTCAACTAAGTCAAGCCACATATTCACCGAATTTCAAGAAAATAGAAACATAAGTAAAATTTCTTGTGAATCGGTCAGTGCATTGCCCACTGAGAATAATGAGAACAAAAATGAGTATTGTGCGCCACTCTCGACGCGGTGTGGAGGGGTCGCATATGAAGACAAGATCACCAATTTTTATGGGTGTTGTTTTCTGGCACCATTTCACCCGGTGTGTCAAAGTGGAAAGATACTCCGCTATCCATCGCTTCCAGAAATGATCCCTCAGTTGTCGAGCAATGCGCCATTGTTGTCGTAAACGGCACGTCTTCTCCACGGTATCATTCATAACTGGAGTTTGCGCTGTATTGGCTTCGCCTAATAGAAAATCATTGGGTGTCAGAGGCTGCTCCTGGGTGGGTTCGATTGGTAAGGGCGTCAACGGTGGAGAATTTACAACATTTTCGGCTTCGATGTGGAAGCTCGCGCGGCTGCGCCTCCTTTAAAGTCTGTCGTAGGACTCTCTTGATGCATTGCACCAATCGCTCCCAAGCGCCGCCTTCCGCAGGGTTGAAAGGCGAATTAAAAACCCATTCTATGCCCTTCTGTGACAGTTCGGATTGCAAACGATTACAATCAAATACCTCGCTGAACCGTTTCGCTTCCATGTCGGCGCCAACGAATTTTTTCCCATTATCAGAC
Source organism: Ceratitis rosa (assembly GCA_037013455.1). Classification (NCBI taxonomy): domain Eukaryota; kingdom Metazoa; phylum Arthropoda; class Insecta; order Diptera; family Tephritidae; genus Ceratitis; species Ceratitis rosa. The sequence continues at coordinate 2,527,741 of JAWMAG010000007.1, forward strand.
CTTATCCGAACAGGTACTCCACGACGATTTATAAAGTTACGTATGGTGACTATGCAAGAGTCCGTGCTTAAATCATGGGCCAGCTCCAAGTGCACAGCCCGCACGGTCAGGCACGTAAATAATGCCACCCATCTCTTTTAGGTGCTGCGTCGTACGGTGACAGTTACTGGACCGAAGTAATATAAGCCAGTATAGCTAAACGGCCTTACATAGGGCGTAAGCCTATCCGTTGGAAGCGGACCCATTAGTGGCTGCGAATTAAGGGAGACACCATCAACTTCGGCAGCTGTCTCAAATACCATTCGTAACTTGCCCGGCTTATTGGGAGTACTCACGGCGAAATTTGGTAGATACCATGTCCTAGTGCTGGTTACTGCGGCTTCTTTGGTGGATAACCTTTGTGCATAGTTTTTCTCCACGTACGAGTTTATGATGCACCTATACTTTGCAGCGAAGTTTTCGTCGCGTCGCATTTTCGCCTCAATACTCATTAGTCTTTTCAGCGCCATGGAATAACTGGCGGGTAGTTCTACATCTGCGTGTTTCCAAAACAGGCCTGTCTGGTATCTTCCACCCACTTGGCTCGTGGTAGACTTCAGAATTTCGCGCGCACGGACATCAGCTTTGCTCTCGATGGGGAGCGGAGCCCTAATACCAAAGCTCTCTGTACTAAAGTAATCGGCCACCGCGTTATGTAGCGACTGATCAGTGTAGTTGTTAACGACGAGACATGATGGCACTGCCGAGCACATGTTGGCTGTTGGGCCAAATACCACCCATCCTAGCTCGGCGTTCGCGACGAAGGGGCCACACTTGTTCAGCTTCATTGTAGCTGAGGGCAAACCAGGGTGACAATGTTTAAGTCCAATTAAGAGTTTTGGCCTGATATGCGTATACGGCTGAATCGGAAGCTTGTCTATGTACTTGTCGAGATGGCGTAAATCATTTTTGCTCAAACTCTGAGAATGCAGCTGTAAGTTTGTCACACCATACACATTCCGCAGCTTATGCCTTCTTTGAGCATCGGATCCACTTACGAAAACATCGACTACGACGGCTGGCTCTTGAGTGGCACGCCCTCCGAACCATTGTAAGTTCAAATGCTCGCTACGGCCATGTAATCCCAGTTCTTTAATCAGAGTATTGTCAACCATTGTTATTTGCGAACCTTCGTCCAAGAGGGAATACGTTTCGACAGACTACTTGTTCCCATAGAAGACGACCGGCAGAATTCGAAATAGCAGTTTGTTTACGGCGACATCATTGCTGCAATTAAGGACCACTGCGTCTATATCGCCTTTCTGTTAACTATGCGACGCTGGCTGCGTCTGTGCCTTAAAAACTTTACTTGGATCAACTATGGAAACACGTCTAGAACGATCTGGATGAGGTTGTGGCTGGTTCGCTGATTCGTCGGCAGTACTGTCAGCTACGTGCAACAATTTGTGGTGCGACCTTTTACATCCATTGATACCACACACCTTTCCATATCGGCAATTGCGTGAACCATGTCCGATATTATGGTAAGCAAAACAGAGTTGACAACGCTTTGTTTCCTCCCATCTTTTTGAAACAGTTAGCTGGCTGAGCTGCTCACAATCGGCTGGCTTGTGTTGACCTTGACATATGGGGCAAACTGACTGGCGTTGTGTTTCGGCGTTCTGGGTCCCGTGTTGCCTCCCCATCGTACACTGTACATATTACATTCGCTAGTATAGTTAGCCACTCGTTAAAGTGGTTCACATTTGCGTATGGTTGTATTGATGCCGCAAAGAGTGCCCATTCTATTCGCTTGCTCATAGGTAACTTCCCCACGAGCTCGTTCAGAAGCATTAGATTCCCTATATGCTGCTCTCCACCAAGCGCAGAATGCAAAAACGCGCAAATATTGTTCACCTTTGTAGCAAATGGTATCAATTTCATTATGAAGCTGTCCGATATTGGGACAATCTCTCGTACCTGGGCAATATGGCTATGAATAAGTTGATCCGGGCGCCCAAATCGGTGGTTCAGTTGGCCAATTATGTTTCCCACGTTGCCGCTAAGCTCTGGTAGGTCCTGCAATTTCCTTGGTTGGCCTTGAGGTTGCAAATGTATGGAACTCGTGTTGGCGGCATTTGGCAACGTCGACGAAAAGTTATTAAAATACGGCTCGTGTATTGGCACAAACGAGCTGTATACATACTACTTGTTGTTGTTGCGGCAGACGAACCGTTTGCAACTGATGTACATAGCGGTGATGAGTAGGGGTTGTTGCTATACGGCGGACAGCTTGTCGCGCTCTGAGGTGGCAGCGGTAACTGTACTGTACTTACATTAGTGGTGACGCTCAGGGGCGTCGGCAATTGTGGCTGAAAATGATGTGGCGTTGGTAAACTTGACGATGGCAAGGCAGCTTCTCCAGCAGATTGGACGCTGGGATCTCTGGCATTGTTTTGAGCTTCTATGGCATGCGTTGCATTTGACGACTCGTGTTCCTTTATCTTCTGTTGGGCAACTTTCAGGCTGCTTTCAGGCAAAGTGATGCGTTTCTGCATTGCCTGAAGCATTGCCTGAAGCATTGCTTCCTGGCGGGCGGCAGATGAAGCACGAGTATTAACTTTCGCCGGCTGGCGAGTAGTTGGCGAATCGGTAGCGTCCGCTGCAGCGTCAATATCAAACGATACTTTGTGTTGCTCGGCTATTGGAGCGGGTGGTGAACGCGTAGTCAAATTACAGAATAATTTTTAAACGGCTAAATATTTGAACATCCAATTTGGCACGATGCGAAATAAAAATGTAATCGTCGACCCGCTTGCGAATTTAACGCAAATGAATTTTAAATCAGGTTGAACAAATCACTTGGTTTATTTCTAAACAAAAAGTATACAAAGTTAAGCAAATAGAAATATACTAAGAAATAGTTACTTACCGCAGTATGTCCTTCACTCATTCCATTTCGTAGACGACTGAATTTTGTTGAAGGCTTCTGCGCTCACAACAGCTGCGCAAATACGAAAAACGGAAGAAGCGATCTACATACAGCGGCATATGGTTTCAAAGAGTAAATAACTTCTCTGCAAATAATATTTCCGTTAATTTAATTAATATATATGTACAAACAGTAAACTAAGAGGGGAAATGCGATACTGCATTGACCGTTACTGCTTGTACATAACATACTCGCATTTATGTATAATTCGCGACTAAGAAAAACAGTTGCGGTACATAGGCATTTCGAACATACATCGATACACAGGTATGAGAATAATGAGAACAAAAATGAGTATGCTACAAATGAGAGCATGTACAATATATAAATCAAAATGAGAATGAAATTATGCTAAACTTAAATGACATGAATATGAAATAATTTTACAGGCAGGAGTTCCCAACAATAATATATAAGATTAATGAAATTGTAATTTAAAAATTATTTTAAATTAAGGGGTAAGGCCATTGTTAACGCCAAAAAAAAAAACAAATTTATTCAAGAATTATTTTTATGTGGAAAGAAAGGCAATACAATTATAATGTTTTGATATACTAATAAGATATTAATTATTTAAATAGAAAAAAAATTAATATACAACAAACAAAAATTTTAAAATTGCGGAGCTATGGACATTTTTGTAAAGTGAATTTTCTTCTATGAGCTTCGCGGCTTTCCACATTAAGGGTACAAAATAGAATCTATAAGAAAATAAAAAATTTTTTGGTCATCTACATGAGAATAGCTAGAGAATGATGTAGGGATTTTAAAATATATTGATTTTTGGGAAATTTGGTAGCATTTGAGAAAAAACTCCTTTCCGACAAAAAAAACGGCCCCCAATTGTTATAACTATTGTTTAAATTAGGTCATCTATGATCCCGTACGTTATTCTCTTTGAAATAATTTTAAAAAATTCTAAGAAAAAAGCCAATTGAAAATTTTTTGAGTTATGCTGCGAGCCAACATCAAAAAACGTGATTCGAGAAAAATGCATTTAAAGTTTTGAGACATATAAATATTGTATATATCGGACCGGTCCGGTGCCCTCGGTAAGACCTTTCGTTCCTTATTCTATAAGGACCAAAGAATATTTTTAGCCAATAAAAAAGAAATTTTTTTTTGAAGGGCTTACTCCTTAAGTAATTTATATTGACATAAGAAAGGTACAAATAAAGTCCATCAAAATAATATAAAAATAAAACAGCATAAAATAAAATAGAAAAAAAATTAAATTATTATAAAATGTAAAAAATATCCAAACAGAATAAAATAAAATGAAAAAATAAAATGAGTCAATAAAATTAAATTAAACAAAATGAAATAAATTAAAACGAAATATTATACAATAATATAAAATATAATTAAATTAAATAAAACAAATTAAAGTAAAATATAAGAAAAGAAAATTAATTCAAAATAGAGTTATTTAGAAAAATATATCAAATAAATAAAATTAAAAAACACGCTTTTAAGGAATATTAAACTAAAAGGTCGAAAATAATTTTGAAAATAAACTTGAGACAATAGTATATAAAAAATACTTGTATAATTCAGATAAAAGCGTAGGGCACTCGATATGTGCACATTATGGCACAAACCGCCACACGCTTTTCTCTCAATTATACAAGTATTTTTTATATTTATAGTATATAGTCTTAAGGATTCACGGAGTGAAGAGGAGTCTTCTTGTTAATCTAAGCAAATGCCACCTGTGTGTCGAATTTCAAGTAAATCAAGCCATAAATAAGTTTTTTTTTAATAGGTATGGCCACCTATGTAACGAATTTCAACTAAATTGGCCCGGAAAGAAGTGTCCTCTTCCTGTTGATTTAATTAAAGGCCACCTGTGTACCGAATTTAGAGTGAATCGAACCATAAATAAGATTTGTTTAATAGGTCAATCTCTGGTCCTCTTCCGGGAGAGAAGAGTAGTATTCCTGCTCATCTAAGCAAAAAGCAAATACTCACCGAATTTCAAGTAAACATAAGTAAGACTTCTTGTGAATAGGTTAGGGCCTTGCCCACTTTCCGGAGAGAAGAGTAGCCTATTAATTATTATTAAAAAACAAAAGGCCACCTATATACCGAATTTTAAGTAAATCGAGCCAAAAATAAGATTCCCGAGGAATGTAGTCTTCTTGTTAATCTAAGCAAAAAGCCACCTACATATGTAACGAATTTCAAGTAAATTGTCCCATAAATAATATTTTTTGAATAGGTCAGTCCCTGGCCCACTTTTCGGAGAGAAATGTAGTCTTCCTGTTAATATAAGCAACAGGCCACCTATGTACCGATTTTCAAGTAAATCAAACAATAAATAAACTTTTTTTGAATAGGTCTGTCTCTGGTCCAGTTCCCACAAAGAAGTGTAGTCTTCCTGTTAATCTAAGCAAAAAGCTACCTATGTACCGAATTTCAAGTAAATTGGCCCATAAATAAGATTTTTTAACACGCTTTTTTATTAGCTTCACTTGTTTGTCTGTCTGTCTGTCAGTTTGCAATTAACCAAATACTCCAAGAAAGAGGGTGATATACAGAGTGCATTTAGTTTTTCAAAAAAACTGTTTGTAGATGTCGATAAGTTAAAATGAATCAGTCCAAAGAAGAACCTGAAAGCAAATCCCACATCAAAGTTAAATGAAATATAATAAATAAGAGTAATGAAACTGTAATGTAAAAATTAAATTAAATAAGGGGTAAGGCCAATGTTAACGCAAAAAAAAAAACTTCACGATAGGCAATTCAATTATAATGTTTTGATAGACTAATAAGATATTAAATATTTAAATAGATAAATTAATATACTGCAAACAAATAATTTAAAATTGAAACAAACTTAAGACAATAGTATATAAAAGATACTTATATAATTGAAATAAAAGCGTTGGCGATCGGTATATGAAAATTATGGCACAAAGCGCCACCTTCCAGAGATAAATGAAGCCATCCTGTTAATCTAAAAAAAAAGAATTTTAAGTACATCGAACCATAAATAAGATTTTTTCGAATATATCTGTCTCTAGTCCACTTCCCGGGAGGAAGTATAGTATTCCTATTAATCTAAGCAAAAGGCCTTCTCTGTACTAAATTTCAAGCAAATCGAACTTTTTTTGAATAGGTCAGTCCCTGGTCAACTATTCGGAGAGGAGTGTAGTCTTCCTGTTAATCTAACCAAAATGCCACATATGGGCCGCATTTAAAGTAAATAGAACCATAACTAAGATTTTTCGAATAGGTCAGTGTATTGCCCACTTCCTGAAGAGGAGTGTATTTTTCCTGTTAATCTAAACAAGAAGCTACATATGTACCGAATTTCAAATAAATTCTGCTTTAAATAAAAATTCTTAGGTCAGTTCCTGGTCCACTTACCGGAAATAACTGTAGTCTGATTTTCAAATACATCAAGCAATAAGTAAAAGATAAAGGAAGTGTAGTATTTCTGTTGATCTAAGCAAAATGCCATTTATGTTCCGAGTTTTAAGGAAATAGAACCATATATAAGATATTTTGAATAGGTCAGTCTCTGGTCCATTTCCTTAATGTACCGAATTTAAAGTAGATTTTTCCGCATCGGTTATTCCCTGGCCCACTATCCGGACAGAGGAGTAGTTTTCTTAGTAATCTAAGTAAAATATTACCTGTCTGATTTTAAAAACATCGAACCATAAAAAAACTTTCCGGATGTACCGAATTTTAAATAAGCCGAACCATAAATAACAAGCTTTGAATAGGTCAGTCTCTATTGCACTTTCCGAAAAGAAGTGAAGTCTTCCTGTTCCTATGTATCGAATTTCAAGTAAGTCAAACGATAAATAAGATTTCTTCGAATAGGTCAGTCCCTGGTCCAATTCACGGAGAGAAGAAGAGTCTTCATCTTAACCTTAGCAAAAGGCTACCTATATACAGAAATTCAAGGAAATCCAGTCATAAATAAATTTTTTTCGAATAGGTCAGTACCTGGTCCACTTTCCGAAGAAGAGTGTAGCCTACCTGTTCATCTAAGCAAAAGGCCACCTATGTACCAAATATCAAGTAAATCGAAAAAATAAAATTTTTTTCGTATAGGTCTGGTCTACTTACCGGAAATAAGTGTAGTCTTTCCGCAAATCTATGTAATTTTTAACTTAGATAAGAATTTTTGAACAGCTCAGTCTCTGATCCACTTTCCGAAGAGAAGTATAGTCTTCATGTTAATCTAAGCAAAAGGCCACCTATGTACCGAATTTTTTAATAGGTCAGTCTCTGGTCCACTTCCGGGAGAGAAGACTAGTTTTCCTGCTCAACTGAGCAAGAAGCTACGTATGTACCGAATTTCAAGTAAAGCTTTCCTGTTAATCTAAAAAAAAGAATTTTATGTAAATCGAACCATAAATAAGATTTTTTCGGGTAGGTCAGTCCCTGTTCCACTTACTGGAAATGAGTGTAGTCTTCCTGTTAATCTAGGCAAAAGGCCACCTCTGTACGGAGTTTTAAGTAAATCGAGCCATCAATAAGTTTTTTTGAATAGGTTAGTCGTTGGTCCACTTTTTGCAGAGAGGTGTAGTCTTCCTTTTATTCTAAACAAAAGACCACATATGGACCGCATTTCAAGTAAATAAAACCACCGCGAAAGAAGTGTAGTTTTCCTGTTAATCTAAGCAAGAAGCAACCTTTGTACCGAATTTCATGTAAATCCCGCTCTAAATAAACATTATTCGAGTAGGCCACCTATGAACGGAATTTCGGTTAAATCTTAACTTAGATAGACAGGCTAATTAACCCGAAAGGTCGTTGGCCTACAGACTCAAAGACATTACCTGACCTGATTGACTTTATAGTCACTAAAAACGTAGATAGGAGTTTAGTGTTTGCTGAAACCTGTGTGACTTCTCTTCTGATCATTCCTCAATAATCATTAAGTTGAACGAACAAGCAATTGAAAGTGAGCATGCTTTTCGACTTACTACATCAAGAACTGGCTTAAATATAAAAATTATATTAGCAGTCATATATAGACCAATCCGCAAATAGAGAGAGGAACTGATGTTGAAAACGAGTTAACAGTGTACTTGCAACAGCGGCAACTATAGCCACACCAGAGCAGAAAACAGGAGCAAAAACATTGATAACTAATAGCGACGCAAAAATTCGTCTTAAGGTGGCAGAAAACAAACTAAAAAAGGCATTAAGGTACGAAGAAGAAAAAAATTCAAACATCTTATGACGTCTTTGTCTTCCAACATTTCTACTAAAAAATATCAATGGAAAGCTAGCGAAAACCTTAAGCCGCCAGAAAGCACTGAAGTACCGTTAAGACTGCGTAATGGTTCATGGGCAAGAACGGATGAAGAGAAGGCGTCTTGATTCGCAGAGCACCTCAGCACAGTATTTCAACCAAATACTGCTACATATAGTGCACCTTTGTCACCGACCCATACTGCTCCTAGATACACTGTTACTTGCGGAGCATCTGTGTCTGAACTAAAAAACACTATTGCCGCCTTAAATCCAAAAAAATCTCCAGGAGACGATCATATCTCACCAAAAATGCTGAAAGAATTGCCAAGCATTGCTCTCGTTTTTCTTGCAAAGCTTTTCAGTGCCATTTTGATGCTAGGATATTATCCACAACTCTGGAAAAAGTCGCAGATAATTATTGTAGTTAAACCAGGTCAAGACGCAACCCTGCCGTCATCATATAGACCAATCAGCCTGTTGCCTTGCCTATCAAAACTTTTCGAAAAAGTGCTGCTCTCAAAAATTACTCCTTTTCTCCATCAAAATGATATTATTCCTACACATCAATTTGGTTTTCGGGAAAAACACGGCACAATTGAACAAGTAAATCGTATAACAAACGAAATAAGGAAAGCTTTCGAAATGCGAGAGTATTGCTCGGCTGTTTTTCTTGATGTGGCACAAGCATTTGATAAAGTGTGGTATGATGGCCTCATTCATAAAATTGAAAATTCATTACCTAACATGTTCCACAATATCCTTTAATCCTACTTAACCAACAGGCGATTCACAGTAAAAGTAAATGATTACATAACAGAAGAGTGTCCGATTACGGCAGGTGTTCCGCAGGGTAGTGTTCTTGGACCAATATTGTACATACTGTTTACCGCAGATATCCCTACAAGTGACGAAGTAATTACGACAACATTTGCGGATGATACTGCTATACTAAGTCGATATAAATGCCCCATTACAGCCACAAAAGTGCTACAGCAGCATCTTAAACAAATTGAAGAATGGCTAGCGAAATGGCGCATAAAAGTTAAAACAAGTGCAAACACATAACTTTTACATTAAGGCCAAAAACGTGTTCTACTGTTAAGCTCAACAATGTATCAATACCGCAAGCTGACGAAATTACATACCTCGGAATCCACTTGGACAGACGCTTAACCTGGAGACGACACATTGCAGCTAAAAAGCTGCAGCTTAAACTCAAATCTGCCTGTTTACATTGGCTTTTAAACAAGAAGTCTGGACTAAGCCTTAGCAACAAATTCCTCTTATATAAAGCAACAATAAAACCGATATGGATGTATGGGAACCAGTTTTGGGGCACAGCTTGCACGACGAATATAGATATAATTCAAAGATTCCAATCGAAAACGTTAAGAGTAATAACGGTCGCACCATGGTACATGCGTAATGAAAATATTCATAGAGATCTAAATATACCTACCATCAAGGAAGAAATTGAAATCGCAGCAAAAGAATACTTAACAAAACTGTGTAACCATCCGAACCGTTTGGCTAACACCTTGGCCCATGCAACAAGTCAAACCCGCCTGCGGAGAAGAGACAAAGCAGCCTTCTAAAGAGCAACGTCAAGCCAGCAGCCCATTCCTACTAATGGGCTTTATGTTTTAATTTATTTTAAGATTTTATTACTTATTGTTAATGTTTCAAAAAAATAAAAAAAAAACTATAGAAGAAGCTTCGAAAAACAAATTTGACTCTCCAGAAGAAATAAGAGAGTTTAAGACTAAGCTTCAAATATAATTTGAATATGTTGAAGAAGCATTTTCCGAAACTCGAAGTGTCCATTTGAAATCCATAACTCAGGAATCAATCGAAGAACAAATGGAGGATTTACGTGAAAATTATGGCATTAGTATTGAAAAGTTAACAAACAAACAAATAATGTGCACACCAATACAAACTTTGTCATCTACGATGAAACTTCAAGAAATAAAAATTCCAGTATTCTATGGGGGATGAAGCAATAGTCATCATTTCGCGATCTTTTCGAAGGTTTAGTGCATAATTCAAAGCACTTTACTGAAGTAGAAAAGATGTTCCGTCTGAAGTCATCATTAGGAGGAGAAGCTGGAAGATTAATTCAACATTTACTAGTAACCGAATCCAACTATGAAGCTGCTTGGAAATTACTTCAAGAACGATATGAAAACTTAAGGCTCACCACACAGGTAGACAGACTTCTCGATCAACCCAGAGCAAATGGGGAAAGTGCGGCTAGTATAAAACAGCTTTTGGATACCACTAAAGAGTGCGTTTATGCTCTTAAAGGGCTTAAATTAAATTTAAATGACGAACAAGAAATTATAGCCACAATAGTTGTTCGGAAATTTGATAAAGAGAGTCTCCGTCTATATGAACAAAATGTCAAGAAAACTAGGGACATCCCAACCCTAGATTATGTTTTTAAGTTCCTAGAGCAGCAATATCAAGCGTTAGAAACTATTAAAGACAGGAAACAAAATAAATGGAGCAGCCAAAAGCAACCACAACGATCGGCTACATTTTATACAACTGCACAAAAAACGTGTGCATATTGCAATAGTCCTGGGCATCAAATTGGTGAATGCAGAAAATTCCTAATATTGACTACGATGAATCGAAGGAATTTTATAATGAGCAATAAGCTCTGCAATATTTGCCTGGATCACGTGTTTGTAGGAAATTGTAAAAATAAGATAAAATGTAGTAAGTGTGGAAGAAATCATCATATTTTACTGCATTATAACGAGTTCCAGAAGAAAACAGGAACAAGTGAAGAAAACAATATTAAAAAATCATCCACAATGATGACAAAAAACAGCGAAACAGCCATACTTCTAGCAACAGCTCAAATACCAGGTGTGTTTGTTGAAGGTTGCCGGTTTTACTAGTAGATGTCGTTAGCAATATGTATAAATTTCTATGATTTGGCATGTATGTAATTTTTTTCTATTGAAATTAACCTACAAAAATACGCAAGTCACATTCCGCCAAAATAATAGCGTCATATTTCTTTACCTCAGTGAATATTTCGAGTTTCGCTCCAAGTAAATCGCATTTGCGGCATTCGTTGCTTTTCTTATTTCATCAAAAGAAAAAAGCAGCAGTTGCTGGTAGAAACTTATGGTGAACATGCTACAGTGATTAGAACATGTGAGACATGGTTTCCTCAATTTAAAATTGGAGATTTCGATTTGACAGACAATGAACACCCTGGTACAGCGAAAAAGTTCGAAGACGAGGAATTGAATGTTGATCCAACCCAATCGCAACAAAAATTGGCAGAAACACTACATGTGACTCGAAGAGCAATTTGCCAACGTTGAAAAGCCATGGAAAAGATCCAGAAGTATGGAAAATGGGTGCCACACCAGCCGAACGATAGACAAATGGAAAATTGAAAACCCGTTTGTGAAATGCTGCTTTACCGATTCGAAAGGAAATCTTTTCTGCATCGAATTGTCACGGGGGACGAAAAATGGATTTATTTTGAGAACCCGAAGAGAAAAAAGCCGTAAGACAATGCTCTGTGTTTGGTGGGACTAGTGTGGTGTGGTGTACTACGAGTTGTTAAAATCTGGTGAAACGGTGAACTCGGATCGCTACCGACAACAAACGATCAATTTGAATCATGCGTTGATCGAAAAACGGTCGGAATGGGACCGAAGACATGGCAAAGTTATCTTGCATTATGACAACGCGCCGTCTCATACCGCTAAACTGGAGAAAGACACATTAAAAACACTTAAACGGGAAATATTATCGCACCCGCCGTACTCTCCAGACCTCGCCCCGTCCGACTATCACCTTTTCGCATCGATGCGACACTCCCTTGCAGAGCAGTGCTTCGCTAATTTTGAAGAAGTCGAAAAATGGTTCGTCGAATGGTTTGCCTTGAAAGAGAAAAAGTTTTTTTGGAATGGGATCCATAATTTGCCTGAGAGATGAGCAAAATGTGTAGAAACAAATGGTCAATACTTTGAATAAAAAAATTTTGAGATTCCTCTGAAAATTAAGTGTTTTTTTATCGAAAAACCGGCAAAATTCAACTAACACACCTGGTAAGAGTGAAGACAGCAAATGGGGAGTACGTGACAATGCGAGCACTAATCGATCAAGACTACAATTTCTGAAGAAGCGGCACAAGTACTACAATTGCCAAAAAGAAGAGAAATAACTGAACTACAAGGGCTTAGAAATACTACGGTAGGAGTTTCTAAATTCAAAGTCAATATAGAAATCAAGCCGAGATTCCTTAGCACCGAAATCTTCAATGTTGAAGCACTGATTTTGCCCCAACTGGCGAGTGTGCAACCAGATAAAACATTCAAATGGGATATAGAACAATTTAAAAATTATACATTAGCGGATCCCAACTTCAAAAGTCGGATCGAATCGACATCGTTATTGGAGCAGATGTATATGCTGATATATTAGAAGAAAGCCTATTTAAGAAAAATCGAGAAAAAATTATAGAATTCTTGCGTCGGTTACTACAACGTTGGAGAGGTTCTGGGAAATAGAAGACACCACGACACCAATTAATATAGCTGATGATGATGAATGTCTCCAGATATTTGATAAAACGACAATAAGAGATGAAAACAACAGATTCATAGTCAATCTACCGTTTAAAAAAGAAAAAGAATTAGGTGACTCTCGAAAACAAGCAATGGCGAGATTTTTTAATCTTGAAAATCGTTTTGTTTTAAATAATGAATTAAAAAAACAATATGTGCAATTTATGAAAGAATATTTAGAAATGGGCCACATGAAAAAAGCAAATAAAAAAATGTGCGGAAAATACTATTTGCCACATCAAGCCATAATTCGAGAAGACAGTATCACAACTAAACTACGAGTAGTCTTCGATGCGTCTGCAAAAACAGCAAATGGTAATAGTTTGAACGACGTCTTGTTCATAGGACCGATACTTCAAAAAGATATTTTTGACATCATTATTAAATGGAGACTTTGGCAATATGTATTAACAAGTGATATTGAAAAGATTAAAGATAAGAATACAATGGGATCCTGTCAAAGACATGTTTGGATTTAATACGACTCTGTCAACGAAAGAAAAAATAACAAAAAGGCAAGCTTTGGGTTGGCCAATGACTATTATAGCAAAGTTGTTTATACAAAAACTTTGGTTAATGAAACTTAACTGGGATGAACTACTTGATGAAAAATTAACAAAAGAATGGCAAAAGTTTATGCAGCACGTACCAGCGATAAAAAGAATAAAAATTCCCAGATGGTATAAAACGAAAAATGACGTCAAATTTGAATTACATGGATTTGCAGATGCATCCGAGAAAGCTTACGCAGCAGTTGTGTATGTTAAGGTAGGATCAGTTACAACCATAGTTGCTGGTAAAACCAAAGTGAATCCTATTAAAAATAAGAAAACGTTACCAAAACTGGAGCTGTGCGCGACTCACCTACTTGCTAAATTACTGCAAAGAATAAATACAATTATTAATCGAGAAGTTAAAATATTTGCTTGGAGTGACTCATCGATAACATTAGCATGGATAAAAAATTGCCGAAGTAAAGATAAGTTCATCAAAACGAGAGTAGAAGAGATAAAACTGCTGGCTTCAACTGCGATATGGCAACACGTCGGAACGAAAGACAATCCAGCTGATATAGCATCCAGAGGGGTATTTGCGAACAAACTAGTGGAGCACGAACTATGGTGGAGCGGTCCTAAATGGCTACAAGAAGAAGAATATCAGTGGCCAACACAGAATAGCGTTAAAATCGAGGAATGAGGTAATAGAAAAATATTCTAGTCTAAGCAAATCAATAGGAGTTGTAGCTTATATTTTGAGATTCATAAAAAGAATGAGAGGACAAAAATTTCCCACATACTTATTAAAATCAGAATTAGAAGAAGCTGAAGAGAAAATAATAAAATATCAGCAAAGTTACAATTTAGAGAGGAAATACAAAGCTTAGAATTCAAAAAAGAAATTAGTAATAAAAGTAGCATTGTAAGCTTAAATCCTATATTAGATAACAATGGAATTCTTCGCGTAGGAGGTAAATTAGGTAATGCAAAGTTTCAAATTGATCAAAAGCATCCGATAATATTAAATAAATCACATTTGTCCTCATTAATTATTGAAAATGTTCATAAAACAACCTAACATGAAGAAAATAAGTTAATGGAAGCAATGATTAGAAGAAAGTATTGGATAATGGGTTTAAAGAACTCAATAAAAAAGACCATTCGGGCTTTTAATCGCTGCATACGCTACCGCAAGGAAACAGCTAAGCAAATAATGGGAAATCTTCTAGAATTTCGAGTGTCGCCATCAATACCATTCACACACGTTGGTGTAGACTATGCAGGTCCAATACATATGAAATGTTTTAGAGGTAGAGGACAAAAAACATTTAAACGATATATCGCTGTATTTGTATGTATGGCAACAAAGGCTATTCATTTAGAGGCAGTAAGTGATTTAACAACTGAAGCATTTCTAGCTGCTTTAAAAAGATTTGTTGCCAGACGGGGTAAAAGTCAGCATATACCTATACTCAGACAATGGAACAAAATTTATCGGGTCTTGTAGAAAGTTAGACTTAGATTTCAAAAAAGTAATCAATAAAAATTCAGCGATAGCTCCTCCAAAAGCATCCGATAATATTAAATAAATCACATTTGCCCTCATTAATTATTGAAAATGTTCATAAAACAACCTTACATGGAGGAAATAAGTTAATGGAAGCAATGATTAGAAGAAAGTATTGGATAATGGGTTTAAAGAACTCAATAAAAAAACCATTCAGGCTTGTAATCGCTGCATACGCTCCCGCAAGGAAACAGCTAAGCAAATAATGGGAAACCGTCCAGAATTTCGAGTGTCGCCATCAATTCCATTCACACACGTTGGTGTAGACTATGCAGGTTGTAGGAATCTACTTTAACATTTGTAACTAATAATTTTCACGGATTTTCAAAATTTCAGTTTATTTGATTAATCATTATATATATATATGATATATACACGGGATGTCCCAAAAATAACCGAACTTTATATTTAAATCATACAACATACAGCGCCATCTATTGAAAATTTGCAACATTAAAAAGATACATTCATCCTCTTTCAAACGCACCTGCCTTCATGTAAGTCGGATGACAGATGTAAAAGTGACAGCCATTTCAATAAAACCCAAAGTGTGCTAATGGTTCCAAAAAAAAAAAAAAAATAAGAGCAAATGTAAAATTTTGTGTCAAACTTGAAAAAAATTGAAAATAAAGTTTAAAAAATTAAAAAAAAAATGAAAAAAATGAAGCAGCCGTAACCGAGGTACTGAAGAACATTTCTATAAATGACATAAAAAAATCTATGCATGCGCTGGTTGATCGTTCCAAACGTTGTGTTGAGTCAAATGGAACCTATTTTGAATAAATAATAACTTTCAAAGATAATATATTGTGTATTTTACTATTTTATATCCAAAAAGTTCGGTTATTTTTGGGACACACCGTGTATATATTATATTTTATATTTGTTATTAAATTGTTTAGATGCATTGAAGTTGTTGCAAAATTCAGTTGTACACATTCTTGTTAATATACAAACACACACACATATATATATATATATACATATATTTAAAATCAATATAATTGAAGAGTTTAACTTCTATCAATATCAGGAATTACAACAATCAACAATATTATCTATACGTAATAGAACAAATCAATATCAGGTTTTTATTAATTATAACAAATTATTATTTATCTTTAAATTTATATATATATATATGTCATTTAACTTTTTAAATTAAGTTAATTAATTTAAATCTTAATTGGTTTTTATTAAGTTTTTGTAAACTCTTTCTCCAAACATGCATAGATCACCCATACGCACACGTGATTTTACAACAACAGAAACACAAAATGAAATCACGAACTCTAATACAGATTTAAATACAACACAAAATTTAACACAAGACATTCATACAAATAATTTTAGACCAAATTCTAATTCCATTAAATTACCTCCGTTTTGGAATGAATGTCCTGAAGCATGGTTTTTGCTTGTTGAAGGACAATTTGAAATTAACAACATTTATAATGATAATATTAAATTTCAAAATGTTTTAATTGCTCTTCAACGAGAAACTATTTTCAAAATTATTGATGTTGTTAATCCACCTCCATTGTCGAATAAATATGAAACAATTAAGAAAGTTCTTTGTGAGAGATTTTCTCTTAGTGAAGAAAAGAGATTGGAACAATTATTTTCAAATACTGAACTTGGTGATCGTTCCACTTTAGAGCTGTTTAGATATATGAAATCTTTAACTGGTTCAGATTCAATTGTTAATCATGAATTACTTTTCAAATTATGGATTCGTAAACTACTTCAACAAATTCAAATTCATTTACCTTCTTTTAATAATAAAAATAAAGATGAAATTAATATTTTGGCTGATAAAATTTTCGATTTAATTCATAACCCTCAAGTATCTGCAATAACTTCAACCTTTAATAATAATAATAATATTTTAGAACAATGTATTAAAAACAAGCTGATCCGGCAGACTCCGTACTGCCTCATCGATAAATAAAAGTCCTAATCTTTTGTATAAAATGATTTTAAAACAAACAAATCGAATCCGTATTTAATAAAAAAGCATTTATTGAATAAAGCATATTATTATTTTCGATACATCGTGCATATGACGATTGGGTGCTGTCATTCCCAAACACAACAATACTTTATTTGCCATCAATAAACACATATCTTCTGTCATGATCAATGTGTCATTGTAAATTTCTTCAGTCATTTGTAGTGTAGGATTCAATATACAATGTACGAATTTGATGCGGCAATGAAGATATTACGGAATCCTTGAGCGTATCATCCCAGTGCGAATCGTTCTCAAGTAAATGTAATAGTTGACATACCTCACGGTAAGTCGCACACGGCTGTCTATTAGCTGTCTAACAGTTGTTTAAAAGATGTCGGACCACGAACATTCACCAACAACAACCGCAAATAATAACATTCATCGTTATTTGAATATAGTTTTCTGTGTGCACGTGTTATAGTACACAGATATGGAGTGGCAGAAAAAAATACAAGCTTCTTTGCTGAATACTTATTCTGAACTAACTGTTCTCTTTATTAATTTCTTATTTATTCTTAAATTCTATGAAATAGGATACGCTTATGAATGTATGAGTATTTGTTTATATACATTCCATGGAATAAGCTGACTCTTATGTCTTTATTTGTTTGCTTGCATTCCATGGAATAAGCTGACTCTTATGTCTTTATTTGTTTATTTTTATTATCGCGAGGAATATATGTACATATGTTAATTATATTCGTCAACGATTATAAAATATTTGACGGCTAGAGTTACTAGGGTATGTCAATATATGACTCCTCCGCCCTTAAGTTCAATGGTCTCCATTGAATAATTAATTAAATTTCTCAAAGTTCACTCTGGTATGTTGCAATTAATTTATAAAATATGGGTACAATTATTTATTGATTATAAATAAGTTCTTAGAAATAAATTTACTTTTCGCTTATATTATTGTCTGCTTTGGACTTAGCAATGGACCTATTCTCTCTGTTTTTTGTTTATCATTTAAGGCATTTTGTATTGATAATTCTAAGTTTACATTTGTGGTCTCATTTTTCTTATTTTTCTTCTTGTATATTATATATATCGCTAGAATTCCTATTGTTAATAACAATATTGTTAGTATATTTATTCCATAATTTATATTTTTATGAACTTTTAGTTCTTCAAGCTTATTTACGTTATTTTCTTGGGTTAATATTATTTCTGAGAAGTTAATTTTCCTTTCAAAATATAATGCGTTATTTTCTTTTTCGGGGTAAATATATTTTTCTTCTACTATAGCTTTTGTATTTTGGAAAGATTTATTTACTACCTCAATTTTACAATTATAAAAGTTTATTAACGCGTTCTTTTCGAGTATAATTTCTCTATTATCGCAATTTTGTTTTATTTCCATTTTCTTTGTATTTATATATCTTGCTTCCTATTGTAATAGCATATTTTTGTTCTCCTATAATTTCAAAATGTTGACTATTAGGTAGTGGGGTTATTAGTGTTAATTGTGCCTTAATATGTGTTATAGGTATTTTTATAGCTAAGAGTAGTGAGTCATCTTTATATGAGAGTAGCCCTGTCTCTATGTGTTTTAATTTATAGATGTCAATATTGAATCTTTCGATTTCCTTTGTTGATAGTATGCTAGGATGTAATATGTTATGTCTTGCTGAAGCTATATTATCCTGAATTTGTTCAATTTTGTTTTCTAAATGTTTAAGTTTAAACATTTGATCGGAGTAGAGCATGTGTTTCATAATTTTTTCATTTGATCCGTTTATTTTTTCAAAAGTTTTTAGTATCTCTATTCTATAATTTTCTATGGTTCTTTTGAGTGTATTAATTGATTTATTAAAATTGTCGTTTATATATATTTGTTGATTTACCGCTCCTATTATGTTGTGGTTGTTTTTATCTATTATTTCTAAGTGTTGTAATATGTTTTCCCTGTCTTCGTTGTCCATTGTCCCGAAAAGCCATTTATGTGTGGTCCCTATAATATTAATTAGTCCTCTACGTTTCCTTTTCTCTTCTATTGGCATTAATGTATTTATTTTCGCTTTTATAATTTTTATTTCCTCATATAACATTTCCCTGTCATTCCTGTCATATATTTTAAAATTAGTTTCTAAGTTCTTTTCAATTTTATTTACAATTTCTTCGAATTCTTTAGGGTGTATTATATGTATAACTGTTGTCGTTTGGTTTACTATCTCTACTTCTCTGATCCTTATTTTTGCGTATCCCGTCTCATTCTCTAGTTTGTTTATTTGCAGGAGTGCGTTAATTGTCGTTATAATTGCTAGAATTATCGTGATTTTCGCCATTATAGTCCTGAAATTTAAATTTTCGTTTAATTTGATTTTTATAAGCTTTCCTGAATTTATTATCTTTTGATATTAAATGGTTTCCTTCTCTATTATAATTACTTATTTTCTTATATTTGGGTTGTGTTTTGCTAACTCTATAATTCTTTATATATTTATTCTGGAAATCTTGAATGTCTACTCTATTTTCTTTCCTATTAATATTATTTATTATATCTTCTTTCTGCTTTTGTAGATTTTCGGCAAATTTTGTCAATTCTTGTTCTGGGAGAAGGTTATTTATGAGATCAATTGGTCTCTTTTTTATCATAGAATGTATAGTGTTATTATAAGCGGTTATTGCTTTGAATACTTTCTCCTTCAGATTGTCATTGTTATTTCCATCAGCATTAAAAATCCTTAAGTGTTCGTTTAGTGTAGAGTGTAATCTTTCGACATCTGAATTTCCTGTTTTATTATAAGTGGTTGTTAAATGTAGGTTTATTTTATTATCTTTTAAGAATTGTTTTATTAAGACTGTATCCAATTCATTGTCTGTTACTAGAGTTTCTGGTTTGCCTAAATATTGGATTCTTTCTTTTATGGCGTTTATAATTGATATCCAAGTTCTGTCTTTTAATGATTTAGCTGTTGCGTATTTTGTTAATTTATCAATGCTTGTGAGGTACATTACGCCTCTTTGTGGATACCAAATATCGAAATGAACAATTTCGTTATGTTTCGTGGGAGTGTCTGTAATATTTAAACTATGTTTGATGGGGTTTCTGTCGAATTTCGCCTTATTACATATTTCGCAGTTATTAATGTACTTTTGAATTTCCTTTTGTAATTTAGGGTAATAATGTGTTTTCCTTATTTCCTCTGTTATTTCGTTTATTCCTCTGTGATTATTTTCCAAGTGTTTATCTTCAATCAATGTTAAAAGTTCTCCTTTGTCTGTTATGTCTCTTAAAATTATGTTTGATTTCATTATTTTTAGTTTAGCATTATTTGCGAAAAATTTTATATATAACTCTTGAAATTGTAAAAATAGTTTGTCATCTGGGCAATAAACTACTACTAGTCCTTTTTCAGGTAAATTTTCTCGCATTAATTTTAAAATATCGCTTTCAGTTGTCACATTTATTGTATTTCTTATTTTCTTCTTATATAATATTATTTTTGTTATTGTTTGTCTTTGCGCTCTTTGAAGTATGAGTTGGTTTTTAAATATGTTAATTGCGTTTTCCGTTATTTTTATGTAATACGTACTGTCAGTTTCTGCACTGTGTACCGTATCTATGTCGTCATCGTTGAACATTTCATTTATATTTACTTCCGCCGTGTTATTATTTTCATAGTTTAGTCTGCTTAGGCCATCCGCAATTACATTTTCTTTTCCCTTTATATAGTTGATATCGAAATCGAACTCATTTAACTTAATTTTCCATCTTTGGAGCTTAGCATTTGGTTCTTTTAAGTTGCTCAGCCAAATTAATGGTCTATGGTCCGTTTTGATAGTGAAATGTCGGCCAAACAAGTAAGGACGAAAATATTTCGTTGCCCAAACTATTGCGAGTAACTCTTTTTCTATTGTACTATAGTTTTTTTCATGTCCGTTTAGTGATCTACTTGCATAAGAGATAACTTTATCGGTTTGCAGTAATGCCGCTCCTAAAGCAAAGTTGCTGGCATCTGTCACTAGTGTGAAAGCTTTATTGAAGTCTGGGTGGATTAAAATTGGATCTGCTTTTATTAGCTCTTTTAGTTTATTAAATGCTTTTATATAGTCTTTATCATTATGATTTATTTTCATATCTTTCTTTAAATATTTGATAATGTGATACGCCACTTTCGAGTAATCTTTAATAAATCTCCTGTAATATCCCGTAATTCCTAGAAATGCTATAATCTCCTTAACGTTTTTTGGAAGTAGAATTTTTTCTATTGCTTCCACTTTCTCCGGGTTCTGTTTAATTCCTTCTTTTGTAATCATGTGGCCTAGGAACTTTGTCTCTTGCCTTAGAAAATTGCATTTATTTATTTGTATTTTTAGATTCTTCTCTTTTAATCTAATTAGAATTTTATTCAGTGATTCCACTTGATACTTGTAGAAAATATTAGGATGTCATCCATGTATACGATGCAAATTTTTCCAATATAATCTTTTAAAACTTCGTTCATTAGCCTTTGGAATGTTGCCGGTGCATTTCGTAATCCAAAAGGCATTCTTAAAAATTCGTAATGTCCGTTTGCTGTGGAGAACGCCGTCTTGTATATGTCGCGCTCGTCCATTTCAATTTGATGGAAACCTTTAGCTAAATCGAGAGTTGAGAAATATTGGCATCTTCCCAATTTGTCAAATATATCGTCTATATTTGGAATTGGAAATCTGTCCTCCGTAGTTACGCTGTTCAACTTCCTATAGTCGATTACAAGACGCCATTTTTGTTCATTAGTTGCGTCCAGCTTCTTTGGAACCAGCCAAATAGGGCTGTTGTAAGGACTAGAGGATGCTCTGATTATGCCTTGAGTTAACATTTGGTCTATTTGCTTTTCTATTTCCGGTTTGTGGATTTCTGGATATCGGTAAATTTTAGAGTAAACCGGAATGTCATTCTTGGTCATTATTCTATGTTTCGTTGTACTAGTAAATGTTAAATTTTCATCTTCATTATAAAATACGCTCTTATGTCTTTTAAGAATATTTCTGAGTTGATTTTTGTCTATACCGTTAAGGTGATTAGTGTCAACGAATTCTGTGACACATTTATCTCTTACATCGTTATTGAAGATTTCCACTTCATTTTCTTTATAACTTATTCTGTTGTATATTTCTTCTTCTTCTGTTAGATAGAAATTTATTGTTGCTTTATTTGTTTTTAAAATTCTGTTCGGGTAATCTATTATGCAGTTAAGTTTCGTTAAAATATTGTTACCTATGAGTCCGTCGAAGTTTTTGTTGAAGTTACATTCAAGAAATTCACATATGAAATCTTTTTCATTGAATTCTTTGAAAATTGGGAATCTGCAAAGTTTCTTAACTTGCATTGTTCTTCCCAGTGCTGTGACTTATACATTTATTTCGCTCTTCCATTTGGGTTCACAAACGTGCTCATTGATCAAACTGAACTCTGCTCCTGTGTCAATGATGAAATGTAGTTTACGTACATGTGTGCTTATTACTATATAGGGTAGTTGTTTCTTGTATCCCTCCGAAAATTTAATGCTGTGTTTCCAATATCCATTAGCTCTGGTCTATTACCATTAGATACTCCTGACCGATTATGATTTCCTGATTGATTAAAGTTTCTCCTTTGATATCCATTTCCCTGTTGGTTAAAATTTCTCTGTGGGTTAGAATTTCCCGGTTGGTTTTGACTCGTGTATGTTGTCTGATACGACATTCTAGTTTGGTTTGATCTGTTGCCATTATTGTTGTATTTATTATTATTATTATTGTTCATATTCATTGGAAAGTAGCCGCCGTCATATCTGTTGTGTGGCATATTATTGTTAAATCTGTTCCTGTTATAATTGTCATTGTTATTTATATATTGATTGGATCCAAACGATGTCCTATTATTCGTGTTATCGCTAAAATTAGTCCTACGGTAGCTATTTGTGTTTGGATCTTTCCTTGTTTGCCCAAGTGCTGTAAAGGTTTGATGTCGAGCTTCTAAGATGATTTTGTATGCTTTATCTAGATTATCAGGGTTTCTTGCTATAATCATTGGTTTTATAGGCTCTGGAAGATGTTCTTTGAATGCTTGTAGCGCTATTCTGTTCACTTCTTCCGTTGAAAAGCTCAAGTCATTATGCGCCAATATTCTATTATGTAGTTTGTTCCTAATTTTGTTAATTCTAAAGTGGTAATTTTCTATTGTGGAATCGAGTCTGGTGGTCTTCAGCTCGTCCATGAGTTCCGTTGAACTCCTCTTTTCCCCGCAATTGCTCAAAAGTATTGGTTTCAGTGTTTCCCAGTTATTGATTTGTCCGTATCTATGAATAATTTCCCTGGTTTTTCCTACGCATCTTCCTTTCAAGTAATTAAACAATATTCTTTGATTGTTTTCATCGAAGATTGTTATTGTGGGTAGTATGTCTTCGACCTGTCTAATAAAGTCCGTCAATTGGTTTGGGTCGCGTCCGTCAAATTCTGCAATTCCATTAATGCAGTTTAGGGTAAGTTGAAAGTGTGATATGACATTTGCCTCCATTTTTAAATAAAATAATTTATTTCAAATCTCTACTGTTTCTGAAAAATTTATCTACCCTTTGCATTTGCAGTTTTGAAAAGGAAATGACAATAAGAGATATTTATTTTACTTGACTTTTATGCGTATGCTTTTCTTTATGCTGTTGTATATATATGCTATATCTTTATATAACACGGAATAATTAGTAAATTATATCTTATTGTATGTCAATATGTCTTGTCAATTAAATATGAACAAAATATAAATATATGTATAACAAAAAAATGTTCAATTCATTTTTCTGCTTACTGTTTCTGTGGCTGCTTTTGCTTGCTCGTGCTTTTGTTGTTCTTGTTTTTTGTTGTTCTTGTCTTTTTGTTGCTCCTGTTTTTGTTGTTGTTGTTATGACACAGTCGTCAATCGACTGCTTTTGGTAATTCTTCCACAGCTTATTGTTGTTGTTGTTGCACGACACGCGTAGTGTACTACTATGCACGAGTACAATGTATGTATGTATGTATGTAAGTTGAGTTGCGTTGAGTTTTATAAGCGGTGTTCCATTGCTTTTCCAACTCTCGAGCAACAGCAGCGCTTCCACATTAAAATCAATTGTCATGCAATTTATTTTGTTTGATTTCTTCAAGATATTTCCACGCACATGCAGACACATGCAAATCACGCTAATTACAATCTGATTATAATTTCTTTTTCATAGTTTTCAAATACAATTCGATTTTGGAACGTATTTCCCGTGACACAGTGGAGTTTTTAATAATTTCTTTGATTTAGTGGCATTTATGCTTTCTTAATGTTGCTTTAAATGCACAGCAGTTTTTCACATTGAAGCATTCTTTCCAAGATATTTTTTTTTGTAAAATCACTTTTTAGTGTCGAGAAAATATTCATAAATATTTTAACAGTATTTTTGTGTTTGACAAAATTTTCACAAATTTTTTAGTTAATTTTTTTTTTTTTTTTTTGTTTTATTATTTCTTCACCAAAAACTTCTTTCTTTCGCAGCTGCACCGTGAGCGATAATCCAAGTGTTCACTTTTATCACGGTTTTCGCTTTTTTTTCGAATAGTTTTTTTTTTTTTTTTTTTTTTTGTTTTTTTTTTTTTTAAAAAACAGTTTTTCTCGCCGCACTTGATGACAATTTGTGGAATTTCAGTAACTAACTTTTCACTACGTTCTTTGCGCCTTTTATTTATAGACGACTTTTTGCTGCTTACGCTAAGTTTCGAAAGTTTATATTGTATGAAATTTTCTCGTCGCCAGTTTTCTCATAAAGTAGCACTTAATTTCGAAGTTTAATATTTTATTAATTTAACAAATATAAGATTTCATTTATATCTTTTGGAAAAATGTGTGATAATTTCAAAAATCTTCTTTCAAAATTCTTCACGTTTATGTGAAATTTCCTCGTCGCCAGTTTTCTGTGTGCACGTGTTATAGTACACAGATATGTAGTAGCAGAAAAAAATACAAGCTTCTTTGCTGAATACTTATTCTGAACTAACTGTTGTCTTTATTAATTTCTTATTTATTCTTAAATTCTATGAAGCGAGCGTATCCTTATGAATGTATGAGTATTTGTTTATATACATTCCATGGAATAAGCTGACTCTTATGTCTTTATTTGTTTGCTTGCATTCCATGGAATAAGCAGACTCTTATGTCTTTATTTGTTTATTTTTATTATCGCGAGGAATATATGTACATATGTTAATTATATTCGTCAGCGATTATAAAATATTTGACGGCTAGAGCTACTAGGGTATGTCAATATATGACTATATACTGTGTAGATGCGACCCCGAGCATCTGAAGCAAATACATTTGGATGGTGTTCCTTGTTTTCGACGCTGAAACAATTTCGATGATGCGTTCCATGTGTAATAGCGTGGCATGTCAGCATACAGCTAAGTGCGAGCAAAATCATCAGTTTGACAGACTGTGAAGAAACTTGTTAATGTTGTCGACGGTGGATGTGCCGCCCTGTCTGCTGCGTTAGATTCATTAAAATAAACTCGTTGACCATTTTCTAAATGGACTGCCAAATGGACTACTGTAGGGTGTCTTTCATGTATCGCAAATGAAAAGATACGCCAGATAGCTTCGTTGTGATAAAACTTAAGATTAATCTTTCGATTTCTATATAGTCTTATTAAAAAAATAATTGGACAGATTAACAACTGAAGTTAGCTAAAATTAAGTTTCTCGAAGCCGACCACTATTTATGTACTATGTATTTTGTGACTATGCAATTTTGTCGCGTTCGCGATTCACTTTCACTTTTGCTGAGTTTCGGAACGCGGTATTAGATCCTCCAACGCGCACGCGAATTTGAACTTTATACAGCGGATTACAAATTGACTCTCCATTTTATTTAGAAAACGTTTGTATGGAAAATAGAAAAATGATGTTTCGAGGATTTTCCCGGCAATTATTCGAATTTTTCTCACCTTTTAAACCTTCCCTAGACCTCCACGAATAATTAAAGACCACGATAAGATAAATCCGTTCAGCCGTTCTCGAGTTTTAGCGAGACTAACGAACAGCAATTCATTTTTATATATACATATAGACTAGCTGACCCGGCAGACTCCGTACTGCCTCATCGATAAATAAAAGACCTAATCTTTTGTATAAAATGATTTTAAAACAAACAAATCGAATCCGTATTTAATAAAAAAGCATTTATTGAATAAAGCATGAAGTTTTATTATTATTTTCGATACATCATGCTGCTTACTTACAAAACAGAGTTTTCCTGAAATACTGGCTATTTATAAGGTTTATATTTGATATTCACAGACACACACCGTTAAAATACAGTCTGTTAATTAATTTAGAGCTTTCTCATAAACTATATTTTTTGTTTTGTTTTGTGGTGCGTAAATAAACAAAGAAGACGGTTTTCCGACCCGTGAACACGCGACGTATAATTGTCCATGCGCGAAACAGGGAAACTCCAAGTTGATTCCACAAACTTCTAACGACTGTCCTTGCGATTTATTTATGGTCATCGCAAAGGCCAGACGTACTGGAAATTGTAAGCGTTTAAAATCGAATGGTAAGCCCGTTGGAATCATCGGTATCCGCGGGATCAAGACATCCTCTCCTTTGTATTTTCCTTTTATGATTGTCACCTCAATGACGTTATTCATCAGTCTTTTCACAGCCAGTCTTGTTCCATTGACTAGTCGAGGTTGATTAATGTTACGCAGCATGATGACAACTGATCCTACTTTTAACTGCAAATTGTGAGGTGGTAATCCCCGCAATTCCAGTGAATTTAAAAACTCAGTGGGATAGTTGACTACGTCATCCTGGTTCATTACGGTGTCGACTGATTTGAAGGAAACCAACTGTCCTGGAAGAAAATTCTGAATGGTCGCATTAAGATCCTCGACATCTTTATTTTTCGCTGCTAATATTGCTCGTTCACCCAGCCAATTATGGTTATTGAACTTTTGCGCTATATCTGGGAAAACTCGCTGAATAAGCTCCACTTTTGAGTCTGTGATGTGACAGAAATCTGTAGGTAATGTGATGAATCCGGTCGAGGTGTCCACTGCAACTTTATTATTTCCAATGTCTAACAACTGCTTCGCAAACACATTTGCAGTTTCATCTTGTTGCAAAAATACTCGCATGTTAGTTGTTAAGTGGAGTGTATTTACGTACTGCCACAAATTTGATGATTTTAGGCATGCATTTAGTTCATCAGCAACAGTTGATCGGGGAATAACTGGAAGAGTCTGACGAAAATCACCTGACAACAGAATCATAGCCCCACCAAAAATATTTTGGTTGTCACGAAGATCTTTCAACGTTCTGTCCAGTGCCTCCAGTGACCTCTTATGGGCCATTGTGCATTCATCCCAAACAATCAATTTGCATACCTGTAGGATCTTGGCCATTGTGCTATTTTTGGCGATGTTGCAAATTGGTGTTTCGGTGATTTGCATGTTTAGTGGTAATTTCAAGGCGGAATGTGCAGTTCGCCCGCCTTCTAGCAGAGTCGCAGCTATTCTAGATGAAGCCAACGCTAGAGCAACATCATTTCACGATCTGATCCTCGCCAAAAGCACTGAAATCAAAAACGTTTTTACGGTTCCTCCGGGAGCATCAAGGAAATAAATTCCACCAGATCCACTGTTCACAGCTTTTATCAAAGTGTCGTACGCAATTCTTTGTTGTTGATAATTGTGGAACATTTGTACGAACTGTTTCGGCCAATGCTTCAATGTCGTACTGATGTTTTCTTTGCAACTCGTGGTTTAATGCATCGTGCATATGACGATTGGGTGCTGTCATTCCCAAACACAACAATACTTTATTTGCCATCAATAAACACATATCTTCTGTCATGATCAATGTGTCATTGTAAATTTCTTCAGTCATTTGTAGTGTAGGATTCAAAGTTTGACAGCGCACACGATGCAAAACATCCTCAGACATGTCATCTCTATACTTAACCCACAAATCTTTTGGATTCGAGGGGAAGCATGTCGATATGATAATCGCAAACAATGTACGAATTTGATGCGGCAATGAAGATATTACGGAATCCTTGAGCGTATCATCCCAGTGCGAATCGTTCTCAAGTAAATGTAATAGTTGACATGCCTCACGGTAAGTCGCACACAGCTGTCTATTAACTGTTCTCAGTTGTTTAAACGATGTCGGACCACGAACATTCACCAACAATAACCGCAAATAATAACATTCATCGTTATTTGGATGTACTGTGTAGATGCGACCCCGAGAATCTGAAGCAAATACATTTGGATGGTGTTCCTTGTTTTCGACGCTGAAACGATTTCGATGATGCGTTCCATGTGTAATAGCGTGGCATGTCAGCATACAGCTAAGTGCGAGCAAAATCATCAGTTTGACAGACTGTGAAGAAACTTGTTAATGTTGTCGACGGTGGATGTGCCGCCCTGTCTGCTGCGTTAGATTCATTAAAATAAACTCGTTGACCATTTTCTAAATGGACTGCCAAATGGACTACTGTAGGGTGTCTTTCATGTACCGCAAATGAAAAGATACGTCAGATAGCTTCGTTGCTACTTACATAGCGACTCATCTGGTACTGTGATATTACATCATTTGCATTGGTTACACCGAAGACAGCCATATCACTACCTTTATTAACATATTTACATATGTACTTTATCGACTTCACAGAATTACAATATTCCACATTGATGTGAGTCTCAAAGCTTTGGACAATATTGGCGAGTATGGCACAATCCAACGATTGTCTACTTCAACATTTTGTCCTCTTACCTTCACAACTACCGATCGCCCACTGTCCGCAACTGATCGCCGACGATACAATGGGTATCCATCATTTCCCGTTATGGTTTCAGCAAACAAGTCTCTTTGGCATCGCTTGGAACACCTACCGTCGACCATACAGGGTGAATTGTAGTTGAAATGTCCGCAAGGTCCATGTATCATGTGTTTGGTAACTACTGCATGCAATTTTGGGTCAACTATTTCATCTGGAATTTCAGCTGAAATTATGGAATCAATCTCATCTGGCCTTATTTTGTCCACTAACCAGACTAAAATATGCGCATGTGGCAATCCACGCTTTTGCCATTCTACAGAGTACATCCAACAACGGACTCGGCCATACACACAATGCTTTATTAAGAAATTCGTGAGAGATTTTAATTTTTGTTTAAAAACTCTGGCAGTTATGTCTGCGGATTCGCTCAATTTCATTATGTCTAGCTTGCTGTTGTTGTGTTTGATGTGCACGAACTCGTTGCATTCTAAGCCTATCTCCCGTCTTCCCGTTATATATATATATATATTGCGCTTGCAACCGCTGAAGCAATTTTCGGCCGAGCTCCTCCCACAATTTGTGGTTTCACATCTTAATGGTTTTCCAACAAATGGATTTCAAGTATAACGAATGTCAAGTACATTTTGTTCGAGTCAGGGTTTGGTCTACTTCCCGGAGAAAAGAGTGGTTCGATTTTTTGAAGAAGTTAGTCCTGCGTGCAGTTGTCGAAGGGAAGAGTAATCTTCCTGTTAATCTAAGCAAAATGCACCTATGTACGGAATTTGAAGTAAGTCGAACCATAAATAACTTTTTGGAATAAGTCCCTGGTTCATTTCCCAGAGAGGCGAATAGTCCGAATTTTCAAAGAAGTTAGTCCAGTTTTCAGTTGCCGGAAGAGTAGGTTTCCTGGTAATCCAAGTATAAGGGCATTTCTTTTCAAGTAAATTGAACGATAAATACAATTTTTGATATTAGTGCAGTTCCTGGTCTAACCGCCGGAGATAAGAGCACGATATTTCAAGTAAGTTGAACGAAAAATACCGATTCTCAAGTATAACCAATGTCACTCCTTGGTCCACTTCGCGGAGTTAAGAGTGGTTGGATATTTTGATGAAATTAGTCCTGCGTCCTGTTCGCGGGGAA
Source organism: Ceratitis rosa (assembly GCA_037013455.1). Lineage (NCBI taxonomy): Eukaryota > Metazoa > Arthropoda > Insecta > Diptera > Tephritidae > Ceratitis > Ceratitis rosa. Next base: position 2,557,525 of record JAWMAG010000007.1, read on the forward strand.
AAAAGGAATGTTTCTGCTAATCTAAACAAAAGTCCTCCTGTTAATCTTAGCAAAAAGCCACCAATATACAAAATTTCAAGTAAATCGAACCATAAAAACGGTATCTTCAAATAGGTTAGACCCCTGTCATATTTCCCTTAATGAAGAATAGACCGAAATTTTGAAGAGGTCAGTCCCCGGAGAGAAGAGTCATTTTCGAGTAAATCGAATGACAAATACAATTTTTTATATTAGGGCAGTTCGTGGTCCAATGGATGGTGATAAGAGTAGTGCGACTTTTTTAAGAAGTTAATCCTGCGCTCAGTTCCCGGAGATAAGTGTAGTTTTTCTTTCTGTTAGGCTAAGCATCTTTGTACCGCACTTGTGATCAATCGGACCATAAATACGATTTTTCGAATATAAAGACCGACATTTTGAAAAGGATCGGAGACTGTCCACTTCCCGGATAGAAGTGTAGTCTTCCTGTTAATCTAAGCAAAAACAATTAATGCTGCGATTTTTTTCAAATCGTCCACTTTCCGGAGACAAGAATGTTCTTGCTGTTAATTTAACCGAAGAGCTGCTAATGTAAAGAATTTGAAGTAAATCGAACCATAAATACGTTATTTTCAAATAGGTCAGCCCCTAAGCAAAAAGCCACCTATATATGGAGTTTAAAGTAAGTCAAACGACATACGAGTATAAAATTTTTTCGAATAAGTCAACCCTTGGTCCATTTTCCGGAGAGAAGAATAGTCTTACTCTTAACGTAAGCAAAAACTTGTATACGGAATCAAGTAAATCGCACCATAAATATTTTTTTTTTCTAATAGGCCACCGAATTTCTCGTAAGACGAACGACAAATACCAGTTTTTTTTAACTTTCCGGAGGGAAGAGTAATTTTCCTGCTCGTATAAGCAGAACACACATCTTCACGTTTAGCGAATCGTTTAACTATCCTGCTGGGTCTCTTGTCTTATGCCGGAGATGGTACCGCTTTTGAGCTGGAGATAGCAGAGGGTGGTTTATTTATACGGCAGTGAACATGTGTATTTGTGTATATATGAAATGCAATACTTCAGCTTAGGGAAGAGCGAAGTAGATCAATTGATCTTTCAATGCACTGAGCGACTGCAGTATACGTGCGTTTGTGTGTTCGCTGTAATGCTTAAGCTGTGCTTGAGAAAACACAAAAGAAAATAGAAAAACAGAGCACGAGAGGAAATTTGTGCTTATGCTACTCTTTCAATTCACTACAAACAATGTAAGGGTGTAGTGCGTTAGAATATATATACTATTTTATACTGAAACCAGAAGAGAAAATGTCACAGCAGAGTGCTAATAGTTTTTGCTATGCCTTGGGTATAAGCTGAATTTAATCGGTGGGAACACCATTGGGAAAAGTGTTGTAAGAAATTCTCTTAGATATGTAAAAATGTATGTATGTACATACGTGTATGCTAAATTTGCAAACACTCAAACTCGAATTTGAGGTTAAGAACCTTCAAGATCGCGTTACTAAAATTCTTGCTATTGAAAAAAGCAAGTTTATTTTGTAAGTTTCCAAAGTGCTTTGCATACATATGTATATTTGGGCTGTATAATTTTGGATATACAAAAAACATATAAATTTATGAACTTTTGTTAGAAGGGTTCTTTATACTATTTATTTGCATAAACAAGTTTTACGCCCCTTTATTAGATTCCACCGGTGAAGTTCGTTTGCATCCTTTGATTTTAGGTAGATATAAGCCGATGGGTCTTCTTTTGATAAAGCTGGCCACTCTCCTTCTGCTGGCATCTTCAGATCTTGAGCCAATGTTGATTATGTTGTTTTGTTATGATTAATGTTAATTGTATTGTTATTTTTGATTGTGTATTTTATATTAATGTTAATATTGCTTTTGTGCTTGTTTTTGTTTTAATTTATTTGCTGAATTTGTTGTTGCTGCTTTTGTGCAACTTTTTGTATTGAATGTTGGTAAATAATTTGTTTTATTTGTTTTTCTTTTTCTTAAGTCTTGATTGCTTTTATTTATGTTAGCAGCTTATATTTTGTTTGCACTGCACAAATAGTTGCACAAATTAACTATGTATATATATATGGTCTATATACAGGGTCCGCCACGTAACTTTTTTTTTTTTGGCACGGAGCGCCGTCTTGCTGGAACCAAATGTTGTCCAAGTCCTCCTCTTCGATTTCCGGTAAGAACCAATCCGTTAGCATGGCGCGGTAGCGTTCGCCATTGACCGAAGAAAAATGGGCCAATGATGCCGCCGGCCCAAAATCCGCACCAAACAGTAACTCTCTGAGGATGCATTGGCTTCTCTTCGATCACATGCGGGTTTTCCGTCCCCCAAATACGACAATTTTGTTTATTAACGTAGCCGCCAAGATGGAAATGAGCTTCGTCGGAAAAGATGATTTTTTGGTAAAATTTTCAAAGTAAAACTGCACTATTTTAACGCGTTCCTCAATCGTATACACAACCATTTTCGTTCAGCGGAAGGATAAAACTAACTTTCTGTCAAATCAGATGTAACATCAGTGTTACCACACTCAAAATAACCACTAGTTCAAAAAAAAAAAAATGTTAGATGGCGGACCATGTATATATATATATATATATACATATATACCTATATATTTTAATATGTTATTACAATTTTACTAAAGTTCTCTTGTATTCGTGACAAATTCTTTTTTCTATATACATACGTATATATATATTTTATTTTGCTTAATTTAATTATTTGATTTTAAATATTGTCGCCCGTGCGACATCGCCGATTATTTGTTTCGAAATCTCCCCTTTTGCAGGATTTTATCTGCGTATATAATATTTGCTGCAATGTGCCTGCACAACATGTACGGGGCTTTGGCGACGTTGATGCTCTGTTAAGCGCACGCTTAAACATTAGCAAAAAGGCATCTAAAGGGTGGTTAAATTGTAAGGGCTGATGTTGAATGTGAACCGCACCTAAACGCCAAGTTTTTTTCCGAATTTAATTTGACATTTCTCTATTTCAGACTTACTCAATTTGAACCATGGAGAGATACACAATCCAACAACGTGTTAAAGTTATCCAGACTTATTATGAAAATTTTCGAAGAAAATCATCTTCAGTGATGAGGCACATTTTCACCTCAGTGGATTCGTCAATAAACAGAATTGCCGCATTTGGGCGAATGAGAATCCAAGAGTGATTGTCGAAAAGCCAATGCACCCACAAGAGTGACTGTTTGGTGCGGTTTATGGGCTGGCGGCATCATCGGGCCGTATTTTTTCCAAAATGAGGCCGGTCAGGCAGTTACTGTGAATGGTGTTCGCTATCGTGAGATGGTAACGAATTTTTTATGGCCACAATTGGAAGATATGGATGTGGACGATATGTGGTTTCAGCAGGACGGTGCCACTTGCCACACAGCTAACGAAACAATGGCTCTTTTGCGCAACAAATTCAATGGCCGTGTTATCTCACGTAATGGCGATGTCAATTGGCCCCCAAGATCATGTGATTTGACACCGTTGGACTTTTTTCTCTGGGGTTATTTGAAAGAAAAGGTGTACTTCGATAAGCCAGCAACAATTCAAGAGCTAAAGGATGAGATAATTCGGCACATTAACGGCATAGAAACTCCATTATGCCTCAGCGTCATCGAAAATTTGGACCATCGTATGGAGGTGTACTGCCGAGGTCGCGGCGCTCATTTGGCCGATATTTTGTTACATACATAATTGAGTAATACCAATATATCATAATAAAATAAAATTTCAATAATTTCCTAAATAGTTTGTGTTTTATGCAAAATCAACATCGTCCCTTGAATATTTAACCACCCTTTACTTGTGTCTCCCATAACGACGAAATAAAAGCAGTTTTAATAGTTCTCTCAGATTATATTAGGCTTGCGCTCACAGTCTTTAACCCGAAAAAGATATACCATTATTTGCAGCAAGTAGACTTCAGCGGATTTCACTAAGATTAACGGGATATGATTTTGATATAACGCATATAAGTTTTGAAAAAAATATAGCTGACTATTTCTCGAGGCATCCGTGTGGCAGGGAATCGACCGTTAAAGAGTACACGTAATGCAGATGGCATATACGTGTATATTAACTACGTAAAACAAATATGCAGTATCCCTATTTGTATGGCAGCAATAAGAAAAGGTACTAGCGAAGACCCATTGTTGGGCAAAGTGTGCGAGGACATTAACTCCAAATGGCCGAATAAATATGTTAATAAAGAATTGCGTCCGTTTTTTGACAGGCGTTTTGAATTGTCAATTGATTCCCAATGTGTATTTTGGGGCTACTTCCCGACGTCTCTTAAGTCAGTAGAGTTTCAAAATTTTTTAAATTTAAACGGAATAAAACATGTGACCACGCCAGTGGGCCATCCAGTAACCAATCGCTTAGCGGAAAATGCGGTAAAAACGCTAAAAAATGAGCTTAAGCGGGGTATATGTTAAGGAAGATTCAAGGTTCTTCGACTAAAGCGGTTATTTTCAAAACACTAGGTAAGCAACATTTTTATTGTTAAAATTAATGGCACCACAAACAAGTGGAAAAGACACGCAAATCAAATGATTCGGTGTACAGATAAAAAAGATGCGCCTATTGAGAAGTCAAGTGTACTAAGCATTGGAAAAGTTAAGAAATTATAAAGGTATAGAGGAAAATGATACTACTATAGTAAACGATGCTAGAAGAGTGCCAGAAATCGAAGGAGAGAGGAGAATTGAATGCGACACGGCGGAACGAAATGTTGTCAATGTAAGCGAAAATCACAAATACCTTTTGCGAAGCAGAAAGCTATACAAATAGTAAAAAATAAAAAAAAGAATATAAAAACATTGAAATATTTCATTTCAAAATTAATTGTAAGTAATATAATATTCATTTTATTGTTAAGTGGATGAACGGTTAAAAGGGAAAATGATGTAGTTATTTCTTAGGGTTAAAATAAAGTAACGTGTAAGTAAGTAACGAGTGAAGCTTCATTTGCATAATGGAGTTAAGTCAACTCGTTTAGTTTATCAGTCGTTCATCCACTGAGCTGTAGTGAAGTATCAAATAAAAAAGTAATGAATTTACTCGAAAATATTACAGGCATCAATATCATCGGAGGAACAACTGAAGTCGGGACGCACACCAGACCGAGCAAGGCTAAGTAGCTCTTGTTGTTTGTTAACGTTTTGTCGTAACGACGATGCTATCCCCTCGTTATAGGTCTGGCCTAGGCAACACTAAGTGTTGCCAGGTGCAATCTGACATTTCTATTGGAAAGTTTGACATTTTTTAGCATAACATCACTCAGAACGTTTTGTCATTTAATCATGAATTGTTTTATTTACAGGGAATTAAAAAATTCATCTCGGCCAAAAATGGAATTAACTCGTGAACATTTTCGTGTGATAATTTTTCACAATTTTCGACGTGGATTATCACGAAAAGAGTGCATCGATGAAAGGCTATGAAGCATCATCCTATAGCACTGTGAAAAACTGGTACAACGAATTCAATCGTGGCTGACGCTCGCTCAAAGACGAATTCCGTGAAGGTCGTCCAAAAACAGCCGTTGTGCCAGAAAACATCAATGCCGTACGTGAACTGATAAAGCAAGACCGTCATGTAACATACCTTCAGATAGAGGCATGCCTATGCATTTCTCCCACCAGCATACATTCGATATTACATGAACACCTGGCCGTAAAAAAGGTTTGTTCTCGTGTGGATTGGTGTAAAGAAATGCTGAAAAATACGATCGCGGTGCTTCAAAAGACGTTTATAAGATCGGCACAGGTGACGAATCATGGATCTATGCATATAAGCCCGAAACAAAACAGCAATCGACCGTGTGGGTCTTCCAAGACGAGCCAAATCCAAAAAAAAAAAACATTTTCGTTGATAAATATTCGTATTTTCATTATTAGGCCAGAAATAAATATAGCAACCCACGTACCTTGTATCACGATAGTAGTGCGAGTGGATTCGTAACAAGTTTGGTTGGAGCACACTTTGAGTGCACCCCAAAAACATAGTTTATTTATTTTGTTCTTTATATTTGTTTGCTTGTTGTCTGAATACTACTTTCGTACGATCTTCTTTTGTTTATATCGTTGGTAAATTCCACTTGGTTTTTTTCTTTGCGAATAGCTTTTGTTATTGTATTTAGTTGGAGACCCCCTTAACTAGCCGGTCGCATCAATTAGTTTTGTCACCTTCTTTTTTCTGCGGTGGTTCGTTTGGTCAGTGGGTAGCGTGGTTGTTGGTAGGCGCTTGACCAACAATCACTGTAAGTATGTAATTTGTAAGTATATGAATACTTGCGTATATACGAGTATACAAATTGTATAAAAAGTGGATGTGATAACTCCCTTATAATTTAAATTTTTTTAAATTGTTGTTATTTAAATTAATAGCATTTTTATTTTTTTAAGAACATTCTTTTAATGTTTTATTTTATTTTTAATAATTTTATTTGCTCGGAGATTCTATGAAAAAATCCGTCGACTTACAGAAGGCTTCAAGACCGGAGCCATCCATGAAGGACCCGGGGAGATGAACTAGTGACGGATGCCCAGAGTGTTTATGGAGAGAACACTTCTTCAGCCAGCTTAATGGCAGTGAAAGTGCAGCACCAGGAGATGGTGAGCCCGAAACCTCAATAGATGTCAATGAAACGACGTTCCATTACCTGTCTAAGACGAGGTTCGAATAGCGACTGCCCGCTTAAGAAAAACCAAAGCGGCCGAGCTATTCAATAATCGCGGTGTAGAGGTGACAAGGATCATACATTAGCTACTTTGCAGAATATGGTCGGCCGAAAGCTTGTTCGATGATTGGAATTTACGTCTACTCTATCTAAAACTTATACGGCTGTGTAAACTGACGCTAGACAACACCAGAAGCGCAGTCAGAATTGGGAAGGACATCTCCGAGACGTTCGGTACCAAACGAGGTTTGAAAGTGATTCGAGTAATTTCTTTCATATGATGCCGGAGAAAATAATAAGAGCTGCCGAGCTAAATGACAAGGTACAATTTTTTAAAAGAGTGTACAACTACTGGCATATGCTGATGATCTGGATATCAGAGGCCTTAACAACCACTTCATTCGTTCTGCTTTCTCCTTGATAAGGAAGTGAAGCGAATGGGTCTCGGCTCTCAAGTCACTGTTGGCAGCCACAACTTCGAGCTCGTAGATAATTTCGTTTATCTAGGGACCAGCATTAACACCAACAATAATGTCAGCCTTGAAATCGAACGCAGAATCACTCTGGCCTCCAGTAGAGTCTTCTCTCGACGAACAAAAACCAAACTCTACAAGTCACTCTATATGGCACAGAAGCGTGGACGATGTTGGTATCTGATTTGGAAATATTCGAGAGAAGAGTTTTCCAAACGATGGAACGATGAGCTATAAGTGTTATCGCTGTCATTGACATAGTTCAGCGAATGAAGACACAGAGGCTACGCTGGCTAGGTCATGTCGCTTGAAGGGAAAGTATTCGTTGCAGTACGTGGTAGAAGAAGCAGAGGAAAAGGAAGACCTTGGTTGAAAGTAGCAGGTGGCGAGTAACTTGATTTCACTAGGTAATTCCAATTGGCGCCAAACAGCGAAGAGAAGAAAAATAATGAAATAAAGGTAGGCAGTCGTTACGGTCGAAGCTATGCGTAAATCGCTTAAGGCGTCGAAATTAAAAATTTACTTACAGTTTTTTAATGCAAAAAATTCGTTTTTCCATTTTCCAAAAATCCAAAGTTTTCCAAACACTGTAATCTGAAAATTTTCGGGTTTTGTTCTCTTTATAGCGTTTGTGCTTTTTATTGTATGGCTGTTGGCCACAAGCATACCAAGAAGCTTCCACAGCACCGAGTTATTTTTGACAGGCCTTTCGAAGCATACTTATACTTTGTCTTCAGCTAAAATCAAATCAACAACTGACCAGATATTCACCATTGAAAGAAATATTGAAAGTCAAAAGTAAATTTTTCATTTAAATTGCGTGCACTACAATACAATAAGCAAGCAAAACGAGCAGCTTGGCGACGGAAAAAAACGGCTGATAGATAGTGTCCCAAAAAAAAAAGAAAACAAAAAACAAAAATTTGAAAATAAAAAACGAATAGGCCAACTGACAAACGCTACTACAAATACGCAAATCGTCGAATTCTAGAAATCCATTGATAAATCGTTCACAGTGCAGAGGTTGGTAAGTTTGTTGGCTACATACACACACTAACCAGTTAACAACAACAAGTACACTAAGCAAAAAATATTAACAACAGCAAGCACGCAAGTGTCAGAACTTGCGAGTTTGCTTGTCATCTGAAAGCAACGCTTTTATTTCTGTTTTGTGTTATTTCGTTGCGTGAAATTAGCGCAAAACTCGGCCATAATATCCGGCGTTCACCAGTAATTATTCGCACGTGCGAAGCCATGTGTAGAAGTTCATGCAAGTGAGGAAAGTTTTTGAGTGCCATTCACCTGAAACGAAACGAAACGATTCTCCAGCATAAGATTCAAACAGCCCAAGACTTCCGGTCTTAGATCACGTATCAACTGGGTAGCCAACAAACATCCGTTTAGAGGCGAGTTAAAGTGAGAAAGCGAATCCCATGCGGTTGTGCGTAGGGTTTGGGACCCACCACATGAAAAACAAAATCTAATAAAAAATCTAAATCAGCCTCGGATGAGAGACGACCCCAGCAAATGTTCTAAGGATTACGATTTGAGGGCATTCAGCTGGAATGTCCGGTCCCTTCATTGGGAAGGTGCCGCTGCCCAGCTGGTAGATGCCCTTGTTAAACTAAAGGCTGACATCGCCGACGTTCAAAAAAATGGGATGGACGGGGCAAGGTGAAAGCGAGTAGGTTCTTGTGACATCTACTACAGCGGCCACTATTAAGGAGCACAAATTTGGTGTCGGATTTGTGGTGGGAGAGAGACTTCGTTGTCGAGTACTGGCCGCATCAGCAGGGCAGTGTTTTAGATGTGCGTACGTTCCGAGCACCAACTACCGCTGGATAAGCCTCCTTAACATCGCATATAAGTGTGCTCTGCCCAATACATAGAAAGGGCGATACCACAGTCAGCGACTGAGAGAACGTACAATCTCTTAGAAGAGTGTACAACTACTGACGTATGCCGACGATATTGATATCATAGGCCTTGACAACCGCGCCGTTAGTTCTGCTTTCTCCGGGCTTGATAGAGAAACAAAGCGAATGGGTCTGGTAGTAAATGAGGACAAGACGAAATATCTCCTGTCAACAAACAAATAGTCATCTTATTCGCGACGTGGCTACCATGTCACTTTTCTCAGTCATAACTTCAAGGTCGTAGATAATTTCGTGTATCTAGGAGCCAGCATCAACACTAATAACAATGTCGGCCAAGAATCGCAGAATCACTCTTGCCAACGTTTGCTACTTTGGACGGAGTAGGCAAAGTTAAGTCCTCTCGCGGCGAACGAAAACCAAACTCTACAAGTTGCTCATCATACCCGTCTTACTACAGTGGTAGACATTCGTATAAGCGCATACAGAAATTTTTCCAAGAAGCATATTTAAAGCATATTATTTCGAAAAACAGATTTTGAGAGGCTACATTATACACCAACGATTGACGATAGTCAGTTGGCATGTAACGATACTTGTTTAAGCATGCAAATCAAAACAGAAGAAACATCGCAGTAGTAACGTGGACATTCGTATAAGCGCATGTTGGAAAAATTCTTATTTTTTTAAAAGATATTTTTTTGTTTTTTATTTGACGGAATAAAATAAAATAAAAGAGGAAGTGAGGTTTTTAGTCTAGAGTTTTATTTATTTATATGTTTATTATTGATAATTTAGATCATGGATCTTATTTGACGCAAGAAGAACGCGTGTCAGTTAAATTACTAAAGGAAGAATCGTACTCAAATCGTGCGATTGCCAGAAGAATAGAGAGGCCAGAAAGCGTAATCCGTAGTTTTGTTAAAAAACGACTATCATTATGGAATAAAGACGGCAACAAGAGGTAACCAAAAATTCACACTCCGTCAAAAAAGGGCAAATACGCGATGAAGCAACATAAAATAAACTGAACTGCAGCCAAATTGAAACGAAATTAGACAAATTGCCAGGGTGTTCAACGCTTCTCCAAACGTTAAATGGAAGAAATTGATGAGCAAGCCACGGTTAACTGCACAGCAAAATCAATAACGGTTAAGATTTGCCAAAAAATACATGTCCTGGACAAAGGAGTGTCAGAAAGTTACTTTTACGAATGAGAAACAATTAATTTAGTGTACAACTGCTTTAGTGTACGGACGTGTTTTTTTGATCGGCTTCGTAACTTCACTTAAAGTTCAAGAGTCTTCCTGTTATTCTAAGCCAGTGGCCTATGTACCGAATTTCAAGTAAATCGAACCTTTGATAAGATTATTTGAATAGGTCAGTAACTGGTCCAATTCAGGGAGAGAAGAAGAGTCTTCCTGTTAACCTTAGCAAAAAAAATGCCACCCACCTATGTACTTAACATCAAGTTTTTCTAATTGATCTGTCTCTGGTCGATTTCCCGGAAAGGCGTGTAGTCTTCCTGCAAATCTATGCAAAATACCACCTCTGTACCTAATTTCAAGTAAACCCTGCCATAAATAAACATTTTTCGAAGAGGTCAGTCCCTGGTCCACTTTCCGGAGAAGAGAATAGTCTACCTGTTATTCTAAACAAAAGGTTAGTCCCTGGTCTAATTTACGGTGAGAAGAAAAGTCTTCCTGTTAATTTAAGTAAAATTCCACCTATGAAGCGAACTTCAAGTTAGTCCAGCCATATATAAGCTTTTCTCTACTTGGTTTATCTCTTGTCCACTTCCCGCAAAGTCAAGGAAATCCAGTCATAAATAAAAATTTTTCGAATAGGTCAGTACCTGGTCCCCTTTTTCGGAGAGAAGTGTAGTCTTCCTATTAATCTAAACAAAATGCCACATATGTACCGACATTCAAGTAAATCGAACCTCAACTAAGATTTTGAATAGGTCAGTACCTGGTCCATTTCAGGAAAAGAAGAAAAGCCTTCCTTATTCTAAGCAAAAGGCTACCTATGTACCGAATTTCAAGTAAATCCAGCCATAGATAAGATTTCTTCGAATCGGTCAGTCCCTAGTCCAATTTGCGGAGAGAAGAAGACTCTTCCTGTTAATCTAAGCAAAATTCCACCTATGTAACAAATTTCAAGTAAATCCAGCCATAAATAAGATTTCTTTGAAAAGGTCGTTTACTAGTCCAATTCGCGAAGAAAAGAAGAGCATGTTAATCTCAGTCAACTCTCTGGTCCACTTTCCGGTTAAAAGTGCCGTCTTCTTGAAAATCTAAGCAAAAGGCCTCCTATCTACCGAATTTCAAGTGAATCGAAAAGAATTTTTGAAGAGCCTTCTTGTTAATCTAAGTAAAATGCTGCCTATGTACAGAATTTTAAGTAAATCGAACCATAACTAACATTTTTTTTATTAGGTCGGTCACAAGTGAACTTCCTCAATGTACCGAATTTCAAGTAAACCCAACCGTAGATAAGACTTTTCCGCATAGGTCACTCCCTGGCCCACAGTGCGGACAGAAAAGTAGTCTTCTTGTTAATCTAAGTAAAATATTACCAAATACATCGAACCACAAATAAAAATTTCTGAATAGGTCAGTCCCTGGTCCACTTTCCGAAAGGAAGTGTAGTCTTCCTGGTTATCTAAGCAAAAGGACACCTACAGTCAGAGACAAAAGTTTAAATACACCTATGAAATTTAAATTTTTATTAAAATTAAGCATTCTAGAGTAAATGTAAGAATGCATTTTATTTACCATAAAGTAGATAATTAATCAACAATGCAATCCAAAAAAATATTCAATGTCGCGTAGACAACGATAAATTCATAAAAAAAACATAAAATTATGCGGGACAAAAGTTTAAATACAACCAAAGAAAAAAATATCCATCGCATGTGTTTAGTAAGTTCTTTAGAAATAAACTACTATTATATTCAATGATTTTGCAACTCATACACATTTACCCGGTATTAGACGCGCCTTCGTCTCCAACAGTGAATGCAAAGTAAAAAAAAATGGTTAAAGAAAAACAGATAGAGATTGGTGTTAAAAATTGAATGATTAAACGTTTTCAAGAAGGAAAATCTTATCGAGATATAGGAAAAATTCTTGATAATCCTTATGCGAGTGTGCAAAATATTGTTCGAAAGTAAAAACCCACAAATCTGTTGGAAATAGTCCAAGATCTAGGCGTCCAAGGAAGCTAACCTGGTGAGATGTTAGTTTTATCACCAAGAAAGTGACAAAAAATCCTAAAATGAATGCCCCAAAGATAGCCGACAACATCGCTAAAATATTAGGCAAAAATGTACACCCAAAAACTATAGCAAACACTTTACGGGAAGATAGTTATCGAAGCAGAGTTCCACGTAAAAAGCCTTTAATATCTGAGAGAAATAAGCAATTTCGTCTTGAATTTGCAAATAAATACACAGATATGGATGAATTCTTTAGGGGAAGACGCCTGTTTACGAGCGAATCGAAATTTAACGTGTTCAGAAGCGTTGGCCGCGTAAAAATTTGGCACAAAGCAATAACAGCTTATCAAACCTAACATTTAATACAAACCGTTAAGCACAGTGAGGGTAGCGTCAAGGTTTGGGGCGCAATTGGAGCAACTGTCGTAGGACATTTAACGTTTATCGGTGGAATAATGAACAAATATGTTTATATAAGTATTTTGGATCAACATAGGCAGTCTTCGGTGGATTCCTTGAGTCTCGGAAGTTCGTAGATATTTCAACAAGACAACTAACTTAACCAGACAGCGGGCTTGGGGAAGGAATGACTATAGTATTATGCTCCTCGCCAGCTTTATACTCCCTGCAATCATCCGACTTGAACCCCATTGGGCATATTTGGGGGGTTATTAGCACGAAAAATTGATATGGCGACTTCAACTAGCAAAAAAGCCTTGGAGGAACCACTGAAAAAGGCATAGTCTGAAATTGTGAAATCGAAAATAGAAAATTTGGTTCTATCTACTCCACGTCGTCTAAAGGCAGTTATAAAGCATGAGGAGGGCCAACAATATATTAAAATTGTTTTAAACCCTTTTATTTTTAGTTTAATTTAGTCAAAATGTGAAATAATATGATTGTATTTAAACTTTTGTCCCGCGTGATTTCATGTTTTTAGTGAATTTACCGTTATCTACGCGACTATGAACGTTTTTTTGGTTTGCGTTGTTGATTAAATACCTACTTTAAATAAAATGTATTCTTACATCTACTCTAAAATACTTAGTTTTAATAAAAAGTGAAATTTTATAAGTGTATTTAAACTTTTGTCTTCCCACTTCCGGAGAGAAGCAGAGTCTTTCTGTTAATCTAAGCCAAGGGACACTTATTTACCGAATTAAAAGTAAATCGAACCTTAAATAAAATTTTTTGAATAGGTCAATCCCTGGTCCAATTCACGAAGAGAAGAAGAATCTTCCTCTGAAATTTAGAAAAGTTGAAAAGTGCACTGAAACAAGCAGAAGATCACAATGCCAAGGCATACCTATACAGGGTCCGCCATCTAACATTTTTTTTTTTGAACTAGTGGTTATTTTGAGTGTGGTAACACTGATGTTACATCTGATTTAACAGAAAGTTAGTTTTATCCTTCTGCTGAACGAAAATGGTTGTGTATACGATTGAGGAACGCGTTAAAATAGTGCAGTTTTACTTTGAAAATTTTACCAAAAAATCATCTTTTCCGACGAAGCTCATTTCCATCTTGACAGCTACGTCAATAAACAAAATTGTCGTATTTGGGGGTCGGAAAACCCGCACGTGATCGAAAAGAAGCCAATGCATCCTCAGAGAGTTACTGTTTGGTGCGGATTTTGGGCCAGCGGCATCATTGGCCCATTTTTCTTCGGTCAATGGCGAACGCTACCGCGCCATGTTAACGGATTGGTTCTTCCCGGAAATCGAATAGGAGGACTTGGACAACATTTGGTTCCAGCAAGACGGCGCTCCGTGCCACACAGCCAACGTTACGATCGATCTTGTGCGCACTGTTTAAAAAAAAAAAGTTACGTGGCGGACCCTGTATAGAAAAACTAGCGCCAAATTCTGCCAAAAAATACTCACTCTGGAAAGCACAAAAGAAATTTAAGCCTCCAATAGAAGTGAATATGCCAATCAGGAACCCAAATGGTAACTGAACACGTAGTAACGAAGAAAAGGCAAATTGCTTTGCAAAGCATTTAAGTAATGTATGCCAGCCAAATGACGAAATTAATAATTTTATTTTGCCGGAAGTTGTTGTTAACTGCCAGGAAAATCTAGTGGTAATTAAAATATCACGCCTAGAAGTGGTAAACGCTATACAGAAACTGAATCCAAAGAAATTTCCAGGCCACGACCATATTACACCAATAATGCTAATAGAGCTACCAAGAGTTGCACAAGCACTGCTCTCTGAACTCTTTAATGCCATTCTAAAACTAAATTACTTTTCAAACGCGTGGAAAAAGTCGAAGATATTAATGATAGCCAAACCAGGCAAAGATCATACACAGGCGTCTTCTTACAGACTAATAAGCCTACTACCCAGTCTTTCCAAATTATTTGAAAAAACTCTGCTATCAAAAATATCTCCTTTTCTCCACCGTAACAATGTGATACCACATCACCAATTCGGCTTTCGTGAAAAGCATAGTACTATTGAACAAGTTAACAGAATAACTAATGAAATCAGGAAGGCATTCGAGCTCAAGGAGTATTGCTGTGCAATCTTTCTTGACGTGGCACAAGCGTTCGACAAAGTCTGGCATAAAGGTTTACTGTACAAAATACATAAAGGTCTGCCTGTTCAATTTTATATGATACTTAAGCCATATCTGACTAACAGACAATTTACAATTAAACAATCTGAATTTATCAGTGAGGTGTATCCAGTAAAAGCTGGTGTTCCGCAGAGTAGTATCCTTGAGCCTTTCTTATATATTATATACACTGCAGACATCCCATTAAACCGAAAAGTGCAGACGTCTACCTTTGCGGATGACACAGCTGTTTTATGCCGGGATAAATGCCCTAAAAGAGCAGCAAAAACGATTAGTGATAATTTACTCTTCATCAAAGAATAGCTAGAAAACTGGAGAATTAACGTTAATGAACAAAAGTGTAAACACGTTACATTTACTTTAAGACCACAATCACGTCCTGCAATTCGCTTAAATGGTATAAACATTCCCCAAGTAAATGATGTTACATATCTCGGTATACACTTAGATAGACGTCTCACTTGGAAGAGACACAGAGGCAAAAATACAACACATGAAATTAAAAGCAGTTAGTTTAAATTGGCTTTTAAATAAAAACTGCGGTCTAAAACTAGACTACAAAGTCCTTATTTACAACACAGTATTACATCCAATTTGGGTGTATGGTATTCAACTGCGGGGTATGACCTGTGCAACTAACATTGATAAAATACAGAGGTTCCAGTCCAAAATTTTAAGAGCACTAACGGGCGCACCATGGTACGTTCGTAACGTAAATATTCATAAAGACCTTGGTATTTTACTGGTTAAGCCTGAAATTGAAAGAAGCAGGACGAAGTACTTCACAAAGCTGAGAAATCATAGAAACCCGCTAGCTAATGCTTTATGCAACCCAACAAGAAATTCCCGCCTGCAGCGAAGAGATGTTCCCGCCTTCTAAGGAGAGCGCCGTAGTTTGAAACGGGCTCAGAGTTACATAACTCGAGCTATCATGTTTGTAATTTATGGTAGTTTTTAAGAATGTAAATAAATAAATTGTGTATAAAAAAAAAAAATTTCAGAAAAATGTCATCTATGAACCCTACATCAAGTTTATCCAGCAATAAATAAACTTTTTTCTACTTAGCCTATCTCTTGTTCACTTCCCGCAAAGTCTCTGGTCCACTATCCGGAGAGAAGTTTAGTCCTCCTGTTAATTAAAGCAAAAGGCCACCTTGTACCGAATTTCAAGTTAGTCGAACCTTTAACAAGATTATTTGAATAGGTCAGTCCGTGGTCTAATACACGGGGAGAAGAAGAGTCTTCCTATTAATCTAAGAAAAAAGCTACACATGTACTCAATTTCAAGTAAATCAAACGATAAATAAGATTTATTTGAATAGGTCAGCCCCTGGTCCAATACACGATGTGAAGAAAAGTCTTCCTGTTAATCTAAACAAAATCCCACATATGTAACGAATTTCAAGTAAGTCCAGCCATAAATAAGATTTCTTCGAATAGGTCGGTCACTAGTCCAATTCGCGGAGAGAAGAAGAGTCTTCCTGTTAATCTCAAAAAAAAAAAAACACCTGTGTATATACCGAATTTCAAGTAAATCAAACAATAAGATTTCTTTGAATAGGGCAGTTCCTCGTTCAATTCACGGAGAGGAAAATAGACTTCTAATCTAAGCAAAAAGCTACCTATGTATAGAATTGCAAGAAAATCGAGTCATAAATAAAAATTTTTCGAATATTTCAGCCTCTGGTTCCCTTTCTGGAGAGAAGTGTAGTCTTCCTATTAATCTAAACAAAAGGCCACATATGTACAGATTTTCAAGTAAATCGAATCTTAGCTAAGATTTTTTGAATATTTCAGTACCTGGTCCAATTCACGGAGAGAAGAAGAGCCTTCCTGTTAATCTAAGTTATTCTAAGCAAAAGGCTACCTATGTACCGAAGTTTTAGTAAATCCCGCCATAAATAAGTTCAGTCCCTGGTCCACTTCCCAAATGTGCCGAATTTCAGAGAAGCCGAACCGTAAATAAGAAGTTTTGAACAATACAGTATCTGGTCCACTTTCTGGATAAAAGTGTCGTCTTCCTGTTAATCTAAGCAAAAGGTCACCTATGAACCGAATTTGAGTAAATCGAGCCATAAATAAACCTTTTTCGAATAAGTCACTCTCTGGCCCACAGTCCGAACAGAAGATTAGTCTTCTTGTTAATCTAAGTAAAATATTATCAGTGTTAGATTTTCAAATGCATCGAACCACAAACAATTTTTTTGAATAGGTCAGTCCCTAGTCAACTTCCCGAATGTGCCGAATTTCTAAGAAGCCGAACCATAAATAAGAACCGAATTTCAAGTAAATCGAAAAAGGAATCGAAAAAAAAAATTTGAATTGTTTAGTTCCTGACCAATTCCCGGAAAAAAGAAAAGCCTTCCTGATAATCTAATTAAAAAACTGCCTATGTGCTGAATTTCAAGTAAATCGAACTATAAATAATATTTTTTGAATGGATCAGTCCCTAGTAAGCTTCCTCAATGTACCGAATTTCTAATAAACCCAACAATAAATAAGACTTTTCCCGCATAGGTCACTCCCTGGCCTACAGTCCGGACAGAAGAGTAGTCTTCTTCTTATCTAAGTAAAATATTACTTATTACTTCCCGGATATAACGAATTTTAACTACATCGAAACATGAATAACAAAATTTGAAAATTTAGGTCAGTTCCTTGTCCACTTTCCGAAAGGAAGTGTAGTCTTCGTGTTTATCTAAGCAAAAGAACACCTATGTACCGAATTTCAAGTACTTCGAAAAACAAATCGAAAAGAGTTATTGCATTGTTTAGTTCCTGGTTCAATTCCCGAAAATGAGCCTTCCTGTTAATGTAAGAAAAAAGAAGTGTTATCATCTTTTTAGTCTAAGAAAAATGATAACTAGTCTTCCTGTTAATTTAACCCTTATGTTAGTAACCGGGTACCCGGGTACCCACCTTGGTGTATCTGTGTGAATAGTTTAAAGAAAGTTCAATATTACATTTCAAGCTCTCAAATCGTCGTTTTTTAACATAAAAGAAAGCTAGTTGTGAGTTCATTTAATTGATTTATTTTTTTTTTTTTTTTTAAATAAGCTTAAACTCCAGCCAACTCTTTTAGCAACCGGGTACCCGGGTTTGCAAAATGCTCAAATAGTCTTCCTTTCGCATAATCCCGTCAATTTTGTGCAACGGTCCAACGGGCGAATACGTGAAACACCCTCATACCATTATGTTGCCGCCTCCACGTTTCGCGGTTTGCTTCACATGATGCCTTTGAAGCTTGTCACCAGGTCTCCGCCAACAGTATTGTTTTCCATCCGATTGAAAACGATTAAACTTAGATTCATCCGACCAGATAACACGTTTCCAGTCTTCTATTGTCCAGTTCTTGTGCTCCTTGGCGAATTTTAGCCGAGCCGTAACATTTTTCTCGGATAAAGCTGGTTTGTTTTTTTTTCGCTGCTGCGGCTTACCCAATCCTACCAAGCGTTCTTCTAGCTGTCCATCGACACACGCCTTTATTCATTTCTGTAGAAGCTTCTTTTGGCGTTAAAAGCCTATTTTTTCTCATTTTAGACACCATAAGTCGAGTGTCAGAGTCTGTTAGAAGGTAACGGCGGCCATTCAACATTTTGTATTTTCTGCACCTTGACAACCACTGATTGACTAATTTGCAGCTTCCCAGTAATAATGCGGGTCGGACACCCACTTTTAGTCAGGGAGATAATACTATTTTCTTTATCAGAAGACAGCTTTTTCATTTTTCAGTGAATAGTTAGAGACTAAGTTCCAAATTCAACAAATCAACTATAAACTAGAGGAAGAGATTGATTTTCTGAATTCTGACAACGAATTATAAATGCAAAAAGCAATCAACGGTAAATCTACAGGTCCATTGCTGATAAGAAAGTGTAAGAAGAGCAAAAATATGAGCGAATAACGGATGGTGCAAAACTGAGTACAAGCCGCTTGTTTTGGTTTTTAAATAATAACTATTCCATTTCTTCTTTTTCTATTTTGCTATATACGTGTACGCCTAATTGTAAAACATAAACAAGGTGTTCAATAAAAAAAAAGTTTTTGTCATTTACTTTAATCATTTAATATTTATGTGAGCTCAAACATGAAAACGTTGATCGTGGAATCACTTTTGCTCCCCACTGTATGTACCGAAATTCAAGTAAGTTCAGCCAAATATAAGACTTCTTTGAATAGGCCAGTCCCTGCTTCCCTTTCCGGAGAGATGCCTACTTTTCCTGTTAATCTAAGCAAAAGGCCACCTGCGTACCGAATTTCAAGTCAATCAAACCTTAATTAAACTTTTTTCGAATAGGTCTTTCTCTGGTCCAATTCCCGTAAAGAAGTGTAGTTTTCCTGTTAATCTAAGCAATAGGACAAATCGAACCTTAAATAAGATTTTTGGATAGGTTAGTCCGTGGTCCAATTCACGAACAGAAGAAGAATCTTCCTGTTCATCTAAGAAAAATCACACTTATATGTCATATATAACATTTCTGTGAATAGGTCAGTCGCTGGTCCAATTCATGGATAGAAGAAAAGTCTTCCTTCTAATCGAAACAAAAAGCTACCTATGTACCGAATTTCAAGTAAATCCAGTCATAAAATAACATTTTTCGAATAGGTCAGTCCGGAGAGAAGCATAGTTTTCCTGTTAATCTAAGCAAAGTCCACCTGCGTACCGAATTTCAAGTAAATCAAACCTTAATTAAACTTTTTTCGAATAGGTCTTTCTCTGGTCCAATTCCCGTAAAGAAGTGTAGTTTTCCTGTTAATCTAAGCAATAGGACAAATCGAACCTTAAATAAGATTTTTGGATAGGTTAGTCCGTGGTCCAATTCACGAACAGAAGAAGAATCTTCCTGTTCATCTAAGAAAAATCACACTTATGTGTCATATATAACATTTCTGTGAATAGGTCAGTCGCTGGTCCAATTCATGGATAGAAGAAAAGTCTTCCTTCTAATCTAAACAAAAAGCTACCTATGTACCGAATTTCAAGTAAATCCAGTCATAAAATAACATTTTTCGAATATGTCAGTCCGGAGAGAAGCATAGTTTTCCTGTTAATCTAAGCAAAGTCCACCTGCGTACCGAATTTCAAGTAAATCAAACCTTAATTAAACTTTTTTCGAATAGGTCTGTCTCTAGTCCAATTACCGTAAAGAAGTGCAGTTTTCCTGTTAATCTAAGCAGTAGGCCACCTATGTACCGAACTTCGAATAAGCCGAACAATTAATAAAAATCTTTGAATAGGTCAGTCCCTGATCCACTTCCGGGATGTACCGAATTTCAAACAAGCCGAACCATAAATAACAACTGGTCTAATTTCCGGAAAGAAGTGTGGTCTTCTGTTAATCTAAGCAAAAGTGTAAAGAGTGTCAAGTAAATCTAACCTTAAGTAAGAATTTTTGAGCAGGTCAGTCTCTTTTCCACTTCCCTCAGAGAAGAAGAGTCTTCCTGTTAATTTAATCACAAAGCTACCTATGAACCGAATTTTAAGTAAATCCAGTCATAAATAAGATTTCTTAGAATAGGTCAGTCCTAGGTCCATTTCACGGAGAGAAAACTGCCCTTCTTCCTGTTAATCTAAGAAAAATCCCACCTATGTACCGAAATTCAAGTAAGTCTAACCGTTAATAAGATTGCTTAGAATAGGTCAATCCCTGGACCAAATCACGAAGAGAAGTGTAGTCTTCATGTTAATCTAAGCAAAAGGCCACCTGCGTACCGAAATTCAAGTAAATCAAATCTTAATTAAACTCCTTTCGAATAGGTCTGTCTCTGTTCCAATTCCCGTAAAGAAGTGTAGTTTTCCTGTTAATCTAAGCAATAGGCCACCTATGTACCGAACTTCGAATAAGCAGAACAATTAATAAAAATCTTTGAATAGGTCAGTCCCTGATCCACTTCCGGGATGTACCGAATTTCAAATAAGCCGAACCATAATTAACAACTAGTCCACTTTCCGGAAAGAAGTGTGGTCTTCTGTTAATCTTAGCAAAAGGCCACCTGTGTAAAGAGTGTCAAGTAAATCTAACATAAAGTAGGAATTTTTGATTAGGTTAGTCCCTGGTCCGATTCACGGATAAAAGAAGAATCTTCCCATTATTCCAAAAAAATTCCATCTACACGGTGTGTCCCAAAAATAACCGGGACATTATATTATCTTTGAAAGTTATTATTTATTCAAAATAGGTTCTATTTGACTCAACATAACGTTTGGAATGATCAACCAGCGCATGCATAGATTTTTTTATGTCATTTATAGAAATGTTCTTCAGTACCTCGGTTACGGCTGCTTGAATGGCTGGGATATCATCATAATATGCTCCCTTCAACTTGGTTTTCAGTTTTGGAAATAAAAAATAATCACATAGTGATAGATCAGGCGAATACGGAGGATGGTCGATGAGAGAAATCCCTTTTTTCATTAAAAATTCGTTCACTTTTTTGGTCTTGTGAGGTGGTGCATTATCGTGCAATAAAAACAGCTGTTTTCCTGCTGGATATTCTGGTCTAGCACGACCGATTCTTTTCCACAAACTAGTATTTTCCAATAACAGTTTGACCTTCTGGAACAAATTCCTTGTGGACAATACCCTTTGAATCATAAAAAGTAATCAACACTGTCTTGATTCGAGACTTCTGAAAACGCAATTTTTTTGGTTTTGGCTCGCCTTTGGACTTCCATTCAGCAGATTGACGCTTAGTTTCAGGGTCATATTTAAAGCACCATGTCTCATCACCAGTTATGATCGAATCAAGGAAGTCTGGATCGTTTTCAGCAGTTTCAATAACGTCTTTGCAATGCTCTAGGCGAGCGATTTTTTGGTCGTCATATAATTCATGTGGAACAAATCGCGCACAGACCTTTCTTTTCCCCAAATCTTCAGTTAAAATTCTCCAAATAGTGTTTTTACTCGTATTCAATTCTTCAGTCAACATTCTCGTAGTAAAATTTGCATCGATACCAATGATTTCACGGACTTTTTCCACCAGTTCAGCACGATTACTAGTTTCTGGACGACCTGCTCTAGGGCCGTCATTTAAATCATCACGACCATTTTTAAATCGTGTAAACCACGTATAAACTTGCGTACGACTCAAACAATCATCACAATAAACTTTTTTCATTAATTCATATGTCTCAGCTAATTTTTTTTCAAGATTGACACAAAATTTTATATTTGCTCTTTGTTCCATTTTATTTTTGAACCATTAGCACACTTTTGGTTTTATTGAAATGGCTGTCACTTTTACATCTGTCATCCGACTTACATGAAGTTGGGGGCGTTTGAAAGAGAATGAATGTATCTTTTTAATGTTGCAAATTTTCAATGTATGGCGCTGTATGTTGTATGATTTAAATATAAAATTCGGTTACTTTTGCCATAAATAAGATTTCTTAGAATCGGTCAGTCCCTGGTCCAATTCACCGAGAGAAGGGTAGTCTTCCTGTAAATCTAAGCGAAGGGCCACCTATGTAAAGAGGTTCAAGTTCTTGTCCCGGAGAGAAGAGTCTTCTTGTCAATCCAAGAAAAATCCCACCTATGTACCGAAATTCAAGTAAGTCCAGCCATAAATACGATTTTTTGGAATAGGTCTGTCTCTGGTTCAATTTACGGATTGAAGAAGAATCTTCCTGTTAATTTAAGAAAAATCCCACCTATGTACCGAAATTCAAGTAAGTCCAGTAAGTTCCAGATATCTTAGAATATGTCACTCCCTGTTCCAATTCACGGTGAGAAGGGTAGTCTTCCTGTTAATCTAAGCAAAAGGCCACCTGAGTAAATAGTGTCAAGTAAATCTAACCTTAAGTAAGAATTTTTGAGCAGGTCAGTCTCTTTTCCTCTTCTCTGAGAGAAGAAGAGTCTTCCTGTTAATCTAAGAAAAATCCCACCTATGTATCGAAATTCAAGTAAGTCCAGACATATGTATGTTGTCATCTCCACTTTTTCCAATTAACAATATGTATGTGCGTATGTTCATACGTACATACATATGTATACCTACAGTGGCTGTTGGTCAAGCGCCTACCAACAACCACACACGTCAACAAAACAAACTACCCCACAAAAAGGAGATGACAAAAACTAACAAATCGACCGGCCAGCTTAACTGGCCAAACCAAACTGGTTACGAACCCACTCGCACTACTCCCGTGCTGCCGGGGGTAACTTTAACCCGCCTGCGTGACTGGGCTCTGGGTGCGGGATGCTAGAGGGATGGGTGAGGACGAACGGAGGGAACGACACTGTCGGCACGACAAAAAAAAAATCGTACGAAAACAATATAAAAGACAAAATGATACTTAAGTTTCTCAGTCGGGTGTGGGTACCCAACTTCGGTGCTCCTCCGGACGATGTCGCCAAACTCCGGTTCCGCCACTATTGCGCAACACCACTATGCCACTAATAATAATTAAACACTATGGGCTTCTACTGCCCTTACTTGGCTTCAACTGCCAATAAATATATGCCTCGACTGGCACTAAATTATTACAAAAATTTGATTTTATTTTTATTTTTATTTTTTTTTGCTAAGATATTTCGCACGTCCGCGCAAAAAGGTGTGCACACTTTAGTAGATTATTAGAATCTGATCCGGCACGCACTTACGAGCCAGGCCGCAAGCTACGCGTCGGCCGTCAGAAGTCTCAGGTGAGTGTGTATTGGTGCCCAATCATTTGGCGCCGCCCCCATTACCCAAAGGGACAGAGTTATATAGCGCACGCCACCATGGCACACCAAGTACACTGGGATAATTTTCCCCTCGCCATATAAAAAGAAAAGCGACACCCCTTTTTACGGAATACCCGCGCAAAGCATTCCGTTTCCCTAATATTTGTTAGTGGAGGAACCGTTTTGATGAACATCTCCTTTTGGAGACTTATACCACTGGGTAGGCACACACCGAGTACAACCGTGCCAACAATTCATGGCTTTGAATTATACAATTATTTGCAGACAGATGCCACTGCCAACGCTTGGAGTGAAAGGAATATTAGGCAAAACAAAGGAAATGAACGAACAAACACAAAAGAAGTTTTTGTTGCGGCCAGTACGCGACAACTCCACCCCTTCCTCAACGAAAAGGAAGGACTCTTCCTTTTGGTTAGGGAACGGAAATCTCCTACAGTATCCTATCAATCCCTATATGGCCTCAACTCTTTAACGTTCCAAGTCCCTTTGTCTTTGCCTAAGTCGTCTGTCAGTGTGTATGTCCACGGTGACACTCTCTTCCTAATAATAAACGGCCCTACATACTTTGGCGCTAACTTCGCTGCATAAAAATTCGCTGCATCCGACAGCATAAAATTCTGCCTCCACACTAACTCTCCAGGCATATACTGTACATCTCGACGCCTGAGATTGTACTGCCTCGCGAGCTTCACACTCGCCTGCTCTAACCTAGTTCTAATGTTGGTCCTAATCTCTTCGAGCCTCTTTGCCCGCTCCTGACAATTTAATTTCTCCTGATCTCCTAAACTGTCTATGAAGTCCCTACTGCCTTCTACCGCCATTTCCCTACCGAAATTCACAAACTATGGCGTAGCTCCTAACACTTCGTGTTGCGCTGTCCTAATACAGCATGCTACCTTCGCTAACTGTTGGTCCCATGTCCTCTGGTTCTCTGATATATAAGCCCTAAGTGTCGTTTTAATAATCTGGTTTATCCTCTCGGCCGGATTAGCCTGTGGGTGATAGTGTGCGGTGTACCGGAGTTGGACGCCATAGTCACCGCAGAGGCCCCGAAGCTCTCGACTCCTAAATTGGGCTCCATTGTCACACACAACCGACCGAGGAACTCCAAATAAAAGAAATACATTGTCCTCCAATTTTTTGCATACGCTTTTTGCCGTGGCAGTACGCAAAGGAAATAGAAGGAAAAATTTGGAAAAATAGTCTACTACTGTCAAAATATACTGGTAGCCTTGTGACGACTTCACTAAAGGCCCTACCAGATCTACACAAATCATTTCCCAAGGCTCGACTGCCTTGGTCCTCTCTATCATACCCCCAGCTGGCTGTGAATTCTCAGGTTTCACCTGCTGACAAATTTTACACGCCCTAACATATTTTGCAATGTCCGACTTCATCCTTGGCCAGTAGAACTTTTGTGAAATACGCGCAAAAGTCTTTTTTACGCCCATATGGCCCGCCAATGGATTGTCGTGACATTGTTTTAAAATCTCACCTCTACCATCACGCCCTATTACTCTTTTCCACTCTGGTGAATCGCCGTAAACAGAAGGAAATCTCGACCTAACAAACTTGTAGAGGTTGCCACCGTCAACTCTCCACGCTGGATACGACAAAGGCTTTTTCTCTACTAACCGAATCATCCTTACCAACCAAGGATCGGCAGTAGTCACCTCAGCTATAACTGGCACACTTCGGGATAGCATATCTGGAACCACATGTTCCTTGCCTTTCCTATGCACTATATCGAAATCGTATTGCTGGAGTTTCAAAGCCCATCTAGCTAACCTACCACACGGATCCTTCAACTTATTCAACCAAATAAGTGAATAATAATCTGTGACGACCGTAAACTTAGCGCCCTCAACATATGGTCGCAGTTTCTCAACCGCCCACAGAACCGCTAGACACTCCTTTTCGGTCGTCGAGTAATTTCGCTCTCCTTTGTTCAAGGACCTACTCAAATAAGCTATCACCCTCTCACCGTCATCAAACATTTGCGTTAACACCGCACCGAAATCAGACGCGTCTGTCTGGATTGTGAAAGGCCTATCAAAATCCGGGCAACACAAAACCGGAGCTGTCACCAAGCGTTCCTTCGCTTCCTTAAAACTCCTTTCACAATCTTCAGTCCAATTGAATTTTCGGTTCTTCTTTGTTAAAGCGGTGAGAGGCCTAACTAACTCTGAAAAATCTTTAATAAATCTGCGGTACCAGGACACTGTTCCTATAAATGACCTCACTTGCTTTACGTTCTTCGGTACCTCAATCCGAAGCATCGCCTCTACCTTCTCGGGGTCTACGTGTAGACCGTTCTTGTCCACCACGTAGCCCAAATATTTTAATTCAGACCTACAAAAATTACATTTATCTCTATTTAATCTGAGCCCTGCACTAGCTAATCTATCTAAGACAATCTTCAAAATCTCTAAATGCTTCTCAAAATTATTTTTAACGACGATAATATCGTCCAAATACACAAAAACATGAGGTTCTAACTCTGGTCCTATGACCGAATCTATAAATCTCTGCCAAGTTGCCGGTGCATTATGCAAACCGTATGGCATCCTCTTAAACTGAAATAATCCTCTACCTGGTACCGTGAATGCGGTGAAGGGCCTCGACTGCTCTTCCACCGGAATATGCCAATACGCAGACTTAATATCCAGACTGGACAGAAACTTGGCATCCCTTAGCTTGTCTAAGGTCGCCGACACGTATGGAAGGGGGTAACTATCCTTCTCGGTACATTTATTCAAAACCCTGTAATCTACACAAAACCTATATGTACCATCTCTTTTCCTGATCATTACAACTGGAGACGCCCAAGAACTATGTGATTTCTCTATCACCCCTTTGTCAAGCATATCCTTAATCTCCTCGTCCATACGCGACTGTATGACGGGAGACACAGGGTAATAACGCTGTTTCACAGGTTCAACTCCTGCTTTTACCCTGACCTTATGCTCGACCAAATGGGTCCGGCCTAGCCCTTCCGGCATAGCCTGGAACGCCCCAGTTATTAGTTGACCTAATGCCCTAGATTCCCTATCACCTAACTCGGAGTGGTCCACTATTGCCACCAACGGTTCTGGTTCCGGCCGAGAAAACGATCACCTCATTTTTGATATATCCGGGATAATACCCGCCTTGGCCCAAAAATCGACGCCAAGGCTTACGCCCTGAGGTAACTCTGGAACCACGAGACATTCCAGGAGAACCGACTTGCCCTCCACGGCAACAAACCGTGGACGTGGACGTCCCACTTCGACAAGTTCACCGGCTTCTGAGACTCGGCTGTCTCCTCAACGACGCGTCGTACCTCCACGGGCGGGGATGCTATCAGGTCCGCACGAATGGCACCCGAGCGCTCTACCGAACCGGTTTCCTCTTCTTCGGCTTCTTCGACTACCTCTTCTAGTTCGGCGAGATGGAGCAACAACTTGCTCTTCAGCTCCATCTGCTGAGTCATCTCGCCGTCGCTTCCCGGTCGCGCCCGTCCTATTCGCGAAAGACACCACTCGATCTTCGCCATCGCTTTCGCTCCATGCGATGGCTTGCCTCCACCCGAAACCGATAAAATTAATTTCTCTACCTCCTCCAGTTTCGACTCGACCGCCGTCTTATCCTCGTCGAAACTGAAGGGGTAGTCCTGAAAGAGGTTTACCGACCCTCTTTTCTCTAACAAACGCGACGCCCTAATCGATTTCCTCATGGCTTCGACCGTACCGATTGGAAGGCCGCGTGCCTCCATCTCGTACGCGAGCTCATCTTGGGACAACCGATTTATTTCCATTTTAAATAAATAAAAAAAAAATAAATAAATAAAAATAAAAATAAACTCGAAAATCAAAAAAACAAGAAATAAACCAAAATGAAAGAAATAATTATTTATTTAAAAAAAAATTAATAATAATTTAATAAAAATCAAAATTAAAAAACTATTATCCTACTATAATTTCTTCGTTGCCCTATACTGGCAGAACAAAAGACCCTATCACGTAAACAACAGAAGAGCCTAACCACAAAAAAACAAAAAAAAATTAATAAAAAGAAAAAAATAAAAAAACAAATATTGTCTACTCCGACAACACAACTATTAACAAAACAATTCTTTTTTTTTATTAAAAAAAGAAAAATTTAATCAAAAAAAAAAAATAAAGAAAACAACAAAAGTCTTTAATTAACAAAAAAAAAACAAAAAAAAACAACTATATGTAAACAAAATATGTTTTTGGGGTGCACCCGAGGTGTGGTCCAACCAAACTGGTTACGAACCCACTCGCACTACTCCCGTGCTGCCGGGGGTAACTTTAACCCGCCTGCGTGACTGGGCTCTGGGTGCGGGATGCTAGAGGGATGGGTGAGGACGAACGGAGGGAACGACACTGTCGGCACGGCAAAAAAAAATCGTACGAAAACAATATAAAAGACAAAATGATACTTAAGTTTCTCAGTCGGGTGTGGGTACCCAACTTCGGTGCTCCTCCGGACGATGTCGCCAAACTCCGGTTCCGCCACTATTGCGCAACACCACTATGCCACTAATAATAATTAAACACTATGGGCTTCTACTGCCCTTACTTGGCTTCAACTGCCAATAAATATATGCCTCGACTGGCACTAAATTATTACAAAAATTTGATTTTATTTTTTTTTTTTTTTTTTTTTGCTAAGATATTTCGCACGTCCGCGCAAAAAGGTGTGCACACTTTAGTAGATTATTAGAATCTGATCCGGCACGCACTTACGAGCCAGGCCGCAAGCTACGCGTCGGCCGTCAGAAGTCTCAGGTGAGTGTGTATTGGTGCCCAATCATTTGGCGCCGCCCCCATTACCCAAAGGGACAGAGTTATATAGCGCACGCCACCATGGCACACCAAGTACACTGGGATAATTTTCCCCTCGCCATATAAAAAGAAAAGCGACACCCCTTTTTACGGAATACCCGCGCAAAGCATTCCGTTTCCCTAATATTTGTTAGTGGAGGAACCGTTTTGATGAACATCTCCTTTTGGAGACTTATACCACTGGGTAGGCACACACCGAGTACAACCGTGCCAACAATTCATGGCTTTGAAGGAAATGAACGAACAAACACAAAAGAAGTTTTTGTTGCGGCCAGTACGCGACAATGTAAGATTTCTTTGAATATGTCAGTCCCTGGTCCAATTCACGAATAGAAGAAGAGTCTTCCTGGTAATCTAAACAAAAAGCGACCTATGTACCGAATTTCAAGTAAATTCAGTCATAAAAAAACATTTTTCGAATAGGTCAGTGCCTAGTCCCCTTTCCGGAGTGACGACCACCTACGTACCGAATTACAGGTAAATCGAACGTAAAATAAACTTTTTTCGAATAGGCCTGTCTCTGGTCCAATTCTCATGAAGAAGTGTTTACGAGAGGCACCTTCTTCGAAGTTGTTTGAAATAAAAGTCACTCGCGTTTTCAATTTAAATTGTACAATGTTTTATTTGCACACAAAATTAGGGTGGTGTCCTGTTTAAGCGCCCGCTTAATTATACTGGGCCACCCGGCACGAAGTGCTGAATTAAATCCGTTGGGTGCGATGGAAACAAAGATTTCGTGAATGGATAGTGCTGATTCACTCTGTGGTTTCGTATGTTATTTCCGCTGTTGCATTTTTCTTCGAAATGAAAACCCATGACCCGACTTGGCTGTCCGTGCTTTTTCTTAATTTTTCGTTTATTATTATTTGGATGACGCGGACATGAATGAGTGTCATGCTGCCGATAGGAGCCCGTTTTACGGGACTTTTAGAACTTATTTGTAATGCGGCCTTAGAAAAACTCTGATCTAGGGGTGATCAGAGCATGCAATGCGATTGCATGTTATTTCTGCTGACCGATTGGGAATAATGATCTGGGGTGATCATCACGGATTTTTGTGTACTTTGACTCGGGGAGGTCAAAGTTGGGTTCCTCTGTGTGTCTTGACTCGGGGTGGTCAAGTGTGTTTGTTTTTGACTACTTTGACGCCGGGAGGTCAAAGTTGTGTTTCTCTGTGTGTTTTGACTCGGGGTGGCCAAGTGTGCCTGTTTGTGTTTATTTTGACTCGGGGATGTGAAAGTTGTGTTTCTCTGTGTGTCTTGACTCGGGGTAGTCAAGTGCACATTTCTTTTATTTAGTCGGTCATACCCATGAGTTGGGCTTATGTGCAAAAGAGAGTTATGCCTTTGTTTGCAAGTCAAGCATGTGTTTTGTGATGTACACCGTTTAAGGGTTGGGGTATCGGCAGCTTCTTGAATTGCTTGCAATGCTTGAGAGTGTGATTCTCTTGGCACAATTCACACGATTGGTGGCTCTGTGGAGAAAGAACAGGCTTAGTTATGTTATGCGAAGTAGCGGATTTCGCGAGCTTGTGTTCAACGCATTCTTTAATTTCGAATTGCCTGTAGAGGAATTCTTTCATTTGTTGCCATGTTGGGCACTGCTTTCGGGATGCGAAAGATTGCTCCCATAGCATTAGAGAATTTTCTGGTAATGCGGATGAGCATATATTCACCAGAATTGGGTCCCAGCTATCAGTGGGTGTGCCGAGAGTTTCGAGCACTGATAAAGAATTTGTGATTGTGGAATACAAATCAATTAACTCTTCACTGGTTTCTTTTCGAACTTTGGGTAAGTTCAATGATTTTGTGACCTGATTGTCGACTAATTGGCGCTTGTTTTCATATCGGGAGTGGAGAGCGTCCCAAGCCAACTGGAAATTGTCGTTAGTTAAAGCGAATCGTTTAACTATATCTCCTGCTTGGTCTCTTGTTTTATACCGGAGATGGTATAATTTTTGAGCTGGAGATAGTAGGGGGTGGTTTATATATACGGCAGTGAACATGTCTCGGAAAGACGGCCACTCATCGTATCCACCATAAAATGTTTCAGTGTCACAGGGCGGAAGTTGGAGATATACTTCCGGTTGTTCAACTATTTTGGGTCTGGGTTCTATTTGAGAACGAGACATTGGTTGATTCACTGCACTAATTAATTTTAGGTGCTCAGGAATTTTTGCTTTTGTTATTTCCTATGTATCAATGCTAAATTGATACTTTCCCTTCCGCCAGCACAAGAAAATTCGCGGGGAGGTCTTCTTTGTCTTTTTGTAATAAGACATCGTATGCGTCTTGAACTTGTTTATACCAATTGTCAAGAGAATTATTTTTAATTTTCAGGAGATTTTGGTATTTGTAACTAGGTACGTATTTTAATGAAGTGATCGCGGGAATAGATGCACTATTTTTATTTATGTTTTTGTAACACAGGAGAGTGTCTATTTTGAAATCTGTGAACTTGGGAACACTGTTGTTGTAATAAATTCTCTTGGATATGTATGTATGTATGTACATTTTCTTAATTTGCGAATACTAAGACTCGAAATTGAGGTCAACAACCTTCAAGATCGCGTTACTGAAATTCTTGGAAAAAAACAAGTATATTTTGCAAATTTTGAAATTTTTACTAGGTCGCTGGTTCTTATCCGGCTCGAAGGACCATTTTTACGCGAGGTACCTTGTTTGAAATAAAAGTCACTCGCGTTTTCAATTTAAATTGTACAATGTTTTATTTAATTATTAATTATTAATGTTTTATTAAAGTTTTATTTTGTATATTAGCAGATTACAAAAGAACAAACATAATTTAACTTAAGTTTAATTGGTTTGGTTTGGTATAATGTTTCTTTACGTGTAATTTTAAATTTTTCGCCCCGTGCGCGCTCGCCGATTCGTTTGTTAGAAATCTCGCCTTTTGCTTGACAAGCAAGGCTTATATAGCTGCATGCGTTGAAGAAGGATCGTTAGGGTGCGCACAAAAAATTAGGGTGGTGTCCTATTTAAGCGCATGCTTCAAATGTGTAGTCTGCCTGTTAATTGACGCAATATGCCACCTATATAAAGAATAGGTTAGTCGCTGGTCCAATTCATGGATAGAAGAAAAGTCTTCCTGTTACTCTAAGCAAAAGGCCACCTGTGTAAAGAAGGTCAAGTAAATCTAATCTTAAGTCAGAATTTTCGAATACGTCAGTCCCTAGTCCCCTTTCCGGAGAGAAGTCTAGTTTCCTGTTAATCTAAGTAAAGAAGTGTAGTTTTAATGTTAATCTAAGCAATATGCCACCTACGAACGGAAGTTGGAAAAAGCCGAACAATTAATACAAATTTTTGAATAGGTCTGTCCCTGGTCCACTTCCCGGATGTCCCGAACTTCGAATAAGCCGAACCATAAGTAACAAGTTTTGAATAGGTCAGTCTTGGCTCCACTTTCCGGAAAAAAGTTTGTTTCCCTGGTTTCCGAAGCAATATGCCACCTATGTACCGAATTTCAAGTAAATCGAACCTTAATTAAGATTTTTTGAAAAGATTAGTCCCTGGTCCAATTCAAGGACAGAAGTGGAGTCTTCGTGTTAATCTAAGCAAAACCACACCTTTGCACCGAAATTCATAAATAAGATTTCTTTGAATAGGTCAGTCCCTGGTCCACTTTTCGGAGAGGAAGTTAGTCTTCCTGTTAATCGCAGCAATAGGCTACCTATGTACCGAATCTCAAGTAAATCGAACCTTAAATAAGATTTTTTGAATAATTTAGTCCTTGGTCCAATTCACGGATAGGAGTGTAGTCTTCCTGTTAATATAAGCAAAATTCCACCTATATATAGAATTTCATGTAACTCGAACCTTAAATAAGATTTTTTGAATATTTTAGTCCCTTGCCAAATTCACGGATAAAAGAAGAATATTCCTGTCAATCTGAGAAAAATCCCACCTATGTACCGAATTTCATGAATAAGATTTCTTTGAATAGGGCAGTCGCTGGTCCAATTCATTGATAGCAGAAGAGTCTTCCTGTTAACCTAAACGAAAACCTACCTATGTTTCGAATTTTAAGTAAATCCAGTCATAAATAAACATGTCCCTGGTCCCCTTTCCGGAAAGAAGGCCACCTGCGTAACGCAATTCAGGTAAATCATACGTAAAATAAACTTTTTTCGAAAAGGTCTGTCTCTGGAGCGATTCCCGTGAAGAAGTGTAATTTTCCCGTTAATCTAAACAAAATGCTTTCTGTGTAAAGAGTGTCAAGTAAATCTAACCTTAGGCAAGAATTTTTGAAAACGTTCGTCCCTGGTCCAATTCACGGATTGAAGAGTAATCTTCCTGTTAATCTAAGACAAATCCCACCTATTTACCGAAATTCAAGCAAATCAAGCCATAAAAAACATTTTTCAAATCGGTCAGACCCTGGTCCCCTTTTCGGAGAGGAGGGTAGTTTTCCTGTTATCTAAGCAAATGGCCACCTATATACAGAATTTCAAGTAAATCAAACTATAAATAAGATTGAGAAGAACCTTCCTGTTAATCTAAAGCCCAGTTATGTACCAACTTTCAAGTAAATCCAGTCATGGAAAACATTTTTCGAATAGGTCAGTCCCTGGTCCCCTTTTCGGAAAGAAGTGTGGAATTCTGTTAATCTAAGCAAAAGGTCACCTGTGTAAGGAGTATCAAGTAAATCTAAACTTAAGTAAGAATTTTTGAATAGGTTAGTCTCTGGTTCGTGTCACGGATAGAAGAAAATAATAATAATAATAATAATAGGTCAGTCGCTGGTAGAATTCATGTAGAGATGAAGAGTCTTCCTGTTAATCTTAACAAAAACCTACTTATGTTCCGAAATTCGGAAAGAAGTGGGGAATTCTGTTAATCTAAGCAAAAGGTCACCTGTGTAAAGAGTGTCAAGTAAATCTAACCTTAAGTAAGAATTTTTGAATAGGTTAGTCTCTGGTCCGTTTCACGGATTGAAGAAGAATCTTCCTGTCATTCTGAGAAAAATCCCAACTTTGTACCGAAATTCAAGTAAGTCCAGCCATACATACGATTTCTTAGAATATATCAGTCCCTGGACCAATTCACCGAGAGAAAGGCAGTTTTCCTGTTAATCTAAGCAAAAGGCCAGCTGTGTCTAATTCCCGTAAAGAAGTGTAGTCTTCCTGCTAATCTAAGCAATTGGCCACCTATGTACCGAGTTTCAAGTAAATCGAACTATAAATTGGATTTTTTATAGGTTAGTCCCTGGTCAATTAACGAATAGAAGAATAATCTTCCTGTTCATCTAAGAAAAATCACACCTATGTACCGAAATTCAAGTAAGTACAGCCATACATAAGACTTCTTTGAATAGGTCAGTCCCTGGTCAAATTCACGGAAAGAAGGGTAGTCTTCCTGTACAGCTTAGCAAAAGGCCACCTGTGGAAACAGTGTCAGGTAAACATAACCTTAAGTAAGAATTTTTGAGCAGATCAGTTTCTTGTCCGCTTCCTGGAGAGAAGAAGATTATTCCTGCCAATCTAAGAAAAATCCCACCTTTGTACCGAAATTCAAGTAAATTCAGTCATAAAAAAAATTTTTCGAATAGGTCAGTCCCTGATCTCCTCCCAGAGAGAAGGCCACCGTACCGAATTTCAAGGTAAATCGAACGTAAAATTAACGTTTTTCGAATAGGTCTATCTCTGGACCAATTCGAGTGAAGAAGTGTAGTTGTCCTGTTAATTGAAGCAATATGCCACCTCTGTGCCGAAGTTCAAGTAAATCGAACCTTAAATAAGATTTCTTTGAATAGGTCAGTCGCTGGTCCAATTCATGGATAGAAGAAAAGTCTTCCTGTTAATCTAAACAAAAAGCTACCTATGTACCGAAATTCAAGTAAATACATCCACATTTTTCGTCCCCTTTTCGGAGAGGAGGTTAGTCTTCCTGTTATCTAAGCAAAAGGCCACCTGTATACAGAATTTCAAGCAAATCAAACTATAAATAAGATTTCTTCGTATAGGACAGCACCTGGTCCAATTCACGAAGAGGAGAAGAATCTTTCTGTTAATCTAAGCAAAGGCCCACTTATGTACCAGCTTTCAAGTAAATCCAGCCAGGAATAGGTCAGTCTCTGGTCCCCTTTCCGGAGAGAAGTCTGGATTTCCTCTTGATCTAAGCAATAGGCCACCTATGTACCGAACTTCGAATAAGCCGAACCATAAGTAACAAGTTTTGAATAGATCAGTCTCTGGTCCACTTTCCGGAAACGAGTTTGTCTTCCTGTTAATCGAAGCAATATGCCACCTATGTACCGAATTTCAAGTAAATCGAACCTTAATTAAGATTTTTTGAAAAGATTAGTCCCTGGTCCAATTCAAGGACAGAAGTGGAGTCTTCGTGTTAATCTAAGCAAAACCACACCTTTGCACCGAAATTCATAAAAAAGATTTCTTTGAATAGGTCAGTCCCTGGTCCACTTTTCGGAGAGGAAGTTAGTCTTCCTGTTAATCGCAGCAATAGGCTACCTATGTACCGAATCTCAAGTAAATCGAACCTTAAATAAGATTTTTTGAATAATTTAGTCCTTGGTCCAATTCACGGATAGAAGTGTAGTCTTCCTGTTAATATAAGCAAAATTCCACCTATATATAGAATTTCATGTAACTCGAACCTTAAATAAGATTTTTTGAATATTTTAGTCCCTTGCCAAATTCACGGATAAAAGAAGAATATTCCTGTCAATCTGAGAAAAATCCCACCTATGTACCGAATTTCATGAATAAGATTTCTTTGAATAGGGCAGTCGCTGGTCCAATTCATTGATAGCAGAAGAGTCTTCCTGTTAACCTAAACGAAAACCTACCTATGATTCGAATTTTAAGTAAATCCAGTCATAAATAAACATGTCCCTGGTCCCCTTTCCGGAAAGAAGGCCACCTGCGTAACGCAATTCAGGTAAATCATACGTAAAATAAACTTTTTTCGAAAAGGTCTGTAGAGGGTAGTTTTCCTGTTATCTAAGCAAATGGCCACCTATATACAGAATTTCAAGTAAATCAAACTATAAATAAGATTGAGAAGAACCTTCCTGTTAATCTAAAGCCCAGTTATGTACCAACTTTCAAGTAAATCCAGTCATGGAAAACATTTTTCGAATAGGTCAGTCCCTGGTCCCCTTTTCGGAAAGAAGTGTGGAATTCTGTTAATCTAAGCAAAAGGTCACCTGTGTAAGGAGTATCAAGTAAATCTAACCTTAAGTAAGAATTTTTGAATAGGTTAGTCTCTGGTTCGTGTCACGGATAGAAGAAAATAATAATAATAATAATAATAATAGGTCAGTCGCTGGTAGAATTCATGTAGAGATGAAGAGTCTTCCTGTTAATCTTAACAAAAACCTACTTATGTTCCGAAATTCGGAAAGAAGTGGGGAATTCTGTTAATCTAAGCAAAAGGTCACCTGTGTAAAGAGTGTCAAGTAAATCTAACCTTAAGTAAGAATTTTTGAATAGGTTAGTCTCTGGTCCGTTTCACGGATTGAAGAAGAATCTTCCTGTCAATCTGAGAAAAATCCCACCTTTGTACCGAAATTCAAGTAAGTCCAGCCATACATACGATTTCTTAGAATATATCAGTCCCTGGACCAATTCACCGAGAGAAAGGCAGTTTTCCTGTTAATCTAAGCAAAAGGCCAGCTGTGTCTAATTCCCGTAAAGAAGTGTAGTCTTCCTGCTAATCTAAGCAATTGGCCACCTATGTACCGAGTTTCAAGTAAATCGAACTATAAATAGGATTTTTTATAGGTTAGTCCCTGGTCAATTAACGAATAGAAGAATAATCTTCCTGTTCATCTAAGAAAAATCACACCTATGTACCGAAATTCAAGTAAGTCCAGCCATACATAAGACTTCTTTGAATAGGTCAGTCCCTGGTCAAATTCACGGAAAGAAGGGTAGTCTTCCTGTAAAGCTTAGCAAAAGGCCACCTGTGTAAACAGTGTCAGGTAAACCTAACCTTAAGTAAGAATTTTTGAGCAGATCAGTTTCTTGTCCGCTTCCTGGAGAGAAGAAGATTATTCCTGTCAATCTAAGAAAAATCCCACCTTTGTACCGAAATTCAAGTAAATTCAGTCATAAAAAAAATTTTTCGAATAGGTCAGTCCCTGATCTCCTCCCGGAGAGAAGGCCACCGTACCGAATTTCAAGGTAAATCGAACGTAAAATTAACGTTTTTCGAATAGGTCTATCTCTGGACCAATTCGAGTGAAGAAGTGTAGTTGTCCTGTTAATTGAAGCAATATGCCACCTCTGTGCCGAAGTTCAAGTAAATCGAACCTTAAATAAGATTTCTTTGAATAGGTCAGTCGCTGGTCCAATTCATGGATAGAAGAAAAGTCTTCCTGTTAATCTAAACAAAAAGCTACCTATGTACCGAAATTCAAGTAAATACATCCACATTTT
This sequence comes from Ceratitis rosa, assembly GCA_037013455.1. Classification (NCBI taxonomy): domain Eukaryota; kingdom Metazoa; phylum Arthropoda; class Insecta; order Diptera; family Tephritidae; genus Ceratitis; species Ceratitis rosa. The sequence continues at coordinate 2,594,336 of JAWMAG010000007.1, forward strand.
TCGTCCCCTTTTCGGAGAGGAGGTTAGTCTTCCTGTTATCTAAGCAAAAGGCCACCTGTATACAGAATTTCAAGCAAATCAAACTATAAATAAGATTTCTTCGTATAGGACAGCACCTGGTCCAATTCACGAAGAGGAGAAGAATCTTTCTGTTAATCTAAGCAAAGGCCCACTTATGTACCAGCTTTCAAGTAAATCCAGCCAGGAAAAACAATTTTCGAATAGGTCAGTCTCTGGTCCCCTTTCCGGAGAGAAGTCTAGATTTCCTGTTAATCTAAGCAATAGGCCACCTATGTACCGAACTTCGAATAAGCCGAACCATAAGTAACAAGTTTTGAATAGATCAGTCTCTGGTCCACTTTCCGGAAACGAGTTTGTCTTCCTGTTAATCGAAGCAATATGCCTCCTATGTACCAAATTTGAAGTAAATGGAACCTGTTTTTTTTTTTTTTTTGAAACATTAATATTTATTTATTGAATCTGATTCGACTTCGGAAGCCTAGCAATAAGTAATAAAATCTTAAACTAAATTAAAATATAAAGCCCATTAGTAGGAATGGGCTGCTGGTTTGACGTTTGGTTTGAGGCTGCTCTATCTCTTCTCCGCAGGCGGGTTTGACTTGTTGCATGGGCCAAGGTGTTAGCCAACGGTTCAGATGGCTACGCAGTTTTGTTAAGTATTTTTTTGCTGCGATTTCAATTTCTTCCTTGATGGTAGGTATATTTAGATCTCTATGAATATTTTCATTACGCATGTACCATGATGCGCCCGTTATTACTCTTAACGTTTTCGATTGGAATCTTTGAATTATATCTATATTCGTTGTGCAAGCTCTGCCCCATAACTGGATTCCATACAACCATATCGGCTTTATTGTTGCATTATATAAGAGGACTTTGTTGCTAAGGCTAAGTCCAGACTTCTTGTTTAAAAGCCAATGTAAACTGGTAGATTTGAGTTCAAGCTGCAGCTTTTTAGTTGCAATGTGTCGTCTCCAGGTTAAGCGCCTGTCCAAGTGGATTCCGAGGTATGTAATTTCGTCAGCTCGCGATATTGAAACATTGTTGAGCTAAACAGTAGGACACGTTTTGTGTTTGCAGTTGTTTTCATTAACTTTTAGTTAGTTTTGTGGCTGTAATGGGGCATTTATGTCGACTTAGTATAGCAGTATCATCCGCAAATGTTGACGTAATTTCTTCGTCACCTGTAGGAATATCTGCGGTAAACAGTATGTACAATATTGGTCCAGAACCACTACTTGGGAACACCTGTCGTAATTGGACACTCTTCTGTTATGTATTCATTTACTTTTACTTTGAATTGCCTGTTGGGTAAGTAGGATTCAAGGATATTGTAGAACGTGCTAGGTAATGATTTTTTAACTTTGTCAAATGCTTGCGCCACACCAAGAAAAACGGCCGAGCAATACTCTCGTATTTCGAAAGCTTTCCTTATTTGATTTGTTATAGGATTTACTTGTAACAATTGTGCCGTGTTTTTCCCTAAAACCACTGTTCATAAAAATATGAACATAAAATTCTGCAGCAACATAGTTAGGTTTTAGAAACAAATAAATACACATAGGTACACATGTAAATATAAACATATAGAAACTTATTCTTCTACAGTCCACTAAATATCAAATGCATTGATAAGCAGAAAATTTGTAATGTGAGCCATTGATCATAAGAATGTGAAGATCACTGCTTATCTTAATAGTTTAAAGTAAACATATAACTTGAAATTTAAGAAATACATCATAAACAGTAAACATAAAATGCATTCAAGTGCATACACACTGATACACATATGTATGATTATTTATTCTTACGCACAAAAACATATATATGGCACTGGAGTGTCAAAATGATATGCACACAAACATGTATAATTAGTCGATAAAGATAGTTTTAGGAATTTGTATAGAAGCCGAGAAATTATTGAAATACAATCAGAATGAATTAATTCTCCCTTTAATTTTCCCCCACCAGCGGTAAGAGATTTTAGATACTTCATTGTGGTATTAACATTTGGTCAATCGAGCCTTAAGAAAAGAGCTCAGCGCAAGTATTATAAGCCTCTTAAAAAAAATAGCATTACTAAACAAATAAATTTATGTAAGACGGAACAGCAGAGTCTGTCCGCATTAATTAAATTATACTTAATTTAGTATACTACAAAATTCGCCTAAGATAATAAGCGAAAAGCGTTTCCGTAGCTCACAACGGAGAAGTGAAAGTGCTAAAAAGCGTATCCGTGGCTCACAACGGATAAGTGAAAGTGCCAATAAGCGTTATCGGGCTAAAACACCAACAGTCAACATAGAGAACTTGCTGAAACGACAAAAGGAGTTGGGCGATCTTGCTGCGCTGGAAGACCAGAAAATATTAAGCGGCAAAATAAGGAAAGCTTCTTGTCTTGAATATATTCAACATTTTCAGATTGTGATGACTAATTTTAACGCCAATCATGCAAAAATTATGGCGAAATAGGGCCAAGAAGCCGAAGAATACGTTGCAAAAAAATATTATGAGCATATAATTCAAATAACTGAAAGATCCATTCAAAATTTGAAGGCACAGAATGCAGACGAAGATTCAGCAGTAAGCGGCATAAAAATTAAGCTTGGAGCGGTGAGAGAAAAAGAAATAAGTGAATTTGAGCCATTAGATTTCATTTCCGACATAGAAAGAAGATTTCAACGTCGAGGAATAAAGCTTCTATTAACTTTAGCTCAACTTAAGAAAAACGAAACGCATCCAATTTATGGTTTAAAATACCTTTTACACCGAAGAATCACGGTGGAAGAAGTGCTTAAGCGTAATGGTCCCGTGCAATGCACAAACTGTCAGGAATTTGGTCACACAAAATCCTATTGTACTTTACGTACCGTTTGCGTAGCATATGGTGATCTTCACTATTCTACCAAATGCACCTTGAATAAAACGGATGCATCACAAAAAAAGTGTAGCAACTGCGGTGGTAATCACACCGCTAATTATAGAGGTTGTCCGATTTACAAAGACTTAAAATCTAAACTTTCTCAGGGTATACAAGCCAAACGGAACCAACTCCCATATACTACTTCCATTCCGAGCCTTTCCTACATACCCAGCTCAAATATTGGACGAATGTCCTATGCCAACGTAGTAAAAGCCAATGTACAGGCTCAACCAGTCACCCCATCCAGTACTGGAGTTGAGACCATGGTTCTTAACCTAACCCAGTGCATGACACAATTTATGTCAACCATGCAAAGTATGGTTCGAGACCTAATAAAGGCGCAAAACCAAATGCTCCAAACCCTGTTGACCAAAAAATGAGTGAACTCAGGATTTGCTTATGGAATGCTAATGGTGTCAACCAGCATAAATTAGCACTCAAATTATTTTTACAGACCCACGAAATTGATGTTATGCTTATATCTGAAACACATCTCACCCAGAAGTATAATTTTTACATCCCTGGGTTTAAGCTATACAACACTAATCACCTAGATGGCAAAGCATATGGTGGCACAGCTATACTCATAAGGAACCGTTTAAAGCATAACTTTCTTAATTCCTTTTCAACAAATTGGTTGCAGTCAACCTCGATCACCCTTAAAAATAGTGGGGTTGACCTTACTTTAGCGGCAATTTACTGTCCGCCACGTTTCGTAATAACAGAAAAACAATTTAGCGACTTTTTTATGCCTCTAGGAGATAGGTTCCTTGCTGGAGGTGATTACAATGCGAAGCATACTCATTGGGGATCGAGGCTAATTAACCCGAAAGGTCGTCAGTTATATAACACGATCATAAGTACACAAAATAGTTACGATTTTATCTCCCCAAGACAACCAACTTACTGGCCTACGGACTCAAGGAAATTACCTGACCTGATTGACTTTGCAGTCACTAAAAACGTAGATAGGAGTTTAGTATTTGGTGAAACCTGTGCTGACTTATCTTCTGATCATTCCTCAATAATCATTAAGTTGAACGAACAACCAATTGAAAGTGAGCATGCTTTTCGACTTACTACATCAAGAACTGGCTTAAATATAAAAATTATATTAGCAGTCATATATAGACCAATCCGCAAATAGAGAGAGGAACTGATGTTGAAAACGAGTTAACAGTGTACTTGCAACAGCGGCAACTATAGCCACACCAGAGCAGAAAACAGGAGCAAAAACATTGATAACTAATAGCGACGCAAAAATTCGTCTTAAGGTGGCAGAAAACAAACTAAAAAAGGCATTAAGGTACGAAGAAGAAAAAAATTCAAACATCTTATGACGTCTTTGTCTTCCAACATTTCTACTAAAAAATATCAATGGAAAGCTAGCGAAAACCTTAAGCCGCCAGAAAGCACTGAAGTACCGTTAAGACTGCGTAATGGTTCATGGGCAAGAACGGATGAAGAGAAGGCGTCTTGTTTCGCAGAGCACCTCAGCACAGTATTTCAACCAAATACTGCTACATATAGTGCACCTTTGTCACCGACCCATACTGCTCCTAGATACACTGTTACTTGCGGAGCATCTGTGTCTGAACTAAAAAACACTATTGGCGCCTTAAATCCAAAAAAATCTCCAGGAGACGATCATATCTCACCAAAAATGCTAAAAGAATTGCCAAGCATTGCTCTCGTTTTTCTTGCAAAGCTTTTCAGTGCCATTTTGATGCTAGGATATTATCCACAACTCTGGAAAAAGTCGCAGATAATTATGGTAGTTAAACCAGGTCAAGACGCAACCCTGCCGTCATCATATAGACCAATCAGCCTGTTGCCTTGCCTATCAAAACTTTTCGAAAAAGTGCTGCTCTCAAAAATTACTCCTTTTCTCCATCAAAATGATATTATTCCTACACATCAATTTGGTTTTCGGGAAAAACACGGCACAATTGAACAAGTAAATCGTATAACAAACGAAATAAGGAAAGCTTTCGAAATGCGAGAGTATTGCTCGGCTGTTTTTCTTGATGTGGCACAAGCATTTGATAAAGATAAAGATGTGGTATGATGGCCTCATTCATAAAATTGAAAATTCATTACCTAACATGTTCCACAATATCCTTGAATCCTACATAACCAACAGGCGATTCACAGTAAAAGTAAATGATTACATAACAGAAGAGTGTCCAATTACGACAGGTGTTCCCAAGTAGTGGTTCTTGGACCAATATTGTACATACTGTTTACCGCAGATATCCCTACAAGTGACGAAGTAATTACGTCAACATTTGCGGATGATACTGCTATACTAAGTCGATATAAATGCCCCATTACAGCCACAAAAGTGCTACAGCAGCATCTTAAACAAATTGAAGAATGGCTAGCGAAATGGCGCATAAAAGTTAAAACAAGTGCAAACGCATAATTTTTACATTAAGGCCAAAAACGTGTTCTACTGTTAAGCTCAACAATGTATCAATACCGCAAGCTGACGAAATTACATACCTCGGAATCCACTTGGACAGACGCTTAACCTGGAGACGACACATTGCAGCTAAAAAGCTGCAGCTTAAACTCAAATCTGCCTGTTTACATTGGCTTTTAAACAAGAAGTCTGGACTAAGCCTTAGCAACAAATTCCTCTTATATAAAGCAACAATAAAACCGATATGGATGTATGGGAACCAGTTTTGGGGCACAGCTTGCACGACGAATATAGATATAATTCAAAGATTCCAATCGAAAACGTTAAGAGTAATAACGGTCGCACCATGGTACATGCGTAATGAAAATATTCATAGAGATCTAAATATACCTACCATCAAGGAAGAAATTGAAATCGCAGCAAAAGAATACTTAACAAAACTGCGTAACCATCCGAACCGTTTGGCTAACACCTTGGCCCATGCAACAAGTCAAACCCGCCTGCGGAGAAGAGACAAAGCAGCCTTCTAAAGAGCAACGTCAAGCCAGCAGCCCATTCCTACTAATGGGCTTTATGTTTTAATTTAGTTTAAGATTTTATTACTTATTGTGAGGCTTCCGAAGTCGAAGCAGATTCAATAAATAAATATTAATGTTTCAAAAAAATAAAAAAAAAAACTATAGAAGAAGCTTTGAAAAACAAATTTGACTCTCCAGAAGAAATAAGAGAGTTTAAGACTAAGCTTCAAATATAATTTGAATATGTTGAAGAAGCATTTTCCGAAACTCGAAGTGTCCATTTGAAATCCATAACTCAGGAATCAATCGAAGAACAAATGGAGGATTTACGTGAAAATTATGGCATTAGTATTGAAAAGTTAACAAACAAACAAATAATGTGCACACCAATACAAACTTTGTCATCTACGATGAAACTTCAAGAAATAAAAATTCCAGTATTCTATGGGGAGATGAAGCAATAGTCATCATTTCGCGATCTTTTCGAAGGTTTAGTGCATAATTCAAAGCACTTTACTGAAGTAGAAAAGATGTTCCGTCTGAAGTCATCATTAGGAGGAGAAGCTGGAAGATTAATTCAACATTTACTAGTAACCGAATCCAACTATGAAGCTGCTTGGAAATTACTTCAAGAACGATATGAAAACTTAAGGCTCACCACACAGGTAGACAGACTTCTCGATCAACCCAGAGCAAATGGGGAAAGTGCGGCTAGTATAAAACAGCTTTTGGATACCACTAAAGAGTGCGTTTATGCTCTTAAAGGGCTTAAATTAAATTTAAATGACGAACAAGAAATTATAGCCACAATAGTTGTTCGGAAATTTGATAAAGAGAGTCTCCGTCTATATGAACAAAATATCAAGAAAACTAGGGACATCCCAACCCTAGATTATGTTTTTAAGTTCCTAGAGCAGCAATATCAAGCGTTAGAAACTATTAAAGACAGGAAACAAAATAAATGGAGCAGCCAAAAGCAACCATAACGATCGGCTACATTTTATACAACTGCACAAAAAACGTGTGCATATTGCAATAGTCCTGGGCATCAAATTGGTGAATGCAGAAAATTCCTAATATTGACTACGATGAATCGAAGGAATTTTATAATGAGCAATAAGCTCTGCAATATTTGCCTGGATCACGTGTTTGTAGGAAATTGTAAAAATAAGATAAAATGTAGTAAGTGTGGAAGAAATCATCATATTTTACTGCATTATAACGAGTTCCAGAAGAAAACAGGAACAAGTGAAGAAAACAATATTAAAAAATCATCCACAATGATGACAAAAAACAGCGAAACAGCCATACTTCTAGCAACAGCTCAAATACCAGGTGTGTTTGTTGAAGGTTGCCGGTTTTACTAGTAGATGTCGTTAGCAATATGTATAAATTTCTATGATTTGGCATGTATGTAATTTTTTTCTATTGAAATTAACCTACAAAAATACGCAAGTCACATTCCGCCAAAATAATAGCGTCATATTTCTTTACCTCAGTGAATATTTCGAGTTTCGCTCCAAGTAAATCGCATTTGCGGCATTCGTTGCTTTTCTTATTTCATCAAAAGAAAAAAGCAGCAGTTGCTGGTAGAAACTTATGGTGAACATGCTACAGTGATTAGAACATGTGAGACATGGTTTCCTCAATTTAAAATTGGAGATTTCGATTTGACAGACAATGAACACCCTGGTACAGCGAAACAGTTCGAAGACGAGGAATTGAATGTTGATCCAACCCAATCGCAACAAAAATTGGCAGAAACACTACATGTGACTCGAAGAGCAATTTGCCAACGTTGAAAAGCCATGGAAAAGATCCAGAAGTATGGAAAATGGGTGCCACACCAGCCGAACGATATACAAATGGAAAATTGAAAACCCGTTTGTGAAATGCTGCTTTACCGATTCGAAAGGAAATCTTTTCTGCATCGAATTGTCACGGGGGACGAAAAATGGATTTATTTTGAGAACCCGAAGAGAAAAAAGTCATGGCTTTCCCCTGGTGAAGCTGGCCCATCGACTGCAAGGCTAAATCGCTTTGGCCGTAAGACAATGCTCTGTGTTTGGTGGGACCAGTGTGGTGTGGTGTACTACGAGTTGTTAAAACCTGGTGAACCGGCCAATTTCAACTAACACGCCTGGTAAGAGTGAAGACAGCAAATGGGGAGTACGTGACAATGCGAGCACTAATCGATCAAGACTACAATTTCTGAAGAAGCGGCACAAGTACTACAATTGCCAAAAAGAAGAGAAATAACTGAACTACAAGGGCTTAGAAATACTACGGTAGGAGTTTCTAAATTCAAAGTCAATATAGAAATCAAGCCGATATTCCTAAGCACCGAAATCTTCAATGTTGAAGCACTGATTTTGCGAGTGTGCAACCAGATAAAACATTCAAATGGGATATAGAACAATTTAAAAATTATACATTAGCGGATCCCAACTTCAAAAGTCGGATCGAATCGACATCGTTATTGGAGCAGATGTATATGCTGATATATTAGAAGAAAGCCTATTTAAGAAAAATCGAGAAAAAATTATAGAATTCTTGCGTCGGTTACTACAACGTTGGAGAGGTTCTGGGAAATAGAAGACACCACGACACCAATTAATATAGCTGATGATGATGAATGTCTCCAGATATTTGATAAAACGACAATAAGAGATGAAAACAACAGATTCATAGTCAATCTACCGTTTAAAAAAGAAAAAGAATTAGGTGACTCTCGAAAACAAGCAATGGCGAGATTTTTTAATCTTGAAAATCGTTTTGTTTTAAATAATGAATTAAAAAAACAATATGTGCAATTTATGAAAGAATATTTAGAAATGGGCCACATGAAAAAAGCAAATAAAAAAATGTGCGGAAAATACTATTTGCCACATCAAGCCATAATTCGAGAAGACAGTATCACAACTAAACTACGAGTAGTCTTCGATGCGTCTGCAAAAACAGCAAATGGTAATAGTTTGAACGACGTCTTGTTCATAGGACCGATACTTCAAAAAGATATTTTTGACATCATTATTAAATGGAGACTTTGGCAATATGTATTAACAAGTGATATTGAAAAGATGTACCGACAAATTAATGTAGCAGAAGGTAATCAAGATTATCAACGAATATTATGGAGAGAAACGAAAGAAGCACCGATAGAAGAACACAAACTGCAATCAGTTACGTATGGAACAGCATCCGCTCTTTTTCTTGGAACGAGAACACTACAAGAAATTGCCAAATTTTGCGAGCCTTACAATAAATTGCTTTCAAATATCATTAAAAACGATTTCTACATGGACGATTTCATGACAGGAGCAGATAAATGAATGTAAGTTCATTCAGTCTAACATTTCGCAACAACTCCAAAAATATGAGTTTCACTTAAGGAAGTGGATGTCCAATAACAGTAAAATTAAAGCAACAACTCCAACAAATGGCGCCAATGAAGTAATACATATAGCAGAGGACGAAACGGTAAAGACATTGGGAATACAATGGGATCCTGTCAAAGACATGTTTGGATTTAATACGACTCTGTCAACGAAAGAAAAAATAACAAAAAGGCAAGCTTTGGGTTGGCCAATGACTATTATAGCAAAGTTGTTTATACAAAAACTTTGGTTAATGAAACTTAACTGGGATGAACTACTTGATGAAAAATTAACAAAAGAATGGCAAAAGTTTATGCAGCACGTACCAGCGATAAAAAGAATAAAAATTCCCAGATGGTATAAAACGAAAAATGACGTCAAATTTGAATTACATGGATTTGCAGATGCATCCGAGAAAGCTTACGCAGCAGTTGTGTATGTTAAGGTAGGATCAGTTACAACCATAGTTGCTGGTAAAACAAAAGTGAATTCTATTAAAAATAAGAAAACGTTACCAAAACTGGAGCTGTGCGCGGCTCACCTACTTGCTAAATTACTGCAAAGAATAAATACAATTATTAATCCAGAAGTTAAAATATTTGCTTGGAGTGACTCATCGATAACATTAGCATGGATAAAAAATTGCCGAAGTAAAGATAAGTTCATCAAAACGAGAGTAGAAGAGATAAAACTGCTGGCTTCAACTGCGATATGGCAACACGTCGGAACGAAAGACAATCCAGCTGATATAACATCCAGAGGGGTATTTGCGAACAAACTAGTGGAGCACGAACTATGGTGGAGCGGTCCTAAATGGCTACAAGAAGAAGAATATCAGTGGCCAACACAGAATAGCGTTAAAATCGAGGAATGAGGTAATAGATAAATATTCTAGTCTAAGCAAATTAATAGGAGTTGTAGCTTATATTTTGAGATTCATAAAAAGAATGAGAGGACAAAAATTTCCCACATACTTATTAAAATCAGAATTAGAAGAAGCTGAAGAGAAAATAATAAAATATCAGCAAAGTTACAATTTAGAGAGGAAATACAAAGCTTAGAATTCAAAAAAGAAATTAGTAATAAAAGTAGCATTGTAAGCTTAAATCCTATATTAGATAACAATGAAATTCTTCGCGTAGGAGGTAGATTAGGTAATGCAAAGTTTCAAATTGATCAAAAGCATCCGATAATATTAAATAAATCACATTTGTCCTCATTAATTATTGAAAATGTTCATAAAACAACCTAACATGGAGAAAATAAGTTAATGGAAGCAATGATTAGAAGAAAGTATTGGATAATGGGTTTAAAGAACTCAATAAAAAAGACCATTCGGGCTTGTAATCGCTGCATACGCTACCGCAAGGAAACAGCTAAGCAAATAATGGGAAATCTTCTAGAATTTCGAGTGTCGCCATCAAAACCATTCACACACGTTGGTGTAGACTATGCAGGTCCAATACATATGAAATGTTTTAGAGGTAGAGGACAAAAAACATTTAAACGATATATCGCTGTATTTGTATGTATGGCAACAAAGGCTATTCATTTAGAGGCAGTAAGTGATTTAACAACTGAAGCATTTCTAGCTGCTTTAAAAAGATTTGTTGCCAGACGGGGTAAAAGTCAGCATATACCTATACTCAGACAATGGAACAAAATTTATCGGAGCTTGTAGAAAGTTAGACTTAGATTTCAAAAAAGTAATCAATAAAAATTCAGCGATAGCTCCTCCAAAAGCATCCGATAATATTAAATAAATCACATTTGTCCTCATTAATTATTGAAAATGTTCATAAAACAACCTTACATGGAGGAAATAAGTTAATGGAAGCAATGATTAGAAGAAAGTATTGGATAATGGGTTTAAAGAACTCAATAAAAAAGACCATTCGGGCTTGTAATCGCTGCATACGCTACCGCAAGGAAACAGCTAAGCAAATAATGGGAAATCTTCTAGAATTTCGAGTGTCGCCATCAATTCCATTCACACACGTTGGTGTAGACTATGCAGGTCCAATACATATGAAATGTTTTAGAGGTAGAGGACAAAAAACATTTAAACGATATATCGCTGTATTTGTATGTATGGCAACAAAGGCTATTCATTTAGAGGCAGTAAGTGATTTAACAACTGAAGCATTTCTAGCTGCTTGAAAAAGATTTGTTGCCAGACGGGGTAAAAGTCAGCATATACCTATACTCAGACAATGGAACAAAATTTATCGGAGCTTGTAGAAAGTTAGACTTAGATTTCAAAAAAGTAATCAATAAAAATTCAGCGATAGCTCCTCCAAAAGCATCCGATAATATTAAATAAATCACATTTGTCCTCATTAATTATTGAAAATGTTCATAAAACAACCTTACATGGAGGAAATAAGTTAATGGAAGCAATGATTAGAAGAAAGTATTGGATAATGGGTTTAAAGAACTCAATAAAAAAGACCATTCGGGCTTATAATCGCTGCATACGCTCCCGCAAGGAAACAGCTAAGCAAATAATGGGAAATCGTCCAGAATTTCGAGTGTCGCCATCAATTCCATTCACACACGTTGGTGTAGACTATGCAGGTTGTAGGAATCTACTTAAACATTTGTAACTAATAATTTTCACGGATTTTCAAAATTTCAGTTTATTTGATTAATCATTATATATATATATGATATATACACGGGGTGTCCCAAAAATAACCGAACTTTATATTTAAATCATACAACATACAGCGCCATCTATTGAAAATTTGCAACATTAAAAAGATACATTCATCCTCTTTCAAACGCACCTGCCTTCATGTAAGTCGGATGACAGATGTAAAAGTGACAGTCATTTCAATAAAACCAAAAGTGTGCTAATGGTTCAAAAAAAAAAAATAAGAGCAAATGTAAAATTTTGTGTCAAACTTGAAAAAAATTGAAAATGAAGTTTAAAAAATTAAAAAAAAAATGAAAAAAATGAAGCAGCCGTAACCGAGGTACTGAAGAACATTTCTATAAATGACATAAAAAAATCTATGCATGCGCTGGTTGATCGTTCCAAACGTTGTGTTGAGTCAAATGGAACCTATTTTGAATAAATAATAACTTTCAAAGATAATATATTGTGTATTTTACTATTTTATATCCAAAAAGTTCGGTTATTTTTGGGACACACCGTGTATATATTATATTTTATATTTGTTATTAAATTGTTTAGATGCATTGAAGTTGTTGCAAAATTCAGTTGTACACATTCTTGTTAATATACAAACCCACACACACATATATATATATATACATATATTTAAAATCAATATAATTGAAGAGTTTAACTTCTATCAATATCAGGAATTACAACAATCAACAATATTATCTATACGTAATAGAACAAATCAATATCAGGTTTTTATTAATTATAACAAATTATTATTTATCTTTAAATTTATATATATATATATATGTCATTTAACTTTTTAAATTAAGATAATTAATTTAAATCTTAATTGGTTTTTAATAAGTTTTTGTAAACTCTTTCTCCAAACATGCATAGATCACCCATACGCACACGTAATTTTACAACAACAGAAACACAAAATGAAATCAAGAACTCTAATACAGATTTAAATACAACACAAAATTTAACACAAGACATTCATACAAATAATTTTAGACCAAATTCTAATTCCATTAAATTACCTCCGTTTTGGAATGAATGTCCTGAAGCATGGTTTTTGCTTGTTGAAGGACAATTTGAAATTAACAACATTTATAATGATAATATTAAATTTCAAAATGTTTTAATTGCTCTTCAACGAGAAACTATTTTCAAAATTATTGATGTTGTTAATCCACCTCCATTGTCGAATAAATATGAAACAATTAAGAAAGTTCTTTGTGAGAGATTTTCTCTTAGTGAAGAAAAGAGATTGGAACAATTATTTTCAAATACTGAACTTGGTGATCGTTCCACTTTAGAGCTGTTTAGATATATGAAATCTTTAACTGGTTCAGATTCAATTGTTAATCATGAATTACTTTTCAAATTATGGATTCGTAAACTACTTCAACAAATTCAAATTCATTTACCTTCTTTTAATAATAAAAATAAAGATGAATTTATTATTTTGGCTAATAAAATTTTCGATTTAATTCATAACCCTCAAGTATCTGCAATAACTTCAACCTTTAATAATAATAATAATATTTCAGAACAATGTATTAAAAACAAGCTGATCCGGCAGACTCCGTACTGCCTCATCGATAAATAAAAGTCCTAATCTTTTGTATAAAATGATTTTAAAACAAACAAATCGAATCCGTATTTAATAAAAAAGCATTTATTGAATAAAGCATATTATTATTTTCGATACATCGTGCATATGACGATTGGGTGCTGTCATTCCCAAACACAACAATACTTTATTTGCCATCAATAAACACATATCTTCTGTCATGATCAATGTGTCATTGTAAATTTCTTCAGTCATTTGTAGTGTAGGATTCAATATACAATGTACGAATTTGATGCGGCAATGAAGATATTACGGAATCCTTGAGCGTATCATCCCAGTGCGAATCGTTCTCAAGTAAATGTAATAGTTGACATACCTCACGGTAAGTCGCACACGGCTGTCTATTAGCTGTATATCAGTTGTTTAAACGATGTCGGACCACGAACATTCACCAACAACAACCGCAAATAATAACATTCATCGTTATTTGGATATAGTTTTCTGTGTGCACGTGTTATAGTACACAGATATGGAGTAGCAGAAAAAAATACAAGCTTCTTTGCTGAATACTTATTCTGAACTAACTGTTCTCTTTATTAATTTCTTATTTATTCTTAAATTCTATGAAATAGGATACGCTTATGAATGTATGAGTATTTGTTTATATACATTCCATGGAATAAGCTGACTCTTATGTCTTTATTTGTTTGCTTGCATTCCATGGAATAAGCTGACTCTTATGTCTTTATTTGTTTATTTTTATTATCGCGAGGAATATATGTACATATGTTAATTATATTCGTCAGCGATTATAAAATATTTGACGGCTAGAGTTACTAGGGTATGTCAATATATGACTCCTCCGCCCCTAAGTTCAATGGTCTCCATTGAATAATTAATTAAATTTCTCAAAGTTCACTCTGGTATGTTGCAATTAATTTATAAAATATGGGTACAATTATTTATTGATTATAAATAAGTTCTTAGAAATAAATTTACTTTTCGCTTATATTATTGTCTGCTTTGGACTTAGCAATGGACCTATTCTCTCTGTTTTTTGTTTATCATTTAAGGCATTTTGTATTGATAATTCTAAGTTTACATTTGTGGTCTCATTTTTCTTATTTTTCTTCTTGTATATTATATATATCGCTAGAATTCCTATTGTTAATAACAATATTGTTAGTATATTTATTCCATAATTTATATTTTTATGAACTTTTAGTTCTTCAAGCTTATTTACGTTATTTTCTTGGGTTAATATTATTTCTGAGAAGTTAATTTTCCTTTCAAAATACAATGCGTTATTTTCTTTTTCGGGGTAAATATATTTTTCTTCTACTATAGCTTTTGTATTTTGGAAAGATTTATTTACTACCTCAATTTTACAATTATAAAAGTTTATTAACGCGTTCTTTTCGAGTATAATTTCTCTATTATCGCAATTTTGTTTTATTTCCATTTTGTATGCATTTTTTATTAAGATTGTATCGTCTTCGATTTCTTCAATTGTTGTTTTATTGTTATATTCAAATTTGCATTGCTTGGATGAACATATGTCAAATTCTTTTAAATTTTTGAAATGTGCCCCTTCTTTGTATTTATATATCTTGCTTCCTATTGTAATAGCATATTTTTGTTCTCCTATAATTTCAAAATGTTGACTATTAGGTAGTGGGGTTATTAGTGTTAATTGTGCCTTAATATGTGTTATAGGTATTTTTATAGCTAAGAGTAGTGAGTCATCTTTATATGAGAGTAGCCCTGTCTCTATGTGTTTTAATTTATAGATGTCAATATTGAATCTTTCGATTTCCTTTGTTGATAGTATGCTAGGATGTAATATGTTATGTCTTGCTGAAGCTATATTATCCTGAATTTGTTCAATTTTGTTTTCTAAATGTTTAAGTTTAAACATTTGATCGGAGTAGAGCATGTGTTTCATAATTTTTTCATTTGATCCGTTTATTTTTTCAAAAGTTTTTAGTATCTCTATTCTATCATTTTCTATGGTTCTTTTGAGTGTATTAATTGATTTATTAAAATTGTCGTTTATATATATTTGTTGAATAAGTTCTTAGAAATAAATTTACTTTTCGCTTATATTATTGTCTGCTTTGGACTTAGCAATGGACCTATTCTCTCTGTTTTTTGTTTATCATTTAAGGCATTTTGTATTGATAATTCTAAGTTTACATTTGTGGTCTCATTTTTCTTATTTTTCTTCTTGTATATTATATATATCGCTAGAATTCCTATTGTTAATAACAATATTGTTAGTATATTTATTCCATAATTTATATTTTTATGAACTTTTAGTTCTTCAAGCTTATTTACGTTATTTTCTTGGGTTAATATTATTTCTGAGAAGTTAATTTTCCTTTCAAAATACAATGCGTTATTTTCTTTTTCGGGGTAAATATATTTTTCTTCTACTATAGCTTTTGTATTTTGGAAAGATTTATTTACTACCTCAATTTTACAATTATAAAAGTTTATTAACGCGTTCTTTTCGAGTATAATTTCTCTATTATCGCAATTTTGTTTTATTTCCATTTTGTATGCATTTTTTATTAAGATTGTATCGTCTTCGATTTCTTCAATTGTTGTTTTATTGTTATATTCAAATTTGCATTGCTTGGATGAACATATGTCAAATTCTTTTAAATTTTTGAAATGTGCCCCTTCTTTGTATTTATATATCTTGCTTCCTATTGTAATAGCATATTTTTGTTCTCCTATAATTTCAAAATGTTGACTATTAGGTAGTGGGGTTATTAGTGTTAATTGTGCCTTAATATGTGTTATAGGTATTTTTATAGCTAAGAGTAGTGAGTCATCTTTATATGAGAGTAGCCCTGTCTCTATGTGTTTTAATTTATAGATGTCAATATTGAATCTTTCGATTTCCTTTGTTGATAGTATGCTAGGATGTAATATGTTATGTCTTGCTGAAGCTATATTATCCTGAATTTGTTCAATTTTGTTTTCTAAATGTTTAAGTTTAAACATTTGATCGGAGTAGAGCATGTGTTTCATAATTTTTTCATTTGATCCGTTTATTTTTTCAAAAGTTTTTAGTATCTCTATTCTATCATTTTCTATGGTTCTTTTGAGTGTATTAATTGATTTATTAAAATTGTCGTTTATATATATTTGTTGATTTACCGCTCCTATTATGTTGTGGTTGTTTTTATCTATTATTTCTAAGTGTTGTAATATGTTTTCCCTGTCTTCGTTGTCCATTGTCCCGAAAAGCCATTTATGTGTGGTCCCTATAGTATTAATTAGTCCTCTACGTTTCCTTTTCTCTTCTATTGGCATTAATGTATTTATTTTCGCTTTTATAATTTTTATTTCCTCATATAACATTTCCCTGTCATTCCTGTCATATATTTTAAAATTAGTTTCTAAGTTCTTTTCAATTTTATTTACAATTTCTTCGAATTCTTTAGGGTGTATTATATGTATAACTGTTGTCGTTTGGTTTACTATCTCTACTTCTCTGATCCTTATTTTTGCGTATCCCGTCTCATTCTCTAGTTTGTTTATTTGCAGGAGTGCGTTAATTGTCGTTATAATTGCTAGAATTATCGTGATTTTCGCCATTATAGTCCTGAAATTTAAATTTTCGTTTAATTTGATTTTTATAAGCTTTCCTGAATTTATTATCTTTTGATATTAAATGGTTTCCTTCTCTATTATAATTACTTATTTTCTTATATTTGGGTTGTGTTTTGCTAACTCTATAATTCTTTATATATTTATTCTGGAAATCTTGAATGTCTACTCTATTTTCTTTCCTATTAATATTATTTATTATATCTTCTTTCTGCTTTTGTAGATTTTCGGCAAATTTTGTCAATTCTTGTTCTGGGAGAAGGTTATTTATGAGATCAATTGGTCTCTTTTTTATCGTAGAATGTATAGTGTTATTATAAGCGGTTATTGCTTTGAATACTTTCTCCTTCAGATTGTCATTGTTATTTCCATCAGCATTAAAAATCCTTAAGTGTTCGTTTAGTGTAGAGTGTAATCTTTCGACATCTGAATTTCCTGTTTTATTATAAGTGGTTGTTAAATGTAGGTTTATTTTATTATCTTTTAAGAATTGTTTTATTAAGACTGTATCCAATTCATTGTCTGTTACTAGAGTTTCTGGTTTGCCTAAATATTGGATTCTTTCTTTTATGGCGTTTATAATTGATATCCAAGTTCTGTCTTTTAATGATTTAGCTGTTGCGTATTTTGTTAATTTATCAATGCTTGTGAGGTACATTACGCCTCTTTGTGGATACCAAATATCGAAATGAACAATTTCGTTATGTTTCGTGGGAGTGTCTGTAATATTTAAACTATGTTTGATGGGGTTTCTGTCGAATTTCGCCTTATTACATATTTCGCAGTTATTAATGTACTTTTGAATTTCCTTTTGTAATTTAGGGTAATAATGTGTTTTCCTTATTTCCTCTGTTATTTCGTTTATTCCTCTGTGATTATTTTCCAAGTGTTTATCTTCAATCAATGTTAAAAGTTCTCCTTTGTCTGTTATGTCTCTTAAAATTATGTTTGATTTCATTATTTTTAGTTTAGCATTATTTGCGAAAAATTTTATATATAACTCTTGAAATTGTAAAAATAGTTTGTCATCTGGGCAATAAACTACTACTAGTCCTTTTTCAGGTAAATTTTCTCGCATTAATTTTAAAATATCGCTTTCAGTTGTCACATTTATTGTATTTCTTATTTTCTTCTTATATAATATTATTTTTGTTATTGTTTGTCTTTGCGCTCTTTGAAGTATGAGTTGGTTTTTAAATATGTTAATTGCGTTTTCCGTTATTTTTATGTAATACGTACTGTCAGTTTCTGCACTGTGTACCGTATCTATGTCGTCATCGTTGAACATTTCATTTATATTTACTTCCGCCGTGTTATTATTTTCATAGTTTAGTCTGCTTAGGCCATCCGCAATTACATTTTCTTTTCCCTTTATATAGTTGATATCGAAATCGAACTCATTTAACTTAATTTTCCATCTTTGGAGCTTAGCATTTGGTTCTTTTAAGTTGCTCAGCCAAATTAATGGTCTATGGTCCGTTTTGATAGTGAAATGTCGGCCAAACAAGTAAGGACGAAAATATTTCGTTGCCCAAACTATTGCGAGTAACTCTTTTTCTATTGTACTATAGTTTTTTTCATGTCCGTTTAGTGATCTACTTGCATAAGAGATAACTTTATCGGTTTGCAGTAATGCCGCTCCTAAAGCAAAGTTGCTGGCATCTGTCACTAGTGTGAAAGCTTTATTGAAGTCTGGGTGGATTAAAATTGCATCTGCTTTTATTAGCTCTTTTAGTTTATTAAATGCTTTTATATAGTCTTTATCATTATGATTTATTTTCATATCTTTCTTTAAATATTTGATAATGTGATACGCCACTTTCGAGTAATCTTTAATAAATCTCCTGTAATATCCCGTAATTCCTAGAAATGCTTTAATCTCCTTAACGTTTTTTGGAAGTAGAATCTTTTCTATTGCTTCCACTTTCTCCGGGTTCGGTTTAATTCCTTCTTTTGTAATCATGTGGCCTAGGAACTTTGTCTCTTGCCTTAGAAAATTGCATTTATTTATTTGTATTTTTAGATTCTTCTCTTTTAATCTAATTAGAATTTTATTCAGTGATTCCACTTGATACTTGTAGAAAATATTAGGATGTCATCCATGTATACGATGCAAATTTTTCCAATATAATCTTTTAAAACTTCGTTCATTAGCCTTTGGAATGTTGCCGGTGCATTTCGTAATCCAAAGGGCATTCTTAAAAATTCGTAATGTCCGTTTGCTGTGGAGAACGCCGTCTTGTATATGTCGCGCTCGTCCATTTCAATTTGATGGAAACCTTTAGCTAAATCGAGAGTTGAGAAATATTGGCATCTTCCCAATTTGTCAAATATATCGTCTATATTTGGAATTGGAAATCTGTCCTCCGTAGTTACGCTGTTCAACTTCCTATAGTCGATTACAAGACGCCATTTTTGTTCATTAGTTGCGTCCAGCTTCTTTGGAACCAGCCAAATAGGGCTGTTGTAAGGACTAGAGGATGCTCTGATTATGCCTTGAGTTAACATTTGGTCTATTTGCTTTTCTATTTCCGGTTTGTGGATTTCTGGATATCGGTAAATTTTAGAGTAAACCGGAATGTCATTCTTGGTCATTATTCTATGTTTCGTTGTACTAGTAAATGTTAAATTTTCATCTTCATTATAAAATACGCTCTTATGTCTTTTAAGAATATTTCTGAGTTGATTTTTGTCTATACCGTTAAGGTGATTAGTGTCAACGAATTCTGTGACACATTTATCTCTTACATCGTTATTGAAGATTTCCACTTCATTTTCTTTATAACTTATTCTGTTGTATATTTCTTCTTCTTCTGTT
This sequence comes from Ceratitis rosa, assembly GCA_037013455.1. NCBI lineage: Eukaryota > Metazoa > Arthropoda > Insecta > Diptera > Tephritidae > Ceratitis > Ceratitis rosa. The sequence continues at coordinate 2,614,253 of JAWMAG010000007.1, forward strand.
AGATAGAAATTTATTGTTGCTTTATTTGTTTTTAAAATTCTGTTCGGGTAATCTATTATGCAGTTAAGTTTCGTTAAAATATTGTTACCTATGAGTCCGTCGAAGTTTTTGTTGAAGTTACATTCAAGAAATTCACATATGAAATCTTTTTCATTGAATTCTTTGAAAATTGGGAATCTGCAAAGTTTCTTAACTTGCATTGTTCTTCCCAGTGCTGTGACTTATACATTTATTTCGCTCTTCCATTTGGGTTCACAAACGTGCTCATTGATCAAACTGAACTCTGCTCCTGTGTCAATGATGAAATGTAGTTTACGTACATGTGTGCTTATTACTATATAGGGTAGTTGTTTCTTGTATCCCTCCGAAAATTTAATGCTGTGTTTCGAATATCCATTAGCTCTGGTCTATTACCATTAGATACTCCTGACCGATTATGATTTCCTGATTGATTAAAGTTTCTCCTTTGATATCCATTTCCCTGTTGGTTAAAATTTCTCTGTGGGTTAGAATTTCCCGGTTGGTTTTGACTCGTGTATGTTGTCTGATACGACATTCTAGTTTGGTTTGATCTGTTGCCATTATTGTTGTATTTATTATTATTATTATTGTTCATATTCATTGGAAAGTAGCCGCCGTCATATCTGTTGTGTGGCATATTATTGTTAAATCTGTTCCTGTTATAATTGTTATTGTTATTTATATATTGATTGGATCCAAACGATGTCCTATTATTCGTGTTATCGCTAAAATTAGTCCTACGGTAGCTATTTGTGTTTGGATCTTTCCTTGTTTGCCCAAGTGCTGTAAAGGTTTGATGTCGAGCTTCTAAGATGATTTTGTATGCTTTATCTAGATTATCAGGGTTTCTTGCTATAATCATTGGTTTTATAGGCTCTGGAAGATGTTCTTTGAATGCTTGTAGCGCTATTCTGTTCACTTCTTCCGTTGAAAAGCTCAAGTCATTATGCGCCAATATTCTATTATGTAGTTTGTTCCTAATTTTGTTAATTCTAAAGTGGTAATTTTCTATTGTGGAATCGAGTCTGGTGGTCTTCAGCTCGTCCATGAGTTCCGTTGAACTCCTCTTTTCCCCGCAATTGCTCAAAAGTATTGGTTTCAGTGTTTCCCAGTTATTGATTTGTCCGTATCTATGAATAATTTCCCTGGTTTTTCCTACGCATCTTCCTTTCAAGTAATTAAACAATATTCTTTGATTGTTTTCATCGAAGATTGTTATTGTGGGTAGTATGTCTTCGACCTGTCTAATAAAGTCCGTCAATTGGTTTGGGTCGCGTCCGTCAAATTCTGCAATTCCATTAATGCAGTTTAGGGTAAGTTGAAAGTGTGACATGACATTTGCCTCCATTTTTAAATAAAATAATTTATTTCAAATCTCTACTGTTTCTGAAAAATTTATCTACCCTTTGCATTTGCAGTTTTGAAAAGAAAATGACAATAAGAGATATTTATTTTAATTGACTTTTATGCGTATGCTTTTCTTTATGCTGTTGTATATATATGCTATATCTTTATATAACACGGAATAATTAGTAAATTATATCTTATTGTATGTCAATATGTCTTGTCAATTAAATATGAACAAAATATAAATATATGTATAACAAAAAAATGTTCAATTCATTTTTCTGCTTACTGTTTCTGTGGCTGCTTTTGCTTGCTCGTGCTTTTGTTGTTCTTGTTTTTTGTTGTTCTTGTCTTTTTGTTGCTCCTGTTTTTGTTGTTGTTGTTATGACACAGTCGTCAATCGACTGCTTTTGGTAATTCTTCCACAGCTTATTGTTGTTGTTGTTGCACGACACGCGTAGTGTACTACTATGCACGAGTATAATGTATGTATGTGTGTATGTAAGTTGAGTTGCGTTGAGTTTTATAAGCGGTGTTCCATTGCTTTTCCAACTCTCGAGCAACATCAGCGCTTCCACATTAAAATCAATTGTCATGCAATTTATTTTGTTTGATTTCTTCAAGATATTTCCACGCACATGCAGACACATGCAAATCACGCTAATTACAATCTGATTATAATTTCTTTTTCATAGTTTTCAAATACAATTCGATTTTGGAACGAATTTCCCGTGACACAGTGGAGTTTTTAATAATTTCTTTGATTTAGTGGCATTTATGCTTTCTTAATGTTGCTTTAAATGCACAGCAGTTTTTCACATTGAAGCATTCTTTCCAAGATATTTTTTTTTGTAAAATCACTTTTTAGTGTCGAGAAAATATTCATAAATATTTTAACAGTATTTTTGTGTTTGACAAAATTTTCACAAATTTTTTAGTTAATTTTTTTTTTTATTATTTCTTCACCAAAAACTTCTTTCTTTCGCAGCTGCACCGTGAGCGATAATCCAAGTGTTCACTTTTATCACGGTTTTCGCTTTTTTTTCGAATAGTTTTTTTTTTTTTTTTTTGTTTTTTTTTTTTTAAAAACAGTTTTTCTCGCCGCACTTGATGACAATTTGTGGAATTTCAGTAACTAACTTTTCACTACGTTCTTTGCGCCTTTTATTTATAGACGACTTTTTGCTGCTTACGCTAAGTTTCGAAAGTTTATATGAAATTTTCTCGTCGCCAGTTTTCTCATAAAGTAGCACTTAATTTCGAAGTTTAATATTTTATTAATTTAACAAATATAAGATTTCATTTATATCTTTTGGAAAAATGTGTGATAATTTCAAAAATCTTCTTTCAAAATTCTTCACGTTTATGTGAAATTTCCTCGTCGCCAGTTTTCTGTGTGCACGTGTTATAGTACACAGATATGGAGTAGCAGAAAACAATACAAGCTTCTTTGCTGAATACTTATTCTGAACTAACTGTTCTCTTTATTAATTTCTTATTTATTCTTAAATTCTATGAAATAGGATACGCTTATGAATGTATGAGTATTTGTTTATATACATTCCATGGAATAAGCTGACTCTTATGTCTTTATTTGTTTGCTTGCATTCCATGGAATAAGCTGACTCTTATGTCTTTATTTGTTTATTTTTATTATCGCGAGGAATATATGTACATATGTTAATTATATTCGTCAGCGATTATAAAATATTTGACGGCTAGAGTTACTAGGGTATGTCAATATATGACTATATACTGTGTAGATGCGACCCCGAGCATCTGAAGCAAATACATTTGGATGGTGTTCCTTGTTTTCGACGCTGAAACAATTTCGATGATGCGTTCCATGTGTAATAGCGTGGCATGTCAGCATACAGCTAAGTGCGAGCAAAATCATCAGTTTGACAGACTGTGAAGAAACTTGTTAATGTTGTCGACGGTGGATGTGCCGCCTCTCTGCTGCGTTAGATTCATTAAAATAAACTCGTTGACCATTTTCTAAATGGACTGCCAAATGGACTACTGTAGGGTGTCTTTCATGTATCGCAAATGAAAAGATACGCCAGATAGCTTCGTTGTGATAAAACTTAAGATTAATCTTTCGATTTCTATATAGTCTTATTAAAAAAATAATTGGACAGATTAACAACTGAAGTTAGCTAAAATTAAGTTTCTCGAAGCCGACCACTATTTATGTACTATGTATTTTGTGACTATGCAATTTTGTCGCGTTCGCGATTCACTTTCACTTTTGCTGAGTTTCGGAACGCGGTATTAGATCCTCCAACGCGCACGCGAATTTGAACTTTATACAGCGGATTACAAATTGACTCTCCATTTTATTTAGAAAACGTTTGTATGGAAAATAGAAAAATGATGTTTCGAGGATTTTCCCGGCAATTATTCGAATTTTTCTCACCTTTTAAACCTTCCCTAGACCTCCACGAATAATTAAAGACCACGATAAGATAAATCCGTTCAGCCGTTCTCGAGTTTTAGCGAGACTAACGAACAGCAATTCATTTTTATATATACATATAGACTAGCTGACCCGGCAGACTCCGTACTGCCTCATCGATAAATAAAAGACCTAATCTTTTGTATAAAATGATTTTAAAACAAACAAATCGAATCCGTATTTAATAAAAAAGCATTTATTGAATAAAGCATGAAGTTTTATTATTATTTTCGATACATCATGCTGCTTACTTACAAAACAGAGTTTTCCTGAAATACTGGCTATTTATAAGGTTTATATTTGATATTCACAGACACACACCGTTAAAATACAGTCTGTTAATTAATTTAGAGCTTTCTCATAAACTATATTTTTTGTTTTGTTTTGTGGTGCGTAAATAAACAAAGAAGACGGTTTTCCGACCCGTGAACACGCGACGTATAATTGTCCATGCGCGAAACAGGGAAACTCCAAGTTGATTCCACAAACTTCTAACGACTGTCCTTGCGATTTATTTATGGTCATCGCAAAGGCCAGACGTACTGGAAATTGTAAGCGTTTAAAATCGAATGGTAAGCCCGTTGGAATCATCGGTATCCGCGGGATCAAGACATCCTCTCCTTTGTATTTTCCTTTTATGATTGTCACCTCAATGACGTTATTCATCAGTCTTTTCACAGCCAGTCTTGTTCCAAAAACAAAAGTAAAAAAAAGTTTTGGTAAATTTAAATTACCAAAAGAAATCACACACACTAAGTGCAAGTGTAATGAGATATACGTGTGAAAATATACGTGTAAAAAATATATAAATAAAATAAAATAATATATTATTTATTAAATACATATATTGTATATTAATATTTAACATATTTTTTTATGAGATCGCAAGAAAGTACGAAATCTAAATATATTGTATGTTTAGGGTTATTTATGCACGCACTCGTTTATGTATGTTGATTTGTACTAAATGTGTAAACAAGATACACCTTCTGTTTTGGTACAGCTATCATAAGAATAAATATGTATATATGTATGCAGGAGCAGAGAACTTAAAATAACGAGAAGGTGCAATTGACTTTTGGTTCGATGCTCGATTGAAGTTTCTACAGAGCTAGAAAATCTCGCGAAAGGGATTCACCACTCTGTTAAAATTTGGCTGCAAACAAACAGAATTGATGGTTTAACATAAGAAAAAACTGTTATTCACTACAAATTAAATAAAACCAATGAAAATAGAATAGAAATATTTATATTATATATATATTATTTTGTTATTTAATTTTTCTAACCATCTATTTTATATCTGATATTTGTTATTTTTATATTTATTATTTACAAATCTACATGAAATTTATTTATTACATAAATATTTTTTTATAAATAATTATAATTAAAAATAACAAAAATAAAAATGAGAAACAAAACACCAAAAATACAAATACATTTATGTATATGTACACGTATGTACATACGCACGCGCTAATAACTACGCCACAGCATCACATAAAAATAAATTTTATAAATGATATTTTTTTATTTTTATGTTTATTACGTTATTAATTTTTTATTAATATAAAAAATATAATAAATAAAAATAAAAAAAAAATTAATTATTTTGAATAAGCGAAAGTAATTTGAACTTGCACCAGAAGCAAAAATACCAAAAACCCTTGTAGATCTTGCGCGCTACCAACTGTGCCACAGCACTTAAATATACGAAAGAATATGTTCTCCCAGTGCTCACTTCGTCCACAATCGACTTCGCTGATTTGCACAGTGCGCGCGCGTGTAGGCGAACAATGCGAACAGGATTACAATTAAATATGCTCATTAGTTTATGTGAATTAAAGGTGTAGTATTGCCAAATTTTCCCACATTTTGAAATAATTTTGTATTACTAAACTCTTTTAGATCTGATTCCGAATTATATTTATTGAAATCATTTGGTTTTCGGACGTTTAAGGAATATTCATTTTTTAATAGCAGTACAATTGTTCGCCTTATCGAGAGTATGTTTATGCGCAGCGTGTACAGAAATTTCTTCAACTTCTGATTTTTGTGAGCTATGGCTTGTGGAAGAGCTGCGCGCGGGGAGAGGTATTGCCAAAGATGGCTAGATACGAAACTCTTTATTTCGTGAGAGCGCTCAAAAATCCGCATTTTTTATAACATTTCTGAACAGTACCACTGTGATAGAAAAGTGACTTCTTTGGATTATTAGGTATATTTTGGGTATTTTATTACAAACAACGACAACTTTGAATACAATTTCACTAAAATATTTTATTGAGCAACAGTGAAATATTTAATTATATTAAGTTTTAAGAATAAAATTACAATAATTTCTTTAATATTTAATGCTGAAGCAAATTTCTTTAGAAACAAAAGCAATGGATTTTTTTATTGACAAAGTGGTACTGGTGTGTTTTGCACATCAGCTGCTGAATGTTCCCCGATCTGACACTCCTGCCAACATTAGAATGTGAGAAAGGGGGAACGCTCTCAGCTGCAATTTGAGTGATTTTGAGTAAGTTTCGTATCTAGTCATCTTTGGTATTGCTTGCGGTATACGCTTTGTTGACGATGCGAGGGATATTTTTTGCAAGTTCAACTAGCCGGCATTTAGGTATGTATGTATGTATGTTGTCATGGTGATGATGTATGTTTACAAATGAAGACATAATCTATATATATAAAAATGAATTGCTGTTCGATAGTCTCGCTAAAACTCGAGAACGGCTGAACGGATTTATCTTATCTTGGTCTTTAATTATTCTTGGAGGTCTAGGGAAGGTTTTATTGTCGGTAATGACCAAACTTAAATTATAGAAAAAGTTAAGCGAGTTTATTGAAATAAACAAGATGTAAAAACAAAAGTAAAAAAAAGTTTTGGTAAATTTAAATTACCAAAAGAAATCACACACACTAAGTGCAAGTGTAATGAGATATACGTGTGAAAATATACGTGTAAAAAATATATAAATAAAATAAAATAATATATTATTTATTAAATACATATATTGTATATTAATATTTAACATATTTTTTTATGAGATCGCAAGAAAGTACGAAATACCTTTTCGGTCACCGAACCACTAATTATCCATCCAAATGGAATAAGATCGCTGCCGATAACCATATCGATTTGAGCTGGAATGTGACAATTTGTGTCAGCTGGCTCAAGATTACTCAGTTCATGCCAGTTTTCACGACTAATTATAAAGATCGGAAGAAAATGTGTTAACTGAGGTAGCACTATTGCATGGGCCTTAATTATTTGCTTGGTTTCGGAAGAAACCAGCGTCAAAGAACAGTGTTTAAAGGCATTTTGGACCACTCGGCCGCCCATGACTGAAATTTTGACCCTGGAGTATTCGAACGGTAGTTTCAATTTTTTCTGTACTTTCGAAGAAATAAATTTCCTTTGGGAACCATGGTCAATCAAGGCCCGTAATTGAAATAATCCCCCTTCATATTTAACTGCCACAATGGCAGTTGGAAGGAGAACCTTGCTTTCGATATTGGAATGTACAGACTGTATATGTACTTGCTTTGAGCAGCACGGTTGCTTGTCGGGATTGGAACTGGTTTGTGGCTGTCGAGCTGGAATTGTAGGCTTTGCCGTTGTATGTTGTACTGTAGCTTCATGGGATCGGCTACTGGGACGTTAGCATGTGGTTTAACATCTACGTGTATATGCAGTAGAGTGTAATGCCTTTGTTGGCATTTCGCACATGTAAACTTGCTCTTGTTGTGGTTGGAAGAAAGGCAGTTTCTACATAGGTTGTTTTTCTGTACAACCTTACAACGTTCTTGTTCTGACATTTTGGGAAATTTTTGGCAGAATTTTAGGGGGTGGCTGGAGTTGCACACCTGGCAAGAATAAGCGTTCTTTAGCTCTACCATAAAATTTTGTGTCCTAATTAAAGCTTTTTGCTGAGCAGCATATGTAGCACTGGGTTTAGGCTTATTATGATGAAGCCTTTTTAGTCTTTCTACAACTTCGTACCGAGAAGTTAGAAATTCGCCCAATGGAGACCTAGGGGTAGGTATTCTTCTTGATGAGAGCGATTATTCCCAAAGTGGCAGTGTTGTTTCTGGTAGTTTTGTTAAGCAAATGTACACCAGTATAGGTATCCCAACTCTCTGTTGAAACTTCTTGAGAATGTAAGACAGACAGACAGTTGTTAACAGTTGTTTGAACCCTTTGTATTTGTTCGCTATTCTCGGATTGAATAGCAGGCAAGTTCATTAAAATTTTGACCTGATTATCCACTAAAATTCGTTTGTTTTCGTTTCTTGACCGAAGCGCTTCTCAAGCCAGATCGAAATTATCGTCATTCAAAAGATATTGTTTGACAACAGCACCGGCTTTTCCTTCCATTTAATACAGGAGGTTATATAGTTTTTAAGCACGGAAAAGCTTCGGGTGGTTAATGTGCACAGATGTGAACATGCCACGAAAAGCCGGCCATTCTTCGTAACCCCCGTACTATCTGTGTCGGAAGGAGGAACTTGTAGAAAAACATTGGAAGTACTTGATTGCTCTGAGGTGGCTTCTACACGGGATGGTCGACTCGGAGCATCCACTGTTCAGAGCATTTGTAGCTGGTCTGACATCTTGATTTGTGTAATTTCGTAGATGTTAAGGCATGCATCGTACTTGAATTGAGCTGATTCTTTGAACTTGTCAGGCAAGGTGTCATCCGTTTTAGAAAAACGTTATCAAGGGCAGCTTGCAGTCGTACAAAATGGTCGTTTAGACTTTTGTGTTTGACTTCGAGATACGATTCGATATGGTCTTCAATAGGTGAATTACCGAATCATGCACAGGATCTCATTAGGCTGTCACTTTCTGTTATAAACTTTTGCGCACAGGGCACGTACGCTTTAGTTCTTGAGCACGTTTGTGAGGATTCCCTCTTCGAACTTGCGGAATCTAGCGAAGTAGTTTTCGTTTTACCCTCAGTATCTGACATCTTTGCAAATTTCGCTTCTTGCTTTAGAGATTTTTTGGGACTGTGTCCATTGGCATTGAGGGATTTTAGGAAAAAAAGACTTTTTATGGCCGAAAAAATTTATTAAAGCAAGAAATTTCGAGAAATACCCACGCAGTAGGCAGTGAAATTAATATTTGCACTACTGTGGAAAGTGAATTTAGTATACCTATGTGCGAGTGTGTTTTTCTTTTTTTTGTTTTTATTGTCGGTAATGACCAAACTTAAATTATAGAAAAAGTTAAGCGATTTATTGAAATAAACAAGATGTAAAAACAAAAGTAAAAAAAAGTTTTGGTAAATTTAAATTACCAAAAGAAATCACACACACTAAGTGCAAGTGTAATGAGATATACGTGTGAAAATATACGTGTAAAAAATATATAAATAAAATAAAATAATATATTATTTATTAAATACATATATTGTATATTAATATTTAACATATTTTTTTATGAGATCGCAAGAAAGTACGAAATCTAAATATATTGTATGTTTAGGGTTATTTATGCACGCACTCGTTTATGTATGTTGATTTGTACTAAATGTGTAAACAAGATACACCTTCTGTTTTGGTACAGCTATCATAAGAATAAATATGTATATATGTATGCAGGAGCAGAGAACTTAAAATAACGAGAAGGTGCAATTGACTTTTGGTTCGATGCTCGATTGAAGTTTCTACAGAGCTAGAAAATCTCGCGAAAGGGATTCACCACTCTGTTAAAATTTGGCTGCAAACAAACAGAATTGATGGTTTAACATAAGAAAAAACTGTTATTCACTACAAATTAAATAAAACCAATGAAAATAGAATAGAAATATTTATATTATATATATATTATTTTGTTATTTAATTTTTCTAACCATCTATTTTATATCTGATATTTGTTATTTTTATATTTATTATTTACAAATCTACATGAAATTTATTTATTACATAAACGCACGTATGTACATACGCACGCGCTAATAACTACGCCACAGCATCACATAAAAATAAATTTTATAAATGATATTTTTTTTATTTTTATGTTTATTACGTTATTAATTTTTTATTAATATAAAAAATATAATAAATAAAAATAAAAAAAAAATAAATTATTTTGAATAAGCGAAAGTAATTTGAACTTGCACCAGAAGCAAAAATACCAAAAACCCTTGTAGCTCTTGCGCGCTACCAACTGTGCCACAGCACTACATGAAAAAGTTGTAGCATATCTTGCACTTAAAGCCAATCAAAAAAAAATAGAACATTGGTTTTTCTTCTTCTTATTCAGTTAAATATACGAAAGAATATGTTCTCCCAGTGCTCACTTCGTCCACAATCGACTTCGCTGATTTGCACAGTGCGCGCGCGTGTAGGCGAACAATGCGAACAGGATTACAATTAAATATGCTCATTAGTTTATGTGAATTAAAGGTGTAGTATTGCCAAATTTTCCCACATTTTGAAATAATTTTGTATTACTAAACTCTTTTAGATCTGATTCCGAATTATATTTATTGAAATCATTTGGTTTTCGGACGTTTAAGGAATATTCATTTTTTAATAGCAGTACAATTGTTCGCCTTATCGAGAGTATGTTTATGCGCAGCGTGTACAGAAATTTCTTCAACTTCTGATTTTTGTGAGCTATGGCTTGTGGAAGAGCTGCGCGCGGGGAGAGGTATTGCCAAAGATGGCTAGATACGAAACTCTTTATTTCGTGAGAGCGCTCAAAAATCCGCATTTTTTATAACATTTCTGAACAGTACCACTGTGATAGAAAAGTGACTTCTTTGGATTATTAGGTATATTTTGGGTATTTTATTACAAACAACGACAACTTTGAATACAATTTCACTAAAATATTTTATTGAGCAACAGTGAAATATTTAATTATATTAAGTTTTAAGAATAAAATTACAATAATTTCTTTAATATTTAATGCTGAAGCAAATTTCTTTAGAAACAAAAGCAATGGATTTTTTTATTGACAAAGTGGTACTGGTGTGTTTTGCACATCAGCTGCTGAATGTTCCCCGATCTGACACTCCTGCCAACATTAGAATGTGAGAAAGGGGGAACGCTCTCAGCTGCAATTTGAGTGATTTTGAGTAAGTTTCGTATCTAGTCATCTTTGGTATTGCTTGCGGTATACGCTTTGTTGACGATGCGAGGGATATTTTTTGCAAGTTCAACTAGCCGGCATTTAGGTATGTATGTATGTATGTTGTCATGGTGATGATGTATGTTTACACATGAAGACATAATCTATATATATAAAAATGAATTGCTGTTCGTTAGTCTCGCTAAAACTCGAGAACGGCTGAACGGATTTATCTTATCTTGGTCTTTAATTATTCTTGGAGGTCTAGGGAAGGTTTAAAAGGTGAGAACAATTCGAAAAATTGCCGGGAAAATCCTCAAAACAGCATTTTTCTATTTCCCATACAAACGTTTTCTAAATAAAATGGAGAGTCAATTTGTAATCCGCTGTATAAAGTTCAAATTCGCGTGCGCGTTGGAGGATCTAATACCGCGTTCCGAAACTCAACAAAAGTGAAAGTGAATCGCGAACGCGACAAAATTGCATAGTCACAAAGTACATAGTACATAAATAGTGGTCGGCTTCGAGAAACTTAATTTTAGCTAACTTCAGTTGTTAATCTGTCCGATTATTTTTTTAATAAGACTATATAGAAATCGAAAGATAAATCTTAAGTTTTGTCACAAATTAAATTATAAATCTTAAGTTAAATTTCTGAACGCAATCAAAATATTTGACATTAGATTTGACAACCAACTAATGTGTCAATCCATCCTGTCGCATTTCAGAGAACGGAAAAAAGTATTACGATATTATATTGTGTTACGAGTTACGATATCTATGAGTGCATCCTTCTATCTTTGTGGCTATGTGCGCGAGAACTTTCTTTACTTTGGTGATCCTTTGTGATAGTGACATTCCAAGTAATGTGCTTTTTTTTGTGATAGTGACACTTTACTGCTAAACGAGCGGGAAATTTTCTCACTTTGATTAATCACAATTTACGATGCCGAGGAGAAGACGACCTGACTTAGGTCGTCGTAGTCAATCAAATGTGCGAAGAGCTACCTCACGTGCTAACCGCACTAATGACCAGAGACAGACAGATCAAGAAAATAGTCATATTGCTATGTCAGAATTGCGTTCTTTAGTGAGTGATAATGTAGGAGATAGGCTTAGAATACAACGAGTTCGTGCACATCAAACACAACAACAGCAAGCTAGACATAATGAAATTGAGCGAATCCGCAGACATAACTGCCAGAGTTTTTAAACAAAAATTAAAATCTCGCACGAATTTCTTAATAAAGCATTGTGTGTATGGCCGAGTCCGTTGTTGGATGTACTCTGTAGAATGGCAAAAGCGTGGATTGCCACTTGCGCATATTTTAGTCTGGTTAGTGGACAAAATAAGGCCAGATGAGATTGATTCCATAATTTCAGCTGAAATTCCAGATGAAATAGTTGACCCAAAATTGCATGCAGTAGTTACCAAACACATGATACATGGACCTTGCGGACATTTCAACTACAATTCACCCTGTATGGTCGACGGTAGGTGTTCCAAGCGATATCCAAGAGACTTGTTTGCTGAAACCATAACGGGAAAGGATGGATACCCATTGTATCGTCGGCGATCAGTTGCGGACAGTGGGCGATCGGTAGTTGTGAAGGTAAGAGGACAAAATGTTGATGTAGACAATCGTTGGATTGTGCCATACTCGCCAATATTGTCCAAAGCTTTTGAGACTCACATCAATGTGGAATATTGTAATTCTGTGAAGTCGATAAAGTACATACGTAAATATGTTAATAAAGGTAGTGATATGGCTGTCTTCGGTGTAACCAATGCAAATGATGAAATATCACAGTACCAGATGGGTCGCTATGTAAGTAGCAACGAAGCTATCTGGCGTATCTTTTCATTTGCGATACATGAAAGACACCCTACAGTAGTCCATTTAGAAAATGGTCAACGAGTTTATTTTAATGAATCTAACGCAGCAGACAGGGCGGCACATCCACCGTCGACAACACTAACAAGTTTCTTCACAGTCTGTCAAACTGATGATTTTGCTCGCACTTTGCTGTATGCTGACATGCCACGCTATTACACATGGAACGCATCATCGAAATCGTTTCAGCGTCGAAAACAAGGAACACCAGTTGAAGGACATCCAAATGTATTTGTTTCAGATGCTCTTGGTCGCATCTACACAGTACATCCAAATAACGATGAATGTTATTATTTGCGGTTGTTGTTGGTGAATGTTCGTGGTCCGACATCGTTTAAACAACTGAGAACAGTAAATGGACAGCAGTGTGCGACCTACCGTGAGGCATGTCAACTATTACATTTACTTGAGAACGATTCGCACTGGGATGATACGCTCAAGGATTCCGTAACATCTTCATCGCCGCATCAAATTCGTACATTGTTTGCGATTATCATATCGACATGTTTCCTCTCGAATCCAAAAGGTTTGTGGGTTAAGTATAGAGATGGCATGTCTGAGGATGTTTTGCATCGTGTGCGCCGTCAAACTTTGAATCCTACACTATAAATGACTGAAGAAATTTACAATGACACATTGATCATGACAGAAGATATGTGTTTATTGATGGCAAATAAAGTATTGTCGTGTTTCGGAATGACAGCACCCAATCGACATATGCACGATGCATTAAACCACGAGTTGCAAAGAGAACATCAGTACGACATTGAAGCATTGGCCGAAACAGTTCGTACAAATGTTCCACAATTAAATCAACAACAAAGAATTGCGTACGACACTTTGATAGAAGCTGTGAACAGTGGATCTGGTGGAATTTATTTCCTTGATGCTCCCGGAGGAACCGGAAAAACGTTTTTCATTTCATTGCTTTGGCGAGGATCAGATCGCGAAATGATGTTGCTCTATCGTTGGCTTCATCTAGAATAGCTGCGACTCTGCTAGAAGGCGGGCGAACAGCACATTCTGCCTTGAGATTACCACTAAACATGCAAATCACCGAAACACCAATATGCAACATCGCCAAAAATAGCACAATGGCCAAGATCCTACAGGTATGCAAATTGATTGTTAGGGATGAATGCACAATGGCCCATAAGAGGTCACTGGAGGCACTGGACAGAACGTTGAAAGATCTTCGTGATAACCAAAATATTTTTGGTGGGGCTATGATTCTGTTGTCAGGTGATTTTCGTCAGACTCTTCCAGTTATTCCCCGATCAACTGTTGCTGATGAACTAAATGCATGCCTAAAATCATCAAATTTGTGGCAGTACGTAAAGACACTCCACTTAACAACTAACATGCGAGTCTTTTTGCAACAAGATGAAACTGCAAATGTGTTTGCGAAGCAGTTGTTAGACATTGGAAATAATAAAGTTGCAGTGGACACCTCGACCGGATTCATCACATTACCTACAGATTTCTGTCACATCACAGACTCAAAAGTGGAGCTTATTCAGCGAGTTTTCCCAGATATAGCGCAAAAGTTCAATAACCATAATTGGCTGGGTGAACGAGCAATATTAGCAGCGAAAAATAAAGATGTCGAGGATCTTAATGCGACCATGTTTCATTCAAATCAGTCGACACCGTAATGAACCAGGATGACATAGTCAACTATCCCACTGAGTTTTTAAATTCACTGGAATTGGCTGGATTACCACCTCAAAATTTGCAGTTAAAAGTAGGATCAGTTGTCATCATGCTGCGTAACATTAATCAACCTCGACTATGCAATGGAACAAGACTGGCTGTGAAAAGACTGATGAATAACGTCATTGAGGCGACAATCATGAAATGAAAATACAAAGGAGAGGATGTCTTGATCCCGCGGATACCGATTATTCCAACGTGCTTACCATTCGATTTTAAACGCTTACAATTTCCAGTACGTCTGGCCTTTGCGATGACCATAAATAAATCGCAAGGACAGTCGTTAGAAGTTTGTGGAATCAACTTGGAGTTTCCCTATTTCGCGCATGGACAATTATACGTCGCGTGTTCGCGAGTCGGAAAACCGTCTTCTTTGTTTATTTACACACCACAAAACAAAACAAAAAATATAGTTTGTGAGAAAGCTTTAAATTAATTAACAGACTGTATTTTAACAGTGTATGTTTGTGAATATCAAATTTAAACCTTATAAATAGCCAGTATTTCAGGAAAACTCTGTTTTGTAAGTAAGCAACATGATGTATCGAAAATAATAATAAAACTTCATGCTTTATTCAATAAATGCTTTTTTATTAAATACGGATTCGATTTGTTTGTTTTAAAATCATTTTATACAAAAGATTAGGTCTTTTATTTATCGATGAGGCAGTACGGAGTCTGCCGGGTCAGCTAGTATGTATATACAAACATATGTATTTTTGCTTGATTTTTGGGTTGAATAATTCATAAAAGTTAATAAATAAATATGTTCAAGTCACTAGGGACCTGAGGAAAATAAGGGGGTACCGGCTGTCGAGCGGGCCCAAAGGTTTTAATAAAAACACTTTAATTAAACTGTTAAATTAAATTTCACAAATGTTTTATTTCACTTTTAAATTGTCTGATTAATAGTCACTTATTTAGTTTGGCTACAAAGGAATATTCACTAATATTCTAAGTGAATTTAACTTAATTTAAACACAAATGATAGGTTTTAAAATTAGCTGACAGTATCCGCGTAATAAAATCTGCCGTGTGCGTGCGCGAGCGAGGGCTGTAGGTTTTTGATTGATATTTCGTTAGCTCGAACGCCGCTAAGCTGTCCATCGGCTAACGAAATTCAAGGCAAAAAGGATAAAGGAATTGGCGCGTGATGGGACACCCGGAAATAGAGGGACCAGACGGGTAATTCCACGGGCACGGCAGTTACATGAAAATTTTTACGCTGGTTTAAGCGGGCCCGCCCTGCAGGGTTGCGTTGCCCAACGCATTCTTTAGCGTTGGCAGGGCCCGGATAGCGTCTCCAATTGCGCCTCTTGCTGCACGGTTGCGGAAGGGGGCGTTTGTAAGCCCGTAGCAGTGCGCGATATGGTGCGTGTCTTCTTGCTTTGCGGTCACCCCGCTGGTGCTGGAACTGTAGTCGCTGCCTCTTCACGGCGCCTAGAATTGTTGCGCCTTTTCCTGGTGGGAGGCGCACGTTGTTTTGCGCGCTTAGAGGCCGGTGATGGCATACGAATAGGGTGCGCTGGATTTGCGCGCGTCGTTGCTGCTCCTCTCGTCTTTGCCACTACCTGGTGCTTTGCCTTTGTAGCTGGCGACGGCGTCTTGCGCTGTGTGGGTACACCTTGCTGCATCAATGTATGATGCGCTTTATGGCAGCGTTTGCAGCTGCTCGACGAATCACACTCGCCCGTCGTGTGTGTCAACGCCAGACAATTTATGCAGTAGCCTTGCGCCCTGGCTACTACTAGTCGTTGTGGCGGCTTCATTGCCCGGAATGCGCCACACATACGCAGAGGATGGTACTTGTGGCAGAGCCTACATTGGAGGCAGTTTTCGGTTTCTGCCGTAGGGGCCAAGGGTACTGCCGTTTTTGTTGCCATTTTCTGGAACGAGAAGATCAAAAGAGCTGTTCGGACAGTATTAGGGGAAACTGGATAGATATATAGTTTTGTCCTGAAACAAATGGAAGTTTTTGTTTTATTGGTTGTTATGCTATCCGGTGAGCTAAGAGTTCTCACTAGGAAGGAAGCATAACTTGATGGAAGATAACTTGGGCGCGTCATAACCCCGTTTTGGGTGCGTAATGTAGTTATCCGGTCCACGGCGAACATCTTCAATTCGACCGAGTCGCTACACGGTGGGTGGTAGTGGGTCTTCTTTGACTACTACCAAGTCGCCTGGTTGAGGATCTCGCTGTGGATTCTTCCACTTGTATCTCTTCTGAAGATCTTAGAGATATTCCTCCTTCCAGCGTCGACTGAACTCGTGGTGAAGGATTTTAATCTTCTCCCATCGATTGGTCAATGAAAGGTCTATTGCGTTTGGCTCGGGGGTGGCCATAAGCGGTGCACCTCGGATAAAATGACCAGGAGTGAGTGCAGTAAGGTCAGCGGTGTCTTGCGAAATAGCTGACAGAGGTCTCGAGTTGAGAACTGCCTCAATTCGCACTAGTAATGTGGTAAATTCCTCAAACGTAAACTTATGAGATGCAGCGGGTTTTTTGAGATGTAATTTAAAGCTTTTAACTGCTGATTCCCATAAGCCACCCATGTGGGGTGCGCTGAGAGGAATGTAGTGCCAATTTATGCCCCAGCGTGGAATGTGCAAATCTACCATTCACACGAAGCAGTCCATCCTTATCCAAGAATGGATTCAGAACGAGTAGTGTACTCTTTTTGTTCATGGCTGTTTTAGCTCTTAAAGCACCTTATTCGCTAGGAAAATAGCGCTTTTGGGAAATGTCGATGATGCGCTTCTTGGCGGCTTGGCATTCATTATGTGTCAGATGTGGCAAGGTGATTAATGTTTGCCCATTGGACTTATTTCGAACGTTGTCTACGAAACAGAACATGTATGCAGTCACGCGAATCGCTCGAGAGTATGAGGAAAACCTATCTAGATAGTCGGGCTCATCTTCAAGCGCGTGATATGCTTCTACTTTGCGCCTTTCTGGCGGAGAAGCGCTGCGGGCCTTTGAATTTGGCCAGGAATCTGCGTGGCAGGAGAGCCACTTCGGTCCATGCTTACTGTTTTCAACGGTGCTACCTTTCCTTTTGCAACCAGCAGGGTGGACGTAATTTCATTGTTAGCATGTGTGCGGATGTAAATTGTTGCACAATATGCTTTTTCCGAAGCATCGCAAAACCCGTGGATTTGGGTGTCCTGCCCCGGAGCGAAATTAACCCAGCGTGGTATTTCAATTGCGCAAATGGCAGGCAGGTTTTCTGCAAAGGTGTGCCATTTTGACAAAGCTGTGGGCTTAGCACATTCATCCCAATCAGTGCCGTCTAGCCAGAGTTCTTGCAACAGAATTTTTGCTTGAATCATAATTGGCGACAGCCATCCCGCCGGGTCAAAAAGTTTTGCCGACAATAATATTTGTCGCTTAGTGGCCGCATTTGCTGAAGTAGCTGGCAGAATTTTATATGTAAACTTGTCTGTTAGAGCGTTCCCTTGGATACCCAGAGTTTTGGTTTTAGAAGCACTCTCGAATTTCAGAAAGTTTGAATCTAGCAGATCCTCTTTGGGATATTGTTGCAGTATAGTGGCGTTATTTGCCGTTAATTCTTTAAGTACGAAACCTGCAGATTTCAGAGCGTTGACCACTTGAAAAAGTGATTCAGAAGCACTGTCTATGTCATGACTACCGGATAAGATGTCATCGACATATGTTTGGTCTCGTATTATTGGTGCAGCCAGTGTATATATTGCCTCGGTATCCGTTGCAAGTTGATGCAACGTACGGATGGCAAAGTATGGTGCACAATTGACCGACCCCAAATGTAACAGTTTTCAGGCAGTAATCGGTGACAGGAGATTCAGCCGATTTACGAAATATAATTCGCTGAAACTGTTTATCATCGTCGTGAATTAATATCTGACGATATATTTTTTCGATATCTCCGTTGAATACAAACTTATACATGCGCCATTGAAGAATGAGCAGCATGAGGTCTGGTTGGAGAGTAGGATCAGTATACAAAACATCGTTGAGTGAGTTGCCTGAGCTCGATTTTCTCGAGGCGTTAAATACCACTCGAATTTTGGTGGTCACTTTATCCGGTTTTACAACGGCATGATGTGGCAAGTAGAATGAGTGATAACTGCCACTGGAGATTATTTCACGCGGGTAGGTGAACTCCATGTGGTCGAGGTCAAGATATTCTTGCAACACATTGTTGTACATTATGCTTAACTCTCCTTTTTTCTTAAGCGTGCGCTCCATACTGAAAAATTGTTGAAGCGCTGCAGACCGGGAATGGCTTAAAGAGAGTTTTGCGGGGAAATCTTCCTTGAATGGAAGCCGCACAATGTACCGACCGTTTGGGGCACGAGTCGTGGTTTGCTTGTATATGTTTTCGCAAGTTTGATCCTCATTTGAAATTTATGGAATTGAAGGAATTTCTTCCTCTTCACCAAGTGTATCAGTTGAGATTTCTTCTACTTGTGTCGAGAATGACACCACTTTTTCGGTTGCAGGACCGCTAAGGATCCAACCAAATATTGTGTTTTGCGCAAGTACTGTGTCGCAAATTGTTTGTACACCTTCTACGAGAATTTGTGGAAGTATGTCACTGCCGATTACCATGTCGGTTTGAGCTGGTATATGGCAATTTGGGTCAGTAAGTTCAAGGATTTTGAACTGTTGCCAGGTATTACCACTTAAGGTAAAAGTTGGCAAATGCCCCGTTAGCTTTTGTAGCACGATGGCTTGGGCATTGATCCGTTGCTTGGTTTTGGATGATACCAGAGTCAAGGAACAAAGTTTGGATTAGTTTTGGACGATTTGTCCACCCATTCCGGAAATTTCGAACTTGGAATGTTCGACTGAAAGTCGCAACCTTTTCTGAACTTTCGAGGAAATGAAAGTTCTTTATGAGCCTTGGTCAACACAGGCTCTGAGTTGGAACAATTCTCCTTGGTGTTCCACTGCGACAATGACAGTTGGAAGGAGAGTTCTGCTATCGTGTCCCGCGTGTAATGATTGAATTTGTGCTTGCTTAGAGCAGCACGGTTGCTCGCTGGGATTGCAGCTTGTATGCGCTTGTCGAACTGGAGAAGTTGACTTGGCATTTGAGTGTTGCACAGTAGAGCTATGAGAACTGCTGCTGGCGGTTTGAGCATTTGGTTTTGCATTTAGGTGCAGCAAGGAATGATACC
Source organism: Ceratitis rosa (assembly GCA_037013455.1). Lineage (NCBI taxonomy): Eukaryota > Metazoa > Arthropoda > Insecta > Diptera > Tephritidae > Ceratitis > Ceratitis rosa. The sequence goes on from JAWMAG010000007.1 coordinate 2,633,940, forward strand.
GTAACTGGCAATGTGCACATGCAAACCTGCTCGTACAATCATTACTGCGATGACCTTGTGATAAGCAGTTTTTGCAGAGTTGATTCTGTTTCGGAAAATGCATTCGGTTTGATACCGACATTTTTTTGAAATCTTGGCATTGTGAAATTGGGTGTCGGGAATTGCAACACGGACATGTTTTATTCCTTTTTGGTTCCGCCACAAATGACTGTGTCCTGTTAAAGGATCTATTATGAGCGGTATTTTGAGTGGCGACTGGTTTTGGTTTGTTTTGGCTTAGATGAAGCCGATTAAGACGCTCCACCACTTCATATCTAGAAGTGAGGAAATCGTTCATTTGCGACCATGCTGGCAGCTCTTTTCGAGATGCCAGAGATTGTTCCCACAAGGATAATGTGGTTTCAGGCAGTTTCGAGGAGCATATATAGACTAATATTGGACACCAACTATCTGTCGATACGCCTTGGGAATGTAAGGCAGACAGACAGTCATTTATTGTCGTTTGTAGTCTTTGAAATTGCTCGCTATTTTCGGTTTGTACGTTGGACAGCGAGAGTAGGACTTTTACTTGGTTGTCCACTAGAATACGTTTGTTTTCGTATTTTGCCCGTAATGCCTCCCATGCAAGCTCGAAATTACCATCGCTCAATGGATATTGTTTGACGATTGAGCCAGCTTTGCCTTCCGTTTTTCACCGGAGATGATACTATTTTTGTGACGGGAGAGCTTGGGGTGGTTTAGGTAGACCGCCGTGAACATATCACGAAAAGCTGGCCATTCTTCATAACCCCCATAGAATGCCTCTGTGTCGCAGGCTGGGACTTTAAGGCATATATTCGAAGAGGAAGCTTCTTCTGAAATTCGTTCCACACGGGAAGGTGGACTCGACTGAGTAGCTGCTCGAATTAATTCGAGCTGGTCTGCTATCTTTATCTTCCTCAATTCATACGTGTCATGGCACGTGAAGTATTTATTGTCCGCTGAAATTTTGAAGTTTTCGGGCAGACATTCGTCGGGCTTTGAACAAACCTCTCTATAGACCGTTTTAAATTCTTGCCAACATTCATCTAGTGATTTGTCTTTGATTTTTAGATACGTCTCCGTGTGATCCTGAATAGGGGAATCAATGAATCGAGAACAGTATCGAATCACATTGTCACTTAGTGAAATTAAAAGTTGCGCGGCAGGATCGATCTGTTTAGATCTGCGCGTTTGTGACGATTCTTTTTTTGTGCTAAGGGCTTCGAGTGAAGTTCACTTTCTTGTTTCGGAACCGGAAATTTTGGGTTCCTTAGTACCTTTGGTAGGACTATGACCAATTGGCATTTAAAAGGAAAAATATATATTTAAATAGTCGCGAGAAAAAACGTGAAACTCGAATAGAGTTTATATGAATATCGAATGTTCGCACTTCGTGTTTCATTGTAGGAAAACAATGCACTTTATGCCACAGAAAAATTTGAAAAAAAATTTGTGGCTGTGTTTGTGTTTTTTTTTTTGAAATCACAAATTTTCGTTAAGTTAATTTAATGTAATTGTAAAATTAAATCACTGGAAGAAATTTTCCGAATAGAAATTAAAAAAAAATCACAAACACTTTCACTTTTATAAACGTGGGTAATACACGTATACGTATTAATAAAAGTAAAATGTAACAAATAGTTATTAAATAATTTATATAAAATTTGTAAAAAGAAATTAAAATTATTGAATTATTAATTATTTAATTATTATATCGAAATGATATATTTTGTTTAAAAATAGCGGACAGAGAAATTCCCTATTGGGTTATTAAATAATCTTGTATCTTGTCAAAAATTTAGCATGAACATGTAAATATGTACGTATGCATATGACAATAGTAAACAGATACAACAGCTGTTTGAATTATGATATATACGCGTGTGTGTATATATATGTCAACATATATTTTGACCTCAGCTGCTCGCGCTACGAAGAGAGCACATAAAATAATAATATGTTGAAAAACATGCTCATATGCAGATCAAAGAGTATTTAGGTGCGTGTGTGTGCCCAATGTTTAGAAGATAAACATACACACAATATTTGCTTCTCTTGTTGGCAGAGAACGTAAATACAACGGGAAGGTTCAATTGCGGACCAGCGTGTAAACTGTCAAAAGATGCTAAGTTTCGATGGATGCATTTCACCACAGGCCGCCAGAAACTAACAGAGTTTGCTATTGATGCATAACATTACTGAGCGTATTAAAAATAAATATGTTCAGAAATGTAGTGCTCTGTCTCCAACTAACTTTGCTTATGTTAAATTCAGATAACGAATTTTGTAGGCTTGTTTGTTATCAAAATAAACGAAAATATTATTTTCAAAATATTAATAAATTTTTTGGAATAGGGGTGAAAGGATAAATTTCATTATATAATATATATAATTGGCGCTTTGTAACCGCTTAAGCGATTTTTGGCCGAGCTCCTCCTCCAATTTGTGGTTTTGCGTCTTAATGTTTTTTCCAACAAATGGAGGGACCTACAGTTTATACTAAGCCGCCTCCGAACGGCTGATGGTTTTTTAATGAGGAGCTTTATTTCATGTCTGAAATACACTCGGAGGGATGGACATAAATTTCATTAAAGCAAATTAATTTTACAACTTTCTCAAATTTCTGTATTATCTAGTAGTAAATATTGAATGTATGTCCTCATAAAGGGACGATTTGCCGTCGGCATTACGCAATAGAATTTTTTTATAAGGAGGCTTATTTATACATGAATTGTATTTGTTACAAATTAATGAGATGTTTGATTAATAATTTTATTAACTTATAAATCTTTAAATACATTCATTTGTACATATGTACGTACTACCATATAAAATACTGACCTGCCTCAAGAAATACTTATACGCATATATGCATATGTACATATGTATGTATATTCATATACGCATATGCAAAAACATACAAACACATTTACACATCTGAAATCAAAACAACAATAACATTTTCATTCATAGACGTCTGCGCCCAACAACAAAGCAAAGTGCGGTCATTCATAAGCGCCACCGCACATGCCATGTCAACAAGTTGCTTCTACTCGACAGTGTCAAAAAAAACACAAACACACAAAATCATCATGGTCGCGAAAAGTTAAGCAACAACAACAGACATTACCATACCCTTCTTCCTTCAACCCGTAACATTCATGTATCGTCCACAAGCGTTGCTTCAAATTCTTGCCACTGACAAAAATTCAATCATCGTCTGCAGAAATGAAGCAAATAGGCATCCTGCTACTAAATTTGCTGTTCGGCTGTTAGCTCATATTGCCCAGCAAGCATTTCCTTGCCTTCCCGCATGCACCTTGTTGACAAGATGAATGTGGTGGCGAGGATTTTGTGCTAACATTCTAAAATATTCTAAAAGTTCCAGAATATTCTAGAATGTTCTAGAATATTCTAGAACATTTGATTTCAATGAAGAAAAGTAGACGAAGCAACAAAAACTCTACAAACAGTTTCCTCAAGTCGAAGTAAAATTTTAGCAAAAATCCAAAAATTGATGTTGAACTCACTTCGAAGTGAAAACCCATACATGCAAGCAATTTAATATGTATACGCAAAACGCACACAATCTTAATAATGATCACAAAATTTTTGCTAGATTTCATATTTTTGGCATTTTGGTGTACGTATTCAGGTACAGTAAACTTTGTATACCACGAATATATCAATCACTAATCAACAGCTATAGGAGTGATTGTTATATAACTTCATAGATTTGAAATTTTTATTAAAATCTTTAACTTCTCTAAGTTAATAAACATTTTTAAATAACATTCCTATATTTTTCATAATTAAAATACGTATGAATTTAATAATCGAAGAAGTTTTAGAAGTTATAGGAGTCATTTGTATATATTATAATTAATTTCTCATAGATTTTAAGTTTCTATTAAATCTTAAATTTTTTAGAATTGCTAAAGATAAATTAAATTCAAAAATTCATGTTTAAAAATAATGAGACTTTTTTCTAAACATTTGTTTGGCATTCATTTAAAATACGTTTTATAATACTAAAGAAAAGTTCACTCTATCGATAGCGCGATTTGCTGTTGTCGAAGAAGACACAAATTTGTTCAACTTCCAATTTTTTGTGGGGAAATGCATCCATCGAAACTTGGCATCTTTTGACAGTTCACACGCTGGTCCGCAATTTGCTGTTGTCGAAGAAGACACAAATTTGTTCAACTTCCAATTTTTGGCACTTTGGTTTGTAGGCGAGTCGCATGCGGGGGGATGTGTGCTGCTTGCGCAGCTCGTATAGTAGACGGTGCGCCAGCGTTCGTCTTGAGAAGGATTTTTTTGCAATTGAACTAGCAGCGGCCATTCAAATAGTGTTGTCATGGTGATGGCGTGGTATTTTTTTGCTAGATGTGTACGTTTTTGCTTCTTCTTAATACATTTTTATGTGCATACATACATATATACTATGTAAATATGTATGCACGCAGGCTCTTACGTTTAAATGGATGAATGAATTTTGAGTTCTTTACTTATTTCGATATTTACACTTTTAATATGGGATTTTAAGGAAAATAAAAAAACAACTTTTTATTTTCCAATCCCTTTATTTATTAAACTGTTCTATACAGAATAAAATTAAAGACTAACTATAAATTACAAAATCAGTATTACTTATGCTATTAAGGGGTTACATACGTCCAGAATTTTCAAAAAATCGATTTTTTTTTATAGGTTATTATTCTTTATAGTTTTAGGCGTATTTCTGTGAAAGTCGATTGTAAAAATTCCCCATAGACACAAAGTTATGGTAGAAAATCAGACCGCCCGACGAGAGTTTAATGCACACAGGTAGCTGTCCTTCGTTTGAGGCACATGAAAGTTTAAACGCGTTTTTCTCGAAACTACTTTTCCCGGCACGGTCTGCATGATAACTCATACAGTTTTTAACATTTTTTGATGCGAATTTTTTTTTAAAATATTCGAAAATGTTTTCTCTATAGTCTGTCGAGCCGTATTTTCGATATTTTTATTAAAAAATTTTATGAACATAATTAAAGTGTGACATTTATGACGTAAAACGCATACTTTTTTTCTAAATTCCGTAAATTGGAAAATTTTTCAAAATTGAAAAATTCGGCTCGACAGACTATAACTACAACTTCATTTTACAAGAATTTTTTTTTATTTTTACAGATCCATCAACATTCCAAGGATAAATGATGCAGACCGTGGAGCAACTTTTTTTTCATTGTACTTTGGGTCACGTGATATTTTATGTACTAATTTTTGTAAAGAAAAATTAAAATACATTTTTTTATAAACATTGTATAAAATTTCTTTATATTTATTTCTATTGTTATCCCTTCTGAAAACAGTTTTTGTTTTAGCGCATTTTTGGTGCTGCTGGACGTACATATGTAACCCCTTAAAATGCATACTTTGCATATTTGGTCGTGTGAAGTTATGAATTGATATATTCGCTTGTGCCGGAAATGCAAACGTAGTGAAAGTCTGGTAAAAATATGTTATGAAGTAATTCCAAAGAATTATGTATTAAAATCGAAAGAATAATTATTTGGAAAGGATTAAAACATTGGCATGTGCCGGAAATGCAAACGTAGTAAAAGTCTGGTAAAAATATAATGTAACATGATTCCTGTATTAAAATATAAAGGTAAAGATTTTGACAAGTACTGAAAATGAAGACTCAGCAAGTCTGCATTAATATGGATTTTATAAGTTTATATTATATTAAGGTGTTTTGCTATAACACCCCCACCGTTAGATTGAGGCTCCGACGAAATATGCAGAATGGACAGTTTTTTATTTGTCTTATATATAGTAAATAAATATTATAATAGTAATGACAATTACTATGTTTATGCTTACATTGATAAAATTTGATTTTTTTGTTTGATACTGTATTTGTTGAATATGTTTCTTATGTTCAATTTGTTCTAAATATAATGATTCTAACTTCAAATTAGGAAAATTATTCGAATTTTCTTTGATTTTTGTTATAATATTAGGTAGAATAAATTGGTCGTAGAATTTTAATTTGACATTGCCAAAGGTTTTGTTGTTTGCGTTAATTTCACAATTTTCAAATTTTACTAAAAAATTTCCGCTTATTTTGATATCAATTTTGTTACAATTATGTTCTACTTTGAAATAGAAATTTTTAAATAATAGTATACCAGGAAGGATTTCAATTACACTTGATATGCTTGAAATAAATTTGTTAGATATTTGAATTAAATTTTTCTTAAGGTTACATTAAATATCTACATCAAAAATGTTATTTTTTGAATCTATTAACATTTCATAGTTATTCAATATTATTGTTTTGTTGTTTATATTAGGAATTGGCTCAAATATAATTTTCGATAAAATTTCTTTTGAAAATTGAGGGATATTGTTGTCATGTAAGGCAACAGCTATTTTAATACTCGTGAAACTGTCAAAGTCATCTATCAAGTCAAGCTCCGTGTTCGTTAAAATGTCCGTGGGAATTATTCCCAATTTGCTAGAGAATATTATTTGTCCAATATCGTCCACATGATCTCGTAAGAGTGAAATGTCATTGTTTATTTGGTAAATGTGTTCCATAAACTTTATTTCGTCTTCTATTGTTGCTATTTTATTTTGTATATAATGCTTAAATTCGTTTAAGTAATTTCCTATTATGATTTGTTTTTGGTTTATGTGTTCAGTAATGTTTCGTATTTGTGTGGATATAAAATGGTTGACAAAGGTGAGATTGTTAATTTGGTTTGTCAAGGATTCTTCGTTTTGATATAGTGATTTCAGTGAGCTGCTTATTTCAAGTTCGTCATCATTGTCCATAGTTCCTGCGATAAACTTTAGCCCTTTTCCCAATACGTTTATCAGTCCTCTTCTTTGTCTAAAGTGTGGATTTAAGCCATCTACTTTTCCTTTTAGTAATGCAAAATTTTTATTTATGGTGTCTAATAATGTCTTAGTTTCGACCGTGCTAGCGTCAAGTGTTTGTAAGTTTTCATAGATGAAATAGTGTGTCCGTGTATGCAGTTACGTTAACAATGTGAAATATTTTGTTGTATCGATCAATTACTTTTTGTTGTCCTGTTTTGATCGGTATATTTCCATTATTGTTTGTTAAATCCTGAATGTCGATAGATTGTGCAGAGATGGTCGTTAAAAATGTGATCGTCAAAATCCAAAGTGTCATCTAAAAGAGTGTGTGTTATGTAGTAGTATCTGGGGTTTCAATGTCTAGCTTTTATTCTAGGGTTATTTTTATCCTGATATTTCTTATTTGGTTTTATATGTGCTTTATAATATTTTAATCCATTCTTAGTGTCCTGTAAATGTTCGTCATCAATTATACTAGAATCTATTTTTATGTATTTTCTATGGTTCTTACCACCTCTAATTTCTTTTATAAAGTTGGTACCTTCTTGAATATCAACATCTTTTCTATCCTTGTTTAATTTATTTATGTAGTTTTCTTTTTTCTTCAAAATTAAGTCATGGATTTCTTCATATTTGTCTTCGTGGATTTTTCCATTTATAAATTCGATTGGTTTAGTTTTTGTGGTTCTGTGTATAGTGTTATTATAAAAACCTATTATCCTTAAAATTTTTTCATCTACTGTCTCATGGCGGCTTCTTTCATTGTGTCTCAAAAGTCTAATGTGTTCATTGATGGTATTATGCAATCTTTCAATATCTGCGTTTGAAGTGTGGTTACTGTTAGATGTGTAGTATATTGTAATATTTTCGTCCTTTAAGAATTGTTGCATTGGTATGGCTTTAAAGCCGAGTTCATTATCAACAATAATTTTTTTGATTTTACCGTAAGTGTTTAGGTAAAGTAATAGTTTAGTTTTGAACTCTACCCAATTTCTTCCATTAATTCTATAAGCTACAGCAAATTTTGTAAACTTGTCAATCATTGTCATAAAAATTTGTTTTTCTAATGTATAAAAAACATCTGTGTTACAGATTTCGCAGTTGTTTATTAATTGTGTTATCCTAAGTTTTAGATTAGGATTGTAGATTTTTGTCTTTATTTCCTCAAAAACAGCTTGTATACCTCTATGGTTTTTGTCTAAGTGCTCCTTCTCGATGATTTCACTTAACTTATTTTCGTCTTCTATATCTTCTAATATAGTAAAACATCTTATTATTTTGAACTTCTCATTATTAGAAAATATTTCTTCGTAAGTAGTCTTAAAAACATCGTAAAATGCGTCATCTATGAAGACTGCATTCAGTTGTGTAGGATTAAAATGGTTTTTAAGTAGTATAATGGTGGTATCCCTATCTAAGTGCTTGATTTGTATGATTTTTCTCGTATTTTTAAAAACGGATTTATTTTGTGATCTCATGGATCCTGATGTAATCTTTTTGATAATTATTTGATTTTTGAAAAGATTTAGTGGAGAGGAAGTATCCTTGATTGTTGAAATGTCGAATTCTAATGCGTTTACGTTCATTGGTTCATGTTCGATACGAGATAGCGCATCTGCGTTGCTATTTTTAGTTCCCTTTTTGTATTTTATCTCGTAGTCGAATTCAGATAATTTCAATCGCCATCTGACGAGTTTTGAGTTGGGTTCTTTGATGGAAAAAAGCCATGTCAAGGGTTTATGATCAGTTTCGATCAGAAATTTGCGTCCAAAAAGATATGGCCTAAAATATTTAGTTGCCCAAATAATTGCTAAGAGTTTTTTTTCTATAGTGCTATAATTAATTTCATGTTCGTTAAGAGTTCGGCTCGCGTAACAAATGGGATGGCTGTCCTGCGAAAGGACTGCTCCTAATACATAGTTACTAGCGTCTGTTGTGAGAGTAAATTTCTTTGTGAAGTCGGGATACGCTAGAATTGGGTCGTGAATTAATAATGTTTTAAGTGTGTTAAAACTTTCTTGATAATTTGGGTCTGATGTTAATTTTTGCGTCTTTTTTCAAATATTTGGTCATGGGTTTAGCGATTGAAGAATAATCCTTTATGAATTTTCTGTAATATCCGGTTAAGCCGAGAAATTGTTTTATTTGTTTGGGGGTCTTAGGGATTGGGAAATTTTTTACACACTCTATTTTTTTGGGGTTTGCCCTTATGCCATCGGGTGTTACTATGTGGCCAAGGATTTCAGTTTCCTTTTTTATAAATTCTGACTTGTCCAACTGAACTTTAAGATTAGCTTCTTTTAAGCGGTTAAAGATTAGTTTTATGGAATCCAAATGTTCCTGTAGAGAAGTTGAGAAAATAATGATATCATCTAAATATACAAGGCAGATTTTATTAATATAATCTTTAAGAATGTTATTCATGAGCCTTTGGAATGTCGCTGGTGATGTCTTCAGACCAAACGGCATTCGCAAAAACTCGTAGTGTCCTCCTTCGACACTGTAGGCTGTTTTGTGAATGTCTTTTTCTTCTATTTCTATTTTTAAATTTATCTAGTATTTCGTCAATATTAGGAATTGGGTATTTATCGTCTATTGTTACTTCATTAAGTTTACGGTAGTCGATTACGAGTCTCCATTTAGTTTTCCCACTGGCATCAGCCTTCTTCGCTACTATCCATATGGGTGCTGAGTATGGCGAATTACTATGTCTTATTATTTTATTATCGAGCATTTCCTGGATTTGCTTTTCTACTTCGTTTTTGTAAATATGATTTGGTAAAAATCGGCTCATTATCAGTAGTCCTTATTTCATGTTTGATCGCAGAAGTAAAGCTCAATTCGGTGTTTTCTTGGTAAAAAATATCAGAATATTTGTTTATGATTGGTAGGAGTTTGATTTTTTCTTCGGAGTTAAGGTGTTGGATCCTAATTTGTTCCTTTAGAGGTTTGTATTCCTTTTCTTCTATAATATTAAAATTTGTATGGTCCACCTTCTGCGTGAACGCATTTTCTGACTTAGGAACTAAGTCTAATTCCATATCCTGAATGTTTTTACATAAAGTTGCATTTTTCTCTATTTTGTCGGCATCTTTGCTTTTGACAAAGAGAGTTAAGGTATTTTTTCCAAATTTTATAGTATTGTCCATATAATTGATTTTAGCTTTTAAAGGCCTTAATAGATCGTTACCTATTAAGCCGTCATAGAGGTCATGGAATTTGACTATGTAAAAATCGATAACGTCGAGTTCCTTACCAAATTCTTCAAAAGCTTTAATGCTTGCTTTTTCATTTATACATATTTTGTGTTGTAAAGTGTATATATAAGTAGGATTAATCTTCTTAATCCACTTGGGGATTTAAAATTTAGTTGGTTGCACCTGTATCTATTATTAATTTTATATGTCCTAATTTTGTTTTTATTTTTATATATGGAAGTTCTCCGAGGCTGCATAGTGAAAATTTTCATATCTGTCTACGCCCGAGATTTTATTTCTTTGGAAGGACTCTTCTTGTACATTTGTAAGTTGTGGCGAAGGATTATACATTAAATTTCCAGCTAATTCATATTTGTTTATATCCATGGGTTCTGGAGATGGATAGCGAGGATTTAGTTGGGAGAATTCCTTTTGCGCTGAGTTAAGTTGTCGTGAGGGATCGTATCGATTTTGATAATTATGGGTTTGTTTCGTAGTTTTGGGATAATTTTGGGGGTTATTATTTCTATAATTTTGCCGATTAAAATTTTCGGAATTGTTATTGCGATAATTCTGTCTGTTGGAATTTTCAGAGTAGTTATTACGGTAAATTTGCCGGTTATAATTTTCAGAGTTGTTATTACGGTAATTCTGCCGGTTAAAATTCTCAGGATTTTGTAGATTGGCATGTTGGTTATCCCTAGATTGCCTATTTTGTTGATTTACACTTTGTTTATTTTGAGGGTTAGGTTTTGAGTATCTTTGCTCATGTCTGTTTTGAGGAAAATATTGTTGATTGTCCACTCTAAGGTGAGCATATCCTGTTTCAAAAAGGATATTCATGGCTCCTTCTAAAGTGTCGGGGTTTCTACAAGCCAGGATTGTCTTCATTGGCTCTGAAATTTTTGATTTGAATACATCAAGGGCTGTGCAGCAATTATTTTGAGCGACAGTACTCGCTGCCTCTTGTCCAACGAGGAATACTGTTTTGTTGTTAAGTCGTCGAAGTTTGTTTTTTATTTCGATAGTTCGTCGAACGTTTGTAGTATTGGATGCACTCTATCAATTAAGTAAATAAAAGTCTGTAGGTCTCTAAGGTCGCCATCATATGTGGGTAAGGTTGATAAATATTTTAGGGGATCGATCGAAATTAACTTGAGCCATTTTATGTGTATTACGTGTTAATTTATATCTAAGAATTTAATTTAACTTATTTCTACCTTATTGCCGTGGGGTGTTGTGATTGCTGCTGAACGTTGCTTGTGTTGTCCGACTGCTTATGATGTCTTCTTAGTTTAGAGATGATTATTGTGTTGTTTTTTTTTATGTTGAAACTAACTTTTGTCCTTTAAATAGTTGTATTTGTAAGGACTTTATTTACTTTTATTTATATATGTATATATTTTTTCTTCACCAAATTTTCGACTTTTTTAAGGTTTTGTCTTTTTTTTCACTAGGCTTTCATTTTGTTTAGAGTTAGGACTATTTTTGTCCTTTTTTTCCAAAAGTTTCGTTCGTAACAAAAATTTCCTTATTTTTGCACTAAATTTTAAAGTTAGGACTATCTTTTGCCCTTTTTTTTAAAGTTTTGTTCGCAACAAAAATTTCCTTATTTTTGCACTAAATTTTAAAGTTAGGACTATCTTTTGTCCTTTTTTTTTAAGTTTTGTTCGCAACAAAAATTTCCTTATTTTTGCACTAAATTTTAAAGTTAGGACTATCTTTTGTCCTTTTTTTTAAAGTTTTGTTCGCAACAAAAATTTCCTTATTTTTGCACTAAATTTTAAAGTTAGGACTATCTTTTGTCCTAATCTTTTTTTTGTTTTTTTTAAAAAATTTCGTAACAAAAATTTCTTAATTTTTGCACTAAATTTTTGATTTTTATTTAGGACTATCTTTGTCCAAAATTTCTCGCAATACCGTTTTAAGAATTACACTTCGTTTCTTAACGACTGGTAGGACAACGGTATCCTACCGACTGCGCCACTTTTAATATGGGATTTTAAGGAAAATAAAAAAAAAACAACTTTTTATTTTCCAATCCCTTTATTTATTAAACTGTTCTATACAGAATAAAATTAAAGACTAACTATAAATTACAAAATCAGTATTACTTATGCTATTAAAATGCATACTTTGCATATTTGGTCGTGTGAAGTTATGAATTGAAATATTCGCTTGTGCCGGAAATGCAAACGTAGTGAAAGTCTGGTAAAAATATGTTATGAAGTAATTCCAAAGAATTATGTATTAAAATCGAAAGAATAATTATTTGGAAAGGATTAAAACATTGGCATGTGCCGGAAATGCAAACGTAGTGAAAGTCTGGCAAAAATATAATGTAACATGATTCCTGTATTAAAATATAAAGGTAAAGATTTTGACAAGTACTGAAAATGTAGACTCAGCAAGTCTGCATTAATATGGATTTTATAATTTTATATTATACTAAGGTGTTTTGCTATAACAATTTACCCCATAAATAAATAATATATAAAATAATTTTATTAAATATCTTTTATTATGTTTCAATTATCATGACTACCATTAATTTTATCTTTAAAAAATTATTAATTCAAATGTGAAAGTTGTAAGTACAAACTATCATATGATTTGATAAATTAATAAATTAAAAATGTTTAAATTTGCAAATTATTTGAAGCAAATAAACAGAAATTGAAATCAGACATTTCTGATAATACTCATCTACATGTTTACATTTATCTTGAATAAGTTTTAATCAATTTTGCATGGATATTCTCATTATTGTATTAATTCTACTATTTTGAGCAAAATTCTGCTAGTTCTCTGTTAAGTTGTGGTGAATAGCGCTCATCGATACCCGGGGTGAAATGCACTCAGAAATCTGGCGTCGACTGCAAATCGGAACAAAATGACAATCGGCATGCCCTGGACCTTCTCGTTGTATTTACGTTCTCTGGAGCAGCTGAGGTCAAAATATATGTTGACATATATATACACACACACGTATATATCATAATTCAAACAGCTGTTGTATCTGTTTACTATTGTCATATGCATACGTACATATTTACATGTTCATGCTAAATTTTTGACAAGATACAAGATCATTTAATAACCCAATAGGGAATTTCTCTGTCCGCTATTTTTAAACAAAATATATCATTTCGATATAATAATTAAATAATTAATAATTCAATAATTTTAATTTCTTTTTACAAATTTTATATAAATTATTTAATAACTATTTGTTACATTTTACTTTTATTAATACGTATACGTGTATAACCCACGTTTATAAAAGTGAAAGTGTTTGTGATTTTTTTTTAATTTCTATTCGGAAAATTTCTTCCAGTGATTTAATTTTACAATTACATTAAATTAACTTAACGAAAATTTGTGATTTCAAAAAAAAAAAAACACAAACACAGCCACAAATTTTTTTTCAAATTTTTCTGTGGCATAAAGTGCATTGTTTTCCTACAATGAAACACGAAGTGCGAACATTCGATATTCATATAAACTCTATTCGAGTTTCACGTTTTGCGACTATTTAAATATATTTTTTTCCTACCAAAGGTACTAAGGAACCCAAAATGTCCGGTTCCGAAACAAGAAAGTGAACTTCACTCGAAGCCCTTAGCACAAAAAAAGAATCGTCACAAACGCGCAGATCTAAACAGATCGATCCTGCCGCGCAACTTTTAATTTCACTAAGTGACAATGTGATTCGATACTGTTCTCGATTCATTGATTCCCCTATTCAGGATCACACGGAGACGTATCTAAAAATCAAAGACAAATCACTAGATGAATGTTGGCAAGAATTTAAAACGGTCTATAGAGAGGTTTGTTCAAAGCCCGACGAATGTCTGCCCGAAAACTTCAAAATTTCAGCGGACAATAAATACTTCACGTGCCATGACACGTATGAATTGAAGAAGATAAAGATAGCAGACCAGCTCGAATTAATTCGAGCAGCTACTCAGTCGAGTCCACCTTCCCGTGTGGAACGAATTTCAGAAGAAGCTTCCGAAGAAGTCATTTGTGGCGGAACAAAAAAGGGATAACACATGTCCGTGCTGCAATTCCCGACACCCAATTTCACAATGCCAAAATTTCAAAAAAATGTCGGTATCAAACCGAATACATTTTCCGAAGCAGAATCAACTCTGCAAAAACTGCTTATCACAAGGTCATCGCAGTAATGATTGTACGAGCAGGTTTGCATGAGCACATTGCCAGTTACGGTATCATTCCTTGCTGCACCTAAATGCAAAACCAAATGCTCAAACCGCCAGCAGCAGTTCTCATAGCTCTACTGTGGAACACTCAAATGCCAAGTCAACTTCTCCAGTTCGACAAGCGCATATCCCAGCGAGCAACCGTGCTGCTCTAAGCAAGCACAAATTCAATCATTACACGCGGGACACGATAGCAGAACTCTCCTTCCAACTGCCATTGTCGCAGTGGAACACCAAGGAGAATTGTTCCAACTCAGAGCCTGAGTTGACCAAGGCTCACAGTACTTGCGCAAAACACAATATTTGGTTGGATCCTTAGCGGTCCTGCAACCGAAAAAGTGGTGTCATTCTCGACACAAGTAGAAGAAATCTCAACTGATACACTTGGTGAAGAGGAAGAAGTTCCTCCAATTCCACAAATTTCAAATGAGGATCAAACTTGCGAAAACATATACAAGCAAACCACGACTCGTGCCCCAAACGGTCGGTACATTGTGCGGCTTCCATTCAAGGAAGATTTCCCCGCAAAACTCTCTTTAAGCCATTCCCGGTCTGCAGCGCTTCAACAATTTTTCAGTATGGAGCGCACGCTTAAGAAAAAAGGAGAGTTAAGCATAATGTACAACAATGTGTTGCAAGACCCGCGTGAAATAATCTCCAGTGGCAGCTATCACTCATTCTACTTGCCACATCATGCCGTTGTAAAACCGGATAAAGTGACCACTAAAATTCGAGTGGTATTTAACGCCTCGAGAAAATCGAGCTCAGGCAACTCACTCAACGATGTTTTGTATACTGATCCTACTCTCCAACCAGACCTCATGCTGCTCATTCTTCAATGGCGCATGTATAAGTTTGTATTCAACGGAGATATCGAAAAAATATATCGTCAGATATTAATTCACGACGATGATAAACAGTTTCAGCGAATTATATTTCGTAAATCGGCTGAATCTCCTGTCACCGATTACTGCCTGAAAACTGTTACATTTGGGGTCGGTCAATTGTGCACCATACTTTGCCATCCGTACGTTGCATCAACTTGCAACGGATACCGAGGCAATATATACACTGGCTGCACCAATAATACGAGACCAAACATATGTCGATGACATCTTATCCGGTAGTCATGACATAGACAGTGCTTCTGAATCACTTTTTCAAGTGGTCAACGCTCTGAAATCTGCAGGTTTCGTACTTAAAAAATTAACGGCAAATAACGCCACTATACTGCAACAATATCCCAAAGAGGATCTGCTCGATTCAAACTTTCTGAAATTCGAGAGTGCTTCTAAAACCAAAACTCTGGGTATCCAAGGGAACGCTCTAACAGACAAGTTTACATATAAAATTCTGCCAGCTACTTCAGCAAATGCGGCCACTAAGCGACAAATATTATGGTCGGCAAAACTTTTTGACCCGGCGGGATGGCTGTCGCCAATTATGATTCAAGCAAAAATTCTGTTGCAAGAACTCTGGCTAGACGGCACTGATTGGGATGAATGTGCTAAGCCCACAGCTTTGTCAAAATGGCACACCTTTGCAGAAAACCTGCCTGCCATTTGCGCAATTGAAATACCACGCTGGGTTAATTTCGCTCCGGGGCAGGACACCCAAATCCACGGGTTTTGCGATGCTTCGGAAAAAGCATATTGTGCAACAATTTACATCCGCACACATGCTAACAATGAAATTACGTCCACCCTGCTGGTTGCAAAAGGAAAGGTAGCACCGTTGAAAACAGTAAGCTTACCACGCCTAGAGCTGTGTGGCGCTTTACTATTAGTAAAACTGGTTGCAACCATTAAAAAACAACTCAGTTTTCAAGCGTGCAACATATTTCTGTGGTCAGACTCCGAGATCGTATTGGCATGGCTTGAGAAGCCACCATGCACATGGAAGACCTATGTATCAAGCCGCACCTCTCAAATCCGAGAATATGTTCCAAGCGGTACATGGCGTCATGTTGCAAGCGGAGATAATCCCGCAGAACTTGGTACACGCGGCTGCAAGCCGCAGGACTTAGCTGCCAATTCACCTTGGTGGCATGGACCGAAGTGGCTCTCCTGCCACGCAGATTCCTGGCCAAATTCAAAGGCCCGCAGCGCTTCTCCGCCAGAAAGGCGCAAAGTAGAAGCATATCACGCGCTTGAAGATGAGCCCGACTATCTAGATAGGTTTTCCTCATACTCTCGAGCGATTCGCGTGACTGCATACATGTTCTGTTTCGTGGACAACGTTCGAAATAAGTCCAATGGGCAAACATTAATCACCTTGCCACATCTGACACATAATGAATGCCAAGCCGCCAAGAAGCGCATCATCGACATTTCCCAAAAGCGCTATTTTCCTAGCGAATAAGGTGCTTTAAGAGCTAAAACAGCCATGAACAAAAAGAGTACACTACTCGTTCTGAATCCATTCTTGGATAAGGATGGACTGCTTCGTGTGAATGGTAGATTTGCACATTCCACGCTGGGGCATAAATTGGCACTACATTCCTCTCAGCGCACCCCACATGGGTGGCTTATGGGAATCAGCAGTTAAAAGCTTTAAATTACATCTCAAAAAACCCGCTGCATCTCATAAGTTTACGTTTGAGGAATTTACCACATTACTAGTGCGAATTGAGGCAGTTCTCAACTCGAGACCTCTGTCAGCTATTTCGCAAGACACCGCTGACCTTACTGCACTCACTCCTGGTCATTTTATCCGAGGTGCACCGCTTATGGCCACCCCCGAGCCAAACGCAATAGACCTTTCATTGACCAATCGATGGGAGAAGATTAAAATCCTTCACCACGAGTTCAGTCGACGCTGGAAGGAGGAATATCTCTAAGATCTTCAGAAGAGATACAAGTGGAAGAATCCACAGCGAGATCCTCAACCAGGCGACTTGGTAGTAGTCAAAGAAGACCCACTACCACCCACCGTGTAGCGACTCGGTCGAATTGAAGATGTTCGCCGTGGACCGGATAACTACATTACGCACCCAAAACGGGGTTATGACGCGCCCAAGTTATCTTCCATCAAGTTATGCTTCCTTCCTAGTGAGAACTCTTAGCTCACCGGATAGCATAACAACCAATAAAACAAAAACTTCCATTTGTTTCAGGACAAAACTATATATCTATCCAGTTTCCCCTAATACTGTCCGAACAGCTCTTTTGATCTTCTCGTTCCAGAAAATGGCAACAAAAACGGCAGTACCCTTGGCCCCTACGGCAGAAACCGAAAACTGCCTCCAATGTAGGCTCTGCCACAAGTACCATCCTCTGCGTATGTGTGGCGCATTCCGGGCAATGAAGCCGCCACAACGACTAGTAGTAGCCAGGGCGCAAGGCTACTGCATAAATTGTCTGGCGTTGACACACACGACGGGCGAGTGTGATTCGTCGAGCAGCTGCAAACGCTGCCATAAAGCGCATCATACATTGATGCAGCAAGGTGTACCCACACAGCGCAAGACGCCGTCGCCAGCTACAAAGGCAAAGCACCAGGTAGTGGCAAAGACGAGAGGAGCAGCAACGACGCGCGCAAATCCAGCGCACCCTATTCGTATGCCATCACCGGCCTCTAAGCGCGCAAAACAACGTGCGCCTCCCACCAGGAAAAGGCGCAACAATTCTAGGCGCCGTGAAGAGGCAGCGACTACAGTTCCAGCACCAGCGGGGTGACCGCAAAGCAAGAAGACACGCACCATATCGCGCACTGCTACGGGCTTACAAACGCCCCCTTCCGCAACCGTGCAGCAAGAGGCGCAATTGGAGACGCTATCCGGGCCCTGCCAACGCTAAAGAATGCGTTGGGCAACGCAACCCTGCAGGGCGGGCCCGCTTAAACCAGCGTAAAAATTTTCATGTAACTGCCGTGCCCGTGGAATTACCCGTCTGGTCCCTCTATTTCCGGGTGTCCCATCACGCGCCAATTCCTTTATCCTTTTTGCCTTGAATTTCGTTAGCCGATGGACAGCTTAGCGGCGTTCGAGCTAACGAAATATCAATCAAAAACCTACAGCCCTCGCTCGCGCACGCACACGGCAGATTTTATTACGCGGATACTGTCAGCTAATTTTAAAACCTATCATTTGTGTTTAAATTAAGTTAAATTCACTTAGAATATTAGTGAATATTCCTTTGTAGCCAAACTAAATAAGTGACTATTAATCAGACAATTTAAAAGTGAAATAAAACATTTGTGAAATTTAATTTAACAGTTTAATTAAAGTGTTTTTATTAAAACCTTTGGGCCCGTTCGACAGCCGGCACCCCCTTCTTTTCCTCAGGTCCCTAGTGACTTGAACATATTTATTTATTAACTTTTATGAATTATTCAACCCAAAAATCAAGCATAAATATATATGTTTGTATATACATACTAGCTGACCCGGCAGACTCCGTACTGCCTCATCGATAAATAAAAGACCTAATCTTTTGTATAAAATGATTTTAAAACAAACAAATCGAATCCGTATTTAATAAAAAAGCATTTATTGAATAAAGCATGAAGTTTTATTATTATTTTCGATACATCATGTTGCTTACTTACAAAACAGAGTTTTCCTGAAATACTGGCTATTTATAAGGTTTAAATTTGATATTCACAAACATACACTGTTAAAATACAGTCTGTTAATTAATTTAAAGCTTTCTCACAAACTATATTTTTTGTTTTGTTTTGTGGTGTGTAAATAAACAAAGAAGACGGTTTTCCGACTCGCGAACACGCGACGTATAATTGTCCATGCGCGAAATAGGGAAACTCCAAGTTGATTCCACAAACTTCTAACGACTGTCCTTGCGATTTATTTATGGTCATCGCAAAGGCCAGACGTACTGGAAATTGTAAGCGTTTAAAATCGAATGGTAAGCACGTTGGAATAATCGGTATCCGCGGGATCAAGACATCCTCTCCTTTGTATTTTCATTTCATGATTGTCGCCTCAATGACGTTATTCATCAGTCTTTTCACAGCCAGTCTTGTTCCATTGCATAGTCGAGGTTGATTAATGTTACGCAGCATGATGACAACTGATCCTACTTTTAACTGCAAATTTTGAGGTGGTAATCCAGCCAATTCCAGTGAATTTAAAAACTCAGTGGGATAGTTGACTATGTCATCCTGGTTCATTACGGTGTCGACTGATTTGAATGAAACCAACTGTCCTGGAAGAAAATTCTGAATGGTCGCATTAAGATCCTCGACATCTTTATTTTTCGCTGCTAATATTGCTCGTTCAACCAGCCAATTATGGTTATTGAACTTTTGCGCTATATCTGGGAAAACTCGCTGAATAAGCTCCACTTTTGAGTCTGTGATGTGACAGAAATCTGTAGGTAATGTGATGAATCCGGTCGAGGTGTCCACTGCAACTTTATTATTTCCAATGTCTAACAACTGCTTCGCAAACACATTTGCAGTTTCATCTTGTTGCAAAAAGACTCGTATGTTAGTTGTTAAGTGGAGTGTCTTTACGTACTGCCACAAATTTGATGATTTTAGGCATGCATTTAGTTCATCAGCAACAGTTGATCGGGGAATAACTGGAAGAGTCTGACGAAAATCACCTGACAACAGAATCATAGCCCCACCAAATATATTTTGGTTATCACGAAGATCTTTCAACGTTCTGTCCAGTGCCTCCAGTGACCTCTTATGGGCCATTGTGCATTCATCCCTAACAATCAATTTGCATACCTGTAGGATCTTGGCAACAGTTCATCAGCAACAGTTGATCGGGGAATAACTGGAAGAGTCTGACGAAAATCACCTGACAACAGAATCATAGCCCCACCAAAAATATTTTGGTTATCACGAAGATCTTTCAACGTTCTGTCCAGTGTTTCCAGTGACCTCTTATGGGCCATTGTGCATTCATCCCTAACAATCAATTTACATACCTGTAGGATCTTGGCCATTGTGCTATTTTGGCGATGTTGCAAATTGGTGTTTCGGTGATTTGCATGTTTAGTGGTAATCTCAAGGCAGAATGTGCAGTTCGCCCGCCTTCTAGCAGAGTCGCAGCTATTCTAGATGAAGCCAACGCTAGAGCAACATCATTTCGCGATCTGATCCTCGCCAAAGCAATGAAATGAAAAACGTTTTTCCGGTTCCTCCGGGAGCATCAAGGAAATAAATTCCACCAGATCCACTGTTCACAGCTTCTATCAAAGTGTCGTACGCAATTCTTTGTTGTTGATTTAATTGTGGAACATTTGTACGAACTGTTTCGGCAAATGCTTCAATGTCGTACTGATGTTCTCTTTGCAACTCGTGGTTTAATGCATCGTGCATATGTCGATTGGGTGCTGTCATTCCCAAACACGACAATACTTTATTTGCCATCAATAAACACATATCTTCTGTCATGATCAATGTGTCATTGTAAATTTCTTCAGTCATTTATAGTGTAGGATTCAAAGTTTGACGGCGCACACGATGCAAAACATCCTCAGACATGCCATCTCTATACTTAACCCACAAACCTTTTGGATTCGAGAGGAAACATGTCGATATGATAATCGCAAACAATGTACGAATTTGATGCGGCGATGAAGATGTTACGGAATCCTTGAGCGTATCATCCCAGTGCGAATCGTTCTCAAGTAAATGTAATAGTTGACATGCCTCACGGTAGGTCGCACACTGCTGTCCATTTACTGTTCTCAGTTGTTTAAACGATGTCGGACCACGAACATTCACCAACAACAACCGCAAATAATAACATTCATCGTTATTTGGATGTACTGTGTAGATGCGACCAAGAGCATCTGAAACAAATACATTTGGATGTCCTTCAACTGGTGTTCCTTGTTTTCGACGCTGAAACGATTTCGATGATGCGTTCCATGTGTAATAGCGTGGCATGTCAGCATACAGCAAAGTGCGAGCAAAATCATCAGTTTGACAGACTGTGAAGAAACTTGTTAGTGTTGTCGACGGTGGATGTGCCGCCCTGTCTGCTGCGTTAGATTCATTAAAATAAACTCGTTGACCATTTTCTAAATGGACTACTGTAGGGTGTCTTTCATGTATCGCAAATGAAAAGATACGCCAGATAGCTTCGTTGCTACTTACATAGCGACCCATCTGGTACTGTGATATTTCATCATTTGCATTGGTTACACCGAAGACAGCCATATCACTACCTTTATTAACATATTTACGTATGTACTTTATCGACTTCACAGAATTACAATATTCCACATTGATGTGAGTCTCAAAAGCTTTGGACAATATTGGCGAGTATGGCACAATCCAACGATTGTCTACATCAACATTTTGTCCTCTTACCTTCACAACTACCGATCGCCCACTGTCCGCAACTGATCGCCGACGATACAATGGGTATCCATCATTTCCCGTTATGGTTTCAGCAAACAAGTCTCTTGGGTATCGCTTGGAACACCTACCGTCGACCATACAGGGTGAATTGTAGTTGAAATGTCCGCAAGGTCCATGTATCATGTGTTTGGTAACTACTGCATGCAATTTTGGGTCAACTATTTCATCTGGAATTTCAGCTGAAATTATGGAATCAATCTCATCTGGCCTTATTTTGTCCACTAACCAGACTAAAATATGCGCAAGTGGCAATCCACGCTTTTGCCATTCTACAGAGTACATCCAACAACGGACTCGGCCATACACACAATGCTTTATTAAGAAATTCGTGAGAGATTTTAATTTTTGTTTAAAAACTCTGGCAGTTATGTCTGCGGATTCGCTCAATTTCATTATGTCTAGCTTGCTGTTGTTGTGTTTGATGTGCACGAACTCGTTGCATTCTAAGCCTATCTCCTACATTATCACTCACTAAAGAACGCAATTCTGACATAGCAATATGACTATTTTCTTGATCTGTCTGTCTCTGGTCATTAGTGCGGTTAGCACGTGAGGTAGCTCTTCGCACATTTGATTGACTACGACGACCTAAGTCAGGTCGTCTTCTCCTCGGCATCGTAAATTGTGATTAATCAAAGTGAGAAAATTTCCCACTCGCTTAGCAGTAAAGTGTCACTATCACAAAAAAGAGCACATTACTTGGAATGTCACTATCACAAAGGATCACCAAAGTAAAGAAAGTTCTCGCGCACATAGCCACAAAGATAGAACGATGCACTCATAGATATCGTAACTCGTAACACAATATAATATCGTAATACTTTTTTCCGTTCTCTGAAATGCGACAGGATGGATTGACACATTAGTTGGTTGTCAAATCTAATGTCAAATATTTTGATTGCGTTCAGAAATTTAACTTAAGATTTATAATTTAATTTGTGACAAAACTTAAGATTTATCTTTCGATTTCTATATAGTCTTATTAAAAAAATAATCGGACAGATTAACAACTGAAGTTAGCTAAAATTAAGTTTCTCGAAGCCGACGACTATTTATGTACTATGTACTTTGTGACTATGCAATTTTGTCGCGTTCGCGATTCACTTTCACTTTCGTTGAGTTTCGGAACGCGGTATTAGATCCTCCAACGCGCACGCGAATTTGAACTTTATACATTTTATTTAGAAAACGTTTGTATGGGAAATAGAAAAATGCTGTTTTGAGGACTTTCCCGGCAATTATTCGAATTGTTCTCACCTTTTAAACCTTCCCTAGACCTCCATGAATAATTAAAGACCAAGATAAGATAAATCCGTTCAGCCGTTCTCGAGTTTTAGCGAGACTAACGAACAGCAATTCATTTTTATATATACATATAGACTAGCTGACCTGGCAGACTCCGTACTGCCTCATCGATAAATAAAAGACCTAATCTTTTGTATAAAATGATTTTAAAACAAACAAATCGAATCCGTATTTAATAAAAAAGCATTTATTGAATAAAGCATGAAGTTTTATTATTATTTTCGATACATCATGTTGCTTACTTACAAAACAGAGTTTTCCTGAAATACTGGCTATTTATAAGGTTTTAATTTGATATTCACAGACACACACTGTTAAAATACAGTCTGTTAATAAATTTAAAGCTTTCTCATAAACTATATTTTTTGTTTTGTTTTGTGGTGCGTAAATAAACAAAGAAGACGGTTTTCCGACCCGCGAACACGCGACGTATAATTGTCCATGCGCGAAACAGGGAAACTCCAAGTTGATTCCACAAACTTCTAACGACTGTCCTGCGATTTATTTATGGTCATCGCAAAGGCCAGACGTACTGGAAATTGTAAGCGTTTAAAATCGAATGGTAAGCACGTTGGAATAATCGGTATCCGCGGGATCAAGACATCCTCTCCTTTGTATTTTCATTTCATGATTGTCGCCTCAATGACGTTATCAGTCTTTTCACAGCCAGTCTTGTTCCATTGCATAGTCGAGGTTGATTAATGTTACGCAGCATGATGACAACTGATCCTACTTTTAACTGCAAATTTTGAGGTGGTAATCCAGCCAATTCCAGTGAATTTAAAAACTCAGTGGGATAGTTGACTATGTCATCCTGGTTCATTACGGTGTCGACTGATTTGAATGAAACCAACTGTCCTGGAAGAAAATTCTGAATGGTCGCATTAAGATCCTCGACATCTTTATTTTTCGCTGCTAATATTGCTCGTTCAACCAGCCAATTATGGTTATTGAACTTTTGCGCTATATCTGGGAAAACTCGCTGAATAAGCTCCACTTTTGAGTCTGTGATGTGACAGAAATCTGTAGGTAATGTGATGAATCCGGTCGAGGTGTCCACTGCAACTTTATTATTTCCAATGTCTAACAACTGCTTCGCAAACACATTTGCAGTTTCATCTTGTTGCAAAAAGACTCGTATGTTAGTTGTTAAGTGGAGTGTCTTTACGTACTGCCACAAATTTGATGATTTTAGGCATGCATTTAGTTCATCAGCAACAGTTGATCGGGGAATAACTGGAAGAGTCTGACGAAAATTACCTGACAACAGAATCATAGCCCCACCAAAAATATTTTGGTTATCACGAAGATCTTTCAACGTTCTGTCCAGTGCCTCCAGTGACCTCTTATGGGCCATTGTGCATTCATCCCTAACAATCAATTTACATACCTGTAGGATCTTGGCCATTGTGCTATTTTTGGCGATGTTGCAAATTGGTGTTTCGGTGATTTGCATGTTTAGTGGTAATCTCAAGGCAGAATGTGCAGTTCGCCCGCCTTCTAGCAGAGTCGCAGCTATTCTAGATGAAGCCAACGCTAGAGCAACATCATTTCGCGATCTGATCCTCGCCAAAGCAATGAAATGAAAAACGTTTTTCCGGTTCCTCCGGGAGCATCAAGGAAATTAATTCCACCAGATCCACTGTTCACAGCTTCTATCAAAGTGTCGTACGCAATTCTTTGTTGTTGATTTAATTGTGGAACATTTGTACGAACTGTTTCGGCCAATGCTTCAATGTCGTACTGATGTTCTCTTTGCAACTCGTGGTTTAATGCATCGTGCATATGTCGATTGGGTGCTGTCATTCCCAAACACGACAATACTTTATTTGCCATCAATAAACACATATCTTCTGTCATGATCAATGTGTCATTGTAAATTTCTTCAGTCATTTATAGTGTAGGATTCAAAGTTTGACGGCGCACACGATGCAAAACATCCTCAGACATGCCATCTCTATACTTAACCCACAAACCTTTTGGATTCGAGAGGAAACATGTCGATATGATAATCGCAAACAATGTACGAATTTGATGCGGCGATGAAGATGTTACGGAATCCTTGAGCGTATCATCCCAGTGCGAATCGTTCTCAAGTAAATGTAATAGTTGACATGCCTCACGGTAGGTCGCACACTGCTGTCCATTTACTGTTCTCAGTTGTTTAAACGATGTCGGACCACGAACATTCACCAACAACAACCGCAAATAATAACATTCATCGTTATTTGGATGTACTGTGTAGATGCGACCAAGAGCATCTGAAACAAATACATTTGGATGTCCTTCAACTGGTGTTCCTTGTTTTCGACGCTGAAACGATTTCGATGATGCGTTCCATGTGTAATAGCGTGGCATGTCAGCATACAGCAAAGTGCGAGCAAAATCATCAGTTTGACAGACTGTGAAGAAACTTGTTAGTGTTGTCGACGGTGGATGTGCCGCCCTGTCTGCTGCGTTAGATTCATTAAAATAAACTCGTTGACCATTTTCTAAATGGACTACTGTAGGGTGTCTTTCATGTATCGCAAATGAAAAGATACGCCAGATAGCTTCGTTGCTACTTACATAGCGACCCATCTGGTACTGTGATATTTCATCATTTGCATTGGTTACACCGAAGACAGCCATATCACTACCTTTATTAACATATTTACGTATGTACTTTATCGACTTCACAGAATTACAATATTCCACATTGATGTGAGTCTCAAAAGCTTTGGACAATATTGGCGAGTATGGCACAATCCAACGATTGTCTACATCAACATTTTGTCCTCTTACCTTCACAACTACCGATCGCCCACTGTCCGCAACTGATCGCCGACGATACAATGGGTATCCATCATTTCCCGTTATGGTTTCAGCAAACAAGTCTCTTGGGTATCGCTTGGAACACCTACCGTCGACCATACAGGGTGAATTGTAGTTGAAATGTCCGCAAGGTCCATGTATCATGTGTTTGGTAACTACTGCATGCAATTTTGGGTCAACTATTTCATCTGGAATTTCAGCTGAAATTATGGAATCAATCTCATCTGGCCTTATTTTGTCCACTAACCAGACTAAAATATGCGCAAGTGGCAATCCACGCTTTTGCCATTCTACAGAGTACATCCAACAACGGACTCGGCCATACACACAATGCTTTATTAAGAAATTCGTGAGAGATTTTAATTTTTGTTTAAAAACTCTGGCAGTTATGTCTGCGGATTCGCTCAATTTCATTATGTCTAGCTTGCTGTTGTTGTGTTTGATGTGCACGAACTCGTTGCATTCTAAGCCTATCTCCTACATTATCACTCACTAAAGAACGCAATTCTGACATAGCAATATGACTATTTTCTTGATCTGTCTGTCTCTGGTCATTAGTGCGGTTAGCACGTGAGGTAGCTCTTCGCACATTTGATTGACTACGACGACCTAAGTCAGGTCGTCTTCTCCTCGGCATCGTAAATTGTGATTAATCAAAGTGAGAAAATTTCCCACTCGCTTAGCAGTAAAGTGTCACTATCACAAAAAAGAGCACATTACTTGGAATGTCACTATCACAAAGGATCACCAAAGTAAAGAAAGTTCTCGCGCACATAGCCACAAAGATAGAACGATGCACTCATAGATATCGTAACTCGTAACACAATATAATATCGTAATACTTTTTTCCGTTCTCTGAAATGCGACAGGATGGATTGACACATTAGTTGGTTGTCAAATCTAATGTCAAATATTTTGATTGCGTTCAGAAATTTAACTTAAGATTTATAATTTAATTTGTGACAAAACTTAAGATTTATCTTTCGATTTCTATATAGTCTTATTAAAAAAATAATCGGACAGATTAACAACTGAAGTTAGCTAAAATTAAGTTTCTCGAAGCCGACGACTATTTATGTACTATGTACTTTGTGACTATGCAATTTTGTCGCGTTCGCGATTCACTTTCACTTTCGTTGAGTTTCGGAACGCGGTATTAGATCCTCCAACGCGCACGCGAATTTGAACTTTATACATTTTATTTAGAAAACGTTTGTATGGGAAATAGAAAAATGCTGTTTTGAGGACTTTCCCGGCAATTATTCGAATTGTTCTCACCTTTTAAACCTTCCCTAGACCTCCATGAATAATTAAAGACCAAGATAAGATAAATCCGTTCAGCCGTTCTCGAGTTTTAGCGAGACTAACGAACAGCAATTCATTTTTATATATACATATAGACTAGCTGACCTGGCAGACTCCGTACTGCCTCATCGATAAATAAAAGACCTAATCTTTTGTATAAAATGATTTTAAAACAAACAAATCGAATCCGTATTTAATAAAAAAGCATTTATTGAATAAAGCATGAAGTTTTATTATTATTTTCGATACATCATGTTGCTTACTTACAAAACAGAGTTTTCCTGAAATACTGGCTATTTATAAGGTTTTAATTTGATATTCACAGACACACACTGTTAAAATACAGTCTGTTAATAAATTTAAAGCTTTCTCATAAACTATATTTTTTGTTTTGTTTTGTGGTGCGTAAATAAACAAAGAAGACGGTTTTCCGACCCGCGAACACGCGACGTATAATTGTCCATGCGCGAAACAGGGAAACTCCAAGTTGATTCCACAAACTTCTAACGACTGTCCTGCGATTTATTTATGGTCATCGCAAAGGCCAGACGTACTGGAAATTGTAAGCGTTTAAAATCGAATGGTAAGCACGTTGGAATAATCGGTATCCGCGGGATCAAGACATCCTCTCCTTTGTATTTTCATTTCATGATTGTCGCCTCAATGACGTTATCAGTCTTTTCACAGCCAGTCTTGTTCCATTGCATAGTCGAGGTTGATTAATGTTACGCAGCATGATGACAACTGATCCTACTTTTAACTGCAAATTTTGAGGTGGTAATCCAGCCAATTCCAGTGAATTTAAAAACTCAGTGGGATAGTTGACTATGTCATCCTGGTTCATTACGGTGTCGACTGATTTGAATGAAACCAACTGTCCTGGAAGAAAATTCTGAATGGTCGCATTAAGATCCTCGACATCTTTATTTTTCGCTGCTAATATTGCTCGTTCAACCAGCCAATTATGGTTATTGAACTTTTGCGCTATATCTGGGAAAACTCGCTGAATAAGCTCCACTTTTGAGTCTGTGATGTGACAGAAATCTGTAGGTAATGTGATGAATCCGGTCGAGGTGTCCACTGCAACTTTATTATTTCCAATGTCTAACAACTGCTTCGCAAACACATTTGCAGTTTCATCTTGTTGCAAAAAGACTCGTATGTTAGTTGTTAAGTGGAGTGTCTTTACGTACTGCCACAAATTTGATGATTTTAGGCATGCATTTAGTTCATCAGCAACAGTTGATCGGGGAATAACTGGAAGAGTCTGACGAAAATTACCTGACAACAGAATCATAGCCCCACCAAAAATATTTTGGTTATCACGAAGATCTTTCAACGTTCTGTCCAGTGCCTCCAGTGACCTCTTATGGGCCATTGTGCATTCATCCCTAACAATCAATTTACATACCTGTAGGATCTTGGCCATTGTGCTATTTTTGGCGATGTTGCAAATTGGTGTTTCGGTGATTTGCATGTTTAGTGGTAATCTCAAGGCAGAATGTGCAGTTCGCCCGCCTTCTAGCAGAGTCGCAGCTATTCTAGATGAAGCCAACGCTAGAGCAACATCATTTCGCGATCTGATCCTCGCCAAAGCAATGAAATGAAAAACGTTTTTCCGGTTCCTCCGGGAGCATCAAGGAAATTAATTCCACCAGATCCACTGTTCACAGCTTCTATCAAAGTGTCGTACGCAATTCTTTGTTGTTGATTTAATTGTGGAACATTTGTACGAACTGTTTCGGCCAATGCTTCAATGTCGTACTGATGTTCTCTTTGCAACTCGTGGTTTAATGCATCGTGCATATGTCGATTGGGTGCTGTCATTCCCAAACACGACAATACTTTATTTGCCATCAATAAACACATATCTTCTGTCATGATCAATGTGTCATTGTAAATTTCTTCAGTCATTTATAGTGTAGGATTCAAAGTTTGACGGCGCACACGATGCAAAACATCCTCAGACATGCCATCTCTATACTTAACCCACAAACCTTTTGGATTCGAGAGGAAACATGTCGATATGATAATCGCAAACAATGTACGAATTTGATGCGGCGATGAAGATGTTACGGAATCCTTGAGCGTATCATCCCAGTGCGAATCGTTCTCAAGTAAATGTAATAGTTGACATGCCTCACGGTAGGTCGCACACTGCTGTCCATTTACTGTTCTCAGTTGTTTAAACGATGTCGGACCACGAACATTCACCAACAACAACCGCAAATAATAACATTCATCGTTATTTGGATGTACTGTGTAGATGCGACCCAGAGCATCTGAAACAAATATATTTGGATGTCCTTCAACTGGTGTTCCTTGTTTTCGACGCTGAAACGATTTCGATGATGCGTTCCATGTGTAATAGCGTGGCATGTCAGCATACAGCAAAGTGCGAGCAAAATCATCAGTTTGACAGACTGTGAAGAAACTTGTTAATGTTGTCGACGGTGGATGTGCCGCCCTGTCTGCTGCGTTAGATTCATTAAAATAAACTCGTTGACCATTTTCTAAATGGACTACTGTAGGGTGTCTTTCATGTATCGCAAATGAAAAGATACGCCAGATAGCTTCGTTGCTACTTACATAGCGACCCATCTGGTACTGTGATATTTCATCATTTGCATTGGTTACACCGAAGACAGCCATATCACTACCTTTATTAACATATTTACATATGTACTTTATCGACTTCACAGAGTTACAATATTCCACATTGATGTGAGTCTCAAAAGCTTTCGACAATATTGGCGAGTATGGCACAATCCAACGATTGTCTACATCAACATTTTGTCCTCTTACCTTCACAACTACCGATCGCCCACTGTCCGCAACTGATCGCCGACGATACAATGGGTATCCATCATTTCCCGTTATGGTTTCAGCAAACAAGTCTCTTGGGTATCGCTTGGAACACCTACCGTCGACCATACAGGGTGAATTGTAGTTGAAATGTCCGCAAGGTCCATGTATCATGTGTTTGGTAACTACTGCATGCAATTTTGGGTCAACTATTTCATCTGGAATTTCAGCTGAAATTATGGAATCAATCTCATCTGGCCTTATTTTGTCCACTAACCAGACTAAAATATGCGCAAGTGGCAATCCACGCTTTTGCCATTCTACAGAGTACATCCAACAACGGACTCGGCCATACACACAATGCTTTATTAAGAAATTCGTGCGAGATTTTAATTTTTGTTTAAAAACTCTGGCAGTTATGTCTGCGGATTCGCTCAATTTCATTATGTCTAGCTTGCTGTTGTTGTGTTTGATGTGCACGAACTCGTTGTATTCTAAGCCTATCTCCTACATTATCACTCACTAAAGAACGCAATTCTGACATAGCAATATGACTATTTTCTTGATCTGTCTGTCTCTGGTCATTAGTGCGGTTAGCACGTGAGGTAGCTCTTCGCACATTTGATTGACTACGACGACCTAAGTCAGGTCGTCTTCTCCTCGGCATCGTAAATTGTGATTAATCAAAGTGAGAAAATTTCCCGCTCGTTTAGCAGTAAAGTGTCACTATCACAAAAAAGAGCACATTACTTGGAATGTCACTATCACAAAGGATCACCAAAGTAAAGAAAGTTCTCGCGCACATAGCCACAAAGATAGAACGATGCACTCATAGATATCGTAACTCGTAACACAATATAATATCGTAATACTTTTTTCCGTTCTCTGAAATGCGACAGGATGGATTGACACATTAGTTGGTTGTCAAATCTAATGTCAAATATTTTGATTGCGTTCAGAAATTTAACTTTAGATTTATAATTTAATTTGTGACAAAACTTAAGATTTATCTTTCGATTTCTATATAGTCTTATTAAAAAAATAATCGGACAGATTAACAACTGAAGTTAGCTAAAATTAAGTTTCTCGAAGCCGACGACTATTTATGTACTATGTACTTTGTGACTATGCAATTTTGTCGCGTTCGCGATTCACTTTCACTTTCGTTGAGTTTCGGAACGCGGAATTAGATCCTCCAACGCGCACGCGAATTTGAACTTTATACATTTTGTTTAGAAAACGTTTGTATGGGAAATAGAAAAATGCTGTTTTGAGGATTTTCCCGGCAATTATTCGAATTGTTCTCACCTTTTAAACCTTCCCTAGACCTCCATGAATAATTAAAGACCAAGATAAGATAAATCCGTTCAGCCGTTCTCGAGTTTTAGCGAGACTAACGAACAGCAATTCATTTTTGTATATACATATAGACTAGCTGACCTGGCAGACTCCGTACTGCCTCATCGATAAATAAAAGACCTAATCTTTTGTATAAAATGATTTTAAAACAAACAAATCGAATCCGTATTTAATAAAAAAGCATTTATTGAATAAAGCATGAAGTTTTATTATTATTTTCGATACATCATGTTGCTTACTTACAAAACAGAGTTTTCCTGAAATACTGGCTATTTATAAGGTTTTAATTTGATATTCACAGACACACACTGTTAAAATACAGTCTGTTAATAAATTTAAAGCTTTCTCATAAACTATATTTTTTGTTTTGTTTTGTGGTGCGTAAATAAACAAAGAAGACGGTTTTCCGACCCGCGAACACGCGACGTATAATTGTCCATGCGCGAAACAGGGAAACTCCAAGTTGATTCCACAAACTTCTAACGACTGTCCTGCGATTTATTTATGGTCATCGCAAAGGCCAGACGTACTGGAAATTGTAAGCGTTTAAAATCGAATGGTAAGCACGTTGGAATAATCGGTATCCGCGGGATCAAGACATCCTCTCCTTTGTATTTTCATTTCATGATTGTCGCCTCAATGACGTTATCAGTCTTTTCACAGCCAGTCTTGTTCCATTGCATAGTCGAGGTTGATTAATGTTACGCAGCATGATGACAACTGATCCTACTTTTAACTGCAAATTTTGAGGTGGTAATCCAGCCAATTCCAGTGAATTTAAAAACTCAGTGGGATAGTTGACTATGTCATCCTGGTTCATTACGGTGTCGACTGATTTGAATGAAACCAACTGTCCTGGAAGAAAATTCTGAATGGTCGCATTAAGATCCTCGACATCTTTATTTTTCGCTGCTAATATTGCTCGTTCAACCAGCCAATTATGGTTATTGAACTTTTGCGCTATATCTGGGAAAACTCGCTGAATAAGCTCCACTTTTGAGTCTGTGATGTGACAGAAATCTGTAGGTAATGTGATGAATCCGGTCGAGGTGTCCACTGCAACTTTATTATTTCCAATGTCTAACAACTGCTTCGCAAACACATTTGCAGTTTCATCTTGTTGCAAAAAGACTCGCATGTTAGTTGTTAAGTGGAGTGTCTTTACGTACTGCCACAAATTTGATGATTTTAGGCATGCATTTAGTTCATCAGCAACAGTTGATCGGGGAATAACTGGAAGAGTCTGACGAAAATCACCTGACAACAGAATCATAGCCCCACCAAAAATATTTTGGTTATCACGAAGATCTTTCAACGTTCTGTCCAGTGATTCCAGTGACCTCTTATGAGCCATTGTGCATTCATCCCTAACAATCAATTTACATACCTGTAGGATCTTGGCCATTGTGCTATTTTTGGCGATGTTGCAAATTGGTGTTTCGGTGATTTGCATGTTTAGTGGTAATCTCAAGGCAGAATGTGCAGTTCGCCCGCCTTCTAGCAGAGTCGCAGCTATTCTAGATGAAGCCAACGCTAGAGCAACATCATTTCGCGATCTGATCCTCGCCAAAGCAATGAAATGAAAAACGTTTTTCCGGTTCCTCCGGGAGCATCAAGGAAATTAATTCCACCAGATCCACTGTTCACAGCTTCTATCAAAGTGTCGTACGCAATTCTTTGTTGTTGATTTAATTGTGGAACATTTGTACGAACTGTTTCGGCCAATGCTTCAATGTCGTACTGATGTTCTCTTTGCAACTCGTGGTTTAATGCATCGTGCATATGTCGATTGGGTGCTGTCATTCCCAAACACGACAATACTTTATTTGCCATCAATAAACACATATCTTCTGTCATGATCAATGTGTCATTGTAAATTTCTTCAGTCATTTATAGTGTAGGATTCAAAGTTTGACGGCGCACACGATGCAAAACATCCTCAGACATGCCATCTCTATACTTAACCCACAAACCTTTTGGATTCGAGAGGAAACATGTCGATATGATAATCGCAAACAATGTACGAATTTGATGCGGCGATGAAGATGTTACGGAATCCTTGAGCGTATCATCCCAGTGCGAATCGTTCTCAAGTAAATGTAATAGTTGACATGCCTCACGGTAGGTCGCACACTGCTGTCCATTTACTGTTCTCAGTTGTTTAAACGATGTCGGACCACGAACATTCACCAACAACAACCGCAAATAATAACATTCATCGTTATTTGGATGTACTATGTAGATGCGACCCAGAGCATCTGAAATAAATACATTTGGATGTCCTTCAACTGGTGTTCCTTGTTTTCGACGCTGAAACGATTTCGATGATGCGTTCCATGTGTAATAGCGTGGCATGTCAGCATACAGCAAAGTGCGAGCAAAATCATCAGTTTGACAGACTGTGAAGAAACTTGTTAATGTTGTCGACGGTGGATGTGCCGCCCTGTCTGCTGCGTTAGATTCATTAAAATAAACTCGTTGACCATTTTCTAAATGGACTACTGTAGGGTGTCTTTCATGTATCGCAAATGAAAAGATACGCCAGATAGCTTCGTTGCTACTTACATAGCGACCCATCTGGTACTGTGATATTTCATCATTTGCATTGGTTACACCGAAGACAGCCATATCACTACCTTTATTAACATATTTACATATGTATTTTATCGACTTCACAGAATTACAATATTCCACATTGATGTGAGTCTCAAAAGCTTTCGACAATATTGGCGAGTATGGCACAATCCAACGATTGTCTACATCAACATTTTGTCCTCTTACCTTCACAACTACCGATCGCCCACTGTCCGCAACTGATCGCCGACGATACAATGGGTATCCATCATTTCCCGTTATGGTTTCAGCAAACAAGTCTCTTGGGTATCGCTTGGAACACCTACCGTCGACCATACAGGGTGAATTGTAGTTGAAATGTCCGCAAGGTCCATGTATCATGTGTTTGGTAACTACTGCATGCAATTTTGGGTCAACTATTTCATCTGGAATTTCAGCTGAAATTATGGAATCAATCTCATCTGGCCTTATTTTGTCCACTAACCAGACTAAAATATGCGCATGTGGCAATCCACGCTTTTGCCATTCTACAGAGTACATCCAACAACGGACTCGGCCATACACACAATGCTTTATTAAGAAATTCGTGAGAGATTTTAATTTTTGTTTAAAAACTCTGGCAGTTATGTCTGCGGATTCGCTCAATTTCATTATGTCTAGCTTGCTGTTGTTGTGTTTGATGTGCACGAACTCGTTGTATTCTAAGCCTATCTCCTACATTATCACTCACTAAAGAACGCAATTCTGACATAGCAATATGACTATTTTCTTGATCTGTCTGTCTCTGGTCATTAGTGCGGTTAGCTCGTGAGGTAGCTCTTCGCACATTTGATTGACTACGACGACCTAAGTCAGGTCGTCTTCTCCTCGGCATCGTAAATTGTGATTAATCAAAGTGAGAAAATTTCCCGCTCGTTTAGCAGTAAAGTGTCACTATCACAAAAAAGAGCACATTACTTGGAATGTCACTATCACAAAGGATCACCAAAGTAAAGAAAGTTCTCGCGCACATAGCCACAAAGATAGAAGGATGCACTCATAGATATCGTAACTCGTAACACAATATAATATCGTAATACTTTTTTCCGTTCTCTGAAATGCGATAGGATGGATTGACACATTAGTTGGTTGTCAAATCTAATGTCAAATATTTTGATTGCGTTCAGAAATTTAACTTAAGATTTATAATTTAATTTGTGACAAAACTTAAGATTTATCTTTCGATTTCTATATAGTCTTATTAAAAAAATAATCGGACAGATTAACAACAGAAGTTAGCTAAAATTAAGTTTCTCGAAGCCGACCACTATTTATGTACTATGTATTTTGTGACTATGCAATTTTGTCGCGTTCGCGATTCACTTTCACTTTTGTTGAGTTTCGGAACGCGGTATTAGATCCTCCAACGCGCACGCGAATTTGAACTTTATACAGCGGATTACAAATTGACTCTCCATTTTATTTAGAAAACGTTTGTATGGGAAATAGAAAAATGCTGTTTTGAGGATTTTCCCGGCAATTATTCGAATTGTTCTCACCTTTTAAACCTTCCCTAGACCTCCATGAATAATTAAAGACCAAGATAAGATAAATCCGTTCAGCCGTTCTCGAGTTTTAGCGAGACTAACGAACAGCAATTCATTTTTATATATATAGATTATGTCTTCATTTGTAAACATACATCATCACCATGACAACATACATACATACATACCTAAATGCCGGCTAGTTGAACTTGCAAAAAATATCCTTCGCATCGTCAACAAAGCGTATACCGCAAGCAATACCAAAGATGACTAGATACGAAACTTACTCAAAATCACTCAAATTGCAGCTGAGAGCGTTCCCCAATCTCACATTCTAATGTTGGCAGGAGTGTCAGATCGGGGAACATTCAGCAGCTGATGTGCAAAACACACCAGTACCACTTTGTCAATAAAAAAATCCATTGCTTTTGTTTCTAAAGAAATTTGCTTCAGCATTAAATATTAAAGAAATTATTGTAATTTTATTCTTAAAACTTAATATAATTAAATATTTCACTGTTGCTCAATAAAATATTTTAGTGAAATTGTATTCAAAGTTGTCGTTGTTTGTAATAAAATACCCAAAATATACCTAATAATCCAAAGAAGTCACTTTTCTATCACAGTGGTACTGTTCAGAAATGTTATAAAAAATGCGGATTTTTGAGCGCTCTCACGAAGTAAAGAGTTTCGTATCTAGTCATCTTTGGCAATACCTCTCCCCGCGCGCAGCTCTTCCACAAGCCATAGCTCACAAAAATCAGAAGTTGAAGAAATTTCTGTACACGCTGCGCATAAACATACTCTCGATAAGGCGAACAAATGTACTGCTATTAAAAAATGAATATTCCTTAAACGTCCGAAAACCAAATGATTTCAATAAATATAATTCGAAATCAGATCTAAAAGAGTTTAGTAATAAATACAAAATTATTTCAAAATGTGGGAAAATTTGGCAATACTACACCTTTAATTCACATAAACTATTGAGCATATTTAATTGTAATCCTGTTCGCATTGTTCGCCTACACGCGCGCGCACTGTGCAAATCAGCGAAGTCGACTGTGGACGAAGTGCGCACGGGGAGAACATATTCTTTCGTATATTTAACTGAATAAGAAGAAGAAAAACCAATGTTCTATTTCTTTGATTCGCTTTAAGTGCAAGATAAGCCACAACTTTTTCATGTAGTGCTGTGCCACAGTTGGTAGCGCGCAAGAGCTACAAGGGTTTTTGGTATTTTTGCTTCTGGTGCAAGTTCAAATTACTTTCGCTTATTCAAAATAATTTATTTTTTTTTATTTTTATTTATTATATTTTTTATATTAATAAAAAATTAATAACGTAATAAACATAAAAATAAAAAAATATCATTTATAAAATTTATTTTTATGTGATGCTGTGGCGTAGTTATTAGCGCGTGCGTATGTACATACGTGTACATATACATAAATGTATTTGTATTTTTGGTGTTTTGTTTCTCATTTTTATTTTTGTTATTTTTAATTATAATTATTTATAAAAAAAAATTTATATAATAAATAAATTTCATGTAGATTTGTAAATAATGAATATAAAAATAACAAATATCAGATATAAAATAGATGGTTAGAAAAATTCTGAAATATTAATATTTCTTTACATTTTTTTTTTAAAATAACAAAAAATGCGGTTGGAAATACAATTAAAAAATTAATGAATCCTCGGTTTTCATTATATTTCTATTCTATTTTCATTGGTTTTATTTAATTTGTAGTGAATAACAGTTTTTTCTTATGTTAAACCATCAATTCTGTTTGTTTGCAGCCAAATTTTAACAGAGTGGTGAATCCCTTTCGCGAGATTTTCTAGCTCTGTAGAAACTTCAATCGAGCATCGAACCAAAAGTCAATTGCACCTTCTCGTTATTTTAAGTTCTCTGCTCCTGCATACATATATACATATTTATTCTTATGATAGCTGTACCAAAACAGAAGGTGTATCTTGTTTACACATTTAGTACAAATCAACATACATAAACGAGTGCGTGCATAAATAACCCTAAACATACATATATTTAGATTTCGTACTTTCTTGCCATCTCATAAAAAAATATGTTAAATATTAATATACAATATATGTATTTAATAAATAATATATTATTTTATTTTATTTATATATTTTTTACACGTATATTTTCACACGTATATCTCATTACACTTGCACTTAGTGTGTGTGATTTCTTTTGGTAATTTAAATTTACCAAAACTTTTTTTTACTTTTGTTTTTACATCTTGTTTATTTCAATAAACTCGCTTAACTTTTTCTATAATTTAAGTTTGGTCATTACCGACAATAAAAACAAAAAAAAGAAAAACACACTCGCACATAGGTATACTAAATTCACTTTCCATAGTAGTGCAAATATTAATTTCACTGCCTACTGCGTGAATATTTCTCGAAATTTCTTGCTTTAATAAATTTTTTCGGCCTTAAAAAGTCTTTTTTTCCTAAAATCCCTCAATGCGAATGGACACAGTCCCAAAAAATCTCTAAAGCAAGAAGCGAAATTTGCAAAGATGTCAGATACTGAGGGTAAAACGAAAACTACTTCGCTAGATTCCGCAAGTTCGAAGAGGGAATCCTCACAAACGTGCTCAAGAACTAAAGCGTACGTGCCCTGTGCGCAAAAGTTTATAACAGAAAGTGACAGCCTAATGAGATCCTGTGCATGATTCGGTAATTCACCTATTGAAGACCATACCGAATCGTATCTCGAAGTCAAACACAAAAGTCTAAACGACCATTTTGTACGACTGCAAGCTGCCCTTGATAACGTTTTTCTAAAACGGATGACACCTTGCCTGACAAGTTCAAAGAATCAGCTCAATTCAAGTACGATGCATGCCTCAACATCTACGAAATTACACAAATCAAGATGTCAGACCAGCTACAAATGCTCTGAACAGTGGATGCTCCGAGTCCACCATCCCGTGTAGAAGCCACCTTAGAGCAATCAAGTACTTCCAATGTTTTTCTACAAGTTCCTCCTTCCGACACAGATAGTACGGGGGTTACGAAGAATGGCCGGCTTTTCGTAGCATGTTCATATCTGTGCACATTAACCACCCGAAGCTTATCCGTGCTTAAAAACTATATAACCTCCTGTATTAAATGGAAGGAAAAGCCGGTGCTGTTGTCAAACAATATCTTTTGAATGACGATAATTTCGATCTGGCTTGAGAAGCGCTTCGGTCAAGAAACGAAAACAAACGAATTTTAGTGGATAATCAGGTCAAAATTTTAATGAACTTGCCTGCTATTCAATCCGAGAATAGCGAACAAATACAAAGGGTTCAAACAACTGTTAACAACTGTCTGTCTGTCTTACATTCTCAAGAAGTTTCAACAGAGAGTTGGGATACCTATACTGGTGTACATTTGCTTAACAAAACTACCAGAAACAACACTGCCACTTTGGGAATAATCGCTCTCATCAAGAAGAATACCTACCCCTAGGTCTCCATTGGGCGAATTTCTAACTTCTCGGTACGAAGTTGTAGAAAGACTAAAAAGGCTTCATCATAATAAGCCTAAACCCAGTGCTACATATGCTGCTCAGCAAAAAGCTTTAATTAGGACACAAAATTTTATGGTAGAGCTAAAGAACGCTTATTCTTGCCAGGTGTGCAACTCCAGCCACCCCCTAAAATTCTGCCAAAAATTTCCCAAAATGTCAGAACAAGAACGTTTTAAGGTTGTACAGAAAAACAACCTATGTAGAAACTGCCTTTCTTCCAACCACAACAAGAGCAAGTTTACATGTGCGAAATGCCAACAAAGGCATTACACTCTACTGCATATACACGTAGATGTTAAACCACATGCTAACGTCCCAGTAGCCGATCCCATGAAGCTACAGTATAACATACAACGGCAAAGCCTACAATTCCAGCTCGACAGCCACAAACCAGTTCCAATCCCGACAAGCAACCGTGCTGCTCAAAGCAAGTACATATACAGTCTGTACATTCCAATATCGAAAGCAAGGTTCTCCTTCCAACTGCCATTGTGGCAGTTAAATATGAAGGGGGATTATTTCAATTACGGGCCTTGATTGACCATGGTTCCCAAAGGAAATTTATTTCTTCGAAAGTACAGAAAAAATTGAAACTACCGTTCGAATACTCCAGGGTCAAAATTTCAGTCATGGGCGGCCGAGTAGTCCAAAATGCCTTTAAACACTGTTCTTTGACGCTGGTTTCTTCCGAAACCAAGCAAATAATTAAGGCCCATGCAATAGTGCTACCTCAGTTAACACATTTTCTTCCGACCTTTATAATGAGTCGTGAAAACTGGCATGAACTGAGTAATCTTGAGCCAGTTGACACAAATTGTCACATTCCAGCTCAAATCGATATGGTTATCGGCAGCGATCTTATTCCATTTGGATGGATAATTAGTGGTTCGGTGACCGAAAAGGTATTTCGTACTTTCTTGCGATCTCATAAAAAAATATGTTAAATATTAATATACAATATATGTATTTAATAAATAATATATTATTTTATTTTATTTATATATTTTTTACACGTATATTTTCACACGTATATCTCATTACACTTGCACTTAGTGTGTGTGATTTCTTTTGGTAATTTAAATTTACCAAAACTTTTTTTTACTTTAGTTTTTACATCTTGTTTATTTCAATAAACTCGCTTAACTTTTTCTATAATTTAAGTTTGGTCATTACCGACAATAAAAACAAAAAAAAGAAAAACACACTCGCACATAGGTATACTAAATTTACTTTCCACAGTAGTGCAAATATTAATTTCACTGCCTACTGCGTGGGTATTTCTCGAAATTTCTTGCTTTAATAAATTTTTTCGGCTTTAAAAAGTCTTTTTTTCCTAAAATCCCTCAATGCCAATGGACACAGTCCCAAAAAATCTCTAAAGCAAGAAGCGAAATTTGCAAAGATGTCAGATACTGAGGGTAAAACGAAAACTACTTCGCTAGATTCCGCAAGTTCGAAGAGGGAATCCTCACAAACGTGCTCAAGAACTAAAGCGTACGTGCCCTGTGCGCAAAAGTTTATAACAGAAAGTGACAGCCTAATGAGATCCTGTGCATGATTCGGTAATTCACCTATTGAAGACCATACCGAATTGTATCTCGAAGTCAAACACAAAAGTCTAAACGACCATTTTGTACGACTGCAAGCTGCCCTTGATAACGTTTTTCTAAAACGGATGACACCTTGCCTGACAAGTTCAAAGAATCAGCTCAATTCAAGTACGATGCATGCCTCAACATCTACGAAATTACACAAATCAAGATGTCAGACCAGCTACAAATGCTCTGAACAGTGGATGCTCCGAGTCCACCATCCCGTGTAGAAGCCACCTTAGAGCAATCAAGTACTTCCAATGTTTTTCTACAAGTTCCTCCTTCCGACACAGATAGTACGGGGGTTACGAAGAATGGCCGGCTTTTCGTAGCATGTTCATATCTGTGCACATTAACCACCCGAAGCTTATCCGTGCTTAAAAACTATATAACCTCCTGTATTAAATGGAAGGAAAAGCCGGTGCTGTTGTCAAACAATATCTTTTGAATGACGATAATTTCGATCTGGCTTGAGAAGCGCTTCGGTCAAGAAACGAAAACAAACGAATTTTAGTGGATAATCAGGTCAAAATTTTAATGAACTTGCCTGCTATTCAATCCGAGAATAGCGAACAAATACAAAGGGTTCAAACAACTGTTAACAACTGTCTGTCTGTCTTACATTCTCAAGAAGTTTCAACAGAGAGTTGGGATACCTATACTGGTGTACATTTGCTTAACAAAACTACCAGAAACAACACTGCCACTTTGGGAATAATCGCTCTCATCAAGAAGAATACCTACCCCTAGGTCTCCATTGGGCGAATTTCTAACTTCTCGGTACGAAGTTGTAGAAAGACTAAAAAGGCTTCATCATAATAAGCCTAAACCCAGTGCTACATATGCTGCTCAGCAAAAAGCTTTAATTAGGACACAAAATTTTATGGTAGAGCTAAAGAACGCTTATTCTTGCCAGGTGTGCAACTCCAGCCACCCCCTAAAATTCTGCCAAAAATTTCCCAAAATGTCAGAACAAGAACGTTTTAAGGTTGTACAGAAAAACAACCTATGTAGAAACTGCCTTTCTTCCAACCACAACAAGAGCAAGTTTACATGTGCGAAATGCCAACAAAGGCATTACACTCTACTGCATATACACGTAGATGTTAAACCACATGCTAACGTCCCAGTAGCCGATCCCATGAAGCTACAGTACAACATACAACGGCAAAGCCTACAATTCCAGCTCGACAGCCACAAACCAGTTCCAATCCCGACAAGCAACCGTGCTGCTCAAAGCAAGTACATATACAGTCTGTACATTCCAATATCGAAAGCAAGGTTCTCCTTCCAACTGCCATTGTGGCAGTTAAATATGAAGGGGGATTATTTCAATTACGGGCCTTGATTGACCATGGTTCCCAAAGGAAATTTATTTCTTCGAAAGTACAGAAAAAATTGAAACTACCGTTCGAATACTCCAGGGTCAAAATTTCAGTCATGGGCGGCCGAGTAGTCCAAAATGCCTTTAAACACTGTTCTTTGACGCTGGTTTCTTCCGAAACCAAGCAAATAATTAAGGCCCATGCAATAGTGCTACCTCAGTTAACACATTTTCTTCCGACCTTTATAATGAGTCGTGAAAACTGGCATGAACTGAGTAATCTTGAGCCAGTTGACACAAATTGTCACATTCCAGCTCAAATCGATATGGTTATCGGCAGCGATCTTATTCCATTTGGATGGATAATTAGTGGTTCGGTGACCGAAAAGGTATCCTGATTTTCCACCCAAATAGAACAAGTTTCCAATGAAACGCTATATACCTCCACAAAGTACGCCTGAAAATCAAGCATGTGAAAATTATTATGTTGCAACAACGACCCGCAATTCAAGCGGAAGCTACATTATCAGGCTTACATTTAAGGGGTTATGCCACTCTAGGATTTTCAAAAAATCGCTTTTTTTTTGCTTTAAATAGTTCCTTAGGGTCTCAGAAATAACATATTGCAGGATTATGGCGCGGAAAAAACTCTAAATAATTTATTTTCGAAGTTCCTTGCAAGGCTGCACGGTACGCACACGGTACAACTTAAAACTTTAAACGCGTTTATCTCCAAACTACATTTTTCGAGTTGGCCGAACCAACAACTCGTACAATTTCCAACCGATTAGGTTCAAATTTGACACACATCTTTAAAAATACATTTTTTAAGGTATCACGTAGGATTTTTTTTTTATTCTATGTATTTAGTTCATTTGTTATTAACAATTAACTGATGATTTTTTAGTCGAAATTAGAAAGTTTAACTTTAGAAGTGCGCCATTTGAACATGAATCAATATATCGAAAAAATCCTACCTGTTACTTTAGCTATTGTAATATATATATATATATATATAAAAAAAATTTAGATACTCAAGATATTTCAAAATTTACAGGAGCAGTTAGTTCGGCCACGTACCCCTTGAACCATAGAGGGGTCGAAGGACGACCGCTACATCGCCACCGTTCTTCAAGAAATATTTATAAGAAATTATTTTTTTTACACCTAAAGAGATGTATAATAAACTTCTTATATTATATTTTTAATTGACTCTATGGTTTTTCTAAAAAAATGCAAATAAAACACCTATTTTTTCGGTCTCTAGAGTGGCATAACCCCTTAAGGAAACTTTTCAGAAGAAAGGGGAGTTAAAGACAATATACAACGATGTGTTGCAAGAATACATAACGGTGGGCCATAAGGAACTCACAACCCCCCGTGAACTCATTTCCAATGGCAACTACCTTTCGTTATATTTGCCACATCATGCGGTTGTAAAACCAGCTAAAGTCACGACAAAAGTGCGAGTGGTTTTCAACGCATCGAAAACATCAAGTTCAGATAATTCCCTAAGTAATGTTTTACATACAGGTCCCTCACTCCAATCGGACCTCATGTAGCTAATTTTACAATGGCGCGTGTACAGATACGTATTCAATGGAGACATTGAAAAAATGTATCGGCAAATCCTCATCCATGAGGACGATAAAGATTATCAGCGAATTCTGTTTCGCGAGTCGGAATCCCACCTCTGGCTATAATTTTAACACAGTGACATTCGGGGTTATTTGTGCGCCATATCTCGCTATCCGTACTCTGCATCAATTGGCAGAAGATACAAAAGCAAAGTTTCCACTGGCCACACCAATACTCATAACTCAAACGTATGTTGATGATGTCTTGTCCGGAAGTCATGATATTTACAATGCTACCAATTTACTTCTCCAAGTGATCAAAGCCCAAAAGTCAGCTGGCTTTATTCTTACTCTAAATTAACGTCCAATAACCCGGCAATACAAGAAAAATTCCCGAGAGTAGACCTTCTCGACTCCAATTTCTTGAAATTCAAAGATACTTCCACCACCAAAACTCTTGGTATCCTATGGAACGCATTAACGGACAGGTTCTCATACACCAGCCTGCCAATTTCAGCAACTACAGCTGCAACAAAACGGCAAATTCTGTCGTCGGTCGCAAAACTTTTTGACCTGGCAGAATGGCTATCGCCAGCTATAATAAGAGAAAAGATTCTGCTCCAAGAACTTTGGGTCAATGGCACTGATTGGGATGAATGCGCAAAGCCTACTTCATTGGTCATATGGCAACAGCTTACTCAAAACTTGCCAGCCATTTCCGACATCGAAATTCCTCGATGGCTCGATTTTACTCAGGCGCAGGATACCCAACTCCATGGGTTCTGTGACGCCTCGAAGCGCCCGGAAATGAATAATCAAGCCACATCCACACTACTGGTTGCAAAAAGTAAAGTTGCTCCGCTGAAAACAATAAGTCTTCCTCGCCTAGAGCTGTGCGGAGCAGTATTATTAGCAAAACTTGCCACAACTGTCCAAAACCCGCTCGGATTAGAAGGGTGCAACAAATTTTTATGGTCAGACTATGAAATATTACTAGCATGGCTTGAAAGACCCCCATGCATATGGAAGACATACGTGTCTGATCGCACTTGCCATATTCGGGAATATGTCGCAAGCGGAGTATGGCCCCATGTAGTAAGCGGACATAACCCCCCTGATCGCGGCACACGTGGTAGCAAACCCGAAGATTTAGCCACCAATTCACTCTGGTGACACGGACTAAAGTGGCCTCATACACCTCAGGCCACACTCAGCTATAATGAGCGGCACCAAATCATTATCATGAACACATCAAGATTTTGTCACTTACATTTGAAGTTCCTACATGCACTGCTTCTCCATGCAGATTTCCCCCTCATACTTCAAATGGTCAGGCAAGAATACTTCATCCCGAAAAAAAATGCATTTTTCAATACAAAGCTTGCACTTTATATAAGCAACATACCCGCTCCCAGCTAATGGCCGCTTTACTCCCTGAGCGGTGCACAATGTCCCTACCATTTTCTGTATTCGGAATGGACTTCGCAGGGCCGTTTTTAATAAAGGCATCAGTTCTGGGATCCACTACACTCATCAAAGAGTACGTTTCGTATTCGTTTGTTTCACGACGAAGGCAGC
This sequence comes from Ceratitis rosa, assembly GCA_037013455.1. Classification (NCBI taxonomy): domain Eukaryota; kingdom Metazoa; phylum Arthropoda; class Insecta; order Diptera; family Tephritidae; genus Ceratitis; species Ceratitis rosa. The sequence continues at coordinate 2,678,922 of JAWMAG010000007.1, forward strand.
ACATCTTAAGTTATGCTCTAATCTTACCACTGAGGCATTTATAGCAGCATTCTCCCGATTTGTGGGCAGGCGAGGATATCCCGCCAAAACTATCAGCGATATCGGAAAAACGTTCATCAAAGCACAGAGAGCAACTGAACGCGAATTCGTCAAATTCCTCAACGAATGTTCAGCAGGCATTACCCAGAAGTATGCTCCCCAAGGCATCAACTGGCAATATATATCACCTAGGGCGGCCTGTGGCCTGTTTTAAAAGTCACTTCAAAAAAACCCGCTGCATCCCACTAATTCACATTTGAAGAGTTCACGACACTCTTAGTTAGAATTTTCGGCCACTTTCGACATTATCACAAGACCCAGCTGATTTCACAGCACTAACTCCGGGTCATTTTATTTGAGGCGCTCCGCTATTAGCCATTCCTGAGCCAAATGCAGAAACCCGATGGGAGAAAGTCAAAGCACTTCACCATCAATTCAGTCGCCGCTGGAAAAAGGAGTACCTCAAAGATCTCCAAAGAGGTACAAGTAAAAATCTCCACAGAAGGAGCCTCAAGTTGACGTGTGAGCCGTAATCCGAGGCGACAGTCCACCGCGGACCGAGTGGCGTCTCTGATGAACCGAAAATATTCATCGTGGGCTTAATAATCACATCCGTGTCGTGGACCTCCGCACGCAAAACAGGATCATCACGCGGCCCTTAGTCAAATTGTGCTTCATTCTAAATGAGCAACCTTCGCTCGAAGCAGAACAATAAAGGGCAATCCCCCTCTTAATCCTACACGCCTAATGTCTTAATGTTAAGTACCGATTGTTCCAATTCTCATTTCCAGACGAAGGACAACAATGGCAACGCGAAGTGCAGTTTCACTAGCGCCTACGGCAGATACCAGGAATTGCCTCCAGTATCGGCTGGACCACTGCTACCACGCTTTACGCAATCGACCCGCTTTCCGAGTAAGGCGCCAAGCAACGAAACGGAAAAGGGTTGCCCTCAACAGCGCACATACCCACCAGGCTGCAAACAAAGGAAAGAAACCGGATAACCCAGCAGCAGTAAGCGAAGCAATCTGCAAAGCTGCTGAGCTTCACTAATACAAAAAAATTTAAGAAACTAGGAATTGAAACCAACCATACGAGTATATACACATATTTCTTTGTTCTATACAAAAGGGTTCAAGTGAATAAAACACAAACCAGTTTTTGAAGCTTCTGTGCACCATACAATATAAAAAAAACACCCCTTTTTAATTTTTGATCCTCAATCCTAACCGAACCACAGGCAAGTTATTTAATAAGAGTAGTTCTATTTTTCCAAAAGGTCTGTTTTTTGTCCACTTCCTGGAAGGAAGAGTAGTCTTCCTGTTACTGTAAGTCAAAAGTTATCTATATATCGCATTTGAAATAAATCGGACCATAAATACGATTTTTTCGAACAGGTCAGTCCGTGGTCCACTTCGAGAATAGAAGTGTAGTCTTTCTGCTAATTTGAGTAATAAGCCAATAAGGTTAAGTACCAAGTTTTTGCAGAGGTCAGTCCCCGGCCCACTTTCCGGAGAGCAATGGTCTTCCCGTTATATATATATATATAGCGCTTGCAACCGCTGAAGCAATTTTCGGCCGAGCTCCTCCCACAATTTGTGGTTTCACATCTTAATGGTTTTCCAACAAATGGATTTCAAGTATAACGAATGTCAAGTACATTTTGTTCGAGTCAGGGTTTGGTCTACTTCCCGGAGAAAAGAGTGGTTCGATTTTTTGAAGAAGTTAGTCCTGCGTGCAGTTGTCGAAGGGAAGAGTAATCTTCCTGTTAATCTAAGCAAAATGCACCTATGTACGGAATTTGAAGTAAGTCGAACCATAAATAACTTTTTGGAATAAGTCCCTGGTTCATTTCCCAGAGAGGCGAATAGTCCGAATTTTCAAAGAAGTTAGTCCAGTTTTCAGTTGCCGGAAGAGTAGGTTTCCTGGTAATCCAAGTATAAGGGCATTTCTTTTCAAGTAAATTGAACGATAAATACAATTTTTGATATTAGTGCAGTTCCTGGTCTAACCGCCGGAGATAAGAGCACGATATTTCAAGTAAGTTGAACGAAAAATACCGATTCTCAAGTATAACCAATGTCACTCCTTGGTCCACTTCGCGGAGTTAAGAGTGGTTGGATATTTTGATGAAATTGGTCCAATGCCTGGAGGTAAGAGTAGCCGGATTTAAGAACAAAGCTATCTGTGTACCGCATTAAAAAAATAAATCTAACCATAAAACGAATTTTTCGAGCGGATCAGCACGTAGTCCTCTTCCCTGAGAGAAGAATAGTCCGACTTTATGAAAACGTCTGTACCGTGTCCACTTTCCGGAGAGAAGTGTAGTCCTCCTGTTAATCTTAGCAAAAAGCCACCAATATACAAAATTTCAAGTAAATCGAACCATAAAAACGGTATCTTCAAATAGGTTAGACCCCTGTCATATTTCCCTTAATGAAGAATAGACCGAAATTTTGAAGAGGTCAGTCCCCGGAGAGAAGAGTCATTTTCGAGTAAATCGAATGACAAATACAATTTTTTATATTAGGGCAGTTCGTGGTCCAATGGATGGTGATAAGAGTAGTGCGACTTTTTTAAGAAGTTAATCCTGCGCTCAGTTCCCGGAGATAAGTGTAGTTTTTCTTTCTGTTAGGCTAAGCATCTTTGTACCGCACTTGTGATCAATCGGACCATAAATACGATTTTTCGAATATAAAGACCGACATTTTGAAAAGGATCGGAGACTGTCCACTTCCCGGATAGAAGTGTAGTCTTCCTGTTAATCTAAGCAAAAACAATTAATGCTGCGATTTTTTTCAAATCGTCCACTTTCCGGAGACAAGAATGTTCTTGCTGTTAATCTAACCGAAGAGCTGCTAATGTAAAGAATTTGAAGTAAATCGAACCATAAATACGTTATTTTCAAATAGGTCAGCCCCTAAGCAAAAAGCCACCTATATATGGAGTTTAAAGTAAGTCAAACGACATACGAGTATAAAATTTTTTCGAATAAGTCAACCCTTGGTCCATTTTCCGGAGAGAAGAATAGTCTTACTCTTAACGTAAGCAAAAACTTGTATACGGAATCAAGTAAATCGCACCATAAATATTTTTTTTCTAATAGGCCACCGAATTTCTCGTAAGACGAACGACAAATACCAGTTTTTTTAACTTTCCGGAGGGAAGAGTAATTTTCCTGCTCGTATAAGCAGAACACACATCTTCACGTTTAGCGAATCGTTTAACTATCCTGCTGGGTCTCTTGTCTTATGCCGGAGATGGTACCGCTTTTGAGCTGGAGATAGCAGGGGGTGGTTTATTTATACGGCAGTGAACATGTGTATTTGTGTATATATGAAATGCAATACTTCAGCTTAGGGAAGAGCGAAGTAGATCAATTGATCTTTCAATGCACTGAGCGACTGCAGTATATGTGCGTTTGTGTGTTCGCTGTAATGCTTAAGCTGTGCTTGAGAAAACACAAAAGAAAATAGAAAAACAGAGCACGAGAGGAAATTTGTGCTTATGCTACTCTTTCAATGCACTACAAACAATGTAAGGGTGTAGTGCGTTAGAATATATATACTATTTTATACAGAAACCAGAAGAGAAAATGTCACAGCAGAGTGCTAATAGTTTTTGCTATGCCTTGGGTATAAGCTGAATTTAATCGGTGGGAACACCATTGGGAAAAGTGTTGTAAGAAATTCTCTTAGATATGTAAAAATGTATGTATGTACATACGTGTATGCTAAATTTGCAAACACTCAAACTCGAATTTGAGGTTAACAACCTTCAAGATCGCGTTACTAAAATTCTTGCTATTGAAAAAAGCAAGTTTATTTTGTAAGTTTCCAAAGTGCTTTGCATACATATGTATATTTGGGCTGTATAATTTTGGATATACAAAAAACATATAAATTTATGAACTTCTGTTAGAAGGGTTCTTTATACTATTTATTTGCATAAACAAGATTTACGCCCCTTTATTAGATTCCACCGGTGAAGTTCGTTTGCATCCTTTGATTTTAGGTAGATATAAGCCGATGGGTCTTCTTTTGATAAAGCTGGCCACTCTCCTTCTGCTGGCATCTTCAGATCTTGAGCCAATGTTGATTATGTTGTTTTGTTATGATTAATGTTAATTGTATTGTTATTTTTGATTGTGTATTTTATATTGTTAATATTGCTTTTGTGCTTGTTTTTGTTTTAATTTATTTGCTGAATTTGTTGTTGCTGCTTTTGTGCAACTTTTTGTATTGAATGTTGGTAAATAATTTGTTTTATTTGTTTTTCTTTTTCTTAAGTCTTGATTGCTTTTATTTATGTTAGCAGCTTATATTTTGTTTGCACTGCACAAATAGTTGCACAAATTAACTATGTATATATATATGGTCTATATACAGGGTCCGCCACGTAACTTTTTTTTTTTTTTAAAACAGTGCGCACAAGATCGATCGTAATGTTGGCTGTGTGGCACGGAGCGCCGTCTTGCTGGAACTAAATGTTGTCCAAGTCCTCCTCTTCGATTTCCGGTAAGAACCAATCCGTTAGCATGGCGCGGTAGCGTTCGCCATTGACCGAAGAAAACTGGGCCAATGATGCCGCCGGCCCAAAATCCGCACCAAACAGTAACTCTCTGAGGATGCATTGGCTTCTCTTCGATCACATGCGGGTTTTCCGTCCCCCAAATACGACAATTTTGTTTATTAACGTAGCCGCCAAGATGGAAATGAGCTTCGTCGGAAAAGATGATTTTTTGGTAAAATTTTCAAAGTAAAACTGCACTATTTTAACGCGTTCCTCAATCGTATACACAACCATTTTCGTTCAGCGGAAGGATAAAACTAACTTTCTGTCAAATCAGATGTAACATCAGTGTTACCACACTCAAAATAACCACTAGTTCAAAAAAAAAAAATGTTAGATGGCGGACCATGTATATATATATATATATATATATATATATATATATACCTATATATTTTAATATGTTATTACAATTTTACTAAAGTTCTCTTGTATTCGTGACAAATTCTTTTTTCTATATACATACATATATATATATTTTATTTTGCTTAATTTAATTATTTGATTTTAAATATTGTCGCCCGTGCGACATCGCCGATTATTTGTTTCGAAATCTCCCCTTTTGCAGGATTTTATCTGCGTATATAATATTTGCTGCAATGTGCCTGCACAACATGTACGGGGCTTTGGCGACGTTGATGCTCTGTTAAGCGCACGCTTAAACATTAGCAAAAAGGCATCTATATACAAAATGACAAATACAATTTTTTTTTAGTGCAATTCTTTTTTTTTTTTTTTGTTTTAATGTTACTCCATCACCGTACAGCAGTGTGAAGATTTATTTGGCCAGCTATAAAGCTATATCGCCAATACCAATTCTCTTATTTTGCAATACTTTTATAGGTTAATGTCAATTTCTTGTAGGATATTGGATATGGCTTGATAGTTTCCGATGTTTGTTTTTTGACAGAAGTCGATTATCGATGTTGTGTTTTGCAGAGATGGGTACCTGTTTCGAGTGTTTGTGTATTTACTACACTGAAAAATTATGTGATTTGTGTTTTCTTGTGCGTTACATGTTTCGCATTTGTCCTCATTGTAAATATTCATTTTGTGGAGTGTGGCTTTACAAAAGGTGTGATTTGTCAGGATCCGGTTGAATTGTTTTATTTGGCTAGCATTCATTTTAATGTTTTTCTTATGGAACCATGTATGTTTTGTTAATTCTGGATATATTGCGCCGTAGATTCTGCCTTTTGATGTTATTTTCTCTTTATATTCCTGGCTCCATTTTTCTTTTATTCTATTTTCGATTTCTTTTATTGCATCTTTGATTGTCCACTTAATACTTAGTCGTTGTCCGTCTTGACCCGCCTTTTTCGCGGCTTCTTCCACTTTGTTATTGAGGACAATATTAGAATGGGCTGGGATGTGGTGGATTTCGAGTGTTTCTATTGATGAGGTGTTTGTTATATCTACAATGTTGTTTCTTATGTAGTTGTCGCTATCATTGTCCTTAATTGTTAATATTCCGCTTAAGCTGTCTGTTAGGATCGCGACTTTCACGAATCCTTTCTGAATGGCAAATTCTACGGCTTTCTCTATTGCCAATAGTTCTGTTGTCATTGATGATAGGTTTTTGATACAGTAGAAGGATTTGGTTGTGTTTGTTTTTTCGTGTAAAAATGCCGCTCCGGATACGTTACTTTTAACTGATCCATCAGTGAATATTATTTCGAATTGGTTTATTTCTAGTTGTTGTATTTTTTCCCTGAATGTTGTGTTGATGACTGAATGGTTTGCTTCTCTTTTGGACTTGTAGGTGTTCTTGAAGAATTTTGTGTCTATTTTTAATTTATTGGTATGGTTGGTTGTGTTTTTGATTGGTGCAATGTTAAATAGAATTAGTCTGTATTTATTGTTTATTCTGGAGTAGTTTGTTTTATTGTTGAGTTGGTTGTTAATTATCATTCTTTTGGCGGGTAGGTTATACGCTATGCATTTAACCATTTCTTTTGCCGTGGCTAATTCAAATCTGTATTTCGGTGGCAGTTCGGCTGCCATGTGGTATATGACGTGGGTTGGCGATGATCTTATTAAACCTAGACATCTTCTTATGTTTGCTTTGCAGCAAGTAGATATTTTTTGGAGGGCGGTTTTGGACATATTTGTGAACGTGGACGCTGCATAGTCCAATTTGGCCCTGGCGAATGCCTTGTATAGTTGTAGGGCTTTTGCTGGTGTTATACCAAAGGTGCATCCGCTGACGATGTTTAAGAATCTGCATGTGTTATTGGTTTTGTTTACTATATGGTTTACGTGTTCTGTGCATGAGTTGTTGATGCTTATGAATCTTCCTAGATACTTAATATGCCGCACTTGCTCTAGGTATGTATTGTTTATTTTAATGTTAATTTGGGTGTTTCGTTGGTTGAAGTATATTGTTTTTGTTTTATTAATATTTATTGACAAGTTAATTCTCCTGCACATATTTGTAAATTCTTGTATCTTTCCCTCCAGTTTACTTTGAGCTTGTTCGTATTTTTTATGAAAGCAGACTATAAAGAAATCATCTGCGAATTGGAAGAGAATACAGTTGTCGTCGTTTATTTGGTGCAGCTTCGCCGTGTATAGATTGAATAATGTGGGACTGAGTCCGCTGCCTTGGGCCAGCCCATTTTCTGTAATGATTTTTTGCTGGTCGATTACTAGTATTCTTCTTCCCAGGAATGATGTTATCCAATTTATCGCCTTTGGGTTTAACTGGGCTTCTATAAGTGCCTGTTGTAGGGTATTGACATCGACTGCATCGTAGGCCTTTTCCACGTCCACACAAGCAGCCATTACTTGTTGTTTTTTATCTTTATGGAATGATATTATGTTTATAAGGTCATTTATACATTGCGCTGTTGAGTGGTGTTTTCTGAAGCCGTATGACCTTTCCGGGATACTGTTGAACTGCGTGTTTTTGTTGTCTATGTGCAGTTTGAGGATACCCTCTACGGATTTTGCTAGCACTGAGATTAAGCATATTGGGCGATAGTTGTAAATGTTGGTTGGGTCAGTGTCTTTTTTATGTATTGGTATTATTTTGATTTCCCTCCATTTTTCGGGGATTATTCCTTCTTGCCAGACCCTTATTAACAGTTTCCATAGTTTTTCTTGTTCCTCAGGCTGAAGTAGAGATATCATTTTGTATGTAATCAAGTCTGTACCTTTTGATGATTTTAGGTTTCTGGTTTGTAGGAATTTTTTGAAGTTTTCTGGTGACATTTCTTCTAGTGGTGTTTCTGGTCTGTTGATTTCTTGGTTATTGGTGTTTAATGTAATCGGTGATCTGGCTATGAATTCTAAGTATTTATATTGCTCTATTGGGTTCCATGAGTTTCTTACGCTTTTTTCGCATTGATATTTTTTTATATTGTTGATTTTAGACCACATTTCTTTTATATTTTTGGTTTCTGACGTTTTGTTGAAGTTCTTTTTCTTTTGTTCCTTGATGTGTAGTCTTAGATTTCTTTCTGCTGTGTATAGTATGTTATTGTTTTCTATGGTTTTGTATTGGTTGTATTTTTTTCTTGCGGCGTTTCTTAGTCGGAATAGCCTTTGGGATTCCTCTGTCCACCACTGTTTTGGAATGTAATTATTCTTGTCCTTGTTTATCGTGTGTTTTTGTGTTATCCTTTGGATATCCCTATTGACCTCTTCTAAATAAGGTCCAATTTTTAGGGTGGTAATGTCCTTTAGTATGTTAGTTGTTATTATCTTCTTAGGTTTATGTTGGACTGTGAATTGGTCCGTTAAGGTGATGATAATTGGTTTGTGGTTACTATTGGTTATTTTGTTGTAGGTTTTCCAGGTATATCGCATATAGTTGTTGATAAAAGTTACGTCTACCGCTGATGAACTGTTGTCCTGTGTGAATGTTGGCGTACCGTCGTTTAGGCAGTAAAATCCGTTATCTGTCGCTATGTTTTCTAAGGTACTACCTTTGTTGTTAGTTGTTTGGGCTCCCCATGTTGATGCTTTTGCGTTTAGGTCTCCCCCTATTATTGTGGTGTTATTTAATTGTCTGATGTCGGTGAATAGTTTCTCCGTTTCGTTTTTGAACTCTGTTGTTGTTGTGTTGGGTGGGCAGTATACGCTGATGATGTTGATATTGTTTTTTAAATTAAGCGTTGTGATTCCTGTGTGCTCAATATTTGATGCTAGTTTAAAGATTGAGAATTTGATAGATTTTCTTATGTAAATTCCCACTCCACCGTATCCATCTTGTCTGTTTGTAAAGGTATAATTGTAGCTTTTGAGACTTGTTTCTTTGTTGCTATTTAGCCAGGTTTCTGATAAAATAGCAATATCTATGTCATTGTTGTGCATAAAGATTTCTAGTAGTTCTTTGTTTCCTTGTTTTTTCAAACTTTGTATATTATATTGTAAAATTTTTATTGTTGCTGTCATGTTAGGGTGTGTTGTTGTTAATTTTCCATAAGTCCGCATTGACTGTCATTTGTTTTAATGTGTTTTGAATAGTTACTAATGCATCATATATGGCTTTATTATCCTTGTTAATATCTGTTGTGCTTTGCGTTAAGCAATTGTTGATAGTTTGATTTATTTTCATTGTGCAATCGTCTTGTTTTTGTATAAATCTATCCAAGCTGGTTGGATAGGCCGTCATTTTAGCATTTGCGGAGGTTGGCGTTTCCTCTGTTGCTTTTCTCCACTCGTTCATTGTTTGTAGTGCATTTTTTTCTTCTCTTACTCTGTTATTGTTTATTTTCGCTATTTTAGCGTATGAAAAATGCTGATGCAGATGTTTCACTGCTTCTGCTGTGTTGTTGTACGTTGTTGTTTTGTATTTTTTCTGTATCTGTGGGAATTCTGTATCCAGGGTGGTGTTATCGTTAAGTATTTCAAATCTGTTTCCTAGAATATTCTTATATTTTATTCTTGCTTCCTGGTTTGTTATGTTTTCTAGCGTTGTTATGCTTTTGATGGTATAGGCTTTAACTCTCGCCGGGCATTCTTTGTCGGTCGCTTCGTGATTTCCTTTGCAATTTACACATTTCACGCTTGTGCAATTAGCGTTGTTGTCATGTGATTCTCCACACTTGGGGCATGTCGAATTTTTTTGCTTGCAGTGCTGCGCGAAGTGGTTGAACCGGAAGCACCGATAACATTGTGCGAATGCTACATATGGTTTCACTTGTATTTTTGTGTACAGGAATCCTACTTCCGTAGGGACTTCTAACCCATCGAATATTATTTTCACTCTGCGGGTTGGGTATTTCGTCCCGTCTTTTATCCTCATTACTCTCGTTACCCGTTTGATTTTTATTGGTGAAGTTATTTCTTCTTGTAACTCTTCTTCTGTGATATCCGTCGGCACATCGAAAATTATTCCTATTTTGGAAACAAAATGGGCAAAAATTCTCGCCTCATATTGCTCGCTGCTTAGCTCACTGAAATTGTTGGCTGCTTTGCTGTTTTTGAAAGTGATCTTGCACCTACCGTAACCAATTTTCGCGATCTCGATCACATCTTCGACTTTACTTTCTTGGATAAGTTTGCTAACTCTTATTGCGTTAATTGGCGTTCTTTCGCATTCTTTCTTAGTTATTTTGTCTAAGTAGACTATGAAAGGGCCTTTGTGGTTTTCATTATATTTAAAATTTTCGCGCTCCATTTTCTTTGTCTTCGGGTCTGAGTTTGTTGTCTTGCTTGTGGTTTTGTCGGCTTTCCTTTTTTGTTCCCGCTCTCTTGTCCGACTGTTACTCCGACTTCTTATACTATTTTTGGCTGAGGAGCCCCTTTGCTCCTCGCCCTCGTGGTGCATTTTGCCTGTTATCACTATTTTTATTTATTCACCTTTTCTTTTGTAATATGTTCGAACTATATTTATTTATGATTTCAGTCTTTTTTCTGTTATTTGTATATATATGTTATTCCTTTTTTCACTTTTTTGTTTATATTTAACCGGTTTGTGGCTGATAGTTTCCGCATGCACGTCTACTCGCTGTCGCGTCTGAATGCAGAATGTAGTGCAATTCTTTGTCCAAATTTTTGAAAAGGTCAGTCCACAGTCCAATTCCGGAATGAAGAAATATTTTCCTGCTTATCCAAACAAAAAACCTCCTTTTCACCGAAATTCAAGTAAATTCGAACTGCAAATATAATTTTTTCGCATGGTCAGTTCCCGGTCCTTTTTCCGGGAAGAAGTGTAGTCTCTTGATAATTTAAACAAAAACGCTACTTATGTAGCTTCTGACCTTTTGAAGAGGTCAGTCCGTGGCCCACTTTTCGGAGAGAAGAATAGTCCGACTTTTTGAAGAGGTCAATATCCGGTTCACTTCCCAGAGAGAAGAATAGTCTGACATTTTGAAAAGATCCACTTCCAGGATAGAAGAGCAGTCTTACTGTTAATATAGAATATCAAGCAAATCGAACTATGAATACGATTTGTTCAAAACGGTCAGGCCTTGGTCCACTTTCCGGAGAGAAGAATAGTCTCCCTGTTAACCTAAGCAAAAACCATTTATGTACAAAATCTCAACAAATTCGAACCATATATACACATTTTTCGAATGTATCAGTCCCTGGTTCACTTCCTGGAGTGTAGATTAGTCTTCCTATAAATGTAAGCAAAAAACCACTTATGGTATTGTATATACCGAACTTCAAGTAAATCAAACCATAAATACGAGTTTTTTTCAAATAGGTTAGTCCATTTTTACCGAATTTCACGTCAGCCGAACGACAATTACAATTGTTTTCGAATAGATCAGTCCACTGTCCACCTTCCGGAGAGAAGAAAAGCTCTCCTGCTCATCCGAACAAAAAACATCCTACTCACTGAATTTCTTGTAAGTCGAACGCCAAATACTAGTTTCTTTGAATGGCTAAGACCCTAGTCCACTTCCCGGAGAGAAAAGTGATTTTCCTGCTCATATAAGCAGATATCACCTGTACACGCACCTATGTACGAAATTTCAAGTAAATCGAACCAATGTTTAATGTTTAATTCGCAAACGTAATGGCAACGTAGGCCGAGCTTTCGTTAAAAAGCTCAAGTGGCTCCTTTACATTTTCGGCTTGTTTGTTTTGCCGTTTGCATCTTTTACACACTTTTTTGTTGACTTTAGAAGACTAAATTTGCAGAATCACCATCGCGGTAAGTTGGTTCCCATAAAAATTGTAAATAAACCTATTATTTATTAGAAATTGTGTTTTATTTATTTATTCCTTGTAGCGGATACCACGGCAGATTTCTTCTGAGTTAATCACTGGTCCTTCGAGCTTTCTTTGCGTAAAAACATAAACTTACCGATTTTATTACTTGCCGATTTTATCAGCTCTCATTTGTAGAAAAACAGGTAAGAGTGGGATTTTTAAAGGGTGCTTTCAAAGTGAATTGCATCCAAGTGCAAGCACACATAATTGCAAAGTGCAGTCCAAACCGTATTTTTGGCAACTGGCTTTAGCAATAGGCATAAGGGGAGCAAGGGACGATTTTCTTGTCTTTGTACAATGCTTAGTTAAGTACAACCCCTCTGACATCATTCAATTTCATAAAGATATATATGTATATACCCCGCATAAGTATCTATGTATATTTTTATTTTATTTCGAACGTACAATTCGACATACGAATATTTTAATTTACCTACCAATGTACATATACGAGTAAAATTAAAGACTATTAATTTAGTTTTTATTATAAATCTATTGTTTTAATTTAGCGCTATAGTATAATTCAACAACTGTGTCCTTTGTCTGATGAACTACTACTAAAAAACTAGTCTCTCCGACATTGATAAAGAGCTGAACCCAATACTTAAAACCTTTTATATATTGCTCATTAAAGTCAAAGTACACGTATTGAGTTTAGCATTAGGGTATGTCACTCCTCCCATCTTCAAATCGTGCAATGTCCTCATTTCAATATTTCTTCTTTAACAAATCAAAATTTTCAAAAGAAAAGAAATTTCACATATCTTCTAAGTTATTTTTAACGTATAACAAATATTTTTACTTTTAATTTTCTTAGTAAGCTAATGAAATAATAATAGGTAATAACAAGGTCATTTAAATGTAAACAACAAATCTTGTTTTTATATGTTAAGTAATTTTAATTAGTTTTCTTTTTTCTTTTAAATTTGTTCTTATATTTTCTTTCATTTCGGCTTTTAAACTTAACAATATGATGTTCTCCATCCTCTTCAGTTTGGATGAGACTAACCTTTTTATACGGATTACTCATTTTTTCTAATCGTTTTCTCGAAACTTCTGCATTTACAAAATTTGTGTCGGTATCTTTTTCTTGCCTCTTTTTATTTGCGTTATTGATTCTTCGTTCTTTAATAACTTGAGGATCATGTTTTAGTGACTCCTTATTAAAAAAATTTTATATGGAATTTCATTAGTGGAGAGTGAACTATAACATGGTTATAAGTATAAAGTGCTTGTTCAATTTCTAAATATTTTAGTTCTTTATCACCTGAAGTATTCTAAGTTTTCCATTTAAAGTTTTATGCAACCGCTCAATGTCACCAATACCGGTTTCACCAGTTGTTATTTCCACTGCCATATTTAATAAGTTACACCATTGCTTAATATTTACATTATTTATACCTTCTGCAAAAATCTTGGTGGATTTTTAAAGTCTTTGGAGGGCCCATACAATTAAAGGTTTTAAGCAAAACCTTTTTCGTCTCCAACCAATTTAATGCTTTAACTTTTTCTACCATAGCAAATTTAGAGAACAAACCAATAAAAGTTAAATAATTTTCATTATTCCATTTCCAAAAATCTACAACAAATTTTTCCCAAATTTCGTATATTGGAGGCGTAATTTTAAATGGCAACCAGTTAGAAAAATGATCATTTTTACAGTGATTACACAGTTCACATTCATTTATTATTTTAGTGATCTCTTTAAGATAATTAGGATAGTAATACTGTAACTTAAAACATTTTGGAACTTTTTCAATACCTTGATGAAGTCCACTGAAATGAATTTCAAGTACTTTACTTATAAAGTTCGCAAAATCTGTGATATTTTCCAATTCTTTTGTACATCGATAAACTTTGTTACGACTTGTTATTAATGTTTTATATACGTTTTGCAATTATAAAAAATCTTCATCGTTGGGCATAAATATTGTTGTATTCTTTTTTAGTAAATAAGTTTAATGATTTGTTTAATATAGTCGATTGTTAGTTCTTTGTAAGTTATCACTGTTAGATTATTTGAAAATATTTTGAATGTTGTAGTAGAATTTTTACAATCTCTTATTAATTTAATTTGAGTTTTAAATACATTCAATGGCAGCTCAGTAATTTTAAAGAAACATTCATTATCTTCATCGACGGAGTGAATAGTGTCTATACTAGACTCAGATTTCTCATTGAAATTACACTCTCTAATTTTGATACGAGATAAAGCATCTGCCACGTGATTTTCTTTTCCTGATATATATTTTATGTCCAAGTCGTATTCATTAAGTCGAATCTTCCATCTTTATAGTTTAGAGTTTAGTTCCCTTAAATCATGGAGCCACTGTAGTGGTCTATGATCACTATTTATTAAGAGTTTTCTTCCGTATAAATAAGGTCTAAAATATTTTGTGGCCCATACCATAGTCAGAAGCTCTTTTTCGGTGGCTGAATAGTGCAACTCATGTTCGTTGAGCGTGCGACTAGCAAACCAAATATGATGTCCTTGTTGACTTAGAACTGCCCCCAGTGCCACATTTGACGCATCAGTGGTTAACGTAAATGACTTCTCATAGTTCGGGTATGCTAGAATCGCGTCACTTGCAATAAAAAATTTATATAATAAAAAATTATTATAATTTATTTATATAGTGTTGATAGCTTCTTCGTACTTTTTATCTGCGCTATTTATTTTATTGCCCTTTTTTAGGCAGTTAGTTAATGGTTTAGTAATTTCTGAAAAGTTTCGAATAAATTTCCGATAAAATCCAGCTAAACCGAGGAATTGTTTTATTTCCTTCTCCGTTTTAGGAATAGGATAATTTAAAATTGCTTGCACCTTATTAGGATTAGGCTTAATGCCTGCTGGCGTTATGACATGGCCGAGAAATTCCGTTTCCCATTTGAAAAATTCACTTTTATCCATCTGAATTTTCAGACTTGCATCATTTAGTCTACTCTTTAGTGACTCTATGTGTTCTTGTAGACACGTATTAAAAACTACAATGTCGTTTAAATAAACCATGCAGTCTTTTCCTATTAACCCTTTCAAAACTGTGTTCATCAGCCTTCGGAAAGTGGCTGGTGCATTTTTAAGGTCAAATGGCATTCTTAAAAATTCAAAATGTCCACTTCGGGTAGAAAAGGCTGTTTTTTTTCCTATCCGCAGGGTCCATTTCAATTTGGTGGAAGCCTTGCGCCAAATCAATCGTGGAAAAATACATACACCTACCCAATTTTTCTAGAATTTCTTCAATGTTTTTGATAGGATACCGGTCATCTATGGTAATAGTATTTAGCTTACGGAAGTCGACAACGATTCTCCATTTCTCTTTCCCTGAGGTATCAGGCTTTTTGGTACCACCCAAATTGGTGCTGAATATGGAGAATCGCTATGTGAAATGATTCGTTGTTCAAGTCTAAGATTATTATCATTAATATTATTGTTTTGGTTTATGTTTGAATCTAAAAAGAAATTACCACCCACGAATTTATAACGAATGCCGTTCATATGTATTATGGAGTTTTCTAAGTCGAGTTTAGTTTTAAGTAGCTGGAGTAGTAGTAGTAGTCCGTCGTAATTATTTGAAAAGTTGGAAATGAAGAACGTTAACTTTTCCATGTGTTCGTTGCTAAACACTTCCTGAATTTTGTTCAGTAACACTTTTCCTGTTGCTATTGTTAATGTTATTGGTTTAACATGTATGATCTTTTCGCTAAACATTCCAGGTTTTATCAAGCTAACAGAATGTTTTGTGTTTAATGTCAAGCTGATGGTGGGAAGTCCTCAGAGGCTGTTAAAAGAAAATTTGATGGATTCTGTTCCATTGGTTCAGGATAACCAAAACGCCTGATTCGAGAATGATTTGAACCTTGATTACATCTTTGTTGTGAATTAGTTAAATTTCTGTTAGAGTAAATGTTAGTAGAATTGAAAGGAGCATGTTTGACTTGTGATAAATTATTATGTAGCAAATGTCTTGGCGATAGCTGTATTCATTAGAATGATTAAAGTATGGTTCGTTTCTTAAATAATTATTATAACTGGAATAAAGTGGAAATCGATTAATATTAGTTGCAAAATGTTCCACATTACTATTATTTCTATTCACAAAGTGTGTTTACGTGTGCAACCCTGGGCAGCAGCCAAAGCTTCTACCTGGAGATGTCGCTGCTGTCTTTTGTTCCTATCTGGGTGACCCTTCAAATTTATGGGAAGAGTCCAGTTAGGCCCGTTAGTCCCGTTTATGATTTCCACCTTATGTGGAAATCTTTAAAAGGCCAAGGTTGCCGGCTGGGCCCTTCTTTTGAAAATAGCAGCCACAGCAGCAACATCTCAGGTGAGTCTGGTATTTTATTCGTTTTTAAGTTTCGCATACTTATTTTATATATATACATATTTTTCATTTAATAAAATGATAATATTTTATTAAAAATACTAATGAACACTTCTTTTATTGAGAGAGGAAGTAGGTAGTTCTTTTTACAGCTTTCTGAAGGACCGGCACCTCCCCCGATCCCCGTTGCCGGAATTCACGAGGAATTCCGGCCCCTAATTAACCCCGGCACGAAACATTGGTCCTTCGAGCCGGATCCAACAGAAAGGCTCAAAGATAATAAAGTATTTAAAAAAGAAATCTATATTTTGATTATACCTTTGTGAAAATACCATCTTCACAAAGGAATAATAAAATATAGAATTCTCTGCACTACCAAGTCGCGCGCTCATTTGTATAAAATTATTCGTATAAATTCTTGCCAAGAGGCGCGATCTGCTACCTGGAAAAAACACCTCTGCTCGCCATCCAATGGAAGAGGAATGGAACGCGACCATTTCCGCCAACATAATTTATTGTAGAAGAAAAAAGTAAGTAAAGGATAAAAACGTGAGAAAAAAGAAGGTTAAGTGAAAAAAATCCTTAAAAAGAAACAATTAAAGGAAAAAAGGCTTAAAATAAAAAAAATTAAGTAAAAAAAAAAAAAAGAAGGTAAATGAAAATAAAGGCTTAAAAGAGAAAAATAAAGTGTAAAAAAATTGAAAAAAAGAAGGTAAACTGAAAAAAAAGCCTTGAAAAGAAAAATAAAGTGTGAAAAAAGCCTTAAAAAGACAAATTAAGTGAAAAAAAAGAAGGTTAAGTGAAAAAAAAGCCTTAAAAAGAAACAATTAAAGGAAAAAAAGGCTTAAAATAGAAAAAATTAAGTGAAAAAAAATAAGGTAAATTGTGAAAAAAAAGCCTTAAAAAGAAAAAATTGAAAAAAAAGGTAAATTAAATGAAAAAAAAGGCCTTGAAAAGAAAAATAAAGTGAAACGAAAAGTAAAAAAAAAAAGAAGGTAATTAGAAAAAAAACCTTAAAAGAAAAATTAAGTGAAAAAAGGCTTCAAATAGAAAAAAAAGTGTGAAAAAATTGAAAAATAAGGTAAATTGTGGAAAAAAGCCTTAAAAAGAAAAAGTTGAAAAAAAGGTAAATTAAAGGAAAAAAAGGCCTTGAAAAGAAAACTAAAGTGAAACGAAAAGTAAAAAAAAAAAAGAAGGTAATTAGAAAAAAAACCTTAAAAGAAAAATTAAATGAAAAAAAAAGGCTTAAGAATAAAAATAAAAGTGAGTGAAAAAAAAGCCTTAAAAAAGCAAAATAAAGTGGGAAAAAAGAAGGCAAGTTGAAAGAAAGAAAAATAAAGTGAAAAAATAAGGTAAATTGTATATGAAAAAAAAAAAGCCTTAAGAAGAAAAATAAAAGGAAGTGAAAAAAAAGCCTTAAAAAAAGCAAAATAAAGTGGAAAAAAAGAAGGCAAGTTGAAAGAAAGAAAATTAAAGTGAAAAAAATAAGGTAAATTGTAAATGAAAAAAAGCCTTAAGAAGAAAAATAAAAGTTGAAAAAATAAGGTAAATTCTGAAAAAAGCCTTAAATAGAAAAAGTTCAAAAAAAAGGTAAATTGTGAAAAAAAGCCTTAAATAGAAAAAGTTGAAAAAAAGAAGGTAAATTAAATGAAAAAAAGGCTTAAGAAGAAAAATAAAAGTGAGTGAAAAAAAAAAGCTAAAGTGAAAAAAAGGCCTAAGAAAGATAAATTAAATGAAAAAGAAGGCTAATTGAAAAAAAAGGTAAATCAAAAGAAAAAAGCCTTAAGAAAAATAAAGTGAAAAAACAAGAAGCAAAAAAAGTTTTGAAAAAAAAAAAAAAAAAAAAAAAAAAAAAAAATCAAAGGGTGTGAGTGTTAGTGCCAAGCGCGCACTGTAGCGCGGCAAGCGAGCGGTGAACGCGGCAGCGCGCAGTGTTAGTGCCAAGCGCGCATTGCAAGTGGCAAGCGCGCATTGCAAGTGGCAAGCGCGCAGTGTAACGCGGCAAGCGCGCAGTGAACGTGGCAATCGCGCATTGCAAGAGGCAAGCGCGCAGTGTATGTGGCAAGCGCAACAGTGAACGCGGCAAGCGCGCATTGCAAGAGGCAAGCGCGCAGTGTATGTGGCAAGCGCATAGTGTAACGCGGCAAGCGCGCATTGCAAGTGGCAAGCGCGCAGTGTAACGCGGCAAGCGCGCAGTGAACGCGGCAAGTGCGCAGTGTGCAGGCGCAATAAGCAGCAAGGCCACCACCAAAGGCCCAACAATAAGCAGCAAGGCCACCACCAAAGGCCCAACAGTAAGCAGCAAGGCCACCACCAAAGGCCCATCCGTACGCGGCAAGGCCACCACCAAAGGCCCATCAGTACGCGGCAAGGCCACCACAAAAGGCCCAACGGTAAGCGGTACGGCCGCCACTAACGGTCCAACATTTCGCAGTAGGGCCACTACCAAAGGCCCAACTGTGCAACAAGGTCTCCAGATACTGCTTATGAAGCAGTGAGGCCCAACTAAGGGTAAGTCATCTGGTTTCCCATTACTGTTTAAATTGATTTTCGAAAGTTTGAGAGTTCTGAAAATTTCCCTGGGGATTTATAACGTGAACTCTCAGACATTATAACATTTTACCGGAAAAAATATATATACGCGATATATCGGTGCTATTCGAGCACTTACGATCGGTCGATTCCTCGCAAGTTTTAAGATTTCGAAAAATCTCCTTTTGGAACTATCGGGCTTTATAACGGTTTGGTCGAAAATATATATACGCGATATATCTGTGCTATACGAGCACATACGATACCGGCTAATTTTTAAATATTTCCTTTTACGGCTGATAAAAAGCAGTATCAGAATTCCAACTTCGGCAATATCTAAATTTTTCATATAATTCGAAAGCACTGAAAATGACTCACGCTAATGACTTTTCTCGCGCCTGTGATGCACTGCTAGAGTTCGAAGAGTTGTATAACAACACTCCAAGTGCAAATCACTCAGTTTTTTCTCTGGACATTCAGAAGGAAGAATTGAAAGCGCTATGGTTGAAAGTCAAGGAGTCATTCGATGGCTATTCGCGGAATTTGTCTGCTGACGAAGCAGGTAGTATAGCCATGCGTTCGGCTAAGACCAGGTATCAGGATTGCTACGCAGCATACCTGACATGTGCGGCACTGATGGGTGAAACAATGCACAACCTTACCTTTGTACAACAAAGCTCCTCAACGGTGAATCCTGCAGCGCGGGAACCTGAAGCCATCCCACGCTCGAGTATTAATCTCCCCCCATGTGACACGGAAATTTTTTATGGTGACTACATGGCATGGCCATCTTTCCGCGATTTGTTTACAGCAATATACGTAAATAATTCTCGACTTACTCCGGTTGAGAAATTATACCATTTAAACCACAAGACTCGTGGGGAAGCAAAGGACATCGTCAAGAAATCCCCATTGACCAATGATGGGTTCATAACCGCGTGGCAGAACTTATCGGAGCGCTACGAAAACAAAAGGGTGATGGTAAACAGTCAGTTGAAAACGTTGTTCAACTTACCAACTGTCACTCTCGAACGCGGCGCGGAAATAAAAAATTTACAACGAGCAGTAAATAATTGCATCTCAGTGCTTCAGATGTATGGCATTGAGATAAGCAACTGGTATGCAATTTTTGTCTTTCTAGTCTCTAGCAGGTTGCCGGACACAACATTAGCCCTGTGGGAGCAAGGAATCGTCCACAAGACTGAAATTCCGAGGTGGGAGGAACTTGATAACTTTTTAACAAACAGATTTCAGACGCTGGAAACGGTTTCAGACATTCAAAGCACAAGAGTGTCTAGGACATTGCAAAATCGCGGTCCAGTCCCATCATATGGAAAGAAGGTAGCTGCTCATCATACTGCATTTCCACAGCCTACATGCAGACTCTGCCCACAGGAAGTGCATGTGCTAAAAGCGTGCCCGAAATTTCTAGCCATGAAAGTAGACGATCGCGTCAAAGTGGCTAGAAAATACAATTTATGTATGAATTGTTTAGCACATTCCCACTTAGCAAGAGACTGTAAGAGCACCTTTAGCTGTTTAAATTGCCATCAACGGCATCATTCCCTGCTGCGCCGGAATCCAACTGGGAATAACCCGTCGACGTCAACTAATCGGCAGGCATCAAGAAGTACGGAGGCCAGGCCGGCTCAACCCCCAACCACATCTAGGAACGTCAACGCACTTTTTGCAAAAAACGCAAAAAACGTTGTATTAGGTACTGCAATGGTACACATCTGCCACTCAGGAGTGAAATACGAGGCAAGGGCCCTTCTTGATTCGGGATCAGAAGGTACATTCATAACAAAGCGGTTGCAACGACGTATCAAATTGCCTACACAGCCTGCTGACATGCAGATATGCGGTATTAATGCGTCGACATCGGCTAAGGTGCGAGAAGTCGCACAGTTCGTTCTAGGTTCCCCGGTCAACCCCCAGATTAGAATTGAGGCAAGAGGCCTAATTCTCCCCCAACTGACAGGAAACCTCCCCCAGTTTACAGTGGACCAAGTGGATTTTGGTCTACTGCCCCCAATTAATTTAGCCGATGTCAACTTTAATAAAAGTCAGCAGGTGGATGTGGTAATTGGTGCGGATTTGTATCCGCAAATAATGATAGGAAACGTTAAGAAGAACGTTTTAGGCTCTCTCCTGGCGCAGGAGACAGTTTTTGGTTGGATCTTAACAGGTCCAATCCCTCAAACCCCCAATATGATTACAAAATCATACATCTCGATGTACACCGAAATTTCGAGCTCTGAGCTCACTCGGTTTTGGGAGCTAGAACAAGTCCCAAGTAAAAAACAAATCACTCCTGAAGAAACATTCTGCGAGCGGCAGTATGTAAGCACAACGACGAGAACTGAACAAGGAAAATATATGGTAACCCTCCCATTTCGGCAGGAATTCCCAGTGGACATAAATATTGGATATTCGAGGACCAGTGCAATGCAGCAATTCTTGAGGAATGAAGCAGCTATGGTGCGAAAGCCGGAACTAAAGGCAGAATACCATCGGGTACTCCGAGAATATATAACTCTCGGTCATATGAAACTAGTGGACAGCACACGTGGAAACAAAGGCCCAGGATCTTATTACCTGCCGCATCATGCAGTGGTAAAACCGGATAGCACTACGACAAAGGTCTGCGTAGTGTTTAATGCATCAAACCCAACATCCAATGGGGTAAGCTTAAGTGATGTACTTCATCCTGGTCCAGTTCTCCAAGCCGACCTTATCGCGTTGATATTAAAATGGAGATTCTTTAAATATGTATTCAACGCTGATATTGAAAAGATGTATCGGCAAATCTTGCTGCATCCAAAGGACACTAGGTTTCACAGGATATTATTTAGGGAATCAGCGGAAGAGGATGTAATGGATTATGAGCTCCAAACAGTGACTTTCGGAGTTAACTGTGCCCCATATCTAGCGATAAGGACACTACTTCAGCTGGCAGAAGATATCAGCCTGAAGTACCCGCTTGCATCCAAGGTTTTAAAGCAACATATGTATGTTGATGACGTCCTTGCTGGTGCACATGATTGTGAGACCGCCATTCACACTCGGAATGAACTGGTCGAGGCTCTTAAAGATGCAGGGTTTCCACTACGCAAGTGGACCTCAAACTCTAAAGAAATTTTAGCCGGTTTACCAAAAGAGCATCTTCTCAAGGAGGATTTCCTGCAGATTGACGACTTAAGCGAGGCAAGGATGTTAGGTATCAGATGGAATGCTGTTCAAGATAGATTCCATTTCAACGTCCAGGAGATGCACATAAGTCCAAGCTACACCAAGAGAGAAGTATTATCGTGTGTGGCTAAATTGTTCGATCCTGCAGGTTGGCTAAGCCCAATCGTCATCGAGGCGAAAATCCTTATGCAAGATATTTGGTTAACGAAGATTGACTGGGATGACAACATACCCAGAGGTATTTATTTGAGATGGGAAAATTTTCTCAAAAATTACGTCAATATTTCAAAAATCAAGATTCCAAGATGGATCAGGTATACCCCATGGAACGAAGTTGAATTTCATGGGTTTTGTGATGCCTCAGAGAAGGCCTATGCTGCTGCGTTATATGTAAAGGTACGGGAACGAAACTCAAGCATCGTTCCAAGCGTAAATCTGCTGGTGAGTAAGACCAAAGTAGCGCCAGTAAAAACAATATCTTTACCACGATTAGAATTATGTGGGGCACTACTTTTAGCAGAACTAATTAACGCTTTACTTCCACAGTTCGATGTTGCTCAACCAGTAGTCTACAAATGGACAGACTCCACCATCGTGCTCTCATGGCTGCAGAAGCCCCCATGCTGCTGGACTACCTTCGTGGCGAATAGAGTCTCGAAGATTGAGGAACTCGTCGGATCGAGGGGCTGGAATCACGTGGATTCCAAGGACAATCCGGCAGATCTTGGCAGCCGCGGCGTTTCCCCCCAAGAACTCGCGGAGAGCACTCTTTGGTGGCAGGGTCCAAGCTGGTTGAAGAAGCAGCCTTCTGAGTGGCCTCAGAGACAGACGGAGCCACAGGAAACCGTATTGGAACAAAAGGCAGTTAGAACTCACGCAGCACGAATTTTAGACAATGAAGACATCATGGAACGGTTCTCCGATTTTTCTCGCGCACTGAGGGTAGTTGCACGAATTTTTCAATTCTATTGGAAAATACATCCGGTGCACAAATTAACAAATCGGAGTGAATCTACGGAACTGACAGCAAGGGAAATTCGAGAGGTAAAAACTCGACTAATCCTGTTGACCCAAAAACGTTGTTATTCGGATGAATACGGTGAATTATCGTCTTCTAACCCAGTAAGCGCTAAGAGCTCCATCCGTACTCTCAATCCATTTCTGGACAAGAATGGAGTTATGAGAGTCGGCGGAAGACTAGCGCTAGCGTCATTGTCGTACAATGAACGATATCCGACCATTCTGCCGTATAATTGCCAATTTTCGCGACTTCTCGTAAGGTTCTCACACTTGATTTCATTACATGGAGGAAATCAACTCATGTTGAGACTTATGAGGTCAGAATATTGGATAGTACGGTTAAAAAATTTAATCAAAACCGAAATTAATAATTGCAAAGTTTGTATAATTTACAGAAAAAGAACACGGGAACAACTCATGGCTGCGCTCCCACCGGAAAGAACGGACGTATCCAGACCATTCACCAACACTGGCGTGGATTTTACGGGCCCGTTTGAGATTAAAAATTACACTGGCCGAGCATGTCTAATCACTAAAGGATACGTCTGCGTATTTGTATGTTTTGCTACAAAAGCAATACACCTAGAGGCAACTAGCGATCTTTCGACCTCAACATTCTTGAGTGCTTTTGCCAGGTTTGTGGCAAGACGGGGCTGTCCGCATAATGTGTATTCGGACAACGGCACGAACTTTGTCGGAGCCAACAAAGCCTTGAGACATGATTTTAAAAAATTCATGACTGAAGCCTCACACCTAACAATGCAATCATATCTTCATCAAGAAGTCAGCTGGCACTTCATACCACCAGGAGCACCTCACATGGGAGGACTATGGGAAGCAGGAGTGAAGAGCTTCAAAACCCATTTCCGAAAGGTAGCCAATGCGATGCGTTTTACGATGGAAGAATTCTCGACGTTACTGGCCAAAATTGAAGCATGCCTTAACTCACGTCCGATAAGTCCACTTTCAGATAATCCTGAATCTCTTGAACCCCTAACCCCGGGACATTTTTTAATTGGAAGTCCGCTGCTCACGATCGCTGAACCAGAAATCAGCGCAAACCCGATGTCAATAATCAACCGTTGGCAAAAGCTAAAGGCGCTTCACCAAGGATTCTGTCAGCGATGGAAGGTGGAGTACCTGAAGGAACTGCACAAGAGAACCAAGTGGCAGTTCCCACACCGAAATCTAGAGGTTGATGACTTCGTAATTGTCAAAGAGGACAACTTACCCCCGAATGAGTGGCGACTTGGTAGAGTTATTAGGGTTTTTTTAGGTCCAGATAGTCGAGTTAGAGTTGTAGAGATACGTACGACGCGAGGCATAATTACACGTCCAATTGTAATTTATCTAATTTCAGAGAAATTCGAAATGGTACGTGCCAACAACAACAACAAACAAGTGAGGGAACACCGGTGCCCTGTGTGCAACCACAACCACCGGCTGCTCTTCTGTCGACAACTGCGACGACTAGAACCGACGGAGAGACTGAGGGCTGTCCTCCTTCATCGGCATTGTGCCAACTGCCTGTCGCCGCGTCACATGGCCAGCAGTTGCCCATCGACGAGACACTGCGATCGGTGTCAGGAGCGGCATCACAGTCTCCTACACCTGTGGGAAACCGACAGGGGCGAGGAAGACGTGCCACAGGCCTTAGACGCGGTAGACAGTAGGCCTGTCAGAAGATATGACCCATACCGAGCTGAAGCCTTGTTGGACGACTCCAGCGACGAGGAGGTGCTGGAAATTGATGCCAGCGACGAAGAGGTTCCCGCAGAATCAGGCCAAACATCAAACCCCCCGGTACTCAGACCACCTCTGTCGGGTATTCGGTCAGTGGTCCAGCGGCCACCCCCACCGAGAGAAGGAAGAATCGCCTCACCAAGAAGGCGTAACAACAGGCCACAGAAGCGGCCTCAGGCAGTGAGAGACGCCCGAGAACGGATCAAGGGACCCGCTCGAAACAATACGGGTATGTCTGTCCTCACGCCAACAGTGATGGTGAGAGTGGTAGCAAGCGGCCGAATGCATGCTGTCCGTGCCCTAATCGACCCAGGGCAGCCACAATCCACGATAGCACGCACCCTGGCGAGACGTATGAACCTACTGCGACGTGATTCAGTGGATCAGATCAATGTGACGGTGAAAGGTTGGCGTGACAGGATCAGCCTACAAGCGAGAGTGGTGGCGAGCTTAATGAAGACCACACCAGCACGCACATTGGACGCAAGGGTAGTCGACGAGTTCGACAATTTGCGGTTGGCAGACCCCACTTTCTACAGGTCCAGTGCGGTATCGCTGATTCTCGGGGCCGATGTGTACGGCATGATATTGCGGCCAGGACTGATGCCAGCAACCCCGACTCGACCGGCTGCCCAGAACACCATATTTGGATGGGTGATCTCTGGCTGTTCACCATATTAGATGGCAGCGATGGAGGGCGGAAATTTAGTCTTAAGTAAACAAAATGAATTGTAAACCAAAATATTTTAAAAATGTAAATAGAACACTTTGAAATGGAAATAGAAAATTTTGAAATGTAAATTTGAAATTGAAATTGTATTTAAATTAAGGTTTTAAACTTTAATAACAATGAACTGTAAATTTTTAGAAGTTTTAGTGTTATTTTTTGCAGTGTTGCTGCAAGGCGGGCGGCATGTTTACGTGTGCAACCCTGGGCAGCAGCCAAGGCTTCTACCTGGAGATGTCGCTGCTGTCTTTTGTTCCTATCTGGGTGACTCTTCAAATTTATGGGAAGAGTCCAGTTAGGCCCGTTAGTCCCGTTTAGGATTTCCACCTTATGTGGAAATCTTTAAAAGGCCAAGGTTGCCGGCCTTGGGCCCTTCTTTTGAAAATAGCAGCCACAGCAGCAACATCTCAGGTGAGTCTGGTATTTTATTCGTTTTTAAGTTTCGCATACTTATTTTATATATATACATATTTTTCATTTAATAAAATGATAATATTTTATTAAAAATACTAATGAACACTTCTTTTATTGAGAGAGGAAGTAGGTAGTTCTTTTTACAGCTTTCTGAAGGACCGGCACCTCCCCCGATCCCCGTTGCCGGAATTCACGAGGAATTCCGGCCCCTAATTAACCCCGGCACGAAACAAAGTGTGGTCGATTTAGATTTGAGTTATTTTTTTGAATTGACTTTTTCTCATATAGTTTTTTATCATCTTCAAATACATTATTTTCTTTCAATATTTTTATTGCTGTATTAAGATCAGTAGCAAGGTTTGCATTTACTAATGTTGTTAAAAAATTTGGCAAATAGGCAATACCTCTCCGAGGTATTTCGGACATGAAATAAAAGGCTCCTCGTAGAAAATCGTCAGCCGTTCGGAGGCGGCTTAGTATTGTATAAACTGTAGGTCCCTCCATTTGTTGGAAAAACATCAAGACGCAAAACCACAAATTGGAGGAGAAGCTCGGCCGAAAAATCGCTTCAGCGGTTACAAAGTGCCAATTATATATATATATATAGCAAGTTCTCTTGTTTCTCTGTCCATTGTTCTGCTTAATTCGCTTATTTTAATCGAGTTCAATAATATACTTAGTTCATCCAATTCTTCCATAAACTATTGTTTTTGTATTTTTTTCACACTTCAGCTTCAGTCAGCTGTGTTTTACTGTACAATTTTTGCTTTGCATGTACTAATCTTAGTAACGGTGCATTTAGTAGTACCCTAAAATTGTCTTAGGAATTTCGCTTTACACGCATTTTAGCTTTTTACGATATACCAACATAACCAGAGACTAAGTTTTCTCATTAAAGTCTTTAACATGACCTTGTTTTTGTAGTTCAAGACTCGTCTTGTTTTACGATAAACCACTTTTATTTGCTTGCATTTTTCTGCTGAAACTTCAGTTTTAGTTTTGTTAATTATTTATTTTACCTTTATAATAATGCTTCAGTAGTGTTAATAGATTAATTTTTTCACTCCCCCTTAGGATATATGTTTTCTCTGATGTAACACGTGTTTTCATTTCATAGTACTAATATATTCTATTTTATTATTTTTACTCAATTTTAATTACATAGATTCGTTTTAGGATCTCTTGCATAGATCCTACCGACTGCGCCAGTAAAATTAAAGACTATTAATTTAGTTTTTATTATAAATTTATTGTTTTAATTTAGCACAATAGTATAATTCAACAACTGTGTCCTTTTTCTGATGAGCTATTATTAAAAACTAGTCTCTCCGACATTGATAGAGAGCTGAACTCAATACTTAAAACCTTTTACACATTGCTCATAAAAGTCAAAGTATTGTCAGAGAACGCAAATACAACGAGAAGGTCCAGGGCATGCCGATTGTCATTTTGTTCCGATTTGCAGTCGACGCCAGATTTCTGAGTGCATTTCACCCCGGGTATCGATGAGCGCTGTTCACCACAACTTAACAGAGAACTAGCAGAATTTTGCTCAAAATAGTAGAATGAGTACAATAATGAGAATATCCATGCAAAATTGATAAAAACCTATTCAAGATAAATGTAAACATGTAGATGAGTATTATCAGAAATGTCTGATTTCAATTTCTGTTTATTTGCTTCAAATAATTTGCAAATTTAAACATTTTTAATTTATTAATTTATCAAATCATATGATAGTATGTACTTACAAATTTCTCATTTGAATTAATAATTTTTTAAAAATAAAATTAATGGTAGTCATGATAATTGAGACATAATAAAAGATATTTAATAAAATTATTTTATATATTATTTATTTATGGGGTAAATATCGAAATAAGTAAAGAACTCAAAATTCATTCATCCATTTAAACGTAAGAGCCTGCGTGCATACATATTTACATAGTATATATGTATGTATGCACATAAAAATGTATTAAGAAGAAGCAAAAACGTACACATCTAGCAAAAAAATACCACGCCATCACCATGACAACACTATTTGAATGGCCGCTGCTAGTTCAATTGCAAAAAAATCCTTCTCAAGACGAACGCTGGCGCACCGTCTACTATACGAGCTGCGCAAGCAGCACACATCCCCCCGCATGCGACTCGCCTACAAACCAAAGTGCCAAAAATTGGAAGTTGAACAAATTTGTGTCTTCTTCGACAACAGCAAATCGCGCTATCGATAGAGTGAACTTTTCTTTAGTATTATAAAACGTATTTTAAATGAATGCCAAACAAATGTTTAGAAAAAAGTCTCATTATTTTTAAACATGAATTTTTGAATTTAATTTATCTTTAGCAATTCTAAAAAATTTAAGATTTAATAGAAACTTAAAATTTATGAGAAATTAATTATAATATATACAAATGACTCCTATAACTTCTAAAACTTCTTCGATTATTAAATTCATACATATTTTAATTATGAAAAATATAGGAATGTTATTTAAAAATGTTTATTAACTTAGAGAAGTTAAAGATATTAATAAAAATTTCAAATCTATGAAGTTATATAACAATCACTCCTATAGCTGTTGATTAGTGATTGATATATTCGTGGTATACAAAGTTTACTGTACCTGAATACGTACACAAAAATGCCAAAAATATGAAATCTAGCAAAAGTTTTGTGATCGTTATTAAGATTGTGTGCGTTTTGCGTATACATATTAAATTGCTTGCATGTATGGGTTTTCACTTCGAAGTGAGTTCAACATCAATTTTTAGATTTTTGCTAAAATTTTACTTCGACTTGAGGAAACTGTTTGTAGATGAAGAGTTTTTGTTGCTTCGTCTACTTTTCTTCATTGAAATCTAATGTTCTAGAATATTCTAGAACATTCTAGAATTTTCTGGAACTTTTAGAATATTTTAGAATGTTAGCACAAAATCATCGCCACCACATTCATCTTGTCGACAAGGTGCATGCGGGAAGGCAAGGAAATGCTTGCTGGGCAATATGAGCTAACAGCCGAACAGCAAATTTAGTAGCAGGATGCCTATTTGCTTCATTTCTGCAGACGATGATTGAATTTTTGTTAGTGGCAAGAATTTGAAGCAACGCTTGTGGACGATACATGAATGTTACGGGTTGAAGGAAGAAGGGTATGGTAATGTCTGTTGTTGTTGCTTAACTTTTCGCGACCATGATGATTTTGTGTGTTTGTGTTTTTTTGACACTGTCGAGAAGAAGCAACTTGTTGACATGGCATGTTGTTGTTGTTGTTGTTGTAGCGGCTTCGCTAACCCCGCTTAGGGCAGGCATAATCAGTCTAAGTCGCCGAGGTCATCTAACGGAAGGTCCAGGAAACGTGCTGTTTCGACAGGGTTGGACCAAAGGGAGAGGGGGGTTAGATGAGTAGGTTTAAGGGGGCATGTGAAGAGGTGGTTAGTGTCGTGCGGGGACTCTCCACATGCAGGGCATACGTTGGGTATGCTGGGGTCGAGTCTGGATATGTAGGAGCTTAACCTGCTACAGTATCCAGATCTTAATTGTGCCAATGTAGCACGGGTTTCTCGAGGCAGCTCGAGCTCACTGTCTGCGATCGGTGGTGGCTTGGTTCCGAGTACGCCATTCACTGGAAGGGAGTCTAGGAAGGTGTTGACTGACTCCTGGTGAATGGCGTTCAGTGCCTGTCTGTATGCCGTCCTGTCCAGCGGTTGTTGAACGTGGTGCTGTATGGTGCTGTTATAATCGAGTACTCCCTTCCTGATGTGCCTAGGCAGAGGCTCGGCTTCTAAGAGGTGCTCCGCGCGGTGGCATCCCAACAGGAACTGCTTGCACAGCAAAGCACTATGCTCCTTAACTCGTAGCATAGATGCTTCGCTGTGCAAGTGGTGCTCCGGTGACATCAGTTTCCTGTCGCAGTCCTAAGGGCGGTGTTTTGGCAGGTCTGTAACTTTCTCCGCTGCGTCTCGTTCGTCCCCGGCGCCCAAATCGGTGCAGCGTAATTTACGACCGGCCGGCCAATTGCTTTGTAGGTTGCCAGCAAGGTTTCCTTATCTTTACCCCATGTGCTGCCGGCTAGCGCTTTGAGTATTTTGTTGCGGCCCTGGAGTTTTGCGGCAATTGCGGAGTGAAGGAGTGCAGGCTATCGAATGTGACCCCTAAAATCTTAGGGGTGTTTACAGTCGGAATTTTTTGGTCATCAACTTTCACATCGAGCTCTAGCCGGTACTCCTTCGTCCAGCTGGTGAAGAGGGTAGCCGAGGATTTCGTCGGTTGTATGTTTAGATGTCTTGCAGTGAAAAAACGGGAGAGATCGGCGAGGTAGCCGTTCACTTTCGAACATAGGCTATCAATATCCTGGCCAGACGCCAATATCGAGCAATCATCGGCATACGAGGTTAGTGAAACTCCTTCCGGTGGAGGAGGGAGCTTCGAGATATAAAAATTAAACAGTAGCGGGGAGAGGACACCACCCTGCGGAACCCCCTGTTCAATTTTTCTCAATTTAGATGTTTCTCCTCGGAATATAACCGATGATTGTCGACCACTCAGGTAGCCCATGACCCACCTCTGCAACCCCGGCGGTAATGAGGATTCCTCAATGTCACTGAGTAGCACTGAATGGTTGACAGTGTCAAAAGCTTTTGACAAATCCAGTGCTACCAGGACAGTTCTCGCGCAGGGTCGATTTTGGTTCAGGCCATTGACCACCTGGGTGTTTATGGCGTTAAGTGCTGTTGTGGTGCTGTGCACTTTTCGGAAGCCATGCTGATGTGCTGCTGGACGCAGATGGTGAGTGAAGGTCGGGAGCAGTAAGGCCTCAAGCGTCTTCGCTACTGGGGATAGGAGAGTTATCGGCCGATAAGACTCTCCTTTGTTGGCTGGTTTCCCCGGTTTAAGTAGCGGGACCACCCTACCGGTTTTCCACTCATCTGGTATGATTAGGGTGGTCAGAGACGAGTTGAGGACCTTGGTGAGATATTCTGCTCCCGCTGGTCCGAGATGTTTTAGCACCTCCTCTCTGGAGAAATCAAGCACCGCGCTTGTGTTTGGCAGTTTGCGCATACGACGGGTTACACGCCTTTTCGCTTTGTCTACCGAAGGATGCAATGTAAAAAGCCGGCTAAAATAGCTCACGCATCTCTTCGGGTCCGACGAGGCGCGATCACCGAATAAAATTTCCACCCGGTCATCACGTCTCGTCGGGTTAGACAGCGACTTGACTGTAGCCCAGAGCTTGGTTGCCCCAGAGGAGAGATTGCAGCACCTTAAGTGCTCCTCCCACTTTTTCCGCTTGTGTTTATTTACAACGGTCCGAATCTCCGCATTTAAATCCCTGATTAAGGGATTCCCGGGATCGGAGTTACGGAGGATGTCGCGCCTTGCTGCTAAAGCCGCCGCTTCGGACGGGAAGTTAGGGCGGATTTCCGCAATTCGGCCTGCCGGGATGAAGCGGGCGGCAGCGGTCGCAATTATCCTGCGGAAAGAACGTTCACCAGAAGTGACGTCAGTTGGAGTGGAGAGAGCACTGAAGGCGTTCTCGGTGAATTCCGTGAAGCCAGTCCAATTAGCTTTTTTGAAGTTAACGAAGGTCCGGTGGTCCGCGGAAACAAAGTCGGGAGGTCTGTCAATCGAGATGTGTATGGGTAAGTGGTCCGATGCTAGTGTCAGTATAGGTCGCCAGACTATACTGTTTATCAGACCAGCACTCGCAATTGTTATGTCGGGCGAGCTTTGGCAATTACCCACAACTCTGGTGGGGGTGTTGTCGTTCATTGTGCAGAATGTCGAATCGTCTATCTGTTCCGCCAGCTCCATTCCTCTACGGTCATTTGACAGGCTAGAATAGGGCGCAGACGTCTATGAATGAAAATGTTATTATTGTTTTGATTTCAGATGTGTTAATGTGTTTGTATGTTTTTGCATATGCGTATATGAATATACATACATATGTACATATGCATATATGCGTATAAGTATTTCTTGAGGCAGTTCAGTATTTTGTATGGTAGTACGTACATATGTACAAATGAATGTATTTAAAGAATTATAAGTTAATAAAATTCTTAATCAAACATCTCATTAATTTGTAACAAATACAATTCATGTATAAATAAGCCTCCTTATAAAAAAATTCTATTGCGTAATGCCGACGGCAAATCGTCCCTTTATGAGGACATACATTCAATATTTACTACTAGATATTACAGAAATTTGAGAAAGATGTAAAATTAATTTGCTTTAATGAAATTTATCCTTTCACCCCTATTCCAAAAAATTTATTAACATTTTGAAAATAATATTTTCGTTTATTTTGATAACAAACAAGCCTACAAAATTCGTTATCTGAATTTAACATAAGCAAAGTTAGTTGGAGACAGAGCACTACATTTCTGAGCATATTTATGTTTAATACGCTCAGTAATGTTATGCATCAATAGCAAACTCTGTTAGTTTCTGGCGGCCTGTGGTGAAATGCATCCATCGAAACTTGGCATCTTTTGACAGCTTACACACTGGTCCGCAATTGAACCTTCTGTGGTATGTATGTAAGTTCTTGCTTTTGATGCGCTGTCGAGTTCGTTCAACTCGGGAACCGCTACCCAAGTTGTTGACAAGTCGCTCTTCTTAAAGGGCTTTGAACTTTACCTTTACTGTTGAGTAAGTAGGTTAATAAGGCAATGACCTTAGAATCTGCAATAGGGAAATTGCTAAGAGACGTAAGTAGGCAAATTAAAGAAACTGCAATTAGATGTATGTATGTAGTTAGGTTTGTACCGATATGTACTTACGATGCATACATATGTACTGTATATGAAAAATACAGATTTTATTTACCGTATAATATTATTTATTTACCGTATAATATAAATGTATTAGCGGCAAGAAGAACCGCTTTCCGCTCGAATTAGCGGATTAAATTTTAAATTTAATGGTTTTGGCGGGAATGAAAATCCGTCTTACAAAAACCTCTTTGCAGTTAAAAAAAAAGGAAACTAGCCAATAAATATGTATGCTTTGGGTCTATTGAAGGAAATTTAAAAAGTTTGCCTGCTTACTAATTAGTGGCCTCTTTACTTCTCTTTTTTTTGTTTGTTTGTAGCTGTTGTACTGTTTTTCTGTGTTGTTGTGCTGTGATGAAGTGGTGTTGCAGGGCTCGTTGTGGCAAGTTCCTGTGGTGAAGTGACTTCCTTCTTTTTACCTTGTGTGTTGTGTGTTGATGTATTGGTGTAAGACGTTATTGTTCACTTTTTCACAATTTGTATATGTACATACAAATTACCGTCCGAAAAGTTGGGACGGGGAAAAAAATATAATTTTTCCTTTTTAGTGGTCGATAGACCTTTATTGGTTGAACTCACAATTACAACTAACAAATGTAATTACTAATTTACTTGCTAATATAACTAAATTCTACCTGTGTCAGCAGTAATAGCGATTGGTGTTCAGTCGGCGCATGCCGGATGTTTGTTTGGTTCTGCTTAGTCGACGTCTGGGTCGGTGCAGTATTCGATCGGCGCATGCCGGATGTTGTTCCCAATATAATTTGGTTTCGCTGATTCGGCAACTGGTCAATTCCCAGTTCTTGTTGATTCCCTGTTTTAACTTATTGCTGACTTCGCATGGTAGTTGTAGCTTAACTGGTGCTAACTCTTCCGCCGCCAAAAACGAACGTCCTCGTTCGTTCGAACTAACAGACTAGGGTTAATGGTTCTGCGTAATTGGGTGTTTCTGATGTTGTGACTTCTTTGGTGTCGGTCACGTTGGCGTTAATTGTGTAGCTCGATAACTCCAGCGGTTTTGTTTTATACATTTTTTCTATGATCAATTTGGTGATTAGTCCTGCTAGGAAGATAATGCTAATGATTGTTAAGGAAAAATTTGTTATTATGGCTTCAGCGTGGGTTGTCCGTAGTAAGTTTAACTGCTTTGTATTGTTGACATGGAGTTCTTTCATCATCTCTAAACTCAGTATTTCTTCTTCCTTATTTGAGGGGATATTTGATTGCAATATCGCTGGTAAGGGTTTACTGGTTAGAATCTCGTTGAAGGAGTATTTTTGGTTATCTATGAAGACTGTAGAATTGTGGTATTGAACTGCGTATGACCCGTCAAGAGTGATATTCTGGCTGTCGATTTCAATTGTTCCCTTGTATTGGTTTAACAAAAGTATGCCTGGTGAGATGATTTCCACCGAAGGGATGTGCTGATTATTTATTAGCGTGCATTCTGCTGGTTTGCTTTTAAGTAATTGTGGGACACAGGTAGTGTTGCTAATGTCTATAATATTCTTATTATTACAAATTCTTATGTTATTATTTTCCTTACATTTCAATTTAACAGCAAATATTTTATTTTCCTTACAACTAATAATGTCCTCATATGGGATTTTATTAACATATTTATTCTTTTTGATTGGCTTAATTGAAACTGAATTACAAACTTCTTCATTTGTTAGTGGTATACCCACAATATAGAATAACATTGAGCTATTTGAGACTATTTTTATGTTCGCTTATTCTAAGGATTCCTCAACATTATTTAATGTAAGGTTGTTATTAATAAATACCGATCTAATTAACTCTAATTCTAAATTTGACAAAATGTATGAATTTACGATTCCGGCCTTAGCCCAATGAATTGCATAATCTATATTGGTAATTTCTTCTTTCATTATCCTAAGTTTATATTTTAATTCTATCGCAAAATTATGTTGGATGTCTTCATCGGTTTGAACAGTTTTCAAAATTTTATTTGAAACTGCTGTTATGTTATTTATCCTATCAAAAATTAATTTATTTATCGTTACTTGGTTGTTATTATTTTCTATTATATTATTTATTTGGCTCTGCAGGATAATTAGATCGTCATGGTCAGGATTTCCTGCGATCCATTTCCATACTTTTCCTATTTCGTCTGGTGACTTCCTAAATCTTTTAGGTTTGAGTCTATTTAGGTGTGTTTGCGTAATATTTAATTCGTTGATGAGGATGGGTAAAAGGGGATTTTCTGGAGTTATTTTGGTCTTTATGGTATAGCTTATTTCGTTCAACGTTTCTTGGCATGTATCTAGGTCTATCTTATGTATTATTCTGTAAGTTCCAGTTTGAATTTTTGTCAGTCCTGTGTCGAATGTCGCCAGTTGTGAGTTTGTGTAATCTATTATTTTAAAGTCTGCGTACAGTAAATGTACGAGAAATCTGTAAGAATTGAATAAAATGAAAAAAAAAACATCATGTTTTAATATTACTCTTATGTACTATTCTACCGTTTTCTGTTATTACTATGCTAGACTTATCTTCTCTAACGATTTCTTTCTTATATCTAGCTGTGAGCTTAGATCCTAATCTTTTGTTTATTCTAACGTAAATAACATCGCCTGTTGCGTATGTTTTTATTGGTTTTCGTGTTTTGTTATGTGTTTCTAAATCTTTTGCTTGTCTTTTCTTTAAGATTTCTATATGTTCTCTTCTTGAATTTTCAAATTGCTCTGGGTTTACGTATACTCGTCTCCCAAAAAAGGTTTCTATAGGTCTTTTCCCTGTTGCTGAGTGAATAGTGTAGTTATATTCGTAGGTGCTTTGGTCCAATAATTCCTGAAATGAACGGTGAGTTCTTTCTGCTTTTAAACAACGCATGATTTCGGATAAGGTGGAATGAAATCTTTCTACTTGTCCGTTAACTGTACTAGTATACGGAGGTGTTTTAAAGATATTGATACCAAGCTGATCTTCGACCATAAATTGAATCGATGCTGAATTTAGGGATTTTTCATTATCTATTACTATTGTTTTTGGTACTCCAAAAGCAAAAAGAATTTGTCGTAGAGGCTCTCTGATATCCTCTAAAGCTTTTGATTCTATTATTCTAACTTGTGCATATTTTGAAAACTTATCGACTGCTGTTAAAACTAAATTTTTCTCTGTGTTATAAATATCTATATGTACTATTTCTCCTGGGTATTGAGGAATTGGGGTTTCTAGTAGTTGGGGTTTATTAGAGTGGCGATCATATTTGTGTTCTTTACACGTTTTGCATTGTTTAATTATATTTTCTATTTTCGTTTTCATTTTAGGAAAATAATATCTTTGTATTATTTGTTTCTTATTTTCATCTCTATTCCTATGTGCTCGCTTATGTTCCTTAACTATTTCCTCATTTTGAGCGTCTTCGCTTGTTAAATCTTCTATTTTATTTTGCGTATAACGAATTTTATAATTAGAAAAATGATGTGGGTAAATTTCTTGAATTTTTCCCATTATTTCCTCCGAAGTGTATATACCATTTATCACTGAAGGATTTAAATAGCGTTTTAATAAAGTGATTAGATTTTCACTTGAAAAATTAGGTTTAATAATTATGTGTCTATGATAAGTAAGGAATGGTATTTTGAATTGATAGCTGTCTTCTTCTCCTATAAATATCCATAGTTGATTTTTAAATGCATTAATTGGTCCTTCGACTGCTGGAACTAGGTTATGAGATGAGCTCTCATCAGAATGTGTTGCTACTGATAACGTGTTTAGTTCAAATGGTCTGGATAGCGTGTCTGCAACTATGTTAGCTTTTCCTGGTTTATATTTTAATTCATAATTGTACTCTTCTAAGATTGATTTCCATCGCTTTAATTTTGAATTATTATTTTTATTACTTAATGCATATGTAAGTGGTTGATGATCGGTATGGATAGTTACTTTGGCTGTGCCGTATAAATAATTTCTGAAAGAATTTAGTGCCCAAATTATGGCAAGCATTTCTTTTTCGTTTACTGCATAATTTTCTTCTGCTTTAGTAAGTGTTCTTGATATGAAGGTGATAGGCTTTCCATTCTGTTCTAAAACTGCGCCTATTGCGTATTGTGAGGCGTCTGTAGTTAAGTCGAATTCTTTATTATAATCAGGGTATTGTAAAATTACGTCCTTTGAGGTTAAGGTAGATTTAATCTTATTGAATGCTAATTTTGCTTCATTACTTAAATTTATTTGTATCTTTTTCGATTGATTTTTTGTCATTCTTCCTTCTTCACCGCGAAGTAAGGTTGTTAATGGTTTTGCTAATTTGGCATATCCTTTTATAAATCTTCTATAGTAACCTGATAATCCTAAAAATGATCTTAAATCTCTAATGGTTTGTGAATAGGGAAAATTTAGTATAGATTGTACTTTAGATGGGTTTGTTGAAATTCCATCAGAGGATACTATAAATCCTAAGAACTCAACTTGCTTTTTGAAAAACTCGCATTTATCCATCTGGACTTTCATGTTTGCTTTATTAAGAGTTTCGAAAATTTGATTTATGTGTTCCGAGTGTGTTTCTTCGTCCTTACTAAAAATAATTATGTCATCTATATATACATAGCATATTCTACCAATGTGTTTCCTGAGAATATCGTCCAACGTTCTTTGAAAAATAGCTGGAGCATTCTTCAAGCCAAAAGGAAGTCTTGTGAACTCGTATTTTCCATTGTTCACTGAAAACGCTGTTTTTTTCTATATCAGATTCCTTAAGAGGAATTTGGTGAAAACCACTTTTCAAGTCAATTACTGAAAAAGTTCGATTCTTTCCTAATTGAGCAAGTACTTCGTTTATCTCTGGAATTGGGTATCTATCTGCAATTGTAACTGTATTTAATTTCCTATAGTCTATTACCATTCTAAATTTTTTCTTTCCTGAAGCGTCGTCTTTCTTAGGAACGACCCAGATCGGTGAATTGTAAGGTGACCTTGATTCACGAATAATTCCATCTTCAAGTAACTTATTGACTTGCTTTTCTACTTCTTGTTTAAGGTTTATTGGGTATGGGTAGGATTTAGAATAAACGGGGGTATCAGAATTTGTCCTAATTTCTGCTACTACTTTTGTTGTATATGTGAGTTTTTCGTTTGGTTCTGCAAATAAGTTTCGGTGTTTTTCTATTAATTGTCCTATTTTATTTTTTATTTCTATTGTCATATGTTCATCTCTAATATTTATTGCATTGACGTCTTGTACATTGTATTGCTTTAAATGGACTTTTTTTGAATTGGCTATGACCATAAAATTTTCTTTAGTGTGTATGACTGCTGAAAGTTCTTTTAGACTATCGTTGCCTAAAATAGCATGAAATGTTTTGAGTGTGGGTAATAGGAAAAATTTTAATTTGTAATTTTCTAAATTAAAAAGATTTAAGAATTTATGGTGGGTAATTTTTATTTTTCCTCCAACTGAATTGGCGAAAAATGGAGTTTCGTTTTCTATAGCTTTTTCTATTAAACTGGATTGAATATAATTTTTGTTTGACCCTGTATCTACTAGGATATTTAGTATATCGCCGCTCTTCGTTTTGCATCTGAAGTAGGGCAACGAAGAGCTATTCAGCCTAAAAAATGTATGTCTGTCAAGTCGTGCGTCTCTTCGATATTGTAATTTGTGTCTTGGTTGCTGTTGTATTGGTCGTAATATTGGTCTTCGTAATACTGGTCGTCTGTTACTTCGTGAGAGTTTATATGAAAGTTCCTTTGAATTTTCTGTGGGGGGTGGTTTATCATGGATGTGCTTGATGGGCGTTTACCTGGTTCTTGTGGTTTAGGACGGTTTGTATAATTTATTGCTCTTGTCCTGATACTTTGATCTACGTCCATAGGTTGAGGTGGCCTAGGTGGCCTTGGAGGGGGACGGTTTTGTTGTTGGTTATATGGATTTTGTGGTTGGTTATAGGGGTATTGTGGTTGGTATCTGTTATATGGATTTGGTTGGTTTGAGTATTGTTGAGAGGTATGTGGATTAAAATTTGGTTGTCGATAGATTTGCTGAGAGTGAGGTATATGAGCCAGTTCGGGATAGAACTTTGATTGGAAAGATTGTGAGTTTACAGGTTGTGCGTATCTTGGCATGGGGAGTTGTTGCCTAGGGATGAATGAGTTGAAGCTTTGATGTCGTGGGTTTGATGATGCGTTTAGCATCTGGTTGTTGGCATGGTGTGCTCTAAACATTTGATTCTCCAGCTTAAGGCACAGGTGCAGGGCTTCTGGAAGGCTCTTCGGTTCTTTTATACCTAGGAGTCTAGGAAGATCCCCAGAAAGTCCTCTAATAAAGGTGTTAAGGGCTTTAGCACGGTAATTGTCTGTTAATAGTGGCTATAAACCTTCTGGTAAAATTCGTTTATCGTCATTCTTCCCTGTATGAGACAAGTCATCTGGTATTCCAGCGTGCCTATGTCACGTTTATCGGCGTAATGGGTGGTCAGACATCGAGAGATGTACGTATGTGTAATAAATTTTTTGTAAATATTTTTTTTTTTACTATATATGTATGTATGTACGAGTTTGTACACTTTTTAAATTTTTTGTATTCCAATATGTATATGTTTTTTTTGGAATTCTATATTCTTTACACTTTGTTATTTGTAATTCTTTTCTAATAGAATTTTTTTTTATTTTGTTTTTTTCACCACTTGTTTTTTTTTTTTGATATACCTTTGAATTAAAAAAAATTTCTTTGCACACTTTGCACTTGTTTTTTTTTTTTGATATATGTAGATGTATGCGTGTGTGTTTTTGAAACAAATTTTCTTTGCACACTTTGCTGCAACACACTTTCTTTTTAATATTTTTTTCGTTTTGTTATATATTTTTGCACTATTAATTTATTATAGTTCACATTACAGTTTAGTTCGTTTTTTTTGTTGTTTTTTGCGTTCGTGCGGGGGTGCGAAGGGTTTTTGGTAACAAATTTTAATATTTCTAAAATTTCTTTTTTTTTTTCAAGGTCTCGAAGACTTTTTTCTTTTATGTATTTATGATAAATTTTTGTTTTTTATTTGCTTGTGGGTATACACCATAGATTGGCTCAACTTTAGCCTCGAAGGACCAATGTTCAAGTCACTAGGGACCTGAGGAAAATAAGGGGGTACCGGCTGTCGAGCGGGCCCAAAGGTTTTAATAAAAATACTTTAATTAAACTGTTAAATTAAATTTCACAAATGTTTTATTTCACTTTTAAATTGTCATGATTAATAGTCACTTATTTAGTTTGACTACAAAGAAATATTCACTAATTTTCTAAGTGAAATTAATTTAATTTAAACACAAATGATAGGTTTTAAAATTAGCTGACATTATCCGCGTAATAAAATCTGCAGTGTGCGTGCGCGAGCGAGGTCTGTAGGTTTCTGATTGATATTTCGTTAGCTCGAACGGCCGCCGCTAAGCTGTCGATCGGCTAACGAAATTCAAGGCAAAAAGGATAAAGGAATTGGCGCGTGATGGGACACCCGGAAATAGAGGGACCAGACGGGTAATTCCACGCGCAGTTACATGAAAATTTTTACGTCGGTTTAGGCGGGCGCTTAAACAAAATATAACATTTAAACCAAGTCATAAAATAAATTGGAAAATATTACGAAAAGAAGTTAGAAAATTAAATAGCTATTTTATATTAAATTGTTTTATAAATTTTCATTTTAATATTAATTAAATATTTTATCTATATTATGCATATGTATATATGCATATAAATATGGGCATTTATATGTAACACCTAAAGCATGCATAAAGTCATTTAAAAGCAAATAACTTCAAATATTTTCATTCATTCATAACCACAAGCCATCCATTCATACTATCAATTACAAAAACAACTCCATATGCGCAGCTCGCCTTACTCCTCTGCGCACATCTCTATTCAAGAAGTTATTTGCTATAAGAAGAAGCATAAATGCAACAAAAACAACTACCGCATATAAACCCTCTTCCCTTCTACTCTTCATCCACAAACAGTTTCCTCCAGCGCACTCAAATTTTGCTAAAAATAAATTTCTGATTTTTCAACTCACGCCAAAATGAAAACACATACATTTAAGCATTTCAATATGTATATGAAAAACGCATACAATCTTAATAATGCGTATGCCATTCCCTCCTTCAACCCGTCATCCATAAACGACTTCTTCGCGACGATGACAAAATTTACAAAAATCAGAATTCAAGTTGGTCTGAAGTTGAAGACGCATACATTCAAAGCGACCAATGTGTATAGGAAAATCACACACATGCCCAAAAACTTGCCTATTCCCTTCCCCTAAACCCGTCGTCTACAAGCAGTTTTATTTCGACGACAGTAAAATTTGCAAAAATCAGAAATTCTAGTTGAGCTGAAGTCAAACACACACACATTCAAAGGTCCCTGCATGTATATGAAAGACCCATACATACACAAATGTATGCCAACTTCTTTTCCCTCGTACCCCGAATCAACAAGCAATTCCTTGTCGACTATTTAAAACTTGCCAATTTCAAAAAATAAATCGCGAAAAAGAAGCGAGAGAAGGATTTGAACCTGCGCAGCTTGGACAAAAATCAACCAACGCAAACCATTGCGCCACTGGTCACTTTGAAGTTTCGTTGGAATAATTGGTATTTATTTAGATCGCTGACAACAAGTATTGACAAAATCTCAAATGATATCCGAAAGAAATACTTATGTGTATGACCATATTTATATTGACATATGAACTATGATGAGGAACAAATTGTAATTTCAGTCCATAAATAAAAACAACTTCAAATTTTTTTTATTAAAATAAATATTTTTGCAACTTATTTCTTCATTATATAATTTTAATATTTCTAATATTAAAAAAATTAGTTATTTAAATTTTCATTCAGCACATTTGAAATTTGCCAAAGCAAAAGAATACTTAGCAGAAAATCTCTTGCTATCTCTGCTGAAAATGTTCGATGTTGCAACGAATTTGCACCTTCTCGTTATTTTAAGTTCTCTGCCGAAGTTGTTGACAAGTCGCTATTTTAAAGGTCTTTGAACTTTTGCATTTGCCGTAGAGTAAGTAGGTGAATTAGGGCAATGAACTTAGAACGGCTACCAAAGTAGAAAATTGAAAGTTTCAACTTTGGGAAATTGCAAAGTGCCGTAAGTAGGCAAGTTAAACACTGCAATTAGATGTATTTATATGGTTACTTATGTACCGATGTATACGAGTACATACTATGCATACATATGTATTCATATGAAAAATAGGGATTTTATTTACGGGAACTACATAATTTTTTTTTATTTGATTATGTGGTAAATTTTGAGATTATATGTACATATCTTTGTTTTTTGCCTTTTTTTGTCGTAGTTTCTATTCATTTATTATTTTTCCTTTTTTCCTCTTTCTTTCTTTATATATGTTAATATCGCACTTTTGAATTTTTAAAAATGTTTTTTTTTTTTTTCAATTGTGGTATGGATGTATGTTGATTTCGACCTTTTTATGTATGTATGTATATCAAACAAATTGATCTGAAGAACCCCAAATATAATAATATTCTTTACTACATATATTTTGGTGGCCCACGAGGGGATTCTTCTCTACAAACAAATTAAACCAAACAACAATCAACGAAAAAAGGTCTACAATTCTGTTGCAGTTCGCAAATCCGTTAATTAGGTGTAAGACAAAAGCAATACACAGTACGCAGCAATCGTCAGCGCCCGCTGCGCAGCAAGCAGAGGTCATTTGGAGTGCAAATAATACTTATGCTGCAACTTACATACCTTCCGTCCATAGCAACCTAACTTATGAGAGCGCCATGCAAATGAAAAGTTGTCACCGCTTGCCCATACCGTTACTGACGGTTGTCCCATAGCAACCTGCGGCGATTTGATTTTTTCCGTAAAATCGGCTCAGCTCATTTCTCGCTCTTGTAGAAGGTTGCCGTCTATACTGGCTAAACTAATATCAAACTATTAATATGAAAAAGTATAGTTTTTTCAAAGGAAATGAAAACTAAATTCGTAATTAATTATTTATTACCATATATCTCATGTATATTTGACTGGTGTGTATATTCGATCATATAAATTATGAAATTTGTTGACGAAAATTGTAAATCTGTTTTAAAGTATGCAAACACACTGGCAGTTGGCAACATTTCGCCGCTGTTAGCAGCGTCGATAGCTCGTGTATATACATACGTCGCTCTTCCAGTCGGGTGTTATGGACGTTAGCTATGTAAAGGGTGGTTAAATTGTAAGGGCCGATGTTGAATATGAACCACACCTAAACGCCAAGTTTTTTTCCGAATTTAATTTGACATTTCTCTATTTCAGACTTACTCAATTTGAACCATGGAGAGATACACAATCCAACAACGTGTTAAAGTTATCCAGACTTATTATGAAAATGGGCGTTCAAATCAAAATGCATATCGTGCACTTCGTGATTTTTTTGGTCAATTTGATCGTCCAAATGTGTGTACAATCGCAAAAATCGTGGAAAAATTCGAGGAAACCGGGTCTGTAGAAGATATGAGAACACCAGAGCATGCTCGTACAGCTCGTACTGCAGAAAATATTGCTGCTGTTCGCGATAGTGTGGCTGAAGAGCCGTCCACCTCAACTCGTCGTCGTGCCCAACAATTGCACCTCTCACGCTCGTCGTTGATGAACATTATGCATAAAGACTTGCATTTATACGCTTACAAGGTGCAATTGGCTCAAGAACTAAAGCCCCTTGACCATTCCAAACGTCGTGAATGGGCAGAATGGTTCCAAGAAATGGCAACAGTGGATGATCAATTTTCGAAGAAAATCATCTTCAGTGATGAGGCACATTTTCACCTCAGTGGATTCGTCAATAAACAGAATTGCCGCATTTGGGCGAATGAGAATCCAAGAGTGATTGTCGAAAAACCAATGCACCCACAAAGAGTGACTGTTTGGTGCGGTTTATGGGCTGGCGGCATCATCGGGCCGTATTTTTTCCAAAATGAGGCCGGTCAGGCAGTTACTGTGAATGGTGTTCGCTATCGTGAGATGATAACGAATTTTTTATGGCCACAATTGGAAGATATGGATGTGGACGATATGTGGTTTCAGCAGGACGGTGCCATTTGCCACACAGCTAACGAAACAATGGCTCTTTTGCGCAACAAATTCAATGGCCGTGTTATCTCACGTAATGGCGATGTGAATTGGCCCCCAAGATCATGTGATTTGACACCGTTGGACTTTTTTCTCTGGGGTTATTTGAAAGAAAAGGTGTACGTCGATAAGCCAGCAACAATTCAAGAGCTAAAGGATGAGATAATTCGGCACATTAACTGCATAAAAACTCCATTATGCCTCAGCGTCATCGAAAATTTGGACCATCGTATGGAGGTGTGCCGCCGAGGTCGCGGCGCTCATTTGGCCGATATTTTGTTACATACATAATTGAGTATTACCAATATATCATAATAAAATAAAATTTCAATAATTTCCTAAATAGTTTGTGTTTTATTCAAAATCAACAAGGGCCGATGCCCTTGAAATTTAAAATGGGTAGTTGCAGCATTAGTGTCGGTAAGTCTGTACATTTAAGTTAGGTTTGTGTTAATCTAGTCAGTGAAGTAAAATGAGTACAGATATTGAGGATTTGATTAAGGTACAGATGTACAGGTCATCATCACTGGAGAGAATGTTTACAAACTTCAAGAAAGATTCGATTTCAAGAAAAACTATAAGTTATTTTCCTTAGCGTCAGGAGCGATGTGATGACCTTAACCATGAATTTCGTATCGCCCACGATTCTATAATCTGTTCCGTTATTCCACTCGGTCATGTGTACTTAAAAACTGATATTGCTGTGAAATTTGAAGATATTTATTTCGATTTATGTTGCACTCTAAAACACCAACAAGATAACTTATTTCCTCCATCGATTGCCCAAGGAGTAAACACGAGCTCACAACTTTCATTTGTCCAAACAAACTCTTCATCATCCGTTAAGTTCCCTCCTTCACCAATTCCAACGTTTCAGGAAAATTCACAGAATGGCCTGGTTTTCACGATAATATTTATCGATTAATTCACCTGAACGTTGAGCTCAGTGCCATACAGAAATTTCATTATCTTAAAGAGGAGCTTCCAGTAGATCGAGATAGTGACAATCATCAAATGCTTCTTACTGAATCAAACTATGTGAC
The DNA here is from genome assembly GCA_037013455.1 of Ceratitis rosa. Classification (NCBI taxonomy): domain Eukaryota; kingdom Metazoa; phylum Arthropoda; class Insecta; order Diptera; family Tephritidae; genus Ceratitis; species Ceratitis rosa. The sequence goes on from JAWMAG010000007.1 coordinate 2,723,601, forward strand.
GGCGTGGGATATACTGGTTAAAAGTTATAACAATCCTCGCAAGGCGAATTCATAAAGGTGAGAGCAAGAAAACAAATACAACAATTACCGTGTATTTTGTTTTTGTTTTCAGTGGAACAATTGTCAAAATCATGGCAAGTTCATACAGTTCGCATTTGTCAAATTGAATGAATAATTCAAAACAAAAGTCGGAAAAGAGGGAAAACAAAAATAAAAATTGATGCCGTTAGCTTAAGAATCAACGTTTGCTTATCTAAATGGCAATAAAAGTAGCGTTTTCTTTTATGGAGTCTTTCTTTGGAAGGGAATTTTGTAAGCAGTGGCCATTAGACTCATGCATTGGCCGATACATTAAAGCACTATAATTGCTGTGATCTTATGAAATTACTACCATCATCATTCATCTTTAGTTTTTGTAACGCTGTGTTGGCAGTTTTGGTTTATATACATATGTAATTGATTATAGCCATTATTTAGAGTTAGTAAAAAATGTGGTACGTATGTATGTATGTCTAACCCCTTTCAAATTTCTTTGCCCAACACGAATACAGAAAGATGTAGATCCTTCACCTTGTGGAGCTAGGAAAAATTATAGATCTCTCCGTTCTACACATGTACATACAAAGCACAACGGATTGCTTAGACAATCTCTTCAAACAGGAATCCCAAACAGTAACGAATGGAAAAAAACAAACGCCCTCGATCAAGGAGCCGTACCCATCTTTATAAATGGCTCAAAGCTCGTTGAAAAAGTGGGTCCCCATTAAACATGAGCATGAAATTATCAGGCCACTGCAGCGTCTTTCAAGCAGAACTGTTTGCAATCACGGAATCCTAACAGTTACAAAGTATTCCGATAGTTCAATAGCCATCAGGTCTCTACAGGGTAACATTACCACATCCAAAGTGGCTATAAAAATCTGTATCGCAAGCTATTGTATGGCAGACGAACCTACATATAAGAAAAGGAACACTTCTATTCACAATAAACCATTGCCACGGCTAAGTATATTCTGAGTTTGACCTTTGCCAAAAATGCAAACATTACATGGTTGAATGAGATCATGTGCAACGTGATCAGACAGCTATGGCCAAAATTGGACGCGAAAAAATTTAAACATATAATCCTTCTAGACCGGTTATCCATTAGCATAATGATAGGTGCAATGACAGATAACCGTTCGATGGGGTTTCACGGGAAAACAGGCAATTACTCCAATAATTGTTGCCGCATTGAAAGAGTCCAATGAACACTACCACTTCTTTGACTGGTATCCTGCGCTAGCTTCAGCAAGAATTGGTAATTTCGTTGCTTTCAATACACACACGAAATGGCTCAAAGATAAGCAATGCTCAATGCTGCCAATCTTTGCATTAATGAATTCAAACGACGATACTGTCAATTACAATTGGAAAATCTAAGCAAATTGCTTTAAATGGATTTCACCATACCCAATCAATGCTTCCAAGGCATCGAAGACTATTTTATATTAAAACAAATTGCACGGGTCTCTACAACTGAGGAGCAGCATTGTTCTTAAACTGCATCCAACAAACCCACCGTAACTTTATGCGTTTCACCGCACTACGCAGTTATCAAAAATGGGAGCGTTTCTATCAAGGTGAGAATAGTTTATGATGCTTCGGCAAAAACGTCAAACGGCCGATCATTGAACGATGCACTCTGTTCCGGTCCTGCCTTACAGAATGAACTTTCCGCTGTAATTTTAAAATGCGAATGCACAAATATGTATTTCTCGTCGATATAAAAAAATATACCGATGCATCTATATGCATCCTGGTGCTGCAAAAACCTTTTTAAAAGAGATCAGGACATTAAAGGTAAAACGCGAAGACCCTCAGATCATGTCGTTAGATTGGGATGAAGAGCTGCCATCCTCAGTCGGCATTAGGTGGTAACAATTCATTACTGAACTACCAGGCATTTACACAATATCTATCCCACGTTGGCCTGCTTTTCACCCTAACACATTCAATCCTTGGAGTTACATTCGTTCTGTGACGGTTCCTCGTCAGCATACGCCGCTTCAGTATATCTTCGCGTTCGATTTCATATCGATAACATTCATACATATCTGGTTGCCGCTAAAACCAAAGTAAGTCCAACATTCCCGATTACCATTTCACGTGTGGAGCTTTGTGGAGCGGTTCTAGCTACAACACTCGCTAATAGGGTGCAGCAACTTAACGAAATACATAAGGAAATTTCAATTTCTTACTGGACACACGGAATAATAGTGCTCTACTAGATTCACGGCGATATAAACAAATGGAAAACATATGTTCAAAATCGAGTGACTTTAATTTTGGATAGTAGCACATCAAGCCAATGGAATCATGTGCGCACCAGTGCGAATGCGGCAGATTGTGCAACTCGGGGCCTTACTCTGAAACAACTACAAGAAACGAAACTATGGTGGAGTGGGCCTACATGGTTTAACCAACCTCACAATACCTGGAATTCATGCATTATTAGTGAAGCAAACATTGATCAAACAGCAACAGAAGAGAGGGCTATTAAAATCAATAACCATGCAACTATCACTGACAGTACATTTTTATGCCCATACTCATCTTACACTAAACTTTTACGTATAACAGCGCTATTGCATCGGTTCATATGTAATCTTACAGCTAAAGGAGAAATAGATAGTTGCCAATATGGTTCTCTCTATTGGCTATTGTTAAAGATCAATTTTGTAGCGAAATTAAATTAATTCACGATAAAAAACAATTACCGAATAAGAGTAAGTTAGTTAGCATAACTCCGTTTCTTGATGAAAACAACATTTTGAGAATACGAGGACAACTGAAAAACTTAGTTTTACCTGATCGCAAAAGACTCCCTATTATATTACCGAGTAACCACCATTTCACTAAGGTTTTGATTGACCATGCTCATTTCAATACATTGCACGGTGGAGCACAATTGACTCTCACTTTTATTCGCCAAAAGTTTTGGATAATTCATGCACGCAAAACTGTTCAAAACCATCTTCGTCATTGCATACAGTGCTTTCGCAATAAACCTCGACCAGCTCCTCGATTGATGGGACACTTACCAACTCAACATAATAATCCCCCTCGTAGGCCATTTATCGCAACAGGTGTGGATTACACAGGAGCCATTGAACTCACACACCACATACAAAGGCTACGTAAAAATTTTCATTTTTCTAACAACCAAGGCAGTTCATTTGGAAGTGGTTACTGGAATGACTACCGCGCATTTTTTGTGGTGCCTACAGCGTTTTGTCGGTAACCGCGGACTTTGTAATGATTTGTTCAGCAATTGTGGGACACACTTTCTGGGAGCTAACGCAGTCTTAACAACGAATTATCAACGATGGATCGAAGATGTCGAACGAAAAATTTTTCCAAAACTAGCTGAGCAAAATATCAACTGACATTTTAACCCACCTCATTCGCCAAACTTTGGTGGACTTTGGAGAGCCAAATCGATTAAGTATCATCTAAAGCGTATCGTAGTAGGTACTAAACTAACATACGAACAACTATCTACCGTCTTAGTTCCCGTAGAGGCACGTCTTAATTCAAGGTCTTTGTGTCCTCCCACTTCAGATCCTGACGATCTTTTTGTATTAATACCTGGCCATTTTTTAATCGGCGACACTTTGTTATCACCACCGGACCTGACTCCCGATTGTAGAAATCTTTCATCTCTATATCTTGAATTACAACGTTTGGTTCAGCATTTTTTGGTCAAAATGGACGACGGATTGGCTCTCATCTACAAACACGACCCAAATGGAAACATACAGAGCCGAATCTCTCTCTTACCGAACTTGTGGTAATGAAGGATAAAAGATTACCACCCAATCGATGGATGTTAGGACGTATTGTAGAATTGCATCCGGGTGCCGATTAGTTAATACATGTAGTCACTATACGCACTCAAAATGGCCTGTACAAACGCTCAATTTCTAAAGTTTATAGATTATCAATTTCTACCATCGACAATAATTCACTCAATTCCTGCTAATACAACCATTTTTTTGCACTCTTTCCGCACCTGTCTTGTTTCAGGTATCGTCGCTGGACTTGCTACAGCTACAAATTATCGTGTTTCATGCTAGCCCATGCAGCATTGGGGGCGTCATGTACAATTTTCAACAAATTCATATTCAACGATGTTTTACTAAAGTAAATATTCGTATGCGGCTTAACACAGCACCCTATACCTGAAGAGAACATCGTATGATTAACATATAACTAACGGTTACCTTCCAACAAGTCTTTTACATACTCAACTTACATGGAATTGGCTCACTTGGCTGTATACCGAAAATTCTGTTCCTTTTTTAATTAACAATAATCAACGCATTAACATCGAAGTGCAGCCAATTTTCGCCTATATTTTTATATACCATAACCAAATAAATTGATCTGAAGAACCCCAAATACAATAGTATTCTTAACTACACACCAGGAGTTAACACCTCAAATTCACCGCTGCTCGTTAAATTTTCGCAAAGTAGGCGGGAATTGACGCAAGCTTCCACTTCTAATAATACTGTTGAGAACAGGATGGTTTCACCAAGCACAAGCTTCAGGTGGTACTTTATTCGTTTGATTCCGGTTTCCCAATAACTTCTCATATGTGGGGCACTTAGGGGATTGAAACGCCACTCAATATTGGAGTCAGCAAAGAAGGATTGAAGTTGGTTATCTGCCATGCATTGTTGAATGTTGGAACGCAGTATCTTCGCAGCGCCTACAAAATTTGTGCCATTGTCGGAGTGCATGACTTCGCAATAGCCTCGGCTTTTGACAAATCGTTTGAGTGCGTTTGGGAATGCTGCTGCGGACAAGTCACCTATGAGCTCTAAGTGCATAGCGCCAATGCTAATAAAAACCAATGAACAGATGTAGCCCTTAGTAGCTCACCTTTAAAATAAAAATATTGGGTATACTTATTTATTCTCAGTTCGGCTTAGCCAATCTTTTGGCTTGATGGAGGCCCGGATAGCCCTTCAGTAGACTGATGTCCTCAGGTCAAATGCGATTATTCGACTTAACTTCGAAAATGATGAATAATTCGTAATAATAGAAGTAGCAGTGTTGGCTGGAACGGTATTACGGACTCCCATCTCTGTAAAATATCTGGTTGCAAATTGCTTCCAGGACTGATTGTTGCTGCGTAAAAACTCAGTACTCGACCACCACTGCTGATGGTTCGGTAAAACAGTTGGAGCTACGCCTCGTGAAGAATAATTTGCAGATCTAACATGATTCCAAGACTCAGACGCCAAAACTTTCTGGATCTCAGTTACACAGTTTGCCACGTCAGATTTCAGCAGCAACTCGACAATAACTCGGTCGTCAGTCGACCTTTCATGCGTAGACTCGAAATGCTCTTTCGTGGTCAAGTACCTTCTGTACGGGTTCTCAAAGTCGAATTAATGCTCCTTCGAGCTGTACATTACAATGCAGAGATTGGATACGCGTAGCTAGATTGTCAGAAATTTTTCCAAATAGTATCCAACCAAAAACTGTCCTTTGAGTCATAGGCGCTCCAAGAGGCTCTTTTCGCACTTAGGTGCACATTAGACGGTCGATCACGTCCATCCCGACTAAAATGTAAATTTTTCCAGGTTTCATATATTGGGGATCCGCTAGAAGCAGCCCTTGAATGTGGGGCCATGTATCTGTCGTTATAGTTTTCATCGGTAACTCCCTAGTAATTTTGGGTAGAACTAGCGCATTCAAAGCAAACCTTTTGTTGCGGCAGGAGGAAGAGAGTGTAAGAGTGGCTTCACCTCTTGATCGCCCTCCTTGTGGTGAGCCAATCCCAGTAATTATGACGTTGGAGGACTCTCTAGGTAGACACATACGTTGAATATATGATTCGGTTACGAAAGTAGTCGAATAGTAATCGTGCGGGTTGCCAACGTCGGGCGTAATCGCGAATCTTTTCCAGAGCAGTAGCCAACAACACAGTTGCATGATTTAAATTTGGCAGGTTAGCATCGGAGTTTAAGTACGTTGAAAAAGCTCAGCGAGCCATTTGCCTCCGAAGCGGTTGCATTAACGGACGTATTATTAGACTGGACTAGACTGGACGGACGTTTACTGTAGGCAATGTTATATTGTTTGTGGTAGCTCCCACTGCTTCCTGCTTTCGAACGAGAGCTTGTTTACAATCTCGTGTACCAGCCAGTCGTCTCAAAACTCCACAGACCGACCCAATGCCTATAACTCGTGAATGTGTTGCTGATAAGCGTCGAGAACCTTTGATGGAGCTGGCTATATCATTCGGCGCCGAGCGTAAATTGGTCATTGAATTGAAATGCGCCTCAACAATAACACGCATGATCATGAAGCCTGATTTCAATAAATCCCACGCTTCCTTGTTACTCACGTCGCACATCTTGAAACCGCTGATGAGTTTTAGCGGATCTCCTTTCAGACAGCTTCGCAGGTAATGGATCCTCTGTCCATCCGACAATATTGCGTTAGCGTCGACCATCGTACAAAACGCATCATAAAATCATCACCTGAGAATGTCGGTAGCTCCATCTTCCGTAGGCGTATGGCAGCCGGTACGACTACAGACGCGGATGCAGTTGCGGTCTGCTTATCCGATCGGCATTTTATCACGCGGTTATAATTGAACAATGTGGTAGCTTACCAAGTCGCGGCTTGGATGCGCACGTTTTCTTTGACTTCAATATTGTCGACACCGCAAGAACTGCATCTTGAGTTGCACTAAGCCGAGACCACTGTTCGACATTTTACCTTTGATTAAAATTCGCAGTTTAGACTATAACGCAAAATTTGTTCCGTATTAATGCAGCTCAATGTGTGTACGTGCTCTTTGTATATGTGTTTCTGCACATCACTGTATATATTTTGTAACGAACCCGGTTCTCCGGTCTATAGCTGGGCTATCACTCAGTCGGATTATGGGTCTCTCCTATAATGCTGATTCCAAAAGAGAAAAGTAAAGGACAACACGAGTGGTTCTACTTTACACACTTATTTTTATTCTCTAAAGTTCTACTGGTAGCGTTTTCACGACACACAATGTATTTTAATCGTATCGTATTGGTAGCGTTTTCACGTCACACCATATATCTACTGACAGCATTTTCACGACACACCATTTATATCTATCTACTTCTATTGGTAGCATTTGCACGATACACCATATGCACTAGCTCCGACAGCACAAACAGAAGTGCTCGATCACTGCTGATGCTGCCCTTTTTATACTAAAATTTGCTTGCAGGTGGACAGTTACGCGTTGCGTTGTTGGTAGGCCCATCACCTAATCTGCTTTGCCCTAATTAGCAGCGACGCCTTACTACGCTAGTGCATGATGATTTCCTAACTTAAATGTATATGTTTATGTATATTAATATGTGTATATATATATAAATATTTAATTAATTGTATAAGTGTATATATATGTTCTTCAATCTAACTGGATGTGATGTTCATAAATATGTATATATATATAGGTGTGTGTGTAACTTCTTTTGTTGTTGTTGTTGTTGCTATGGAGGCTTCAAGGCCTTGGACTTGGGGTTTGCACACCCCCCTTTACTTCCCGTAAGGACGTGTTGTTTTCCCCTTTCTGTTCTCTGTTCTATGACTTCTGTTTATTTCTTCGGTTCTTCTTCTTCTTTTTTTTCTTCGGCTTCTTCTTCTCTTTTGACTCTTCGGCTTCGGCTTCTTCTTCTTCGAATTTTGTTCTGTGCTTAGTCTTCTTCGATGTCTGATTCCTCTTCTTCTTTGTTCCTTCGGCTTCTTTTTCTTCTATGTTTGTTAGGCTTCTTCTTCTTCTTCGTCTCTTGGTCGCCTTATCCACTACCGGAGTTGTGCTTGCCTCACCTGTACCCGTACCTGGTTGCTCGCTCGGCTTAGTTATTTGACATCAGGGGCACTGTCGGATATACCTCTTGATATCTCTGAACATTCTCAGTGCTGCTGCCTTTGCAATAGTTTCCCTAGTGCCCATGTGTACGGGGTCGGGACTGTCATGAACTTCGTTGTTTATTCTTTGACGTAATGGGGTTGCTACGCAGAGCTTAAATGGGTTGGCGTCTTCTTCATCTATTTTTACTGATATGTGGCGGTATAATTCTCCGCGTTGTAGCGTGTAGTCCGAGAACTTTTCCGGAGCCATCTTAACTTCTCTTATTTTAATCTTTAGCCATCTGCAATTGGTCACTTCAATTTCTCCGACCACTATGTTCGGCTGCTCTTCTTTCTTACAATCGAATGTGTATTGTTTGTTTTTCGACGTAGTACATAGCTTGTTCGGGTTTTTCGGTGAGTGCCGCTGCTTTTTTGTTTTATAACCTTTAGTAACATGTTGTTTGCTATGACTTTTCTTTCCTTCGTAGACTTTCATAGTCGAACATGAAGTTTTCGTTCGTTTCTCGCCTTCTGCCTCCAACTTAATTATCTGCCCTCCGCAGCTTATAGTTGTGTTGGCTTTTGCCAGGTAATATGTCCCGAGGACCACGTCGTCGATTAAGCCTGGCAGGACAAGTAGCTCGCACGTATGTTCTTTTTCGCCTATTTGTATGACTGCTTCGGTGACGGCTCTCGGTCTACCGTCTCCCATCACCACCCTTTTGAATAACCTTCGTGTTGGTCCCACTTTCAATAATTCTGCTGCTTTCTTACTGATGAAGCTTCGCGTTGCCCTAGTATCGATTGTTGCTGTTATGGGCTTTCCGCCTATCGCTACAGAGGCCATTATGCGCCCTTCTGGTAACGTATATCTCTCTATATGCTGTTCCTATCTTATCGCATAGTCTCGCTCTTCATTTCTCCTGGGTATCATTGTTCTGGGTGCAGCCTTCGATGGTTCTCTCTCTCGCATGATGTTCTCCAAATCTTCGGCCAGACTTAATAGTTCGGACAGGGTGCCGAACTCGCTATCCTTTATATATAGCTGGTATTCACTTCTGCAATTCCGGTGTATACGTCTGAGCTTTTGTGTTGGTGTGTACTCCGAATGTCTCATTAGCTCTTGAAGTGCAAGTACATAATCTTTTAATTCTTCTTTTGGTTGTTGCATACGTTGCCTAACGTTTGCCGCCGTCGTATCTAACACCCCACTTACGTACACGATCCATCACTGATGACTTGGACAAATGTGGGTAGACGTGGGTATACACCTCTATCATACGAGATGACATTCCCATACCGTTGTCGTTACTTGGTTGCTGTACCTGCGGCAACTGCAGCGATTCCTTCTGGTTCGGTGTAGATGTATTTGCGCCTACTAACCGATCACGCAGACTCTCGTTCTCACCCTCCTCCTGCAAGAATGTAGCAAGGCGTTTTCGTAATTCGTCGACGGTGCCTGTATTCGACAAGCCGAACTAGGTCGAGTAATATATGAGTTCCTCCTTGTTGAGGTACTAAACCCAATTTACTTTAACCATTATATCTATTTTTTCTCTACGTTAACTTTTTTTTCGTTCCATGTTATTGTGCCTCGCACTTGTGTCTCTATTACTTTATATATATTCTGTGTCACTGTCACTTGCACTCCTGTGCATTATTATTTTCCTCAATTTATAAGGGCCCCACGTTCGGCGCCAAATGTAACGAACCCGGTTCTCCAGTCTATAGCTGGGCTATCACTCAGTCGGATTATGGGTCTCTCTTATAATGCTGATTCCAAAAGAGAAAAGTAAAGAACAACACGAGTGGTTCTACTTTTACACACTTATTTTTATTCTCTAATGTTCTACTGGTAGCGTTTTCACGACACACCACACGGATGATCGTTGGCTACCCAGGGGATATGTGGTCTGAGACGGGACGTCGTGAGCTGCTTGAACCACATGCAAAAGAATCGTTTTGGGCTACTCCCAGGTGAATGACAGTCAAAAACTTTTCTCACTTGCGTGAACTTCTGCACATGGCCCCATCCCCTATCGAGGTCGTAGATAATTTCGTCGTTCTAGGAACCAGCATTAATACCAACAACAATGTCAGCCTTAAAATCCAACGCAGAATCACTCTTGCCAACAGGTCCTACTTTGGGCTGAGTAGGCAATTGAAAAGTAAAGTCCTCTCTCGACGAACGAAAACCAAACTCTACAAGTCGCTCATCATACCGGTCCTACAATATGGCGCAGAAGCGTGGACGATGTGAACATCTGATGAGTCGACTCTAGGAGTCTTTGAGAGAAAAGTTCTGCGCACGATTTATGGTCCTTTGCGCATTGGCAATGGCGAATACCGCAGACGATGGAACGATGAGCTGTACGAGCTATACGACGATATTGACATAGTTCAGCGAATGAAGAGACAGCGGCTACGCTGGCTAGGCCATGTCGTCCGAATGGATGAAAACACTCCAGCTTTGAAAGTGTTTGATGCAGTACCCGCTGGTGGAAGCAGAGGAAGAGGAAGACCTCCACTCCGTTGGAAAGATCAAGTGGAGAGTGACCTGGGTGCACTTGGTATTTCCAACTGGCGCCAAACAGCGAAAAGAAGAGATGAATGGCGCGCTATAATTGACTCGGCTATAACCGCGTAAGCGGGGCCAACGCCAATAAAGAAGAAGTGGATATATAGGTATATATACTTAATTAATTGTATAAGTGTTCATGTAAGTGATGTTCATAAATGTAGATATATATATATATATATATATGTGTGTGTAACTTCTTTTGTTGTTGTTGACTTTGTTTCAAAAATTCAATTGTCTAATTTCACTTTGGACGTATATGTTGTACATACACAAATATGTATCAAAGCATATATTGTATAATATATATGTACATACTAGCTGACCCGGCAGACTCCGTACTGCCTCATCGATAAATAAAAGACCTAATTTTTTGTATAAAATGATTTTAAAACAAACAAATCGAATCCGTATTTAATAAAAAAGCATTTATTGAATAAGGCATGAAGTTTTATTATTATTTTCGATACATCATGTTGCTTACTTACAAAACAGAGTTTTCCTGAAATACTGGCTATTTATAAGGTTTAAATTTGATATTCACAGACACACACTGTTAAAACACAGTCTGTTAATAAATTTAAAGCTTTCTCATTAACTATATTTTTTGTTTTGTTTTGTGGTGCGTAAATAAACAAAGAAGACGGTTTTCCGACGCACGAACACGCGACGTATAATTGTCCATGCACGAAACAGGGAAACTCCAAGTTGATTCCACAAACTTCTAACGACTGTCCTTGCGATTTATTTATGGTCATCGCAAAGGCCAGACGTACTGGAAATTGTAAACGTTTAAAATCGAATGGTAAGTCCGTTGGAATCATCGGTATCCGCGGGATCAAGACATCCTCGCCTTTGTATTTTCATTTCATGATTGTCGCCTCAATGACGTTATTCATCAGTCTTTTCACAGCCAGTCTTGTTCCATTGCATAGTCGAGGTTGATTAATGTTACGCAGCATGATGACAACTGATCCTACTTTTAACTGCAAATTGTGAGGTGGTAATCCAGGCAATTCCAGTGAATTTAAAAACTCAGTGGGATAGTTGACTACGTCATCCTGGTTCATTACGGTGTCGACTGATTTGAAGGAAACCAACTGTCCTGGAAGAAAATTCTGAATGGTCGCATTAAGATCCTCGACATCTTTATTTTTCGCTGCTAATATTGCTCGTTCAACCAGCCAATTATGGTTATTGAACTTTTGCGCTATATCTGGGAAAACTCGCTGAATAAGCTCCACTTTTGAGTCTGTGATGTGACAGAAATCTGTAGGTAATGTGATGAATCCGGTCGAGGTGTCCACTGCAACTTTATTATTTCCAATGTCTAACAACTGCTTCGCAAACACATTTGCAGTTTCATCTTGTTGCAAAAATAGTCGCATGTTAGTTGTTAAGTGGAGTGTCTTTACGTACTGCCACAAATTTGATGATTTTAGGCATGCATTTAGTTCATCAGCAAAAGTTGATCGGGGAATAACTGGAAGAGTCTGACGAAAATCACCTGACAACAGAATCATAGCCCCACCAAAAATATTTTGGTTGTCACGAAGATCTTTCAACGTTCTGTCCAGTGCCTCCAGTGACCTCTTATGGGCTATTGTGCATTCATCCCAAACAATCAATATAACACGATCATAAGTACAAAAAATAGTTACGATTTTATCTCCCCAAGACCACCAACTTACTGGCCTACGGACTCAAGGAAATTACCTGACTTGATTGACTTTGCAGTCACTAAAAACGTAGATAGGAGTTTAGTATTTGCTGAAACCTGTGCTGACTTATCTTCTGATCATTCCTCAATAATCATTAAGTTGAACGAACAACCAATTGAAAGTGAGCATGCTTTTCAACTTACTACATCAAGAACTAACTGGCTTAAATATAAAAAATACATTAGCAGTCATATACAGACCAATCCGCAAATAGAGAGAGGAATTGACGATGAAAATGAGTTTCTTGTATTTAACAGTATACTAGCAACAGCAGCAACTATAGCCACACCAGAGCAGAATACAAAAGCAAAGGCATTGATAACTAATAGTGGAATAGAATTACTGGTCCGAAATAAGCGACGTTTGCGTCGCGAATGGCAAGCCTGCCGATCTCCTGATGCAAAAATTCGTCTTAAGGTGGCAGAAAACAAACTAAAAAACGCATTTAGATACGAAGAAGAAAAAAATATCAAAAATTTTATCACGTCTTTGTCTCCCAACGTTTCCAGTAAGCACTGAAGTACCGTTGAGAATGCGTAATGGTTCATGGGCAAGAACGGATGAAGAGAAGGCGTCTTGTTTCGCAGAGCACCTCAGCACAGTATTTCAACCAAATACTGCTACATATAGTGCACCTTTGTCACCGACCCATACTGCTCCTAGATACACTGTTACTTGCGGAGCATCTGTGTCTGAACTAAAAAACACTATTGCCGCCTTAAATCCAAAAAAATGTCCAGGAGACGATCATATCTCACCAAAAATGCTAAAAGAATTGCCAAGCATTGCTCTCGTTTTTCTTGCAAAGCTTTTCAGTGCCATTTTGATGCTAGGATATTATCCACAACTCTGGAAAAAGTCGCAGATAATTATGGTAGTTAAACCAGGTCAAGACGCAACCCTGCCGTCATCATATAGACCAATCAGCCTGTTGCCTTGCCTATCAAAACTTTTCGAAAAAGTGCTGCTCTCAAAAATTACTCCTTTTCTCCATCAAAATGATATTATTCCTACACATCAATTTGGTTTTCGGGACAAACACACACAATTGAACAAGTAAAGCGTATAACAAACGAAATTAGGAAAGCTTTCGAAATGCGAGAGTATTGCTCGGCTGTTTTTCTTGATGTGGCGCAAGCATTTGACAAAGTGTGGTATGATGGCCTCATTCATAAAATTAAAAAATCATTACCTAATACGTTCCACAATATCCTTGAATCCTACTTATCCAATAGGCGATTCACAATAAAAGTAAATGATTACATAACAGAAGAGTGTCCGATTACGGCAGGTGTTCCGCAGGGTAGTGTTCTTGGACCAATATTGTACATATTGTTTACCGCAGATATCCCTACAAGTGACGAAGTAATTACGTCAACATTTGCGGATGATACTGCTATACTAAGTCGACATAAATGCCCCATTACAGCCACAGAAGTGTTACAGCAGCATCTTAAACAAATTGAAGAATGGCTAGCGAAATAGCGTATAAAAGTTAATGAAACCAAGTACAAACACATAACTTTTACATTAAGGCCAAAAACGTGTCCTACTGTTAAGCTCAACAATGTATCAATACCCCAAGCTGACGAAATTACATACCTCGGAATCCACTTGGACAGACGCTTAACCTGGAGACGACACATTGCAGCTAAAAACTGCAGCTTAAACTCAAATCTGCTAGTTTACATTGGCTTTTAAACAAGAAATCTGGACTAAGCCTTAGCAACAAAGTCCTCTTATATAATGCAATAATAAAACCGATATGGATGTATGGGATCCAGTTATGGGGCACAGCTTGCGCGACGAATATAGATATAATTCAAAGATTCCAATCGAAAACGTTAAGAGTAATAACGGTCGCACCATGGTACATGCGTAATGAAAATATTCATAGAGATCTAAATATACCTACCATCAAGGAAGAAATTGAAATCGCAGCAAAAAAATACTTAACAAAACTGCGTAACCATCCGAACCCTTTGGCTAACACCTTGGCCCATGCAACAAGTCAAACCCGCCTGCGGAGAAGAGATAGAGCAGCCTCAAACCAAACGTCAAACCAGCAGCCCATTCCTACTAATGGGCTTTATATTTTAATTTAGTTTAAGATTTTATTACTTATTGCTAGGCTTCCGAAGTTGAATCAGATTCAATAAATAAATATTAATGTTTAAAAAAAAAAAAAAATCAATTTGCATACTTGTAGGATCTTGGCCATTGTGCTATTTTTGGCGATGTTGCAAATTGGTGTTTCGGTGATTTGCATGTTTAGTGGTAATTTCAAGGCAGAATGTGCAGTTCGCCCGCCTTCTAGCAGAGTCGCAGCTATTCTAGATGAAGCCAACGCTAGAGCAACATCATTTCGCGATCTGATCCTCGCTACCGGTTCCTCCGGGAGCATCAAGGAAATAAATTCCACCAGATCCACTGTTCACAGCTTCTATCAAAGTGTCGTACGCAATTCTTTGTTGTTGATAATTGTGGTACAATTGTACATATGACGATTGGGTGCTGTCATTCCCAAACACAACAATACATCAATAAACACATATCTTCTGTCATGATCAATGTGTCATTGTAAATTTCTTCAGTCATTTGTAGTGTAGGATTCAAAGTTTGTCCTCTTACCTTCACAACTACCGATCGCCCACTGTCCGCAACTGATCGCCGACGATACAATGGGTATCCATCATTTCCCGTTATGGTTTCAGCAAACAAGTCTCTTGGGTATCGCTTGGAACACCTACCGTTGACCATACAGGGTGAATTGTAGTTGAAATGTCCGCAAGGTCCATGTATCATGTGTTTGGTAACTACCGCATGCAATTTTGGGTCAACTATTTCATCTGGAATTTCAGCTGAAATTATGGAGTCAATCTCATCTGGCCTTATTTTGTCCACTAACCAGACTAAAATGTGCGCATGTGGCAATCCACGCTTTTGCCATTCTACAGAGTACATCCAACAACGGACTCGGCCATACACACAATGCTTTATTAAGCAACTCATGAGAGATTTTAATTTTTGTTTAAAAACTCTGGCAGTTATGTCATGTCTAGCAACTGGTGTTTGGCTATGTAGTAATTCCTTCTCGATTACGGACCATTTTGGGTTACATGTTGTCACCTCCACTTTTTATTATTAACCATATGTATGTGCGTATGTACATACGTACATACATATGTATACCTACAGTGGCTGTTGGTCAAGCGCCTACCAACAACCACACACGCTAACAAAACAAACTACCGCACAAAAAGGAGATGACAAAACTAACAAAGCGACCGGCCAGCTTAGTGAAGACGGCGTGGGTCGCTAGCTATGTACACTAACAAAACTATTCGCAAGGAAGGAAAACAACAATAAGTGAATTTTACTAACGCTGGTATAAACAAATGCACGACGACAATTAAGCAACGATATAAACCAAAATAAACAAAATATATTTGTGGGGTGCACCCGAGGTGTGGTCCAACCAAACTGGTTACGTACCTACTCGCACTACTCCCGTGCTGCCGGGGGTAACTTTAACCCGCCTGTGTGACTGGGCTCTGGGTGCGGGATGCGAAAAGGATGGGTGTGGGGAAAACGAAAGGAACGACACTGTCAGCACGACAAAAAAAAAAAACGTAAAACAACAGTGAGTGATACTTATGGTTTCTCAGTCGGGTGTGAGTACCCAACTTCGGTGCTCCTCCGGTGATGCCGCCAAACTCCGGTTCCGCCACTAGAACCAATAAAAAAATCACTATGGGCTTCGACTGCCCTAATTTGTCCTGATACAACAAAAAAAACTAGGCTTCAACTGCCTCGTCTGGCCAAACACTACACAACTCGAATTTGAATATTTATAACAAAAATCTTTAAAAAAAAAAAATACGCACGTCTGCATAAAAAAAGATGTTCGCACTTTTGTAGATTGTTAGAATCTGATCCGGCACGTACTTACGAGCCAGGCCGCAAGCTACGCGTCGGCCGTCAGAATTCTCAGGCGAGTGTGTATTGGTGCCCAATCATTTGGCGCCGCCCCCATTACCCAAAGGGACAGAGTTATATAGCGCACGCCACCATGGCACACCAAGTACACTGGGATAATTTTCCCCTCGCCATATAAAAAGAAAAGCGACACCCCTTTTTACGGAATACCCGCGCAAAGCATTCCGTTTCCCTAATATTTGTTAGTGGAGGAACCGTTTTGGCGAACATCTCCTTTTGGAGACTTATACCACTGGGTAGGCACACACCGAGTACAACCGTGCCAACAATTCATGGCTTTGAATTATACAATAATTTGCAGACAGATGCCACTGCCAACGCTTGGAGTGAAAGGAATATTAGGCAAAACAAAGGAAATGAACGAACAAACACAAAAGAAGTTTTTGTTGCGGCCAGTACGCGACAACTCCACCCCTTCCTCAACGAAAAGGAAGGACTCTTCCTTTTGGTTAGGGAACGGAAATCTCCTACAGTATCCTATCAATCCCTATATGGCCTCAACTCTTTAACGTTCCAAGTCCCTTTGCCTTTGCCTAAGTCGTCTGTCATTGTGTATATCCACGGTGACACTCTCTTCCTAATAATAAACGGCCCTACATACTTTGGCGCTAACTTCGCTGCATAAAAATTCGCTGCATCCGACAGCATAAAATTCTGCCTCCACACTAACTCTCCAGGCATATACTGTACATCTCGACGCCTGAGATTGTACTGCCTCGCGAGCTTCACACTCGCCTGCTCTAACCTAGTTCTAATGTTGGTCCTAATCTCTTCGAGCCTCTTTGCCCGCTCCTGACAATTTAATTTCTCCTGATCTCCTAAACTGTCTATGAAGTCCCTACTGCCTTCTACCGCCATTTCCCTACCGAAATTCACAAAATATGGCGTAGCTCCTAACACTTCGTGTTGCGCTGTCCTAATACAGCATGCTACCTTCGCTAACTGTTGGTCCCATGTCCTCTGGTTCTCTGATATATAAGCCCTAAGTGTCGTTTTAATAATCTGGTTTATCCTCTCGGCCGGATTAGCCTGTGGGTGATAGTGTGCGGTGTACCGGAGTTGGACGCCATAGTCACCGCAGAGGCCCCGAAGCTCTCGACTCCTAAATTGGGCTCCATTGTCACACACAACCGACCGAGGAACTCCAAACAAAAGAAATACATTATCCTCCAATTGTTTGCATACGCTTTTTGCCGTGGCAGTACGCAAAGGAAATAGGAGGGGAAATTTGGAAAAATAGTCCACTACTGTTAAAATATACTGGTAGCCTTGTGACGACTTCACTAAAGGCCCTACCAGATCTACACAAATCATTTCCCAAGGCTCGACTGCCTTGGTCCTCTCTATCATACCCCCAGCTGGCTGTGAATTCTCAGGTTTCACCTGCTGACAAATTTTACACGCCCTAACATATTTCGCAATGTCCGACTTCATCCTTGGCCAGTAGAACTTTTGTGAAATACGCGCAAAAGTCTTTTTCACACCCATATGGCCTGCTAACGGATTGTCGTGACATTGTTTTAAAATCTCACCTCTACCATCACGCCCTATTACTCTTTTCCACTCTGGTGAATCGCCGTAAACAGAAGGAAATCTCGACCTAACAAACTTGTAGAGGTTGCCACCTTCAACTCTCCACGCTGGATACGACAAAGGCTTTTTCTCTACTAACCGAATCATCCTTACTAACCAAGGATCGGCAGTAGTCACGTCAGCAATAACTGGCACACTTCGGGATAGCATATCTGGAACCACATGTTCCTTGCCTTTCCGATGCACTATGTCAAAATCGTACTGCTGGAGTTTCAAAGCCCACCTAGCTAACCTACCGCACGGATCCTTCAACTTATTCAACCAAATAAGTGAATAATGATCTGTGACGACCGTAAACTTAGCGCCCTCAACATATGGTCGCAGTTTCTCAACCGCCCACAGAACCGCTAGACACTCCTTTTCGGTCGTCGAGTAATTTCGCTCTCCTTTGTTCAAGGACCTACTCAAATAAGCTATCACCCTCTCACCGTCATCAAACATCTGCGTTAACACCGCACCTACACCGAAATCAGACGCGTCTGTCTGGATTGTGAAAGGTCTATCAAAATCCGGGCAACTCAAAACCGGAGCTGTCACCAAGCGTTCCTTCGCTTCTCTAAAACTCATTTCACAATCTTCAGTCCAATTGAACTTTCGATTTTTCTTTGTTAAATCGGTGAGAGGCCTAACTAACTCTGCAAAATCTCTAATAAATCTGCGGTACCAGGACACTGTTCCTATAAATGACCTCACTTGCTTTACGTTCTTCGGTACCTCAATCCGAAGCATCGCCTCTACCTTCTCGGGGTCTACGTGTAGACCGTTCTTGTCCACCACGTAGCCCAAATATTTTAATTCAGGCCTACAAAAATTACATTTGTCCCTATTTAATCTAAGTCCTGCACTAGCTAATCTATCTAAAACAATCTTCAAAATCTCTAAATGCTTCTCAAAATTATTTGTAACGATGATAATATCGTCTAAATACACAAAAACATGAGGTTCTAACTCTGGTCCTATGACCGAATCTATAAATCTCTGCCAAGTTGCCGGTGCATTATGCAAACCGTATGGCATCCTCTTAAACTGAAATAGTCCCCTACCTGGTACCGTGAATGCGGTGAAGGGCCTCGACTGCTCTTCCACCGGAATTTGCCAATACGCGGACTTAATGTCCAGACTGGATAGAAACTTGGCATCCCTTAGCTTGTCTAAGGTCGCCGACACGTATGGAAGGGGGTAACTATCCTTCTCGGTACATTTATTCAAAACCTTATAATCTACACAAAACCTATATGTACCGTCTTTTTTCCTAATCATTACAACTGGAGACGCCCAAGGACTATGTGATTTCTCTATCACCCCTTTGTCCAGCATATCCTTAATCTCCTCGTCCATACGCGACTGTATGACGGGTGACACAGGGTAATATCGCTGTTTCACAGGTTCAACTCCTGCTTTTACCCTGATCTTATGCTCGACCAAATGGGTCCGGCCTAGCCCTTCCGGCATAGCCTGGAACGCCCCAGCTATTAGTTGACCTAATGCCCTAGATTCCCTATCACCTAACTCGGAGTGGTCCACTATTGCCACCAACGGTTCTGGTTCCGGCCGAGAAAACGAACACCTCATTTTTGATATATCCGGGATAATACCCGCCTTGGCCCAAAAATCGATGCCAAGGATTACGCCCTGAGATAACTCTGGAACCACGAGGCATTCCAGGAGAACCGACTTGCCCTCCACCTCGATTGGCAACAAAACCAAACCTAACACCGAGATATGACCTCCATCCGCGAGAGTCACTCTCAAAAAATTCGAAACTGAACTCACCCTAATACCAAACGAACTCAATTTCTGCCAACCTAGCCGACCTATTACTGTTCTGGACGCACCAGAATCCAACAAAGCCCTAAAAGTAAAACCATGGATCCTAATATCTAAATACGGGCGTTCGTCGTGACCGTCCGTCACCAACGAAAACGCCAACCTAACCTCTTCAAAATCGACTGCTACCTTTGCCAGCTGGGAGTTAGCAGGTTCACTAACTCGCCCTACTAGACCGCCTGTCCTGCTGTCCCAGGGGTCTATCTCCCGTTTCCCGATCTGTTGTCCGACCTGACAACCCTATCGCTCGACCGAGAATTTGGACCGCTGTCCTCCGGCCTATCATTCCTAACGCGCCCTGACCTGAAGGGGTTGTGGTTTCGCCCACCACCGGAATCTGAACTTCGTTGGGTCCGCGGAGAGCCACTCGGCTTCGCTGCACACGCCGGGCACTCCCGCTTCATGACTCCAAGCCTACCGCACCCGAAGCACTTAATTCCCTTCCTACAATCCGCTGAAATGTGGCCAAAACGCCTACAATTAAAACATCGGGTATTTGACCCCGGCCTAAAACTATCAACAAGGTCCGGCTCAGCTACAGCCGCGACCTCTACACCAGCCGAGACATAAGCCAAGTCAGGTTCCAACAAACCTTTGGCCTTATGACTCGGAGGAGGGACAAAAGCATCCACCGATGACCTAACCGCCTCTAGCTGCCTACCTAAAGCAACTAGTTCCGAAATCGACCCTATTGTCACCAGTCCTAACTGGGTCTGGTAGAATGGTAGGAGATTCGACCTAATCAATCCTAACATCCTCTTTTCCGGTAAAGGCTCCTGAAGTCTACCAAACATGACCTTCATAGCCGCAACATAAACACCGATGGACTCATTCGCTCCCTGAGTCCTTCGCCTAATCTCGTCTAGTAAGAGATCGTCGTAGTTGGGGTGCAAGAACTCCAACTTTAACTCTCTTACTAGCTCCTCCGAGCTACCCAAAGACTTCCTAACCGACCTAAACCATAATAACGCCTTTCCTGCGAACAAATCCACCGCGCCTTTGAAAAGTTGAGCTTGGGTCACACCGCGTGCCTCACTCAACTCCTCAATCCGTTCCAAGAATGCGAAAAGCGACATTTCCGCTTTTTCGCCGTCGAAGTGGACGTCCCACTTCGACAAGTTTATCGGCTTCTGAGACTCGGCTGTCTCCTCAACGACGCGACGTATCTCCACGGGCGGGGGTGCTATCGGGTCCGCACGAGTGGCACCCGAGCGCTCTACCGAACCGGTTTCCTTTCCTTCGGCTTCCTCGCTGCCGACTACCTCTTGTAATTCGGCGAGATGGAGCAACAACTTGCTCTTCAGCTCCATCTGCTGAGTCATCTCGCCGTCGCTTCCCGGTCGCGCCCGTCCGATTCGCGAGAGGCACCATTCGATCTTTGCCATCGCTTTCGCTCCATGCGATGGCTTGCCTCCACCAGAAACCGATAAAATTAAATTTTCTACCTCCTCCAGTTTCAATTCGACCGCCGTCTTATCCTCGTCGAAACTGAAGGGGTAGTCCTGAAAGAGGTTTGCCGACCCTCTTTTCTCTAACAAACGCGACGCCCTAATCGATTTCCTCATGGCTTCGACCGTACCGATTGGAAGGCCGCGTGCCTCCATCTCGTACGCGAGCTCATCTTGGGACAACCGATTTATTTCCATTTTAAATAAATAAAAAAAAAATAATAAATAAATAAAAATAAAAATAAACTCGAAAATCAAAAAAACAAGAAATAAACCAAAAAGAAAGAAATAATTATTTATTTAAAAAAAATTAATAATAATTTAATAAAAATCAAAATTAGAAAACTATTATCCTACTATAATTTCTTCGTTGCCCTATACTGGCTCAACAAAAGACCCTAACACGAAAACAACAAAAGAGCCAAACCACAAGAAACACAAAAAAAATTAATAAAATAAACAAATATATTGTCTACTTTGACAACACAATAATTATGAAAACAATTTTTTTTTTTATTATTAAAAACAAAAAAGAGTTTTAAATCAAAAACACAAAAAAAACCACAAAAATCCTTAATTAACGAAAAAAAAACAAAAAAACACAACCTAATTTTTAACGACCACTACTGGGCACTTTCGGACTAGTCTCAACACACTCAACATACAATTTTTCCTACTGGTATAAAACACGCCAATACAATGTACCGCAACGAACAAACAAATTGAAAATTTACGAAAACGGAACGGACTCACCAAATTCCTTTGTACTAAGTATATTATCGTCAATCTGCCGATGGGCCTAGGTTCGGCTCCCAATCTCTTAATTACTCCTTCCTGGAATGCCCTACTAATAATAATAGTAAATAGGAAATTATTAATAATTATAAAAACAAAACCCAACAATACGAAAGACAGAAAATTTTCGCAAACACAACCTCTTTTCCCTCTTGTAACGAAAAAACCAAAATTTTACAAGATATATATTTTTATATGTTGGGCCCCACGTTGGGCGCCAATTTGTCACCTCCACTTTTTATTATTAACCATATGTATGTGCGTATGTACATACGTAATACAGTGCCTACCAACAACCACACACGCTAACAAAACAAACTACCGCACAAAAAGGAGATGACAAAACTAACAAAGCGACCGGCCAGCTTAGTGAAGACGGCGTGGGTCGCTAGCTATGTACACTAACAAAACTATTCGCAAGGAAGGAAAACAACAATAAGTGAATTTTACTAACGCTGGTATAAACAAATGCACGACGACAATTAAGCAACGATATAAACCAAAATAAACAAAATATATTTTTGGGGTGCACCCGAGGTGTGGTCCAACCAAACTGGTTACGAACCTACTCGCACTACTCCCGTGCTGCCGGGGGTAACTTTAACCCGCCTGTGTGACTGGGCTCTGGGTGCGGGATGCTAAAAGGATGGGTGTGGGGAAAACGAAAGGAACGACACTGTCGGCACGACAAAAAAAAACACGTAAAACAACAGTGAGTGATACTTATGGTTTCTCAGTCGGGTGTGAGTACCCAACTTCGGTGCTCCTCCGGTGATGCCGCCAAACTCCGGTTCCGCCACTAGAACCAATAAAAAATCACTATGGGCTTCGACTGCCCTAATTTGTCCTGATACAACAAAAAAAACTAGGCTTCAACTGCCTCGTCTGGCCAAACACTACACAACTCGAATTTGAATATTTATAACAAAAATCTTTAAAAAAAAAAAAATACGCACGTCTGCATAAAAAAAGATGTTCGCACTTTTGTAGATTGTTAGAATCTGATCCGGCACGCACTTACGAGCCAGGCCGCAAGCTACGCGTCGGCCGTCAGAATTCTCAGGCGAGTGTGTATTGGTGCCCAATCATTTGGCGCCGCCCCCACTACCCAAAGGGACAGAGTTGTATAGCGCACGCCACCATGGCACACCAAGTACACTGGGATAATTTTCCCCTCGCCGTATAAAAAGAAAGCCGACACCCCTTTTTACGGAATACCCGCGCAAAGCATTCCGTTTCCCTAATATTTGTTAGTGGAGGAACCGTTTTGGCGAACATCTCCTTTTGGAGACTTATACCACTGGGTAGGCACACACCGAGTACAACCGTGCCAACAATTCATGGCTTTGAATTATACAATTATTTTCCGACAGATGCCACTGCCAACGCTTGGAGTGAAAGCAATATTAGGCAAAACAAAGAAAATGAACAAACAAACACAAAAGAAGTTTTTGTTGCGGCCAGTACGCGACAATGTGAATGTAAAAAATAAGTCTGGGCGGCCATAATGCCTAACATATGACATAGCATCCTGAGCATATTCATGCATGTGGCGTGGGCTTCCTATATAAGTAGCTGGCAAAATTGTTATTCTTCCTACATTATTCACATTGCCATCAGCATTTATAGCATCGCGGAGATGAATGTATTCTTCTGACCGTAGCCGTCGTTGGTTCAAACGGGTGTATGTCAATCGTTCAGTCTCACTTTTTACAAACATATCAACTGCAAACTGATGAAAAAGTCGTTGACACATCAAAATATGATTTACTTCATCTTGGCGGATCATGAGTCTGTATGAATAGAAATTCATAGCTCTAACATTTTTGTTGGTTTCAGCACCTGCAATCAAAAATGATAAATGTTTAAATTGTTACTTAGATGGATTGAATTTAAAAATATTATTTAATCTTGTTCAATTCATTTACCTGTTACTTGATTTACCATTTTGATATTAAAATGGTATCCATCTTCCCCCTGCCAGAAGATCAAAGGATATTGTAGTGCATCATAACTCCTGTGTGTTTCAGATACACGTTTTAAATCACTATTCCGACGATGAAGCACAATATCTCTAGATTGTAAATTTTCTCCCACAATGACAACAGCCACTTCATCAATGGTAGGTGAATTGAACCTCCTTGTGCGTTCACCGGCAGGTGTTTCGTCAGCTCGAATAATAATATTATGGGTATCAGATGGTAAGATTTAAGATTTATAATTTAATTTGTGACAAAACTTAAGATTTATCTTTCAATTTCTATATAGTCTTATTAAAAAAATAATTGGACAGATTAACAACTGAAGTTAGCTAAAGTTAAGTTCCTCGAAGCCGACCACTATTTATGTACTATGTATTTTGTGACTATGCAATTTTGTCGCGTTCGCGATTCACTTTCACTTTTGTTGAGTTTCGGAACGCGGTATTAGATCCTCCAACGCGCACGCGAATTTGAACTTTATGCAGCGGATTACAAATTGACTCACCATTTTATTTAGAAAACGTTTGTATGGAAAATAGAAAAATGCTGTTTTGAGGATTTTCCCGGCACTTATTCGAATTTTTCTCACCTTTTAAACCTTCCCTAGACCTCCACGAATAATTAAAGACCACGATAAGATAAATCCGTTCAGCCGTTCTCGAGTTTTAGCGAGACTAACGAACAGCAATTCATTTTTATATATATATGTAGATTTATGTCACCAATACTCAATTTAACAACGTTTATAAGCTAGCGGTATTAATTTGCAAAAGGGCTTTCGAATTTAATGCACACAAATATCTATTTATCTTTTTATATTTACCATACTTATATGTGTAATATATACCAACGGCCTTTTTTTGTATTATTTTCAAATTGTATATATACATGTATGTACACCAATAGCCTTTTTTTAATTAATACATGCGTTTTGGATTCTCCGAACACAGTAAAAACCAATGATAAGTTCTTTATATTTGCTTTATATTGCACAAAAACATCTTCGTACGTGTATGTGAGCGGGTGTTGCGAGTATATTTAATATATTTATGGTATAATTGCACTTATTAGGATAAAACCAGAATATTGGTATAAAAAATATTTTTTTTCTTTATTCGGGCGGAATTAGCTATCCAGCTCCAAGGGCCAGAATGTTGTTCGCGGATACAGCGAACGACACTTCTTTGAAAAATACTTGCGGATGTTTAATAACTGCGGTGTAATACTTTAAAAATAAATGCGCACACGTATTTCTGAGTTTTAAAACATAACTTATACTTTATTTAAAATTATTAGCGTTTTTATACATTTCTCATGCGAGCGGTAAAAACTAAAGCGGTAGCGAATGCGGTAAACAAAAACAAAAAGGAGGAGAATTACCAATTCAGCAATATGAAAAATGATACTGTCTAAGCGGGTGGGTCAAAATGTTTACGTAATTGAGGAACGTAGGATGATAGTATGAGGAAATGGGATGTTAAAAATACCGTTTGGCTCTTCAAAATATGATATGTTGGGTAAGCGTCTAGGCGTTGCTAATATGCAAGCTGTCGAGCGTCTACCAAACATACTGGTGTTAGTCAAGCGTCTAAGCGTTGCAAACAGGCAAGCTTTCCAGCTTCTTACCAAGCACGCTGGACCTTAAGAAGGTCCATTCCATTGCAAACAATGAACATTTTAGCCATATTACTTCGCTGATCATTTGAGAATTGCATTCTTGCATATATGCATGAACGCAAAATCATTGATATCGTTTTTGCGCATTATTCAATAATTATTAGTTTAATGAAAGGCAGCTATTACCATTGTAAAAGGTAATAATTTGGAATTACATTTTAATAAAAGTTAGTATTACTACTAACACCCTTACTGTTTTACATATTTCGTTCATTTTTATTTGATTGCGTCGCGGGTTCGTTCCAGCGTTCTAATAATTGACGCTCACGATCTCAACACTCACTTGAACTCTTTTGTATTGAGCAAAGAAATATGTATATATATGGTTGGTTTCAATTCCTAATTTTACAATTTTTTTTTGTATAAATGAAGACGCCGTGCGGGCGCATACCCTTTTTGTTAGCTCGAGCTACCGTGGTTAAAGGATAGTTCAGCTAACCAAGTAGGGTATAAATGGAAAGAAGGAGACCCGCGTGAAAGGAGACACAGAAGAATGGAAAACCGGAACCTGGCGCGCACGGCGCTTACATATAAGTTTTATGTTGCGCGCTTAGCACTTATGTCTGGTCATTGGACCATGAATTGCCCTAATATACAAAATATATGTTATTCGGTTTACTTGAAAATCAGTGAAAATGTGCCCTTTTGCTTAGATTAACAGGAAAACTAGTCTTCTCTTCGAAAATTGGACGCAGGACTAACTTCTTCAAAAGTTCGTTATTTGTCGTTCGTTATAATTGAAATTCGGGGTATGGGTGGCTTTTTGCTTAGATTTCTCTGAAAAGTGGACCGGAGACTAACCTCTTCACAAAATCGGACTTTACTTCTATCCGGAAAATGGTTCGATTTACTTGAAATTCCGTTCATAGGTGCGTTTTTGCTTAGATCAACAGAAAAGCTACTCCTATCTATGGGAACTAGACGCAGGACTAGCTTCATAAAAATCGCACTACTCTTATCTCCTGGAAGTGGACCAAGGACTGAAATATTCGAACAAAGTGTATTTGTCGTTCAGTGTACTTGGAATTCGGAGCATAGGTGGCTTTTTGTTTAGATTAACAGGAAGACTATTCCTCTCCGGGCCAATGGGCCAGGGACTGACCTATTCAAAAAATATTATTTATCATTCGAATTTGTTGAAATTTGTTACTTAAGTGGTCTTTCACTTAAATTAACAGGATGACTACACTTCTTTCCGGGAACTGACATCTTCAAAAACTCCGACGAATGGACTGACCTATTCGAAAAATATTATTTATAGTTTGATTTACTTGAAACTTTTTACAAAGTGGCTTTTCCTTAAATTAACAGGAATACTACATTTCTTTCCGGGAAGTGGACCGGGGACTGACCTGTGGTGCAATTCTGTAACTTTTGTCGACACGATTTGTCGCATCGCAAACTTACGAATTTTGCCGCTTGCACTAACGATTATGGGATTCTCTAACTCAGCTTTTGCGATAATTGAGAGCGGACTTTTACATTTTATTAAAATGGGGAAAGGTTGCACCACTGCTTAACAGAAGTTAAGGACAAAGGGGAATGGCAAAAACAAATAAATTCGTTATAGTAATTATATTTATTTTTTGGTTTCCACTTCGCTCTGTATTAGGATCTCATATCTAGGTATGTACAAATATAATGAACTTTGTTACCAAAATAGTAATTGAAAAAAAAACATTACTCTCACCATTTGCACATTGATAGAATGGTATCCATGGTGGTTGACATAGGCTTCTTCATGATTTCTGGGACTCATTATGGACACATGAGTACAATCAATAGCCCTAATAGTGCCTAGAACAATTGGAGGCGATGATGAGGCACAAATTTCCTTGTAAAACTGAAAAAAATATTTAAAAGTTTTATTATTACCTGTTTCTCAGTCTGTTATTCTTCTGTGTCTTTTGGTTGTCTATTAAGAAACTCAGTTGCATTGGAGTGGAAGCGATCTTCAACTTCCCAGAGCAAACTTCTTTCCAATGAAGAAGGGATAAAACGTATGCCAAATACTCAAAAGCCATTCTTGTTTACTATTTTATTTTTATTTCTATATAACTTAGGCAATTTCCCGACCTACCTTACTTTACTTTGACCTTAATGAAATAAAAATATTTTGTCGATATAGCTAACAACTTAAAAATATTCGTCGCTTAGTAAGCGATTTATCGAGTAGTTTACGACAACACCGATGGCGATTATCGTTAAAATAAGTACACCGAATATTAAAATCGTGAGAATTATCGCTAAGTATTTTTGCGATCCGAACACCATTATATGGTGATTAGAGAATAGTGAATATCGTTAAAATTGTAACTAATAGCTTATTTCCACCGGATGTTAAATGCATTTTAGCTTAAATGTTATGTTAACAGTCGATGCTGTTACTACTAATGTAATCATTTCGGAAGTTTCGGTGTATTTCTTGCCAGAGTCGTGTATTTTCGGATTTAATTAGGCACTAGACTTTTATTTTGCGTGGTGAAATGTTTTCTGCAAAAATTACTTTTATACATTAGTTGTAACATAAATGCGTATATTAGGTAATTGGAGAAGATAATGCTTCTCCTCTTTCAAATAAAAACATTCAGAAACAAACCAAAAGCAATTGTAGAATTGCAAACGATCCTCTCAACATAAAAATATGCACAGCTGTGGCAGCTATCAGCTGATCAGCAAAAATAAATAGTTTCGGGAAACAAACAAACAAAAATGAAAATGAAAACATGCATAAATGCACTTACGCTTCGGCAGCGTTTGTCCGTGCAGTAATAATCTGCAAATCATGAGATTGCTTAAAAAGTCAAATAAAATGAATGCGGTCTCTTGAATTCCTCATTTCAATACTTGTGAGAAATTTTGCAAATTTCAAAAATCAGCTGTTTGAGTTAACTCACTTTCGGTGGAAACGTTTGACATTTCATTCACTTAACAGTGGCCTTAAATGCATTTAAGTGCTCGGTGGAAATAGGCTATAAGTCGTATTTGCGAACCGAAAATCGTTACAATGTGTGTATGCCATAGCAAAATCGCTAAAATTATCGCTAAGTCGTTTTAACGATCCGAAAATCGTTATAATACGATAGAGAATTCTCGTACTGTTCGAAAAAATTGTAATTGTCGTTCGGCTTACCGGAAATTCGGTGAAAAGGAGGTTTTTGGTTGGATCAGCAGGAAAACCTTTCATCTCTCCGGAAAGTGGACTGGAGGTTGACCTATTTGAAAAAATATTATTTATGGTTCGATTTACTTGAAAATTGGGACATAAGTGGCTGTTCACTTAGAACAACAGGAAGACTACACTTCTCTCCGGGAGTGGACCGGGGACTGACTTCTTCAAAAAGTCAGACTATTCTTCTCTCCGGAAAATGGACCAGGCACTTACGTTTGGAAAATTATATAATTTATGGTTCGATTTTGTTGAACTTTGGTACTTAGTCTAACATGAAAACTACTCCTCTTGCTGGAAAGTGGACCAAGGGCTGACTTATTCGGAAAAATTGCAATTGTCGTTTGGCTTATTTCAATTTCGGTAAATATATTAGTGGCTTTTTGCTAAGTCTGACACTAAAGCGAACCAAGGACCGACGTACTCGAAAAAATCGCATTTATGGTTCGATTTACTTGAAAATTGGGACATACAATAAGTGACTGTACACTTAGAACAACAGGAAGACTACACTTCTCTTCGGGATGTACACCGGGAACTGACCTCTTCAAAAAGTCGAACTATTCTTCTCTCTGGAACTGACCTATTCGATTAAAGTTATTTATGGTTTGATTTGCTTGGAAATTTGTAGATAGGTGGTTTTTTGCTTAGTGACTGACGTATTTGAAAAAATCGTATTTTTGGTGCAATTTGCTTAAAATACATATGTAAGTGGCTAAATACATAGCTTAACAGTAAGAAAGACGACTTTCCGGGAACTGGACCATGGGCTAACTTACTCGAAAAAAAATATTTACGGTTTGATTTACTTGAAATTCTTTGCATAGGTGCGTTTTTGCGTAGATTAACAGGAAGACTACTCTTCCCTCCTCTGGAGTAAAAGATCGTAGTTTTGAAAGAGGAAACCATTATATGTTTTTGATTTGATAAAGTTTGTTA
The DNA here is from genome assembly GCA_037013455.1 of Ceratitis rosa. Taxonomy (NCBI): domain Eukaryota; kingdom Metazoa; phylum Arthropoda; class Insecta; order Diptera; family Tephritidae; genus Ceratitis; species Ceratitis rosa. Next base: position 2,753,234 of record JAWMAG010000007.1, read on the forward strand.
TCCATGTCAACTCACATAAAAAAAATTAATTGCCATCTTAGCCCTTATTTTGTTTTTGCCATTCCTCTTTGTGGTTTTCGCATATTTTTGACGTTTTGCTTGGCTCTTGTGGTACCTTTTTTCAGAGGTCAAATGCATTTTAGCTTAAATGCAGTTAAACATTTAAATGCGTGAATTCCCATGTGTTTGTTGTTGTATAAAAGTGTGTTAACTCACTTTGAAAAGTGAGTTAACTCACTTTCGGTAATTTGACAGAAAATGTTATGTTAGCAGCCGAGGCTGTCACTACTAACGTAAACATTTCGGAAGTTTCGGTATATTTCTTGCCAGAGTCTTGTATTTTCGGATTTAATGAGAGACTTTTATTTTGCATGGTGAAATTTTTTCTGCAAAAATTACTTTTTTACATTAGTTGTAACATAAATGCAGATATTATGTAATTGGAGAAGATAATGCTTCTCCTCTTTGAAAAAAAAATAGAATAAGAAAGAAAAAAAAAGCAATTGCGGAATCGCAAAAAAATAGTATAAAGAAACAAACAAGCAAAAGTGAGAATGGAAACATGCATAAAAGCATTTTCATTTCAACAGTGTTTGTCCATCCAGCAATAATCTGCACTTGCAAATCATGAGATTGCTTAAAAAGTCAAATATTATGAACGCGGTCTCTTGAACTCATCATTTCAATACTTGTGACAAGTTTTGCAAATTGCAAATGTAAAAAAAAATCAGCTGTTTGAGTTAACTCACTTTCGGTGGAAACGTTTGACATTACATTCATTTAACAGAGGCCTTAAATGTATTTAAGTGCTCGGTGGAAATAGACTATTAGCGAAAGATAATATCGTATTCACGATATGAGTTAAAGAAATATATTTTCACTACGCCGAAGTGAGTGGTCTTTATTCATAATCTTTAGGCTAACTAGTTTACATAAATCTTAGTGCAACTTATACTATTGAGCTGTGTCGGTAGTTATCTGTTTACTAACAGATAAAATATTCCTTTCTATTGTTATATTTGGGTTGTTATTGCTCTATATGATAAAGCATGTCAAAACAAGTTCTATTGTTTTGGTGTTGTTTACATGTAAACACTTATCATAGGGTACGAGACCTGAAACGAGGGTAGATCGTTAACTCCCCTCCTTCTTAATAGGGAGCGTCCTCGCTACGCTGCAGCTACGAGTTGCAGTTGTTCGTATAACTCGTCGATTTGCTTTGTCTGTTAAATGTTTTTCTATTTTTCTATTTTCGTGGTATCGGCAGAGATTTCCAATACCATAAGTAATGACTACTAAAGTAAGGAATCCCATTATAATCAGGGACGTCAGCTGTACTGGGTTTTCTTCAATAAGGATCAAAAATGTTGAGAGTTTTTGGATATTACTGAATTTGTAGATTGAATTTGAGGAAAGGATACGGAGCACTTCAAGTTTTTCGCTGTGTTGATTGTGTATGAATTCGCTGAGTTGTCTTTGATGATTGTAGTATGTTATATTATCGATGTTTGTGGATTCATTAAAATGTATCAATTTAGGGCCTGATATATGTATGTTGTTCCAAGTATGCTGGTAATCTGTCAAAATATAATATTGTACATATATCCATTCTCTAGGATGTGGAGTGGAGCGTTGTTTTCATCGATTGTTTCGCATTGGGCTGATTTGTCTTCTAATATTTTTATAGTACAATTGTCAGAGGGTTCTGATCTACAAATACAGTTATTCATATAATTTTTACATTTAGATATTCTTTGATAATTGTTAAATTTGCGATCTTAGGGGCTAAATTAATTTTACCATGCTTATGTGCTAAACATTAAATTTGCTGCATTTAGTTTCGAGGATCGGATATTTGTATATTGTTATAATTGCTTCTTTCAGGTAACAGATATGAATGTCTGCATGTTCTAATATATTAATTAATGGAAGATCCAACTTTTCATGCTTTATTAAAACATATATGGTACATCTTTTAAATTAAATGAAAATGATTAGTTTTTGCAAAATTTGTAGTGTTTGTTATTGATTGGAGTTCATTATAAACTTCTGATATAATAATGTTTTCGGTTATTTCTTTGGGATCAAGGGTTTCGAGTATTCTTTCGAACTGTGAATTAATTGTTCTTTGCTTATTATTATTTTCTAGTAGCGTATTAAGTGAAGTTTTGATTTCTACAAAGTCATCGTGGTCTAGTGTGCCTATGATGAATTTTAGCATGGAGCCAAGAAAGTTAAGATAACTTTTGGGTCTATAAATATTTGGAATGTGTTGAGTTTTCAGAGATTCTATTTTGTTCACTAATATTTGAGTTTCAGGTTGGTTTTCTAGATTGTATGATGATTCCATTATACTTTCGTATGGAGCGATTATTTTTGTAAGGTTAGATATGTGATACAAGAAAGCTGTGCTGATGTACGTGTATGTAAACATGATCTGTTTCTACAAGTACATACACGTATTTCCTATTGGTTATTATACAATACTATCGCAAAGTACGTTAGAGAAAAGTGAGATAAATATTATTCTGTACATGCCTTTACTCTGATATTATCCTTATGTATAATAACTCTTTTATTGGTCGTTACTGCTTTGCCGTTATCTTCTTTTACTATATGTTTCGCGTATTTTTTTACGTTTTTGTTCCTTCCGTGCTCTTGGAATATATTACGTCTCCTTCTTTATAGGTCAGTTGTTTGTGATTGCGGTTATGGGATCGCAAAACTCTCTCTTGGTTTTTTTGAAGACACTGTTTGATGTCAGGATACTCCCTTTGATTGAAAAATATGACCGCGGGTTTCTCCTTGGTTACCGAATGGATTGTCTTGGTGTATTGTCGGACTGCTTCGAATATCTGTTCATCAGGTGTCGAACTGTGTTGATGTGCCAAGACTTTCGCGAGTTCAATTATCGTGCTATGCGTCCGTTCAACATGACAGTTTGTTGTCGAATGATAGGCTGGAGTTTTGGTACGCGTTATTTGTAGTCGCCTGTATATTTGTTGTGCACATATGCCAGTAAATGTTGACTCGCTATCAGTCATTACAAACTTTGCGTTTGGGTAAATTTGGGATAGTATCTCGTCAACGTACTTGTATGTGTCCTTCTTTGATGGCAGAATTTTGAGTATTTGTCGGTTGAACTAATACATATATATGTACATATTATTGCTCATAAAGAATAAGTCTAAGTGTATGTACTCGCCTACTTTGTTCGGCATTGGTGCTGAACCTATTGGTTGTTTATTTGTTCGGCGTTCGTACTTGTTGGAGAGACATATTTCACAGTCTTGTACTTCTTTTATACAAGCGTCACGTATGTTCGGCCAGTAATATCTTAGCGAAATTTCCTGAGCACTATTTCTGTAGTTTCTATGAGCATGTCTGTGTGTCTTGTATGATTTGTTGTTGTTGATCGTTATTGGTGACATTATCCACAATTTTTTGAGCTAGAACGATTGATACAGAAATATGTTGATAATGTCGTTTTCGACGTAAAATAATCTTTGTTCGTCTTTTATGAAGTGTGTTAATGACCTTTGGTCGAATTATATTTTTTAGTCTGTCTAGCAATTCAGGTTTGGTGTTGAAAAAAAAAAAACGTATGCCGGCAATTAGAAGAAATATGTTGTGAGGATATTTCTACGAGGTTCTCATCTGATTTGTTTAAAATAATTTGATTTCTAAAGCAGTTTAATGGCTGCTTTAATCGTTTCAGTTTTTGTGTTGGGGGCTTTGAGCCGAGTGTTGGGAGTCATCAGAATTTGATGTTTTTTTATTTGCTGCCGAAAAAGTGCATCAGCGACAACATTCTGATGTCCTGGTTTGTAAACAAGTTTTGCGCCGTATTCTTCAATGAAATTTTTCCATCTTTTTAGTTTTGTATTGGGGTTTTTTTCTGATATGGAGAAGATTGGTGATCAGTATAAATTGTTAAATCTTCTATACCATATAAGTAACTGCGCAGTTTCTGTAGTGGACATACAATCGCGAGTAACTCTTTCTCATTCGTGCAGTAATTCTGTTCTGTTTCGCTGAGTGTTCGTAAAATAAATGATATGGGTTTTTGATTTTGAAATAATACGGCTCCTTTAGCGTAATTGCTAGCATCTGTGGTTAATTCGAAGGGTTTGGTAAAATTTGGTTGGAAGAGTTCAACCTGGGCTTCCAGTCCTTTAATTTTGTTCAATGCTTCTAGTGCATATTCGTCTAAGCTGATTTTTATTTTTGCACTTTGATTCTTGGATATACCACCGTTCTCTCCTCTGAGGAACGTGGTAAGTGACTTGACTATAGCTGCGAAATTCTGTATGAATTTTCGACAATAACTCGCAACACCTAGGAAGGATCTGAGTTCCTTAAGCGTTATGGGAATAGGGAAATCTTTAATGGTTTTTATTTTTGAAGGATCAACTGTGATCTTGTTATAATTAATTATGTGACCTAAATATTCTACAGAGTTCTGGAAAAAGTGAGATTTCTTGTTGGAGATCTTCATGTTGGCCTGGTGAAGTGATTTTATTATTATGCGGATGTGTTCGATATGTTCTTCGGGAGAGGAAGAATAAATGCGAACGTCGTCTATATAAACGTATGCGAACTTGCCGATATATGGTCTCAAAATATCATCTACACATCTTTGAAAAGTTGATGGAGCATTTTTCAGGCCGAACGGCATACGGAGGATTTCGCATTTAGCTCCATTTACACTAATGGCGGTTTTTTCCCTGTCAGATTCTTTAATAAGGATCTGATGGAAGCCAGGCTCTAAATTTAAAGTTTTAAATACCTTTACATTACCTAATTAATTAATGGTATAGGGTATCTATCTGTGTTAGTTTGAGCGTTTAGCTTCTGGAAGTCTACGACCATTCTGCGCTTGGGTTTCCCTTGTTCATCGGTACCTTTTTTAGCGAATGTCCAAATGGGTGAGTTGTATGGACTTCTACTGGGCTGAATTATCTCATCTTCTAAAAGTTTATTAATTTTTTATTAATAAAGTCGTTATATGACATAGGGTACGGATATTGCTTGGTCCAAATAGGATCTTCGAAGTTTGTCCGATGGTAGTTTGTATCGCGGTAGTATAAGGTAGCACTTCGTTTGTGCTTTCATTTTTTTTCCTAATTTCTTCGATTTTTGCCCTATATTTTTCACTGTTAACCGTATAATTAATTTTTTGCACAGATTCACTTTCTTGGCCTTATATTTATAACGGAGTTTTTACTCGAAAAGGTTGATCTCTGCTTTAATTTTTCTAAGTCCCTGTTCACCCAGGAGCATGTCAAATTCTTCTAATGTATCTGTTTCAAAAAATGTGAGATTATGCTCTAATAATGTAATACTTTTTTTTGATTTGGTTAGAGTAACCATGAAGTGTTTTCACTTTTACTGGCTTAACTTTAATTGGCTTTGCTATTTTGCTAATATAATTGTTCGCTGTTTCGGTATCAATTATGATGTTGATAAGTTTGCCTGTATCCCGACAGTGGCGTTGCAAACACCGCAAATCGTTCATGCGCCTAAAAAGCACTGCCTGTTTCGTATGCCTCCTTTTCATATTCTGGTACAAGAGATGTTAATTCTACGCCGCATGTTTGGTTGACACGTTGTACCTTCTGTGGTACGTTTCAAGAAGAAGGGTTTCTTTCCCTTTTCTGTGGATCCCCGCGAAATGGGTTATTTGGAAGTAGTCCTTGTATTTGGCGAATATGGCTGTTTTGTTGTGGTGCGGAATGATTCCTGTTGTACCAGGTGTGTTTGTTGAAGGTTGCCGGTTTTACTAGTAGATGTTGCTAGCAATATGTATAAATTTCTATGATTCGGCATGTATGTAATTTTTTTCTATTGACATTAACCTACAAAAATACGCAAGTCACATTCCGCCAAAATAATAGCGTCATATTTGTACCTCAATGAATATGTCGAGTTTCGTTCCAAGTAAATCGCATTTGCGGCATTCGTTGCTTTTCTTATTTCATCAAAAGAAAAAAGCAGCTGAAGCTGGTAGAAACTTATGGTGACCATGCTCCAGTGATTAGAACATGTGAGACATGTTTCGTCAATTTAAAAGTGGAGATTTCGATTTGACAGACAATGAACACCCTGGTGCAGCGAAAAAGTTCGAAGACGAGGAATTGCATGTTGATCTAATCCAATCGCAACAAAAATTGGCAGAAACACTACATGTGACTCGAAGAGAAATTTGCCAACGTTGAAAAGCCATGGGAAAGATCCAGAAGTATGGAAAATGGGTGCCACACCAGCTGAACGATAGACAAATGGAAAATGGAAAAACCGTTTGTGAAATGCTGCTTCAACGATTCGAAAGGAAATCTTTTCTGCATCGAATTGTCACGGGGGACGAAAAATGGATTTATTTTGAGAACCCGAAGCGAAAAAAAATCATGACTTTCCCCTGGTGAAGCTGGCCCATCGACTGCAAGGCAAATCGCTTTGGCCGTAAGACAATGCTCTGTGTGTGGTGTGGTGTACTACGAGTTGTTAAAATCTGGTGAAACGGTGAACACGGATCGCTACCGACAACAAATGATCAATTTGAATCATGCGTTGATCGAAAAACGGTCGGAAAGGGCCCGAAGACATGGCAAAGTTATCTTGCAACATGACAACGCGCCGTCTCATACCGCTAAAATGGTGAAAGACACATTAAAAACACTTAATTGGGAAATATTATCACACCCGCCGTACTGTCCAGACTTCGCCCCGTCCGACTATCACCTTTTCACATCGATGGGATACTCCCTTGCAGAGCAGTGCTTTGTTTATTTTGATGAAGGAGAAAAATGGCTCGTCGAATGGTTTGCCTCGAAAGAGAAAAAGTTTTTTTCGAATGGGATCCATAATTTGTCTGAGAGATGGGTGAAATGTGTAGAAACCAATGGTCAGTACTTTGAATAAAAAAATTTTGAGATTCCTCTGAAAATTAAGTGTTTCCATTATCGAAAAAACCGGCAAAATTCAACTAACACACCTGGTAATTTGTGGATCTCATGTATTGCTGTAATGAATCTATATCCATTGGTTGGTGTTGTTGGTTGTAATGCACCTGCACGTTAGGTTTGTACCTTTGTGGTTCCTCGTGATGTCTTCTGCTTGTGTTTTGATACTGCGATGTTTTTAATTGTCTGTGCTGATTGTGTTGCGGAACGTCGAATTGTGAGTTCATGTTGTCATGATATATCGTACTTGCGATAGTGTAAGAGGCTTCTAGGTCCTTTGGATTGTAGCTATAGAGGGTGCCACTGGAATATTTGCTATTCAAACCGAGAATGAATTTCCGTACAGCTTTCTGGTTCGCATATTCTTTCATAGCTGAGGATTTCCTGAGCTGTCTATCTCAACTTTAGTGAGTGGAAGATTAAGTGACTTGCTGACTTCACTTATAATGGTTTGTGTCACGTGTAAATATTGGTAACGTTTTGAATACTTCTAGGTTGATTTGGGACCACGTATCCCCTGGGTCGCCAACAAACATCCGTTTGGGGGCTAGCTAAAGTGAGGAGGTGAGTCCCAAGCGGTTGTTCGTAGGGTTCGGAGCCCACCACATGAAAAAACAACCCAATGAAATCAATTTCAGCCTCGAATGAGAAACGGTTTGATGACGACCCCCGCAAATGTTTTAAGGATTACGATTTTAGGGCATGCAGTTGGAATGTCCGGTCACTTAATTGGGAAGGTGCCGTTGCCCAGCTGGTTGATGTCCTCGTAAGAATAAAGGCTGACATCACTGCCGTCCACGAAATGCGATGGACGGGACAAGGACGGAAGAAGGTGGGTCCTTGTGAAATTTACTACAGCGGCCATATAAATAATAATAATAATATAAAGCGCAAATTTAGTGTATCGAAGAACGCCCGTCAAAAACAAAAAGAAAGTTTCGACGTTGAAAAGCTGCAATCCCAGAAGGCTGCACTCCTGCTCTCTGAGAGCACTCAACAGCAACCCGGTATAAGGGACCTGTGGGACAGCATTGCAAACTCCCTGCATACAGCTGCAAACGAAATCATTGGATTTCGGAAAGGTCGCAAGGATGAAGACTGCCGTGTCGCAGTGGAGAGACAACGGACTGCCTACCTCGAAACCTTACGATCGACCACAACACGTGCGGGGTGGGATATATACCGAGAACTGAAGGGGGAAGCAAGACGCATCTGCAGACAAAAAAAGAAAGTGGCCGAGATGCGTGAGTAGGAAGAGCTTGAGAAGCTGGCCGGCAAGGGTAACGCTCGAAAAATCTACGAAAAGATACGGCGACTTACAGAAAGTTTCAAGACCGGAGGAAACTCTTGTAGGAGCCAGGGAGGTGAGCTAATGACAGATGCCCAAAGTATACTCGATTTATGGAGGAAGCCTGTCTCCAGCCTGCTGAATGGTAGTGAAGAGGAGACACGCGTATATGGTGAACCCGAAACTCCAATGGATAACGATGGAAAAGTTGTTTCATTACCCGACTATGAAGAAGTCCGAATAGGGATCGCCTGCTTAAGAATCAACAAAGCGGCAGGGACCGATGGATTACCGGCCAAGCTATTCAAATACGGCGGTGAAGAACTGATCAGGTGCATGCATCAGTCATCAGTCTGCGCCAATTACCGTAGAATAAGCCTCCTCAATATCGCATGTAAGGTCCTATCAAGCGTTTTGTGTGAAAGGCTAAAGCCTACCCTCAACAAACTGATTTGATCTTATCAGTGTGGCTTTAGACCTGGTAAGTCAACCATTGACCAGATATTTACCATGCGCCAAAACTTGCAAAAGACCCGTGAAAAGAGAATCGACACCCACCACCTTTTCGCCGATTTTAAAGCCGCCTTCCACAACACGAATAGGAGCTGCTTCTATGCCGCTATGTCTGAATTTGGTATCTCCGCAAAACTTATACGGCTGTGTATACTGACCTTAAGCAGCACTAAAAGCTCCGTCAGGATCGGGAAGGACTTCTCCGAGCCGTTCGATACCAAACGAGGTTTCAGACAAGGTGACTCTTTATCGTGTGACTTTTTTAACTTATTGCTGGAGAAAATAATACGAGCTGAATAGCTGAATAGAGAAGGTACAATCTTCTATAAGAGTGTACAGCTGCTGGCATACGCCGATGATGTTGACATTATTGGCCTCAACAACCGCGTCGTTAGTTCTGCTTTCTCCAGACTTGATAAAGAAGCCAAACGAATGGGTCTGGTAGTGAATGAGGGCAAGACGAAATAACTCCTGTCATCAAACAAACAGTCATCGCATTCGCGACTCAGCTCCCACGTCACTGTTGACAGTCATAACTTCGAGGTCGTAGATAATTTCGTCTATCTAGAGACCAGCATTAACACCAACAACAAAGTCAGCCTGGAAATCCAACTCAGAATCACTCTTGTCAACTGGTGCTACTCTGGACTGAGTAGGCAATGCAATATGGCGCAGAAGCGTGGACAATGTCAACATCTGATGACTTGGCTCTTGGAGTCTTCGAGAGAAAAATTTTGCGAACGATTTGTGGTCCTTTGCGCATTGGCAACGGCGAATACCGCAGACGATGGAACGATGAGCTGTACGAATTACACGGTGATATTGACATAGTTCAGCGAATGAATAGACCGCGTCTACGCTACAATAACAACAACAACAACAACAACAGCGGCTACGCTGGCTAGGCCATGTCGTCCGTATGGATGAAAGCACTTCAGCTTTGAAAGTATTTGTTGCAGTGACCGCTGGCGGAAGCAGAGGAAGAGGAAGACCTCCACTCCGTTGGTAGGATCAAGTGGTGAGTGACCTGGGTTCACTTGGCATTTCCAACTGGCGCCATGCAGCGAAAATAAGAGAAGAATGGCGCCCTTATATTGATTCGGCTATAATCGCGTAAGCGGTGACAACGCCAATAAGGAAAAAGAAGGTTAATTTGTGATGCATTGGTGATATTTGGTGTACAGTCCTGGTATTTATTGGTGACTGTGACGTTAGGTGCTGGGCGAGATGCGAAGGAATTCACTCTCTGTTGGGTTTCGGTGAGCGTTGTGGTCAGAGCAGCGATTTATGCTCTCAGGCTTGCGATCCCTTGTGTTGTCATATCTGAGTTTATGTTCAACGATACACGTGATTGAATGCCGCTTGTCGTTTGCTTCACTATTCGAGTATGATGTTATTCCGATTTTTCAGGAATTTTGTTGTTTTTTTGTTGAATATTAAGCACTTTTTTCCAAGATCTAGTGCTGGAAGTCCTTTTGCCCGTGGAATTTTTCCTATCCTTTTCCTCAATGGATAGTGATGGCTAAAAGGTTCGCTTGAGCCACCAGTTAATATCGTTTTCACGATATGAGTTAAAGAAATATATTTTCATTACGCCGAAGTGCTCGGTCTTTATTCACACTCTTTAGACTAACTAGTTTAAATAAATCTTAGTGCTACTTATACTATTGAGCTGTGTCGGTAGTTATCTGTTTACTAACGGATAAAATACTCGTTTCTATTGTTATATTTGGATTGTTGTTTCTAGTGCATTTCTTTTGTTATATTTGGGTTTTTATTGCTGTATATGATAAAGCATGTCAAAACAAGTTCTATTGTTTTAATTTTGTTTGCATGTAAACACTTATCATTGGGTACGAAACCTGTAACAAGGGTAGGTCGTGCAAGATGCGGTAACCAACCCGTGTGGAGCCTTGGGTTAAGGCTAATGAGAGAGGAAGCTTCAGTGGAGCCACTCCGACTTATTCGGTTTAAGGGTCCGCTGAAGTCTAATTGCAGCGTCTGTTCACCAGAGGTGCGGCTGCGAGCAGGCGTCGGTCTTGAAGCAAGCAGCCCGTTATATAAATGTGTAAAACCTTTAAACTTACTCGCCTATCGAGGTTGGGCGCCTCTGTGTATCGAAGAACACCTATCAACAAATACACGGAAAGTTCGACGTCGAAATCTGCAATCACATCAGATTGCCGAACGGTTTTCTATTCAACTTGTATTCCTGCTCTCTGAGAGCACCCATCAGCATTTTTACTTTACTTCACTTTTCAATTGTCTACTCAGTCAAAAGTAACACCAGTTGGCGAGAGTGATTCTGCGTTGGATTTCCAGGATGACATTATAATTGGTGTTGATGCTGGTTCCTAGATAGACGAAATTATCTACGACCTCGAAGTTATATCTGTCAACAGTGACGTGGGAGCTGGATCGCAAGTGTGATGACTGTTTGTTTGATGACAAGAGATATTTCGTCTTGCCCTCGTTCACTACCAGGCCCATTCGCTTCGCTTCTTTATCAAGTCTGAAGAAAGCAGAACTCACGGCACGGTTGTTGAGGCCAATCGTCGGGGTATCCACTTGATATTCTGCTCTGATGTTGTAGTTCACCTTTCAATAACTACCGGTCTACAAAATCTTTACATTATTCTTTGCAATTATTTGACGAACATCAATTTAACTAACAGATTTAAAGTAAAGGGTATTTGGGCAACAAATACAATACAATAAGGAAAATCGAATTGGAAAGCCACTCCTCTAATATCTTACTATTGGATTGAAAGAATAACAAATATATTCGAGATGGCTTTATGTGGTTATGGCACAATTAGCTTCATCAATACATGGAGAAAAGTAATTTTCAATTGTTGAAAGATGTTGTACCCAATAGAAAAAGAAAATTCAAATCGTTCAACCCAATATTGCAGCAAAGTTGAATGAAACATGGGTGGAGTGGTTAAAATGGATTTTCTTTTTTCATTGTATATGTATAATTGCAAAACGATCAAGAAAATTAACTCTGAAGTTATTCGAACATTTCATTGATATGGCTATTCGTAATTCATAGCTAGAACACAAGGAGGATCAAATGGATCTCTTCGCTTGTAACGGAGTTTTCCTCTTGGCTGGGGTAAGCTCTGCCTTGCCAAGGGTTTGCTAAAGTAAAATGCGCTGGGTACGTTACAACAAATTTATTAGTTTAACAATCTCTATCTACACGGTTTCTAATACGTTACTCGCTATTTCTATGACAAGTAAGTAAGTGTTCGTGAGGTATAAACCCTCAGGTACACTACGTTTGCTGGTGGTGTTGAACCCACGAGCAAGTATGCTTAATAATAACACAAATAGTACTTCTTTCGTATGGCGCTGTGGAGGTATAAACCCTCTAACAGCCCTCGTTCCAATGAGGTATAAACCCTCAGTAGAATATAAATAAATGCTCGTGAGGTATATAGACCCTCAGGTGCACTACGTTTGCCGGTGGTATTGATCCCACGGGCAAGTATACCTAACGACAACACAAAGGCTACTCAATTTCCTTTGCGTTTTCCTCGCCTTTTATACTCTTCTGCACGCAGGCAGAATGTTATTTTATAATAACAATTCATTACTGCGTACAGTTTCTCACTTATTCTATGTGTACGTATGTATGTGCATTCATGTTCGAACATGCTTATAGGCTTCAGCGCTTCAACAATTTAAGTATGTAAATATATATATATATATGTAATATTTAGTTAATGTATAATAATTCAATGTATATATATAAATTCAGTGCATGAATATAAAAAATGTATATAAAAAAGTATTGTTGTGAGGTCTCCGAAAGCCTCGGATTTTGGGGTCCTTACACCCTCCCCTCACTTCCCGCTGCGAGACTTATGGTCACCAGGCCAGTCCGTGTGATCCTCACGCGGTAGTAATTGCCTTCGACGTGCCGCTTGATATATCGAGTTCTCCTCGTCGCTTCGCTGGCTGCTCATCCTGACTCTCTGACAAGATTGTTGATGCCATCTCTGCTGCTTGCTTTTACTCCTTACTTCGTTTTTCGCGTTTGGCTTAGCGCTCGCATACCTTGCTAGCATAATTTGTTTATCGCTCGCTTCAGTTGTTAACACACTTCATGTGAGTTTGGTCGCGGCGGCGGCTTTTATTTTGATTTGTCATTGCTTGACCAACTGTGCTTTTCCTGTATATGCTTTGATACAAATTTCTCCTTCGAATTTTTGCAGGAGTATTTCGGTTATTATTATTATTTTGTGTGTATATATTTATTTTTTTTTCTGTGCGTTGTGTTTATAATTATTATTATTATTTTTTTTGCGTCTATGTGTTTTTGCTTGTATATTTTCACTTTGCATATATTTTAGTTTATGTATTGTATATATGTATATTATGTATATTATATTGTATATATGTATATTATGTATATTTTTGTTTTTCCACTTATATGTACATATATATATTCACTTCATTGCATGTATGTATGTATGTATATTATCTATTTTTTTCTCTCACTTAGGTATATGTACATATGTATATTTTTTTTTTTTTTTTTTTTTTGTTTTGTGTTTGTTTCTTAACACTACGACTCCCTTTTATGTCCATTTTAGGGTGCGTCCATATCAAACTTTTTTTTTTTTCACTCTTAATTTTTTTTTTTTTTTTTTTTTTTTTGTTTTGTTTTGTTTTTGTTTTTGTTTCTTCTCACTATGATGTCTTTTTTTTTTCACTAAAATTTTTTTTTCAATAATATTTTTTTTGTTGTTTTGTGATTTTGTGTTTACTTCAAGTTTCTTCTTTTTTTCACGATAATTTTTTTTTTTTTTTTTTTTTTGCCTTATTATCCTTTTACTTCAAATTTTTTTTTCCTTTTTTTTTCACGATAATTTTTTTTTTTGCTCTATTATCCTTTTACTTCAAAAAATTTTTTTTTTTCCTTTTTTGTTTTTTTCACGATAACTTTTTTTTTTTTTTTTTTTATGAAATGTTTTTCCCATCGCCGTGGTAGGGCTTCAGTTCACTCAGATGTGCCGTTCTACTTTTTCCCTTGTGTATTTTGTCCAGTTCCACTATTATTGGAGATATGTAGTTGGTTATTCGATGCGGGCCGCTGTACCTGGGAGCTAGTTTGGCCGCAAAGTTTTCTATCGCCTTTGAGAGGTGGAATTCCTTTACTAGTACTAAGTCGCCTATAGCTGGTTGCCAATTTCGCCTTCGCAGGTTGTAATGACGCGCTTGATCGGTTGCTGCGCGTTGTTGGTTACATCGAACTATTCTGTAGACTTCTGCCATCATTGTTGCTTTCTCTGCTGGTGTCCAGGGTCTTCTGCGCGGTTCCGAAGGTGTGTTCGTCGAAGAGATTATTCGGCATTCTTGGGTCTCTTCCCTGGACTATGTATGCCGGACTGTATCCTGTGGATTCGCCTACGCAGGTATTGAGTGCGAGTGTTATTTCTGGGAGTAGTTCGTCCCAATCACGTTGTTCTCTTCCGGTGAATTGCGCTATCATTCTTTTAATGTTCCTATTTGCTCTTTCGGTCGGGTTCTCTTGCGGTGTGTAAGGTGCGGTTAGCTGGTGTTTCACTCCGTGCTCGCGTAAGAAGTTTTTGAAATGCTTACTGGTGAATTGTGCTCCATTGTCGGTGATTAGTACTTTTGGGACGCCAAAACGCGCTAAGATCCTTTCTCGGAATGCTCTTACGAGGCCTTCGGTTGTGGCTTTGCGGACTGCAACGATCTCTACCCATTTAGAGAATCGGTCCAGAAAGACGAGAGCCATTGTATTGCCATGCTTTGATCGGGGTAACGGGCCGACGAAATCTGCACACACTGTTGCCCATGGTTCTTCCGCTATTTGGGTGAGCATTTTGCCTGCAGCTTGTTGTTGGCCGGGCTTATATATTTGGCACTCGTGACACTGTTGTACATACTTCCTCACGTCGCGAAACATTCCTGGCCAGTAGTATCGTGCCATCGCCCGGGCTATGGATTTACGAATGCCCATATGGCCTGCACTCGGGGCGTCATGTACTTCTTTTAACACTCGTAGCTTTTGAGACATTGGTACACATAGCTTTCACGGAGTAGTATCTTCACCATCGACTTGGGTCGTCATTCGCCTATATAAACTGCCTTCTTCGATCACGTAGTCCGGGTACTTTTCTGGAGCTTCTTCCACCTTCGCCTTCTTTTCTTCTAGCCATGCGCCGTCTTCGTTTTCGTCTTCCTCTAATACTGTGCCCAACTGTTCCTCTCGTGGTTGCCTTGATAGCGCGTCTGCTACGACGTTCAGCTTCCCCTTCCTGTACTGCACTTCGAACGAATATTGTTGGAGCGCTAGCGCCCATCTCGCTATCCGACCTGTTGGACTCTCGATCGCGTTGAGCCACTTCAACGCCAGGTGGTCGGTAATCACTGTGAAGTTGTACCCTTCGAGATATGGTCTCATTTTCCTTATTGCCCAGACTATCGCTAAACACTCCTTCTCCGTTGGTGAGTAGTTCATTTCGGCTTTATTCAGCCGCCGACTCGCATATGCTATTACTCGCTCGCTACCCTCTAACTCTTGTGTTAGAACTGCTCCGAGCCCGAAATCACTCGCGTCGGTCTGCAACGTAAATCTCTTTGTGAAGTCCGGGCACGCCAATACCGGTGCTTGTGTGAGGGCGTCTTTCAGGGCTTCGAATGCTGACTGTTGTTTTTCGGACCACTCCCACTTTTTTTCTTTCTTCAACATTGATGTGAGCGGATGCGAAACTTGTGAAAAGTCTGGGACGAACCTTCGGTACCATGATGCCACTCCCAGGAATCGTCTGAGCTCTCGTAGATTTGTTGGAGGTGTGAGCTCTCTAATGGCCGCTACCTTATCTGGGTCTGTATGGATGCCCTTCTCGCTGACTACGTGGCCTAAATACTTCAGCTTCTTCTTAAAAAACTCGCACTTCTCGGGGTTGATGCGGAGGTTAGCTTTTCTTAGCCGCTGGAATACTTCTTTGAGGTGCTTCACGTGATCTTCTAGCGTTGTACTCGTGACTATGATGTCGTCTAGGTAGGCAAATGCGTGCGGTTCTAGTTCTGGGCCGATAACTCTATCAAGTGCCCTCTGGAACGTCGCTGGTGCGGAGTGTAGGCCGAAAGGCATTACCTTCCATTGGAACAAGCCACGTCCGGGTACTGTGAATGCCGTGTACTGTTTGCTGTCCTCCTCCATGGGGATCTGCCAATAACCATTCTTCAAGTCCAGACTGCTGATGAATCTAGCGCTTCTGAGCCGATCGAGTATATGCTGGATGCGCGGCAACGGGTATGCGTCTGGAACGGATTTGGCATTCAATTGGCGGTAGTCGACGCAGAGTCTCCACTTTCCGTTTTTCTTCTTTGCTAATACTATTGGTGCACTGTGCGGACTATGGGATGGTTCAATGTAGCTCTTCTCAAGTAGTTCGTCGATTTCTTTGTTGATGACTTCTTGCATCTTTGGGTTCTTGGGGAAGTACCTCTGCTTTATTGGTCGATCGTCTCGCATGATTATTTTATGTGTGGCGACATTGGACGGTCCTGACATCTCCTCAAATTGTTTCAACTCACTTTGCAGGAGCTCACTCACTTTCTTATCCGCTGGGTTGCCTGCTTGTAGTGTGGTTTGGTTTGGGCCTTCTGAGGCCGTGTACTCCTTCGCTCCCTTCTCAACTATGGCGGTGCACGTGATTATCTCGTCTTCTCTCTTGTCTACACTTAATCTTAGTGACTCTCCGCCGCATCTCAACTCTGTGTTGGCCTTCGCGAGGTAGTCCGTCCCGAGTACCATTTCATCGACCAGGCCTGGTAGAACAAGTAACTCGCTGTGATGTACTTCGTTCCCCAACTTCACTTCTGCTTCTACTGCTTCCTCGACGTCCTTGCGCCTTCCATCTCCCATTACCACTCGTGTCTTTACGGGTTTCGTTCTTTCCGTACCCAATCTCTTCACCACTTCTTCACTCACGAAACTCCTCGTTGCTCCGGTATCTATTGCCGCTACTATGTTTTCGCCGTTCATGGTCACATTGGCCAGGATCCGGCCTTGTGTCTGGTTTAGTGCTGCTGCTGTTCTCGAGGGAGTGTTGTGGACCCCACCCCTCGATACTGATGAGGCCCCTGGTCGTTTCCCTGTAGATCTGGGCAGCAATTTCGGGTGTGTATTCCACAACGTCCACACTTCCAACAAAACTCGATTTTTGGACTGCGACAGCCGTGGGCGAAATGTCCGACTCCACCGCATCGTCTGCATGCGTTTCGGGGGTCTACGTACCTCCCTTGCTGATTTGGTTGACTTTCTCCTCTCCTTGGTGTGTTGGAATTCCGGTCTTCACGCAATTGCTGGTAGCGCTCTGCTCTGTCTGCTCGATCTGGTCTTGTAGCGCCCTCAAACCTCCTTGGTTGTTCCCGCCTTTCGCTGCTGTGTGGGTACCTATAGCTCTCTTCGTTCACGTGCATAGACCGGTGCCGCTCTTCCGGTCGTCGAGGAACAAATGGTCGCGCTGCGGCTCTTAATGGCTCTCTCTCGGGGGGAAGGTTTTCGAAGTCTTCTACCAAGTCCACTAACTCTTCCAGACTCTTGAACTCACTCCGTTTAACGTAAAGTTGATACTCTCTGCGCGAATTTCGATAGATACGGCTTAGTTTCTCTTCGGCTGTGTAGTTCGCGTGCCGCATAAGCCCTTGTAGTACCAGGACGTAATCTTTAAACTGCTCACCCGGTCGTTGGACGCGTCGGCGTATCTCGTCGTCCAGTTGTTCAAAGTACCGCGAGCTCAGAAAGAACTTCAGGAAATCTTTTTTAAACTCGTCCCATTCCTGCCAGTGCCGATTGTTATTCCGGAACCACACTAGAGCTTTCTCCTTCAGTAGCTCTGGTAACGCTCGTGGGATTGAGTTACGGTTTAAGCCGTAACCGTCCGCTAATTCCTCTACCCGTTCAATAAATCCTAAGGGATCTTTACCGCCGTCGTAGCGGAATCCCCATTTCCGCACCCTGTCCATAATGCCCGCATAAGATGGTGTCGCAGGTACGTACGCTTGCTCTTCTTCGTGAAGCATGCCGTGAGCTCCCTCATAAAACACGTCTGATGATGGGACGCCTTCTCTTGGTGTCGCTGGATTTATGGTGATATATGGCCGAGTATGTCGGAGGGCCAACTCCGTCAAGCGTCTTTGCACGCCTTCTCCTTCACCCTGATTCTGGATGAAGCTCGCAAAGCGTTTGCGCAGCTCCTCCACTGTTCCGTAGTTCTCGAACCCAAATTCGTCTGCGTATCTCAATAGTTCCTCTCGATTGAGGTAGTACACCCATGTCACTTTGACCATGGCTTACCTCGTTATCTCGTTCTTCTTACTTTAGAGTCCCTGCTCGGGCGCCAGTTGTAACGGAGTTTTCCTCTTGGCTGGGGTAAGCTCAGCCTTGCCAAGGGTTTGCTAAAGTAAAATGCGCTGGGTACGTTACAACAAATTTATTAGTTTAACAATCTCTATCTACACGGTTTCTAATACGTTACTCGCTATTTCTATGACAAGTAAGTAAGTGTTCGTGAGGTATAAACCCTCAGGTACATTACGTTTGCTGGTGGTGTTGAACCCACGAGCAAGTATGCTTAATAATAACACAAATAGTACTTCTTTCGTATGGCGCTGTGGAGGTATAAACCCTCTAACAGCCCTCGTTCCAATGAGGTATAAACCCTCAGTAGAATATAAATAAATGCTCGTGAGGTATATAGACCCTCAGGTGCACTACGTTTGCCGGTGGTATTGATCCCACGGGCAAGTATACCTAACGACAACACAAAGGCTACTCAATTTCCTTTGCGTTTTCCTCGCCTTTTATACTCTTCTGCACGCAGGCAGAATGTTATTTTATAATAACAATTCATTACTGCGTACAGTTTCTCACTTATTCTATGTGTACGTATGTATGTGCATTCATGTTCGAACATGCTTATAGGCTTCAGCGCTTCAACAATTTAAGTATGTAAATATATATATATATATGTAATATTTAGTTAATGTATAATAATTCAATGTATATATATAAATTCAGTGCATGAATATAAAAAATGTATATAAAAAAGTATTGTTGTGAGGTCTCCGAAAGCCTCGGATTTTGGGGTCCTTACACGCTTTCCGCAAGGAAATTGCTAATGGAAAATATTGAAAATAAAGCTACCGAAATGAGTTGTTCATCAACTCCTAAATCTAAGGCAGGGTATGAATCTGCTCTTCCGGTATCCCTTTAATACGATCGCTTGTTACCTTGACCGGGATATACTCCTCAAAACAAAGATTTAAGGTTGCAGAGCGTAAGGCTTATTCAAGATATAAGGTACATTTGTGCACTCCGTAATTGTTTCTGAGACTACCATAAGTCATGACTAATTTCATGTTACTGATTTTCGCTTTATTAAATATTTTTTGAATGCTCTTAAAAAAAAAATAACAAAAAAGCACACAAAATTTACTATTTACTCACAAAAACAGAAAGAAAGATTTAGTATTTTTAAAAATTTTAATTGAATTTTCATGATAAAAAATTTAAAACATAAACCTGTACAACATAAAGGTTGTAAAGAAAAAAATTAATAAACTGAAAAAAAAAATATTAACTAATTATTTTGAATTCTTAATCGGAAAAGTTATTTATGAAGATGACGAATCATCTTTTTCATATGCAACAGGATTTTATCCATACTGTCGAAAATTCGTATCTTTCAGATGCTTTCAATTGCTGCCATATAAAAAAAAACATTCAAAATTTTTTGATTGTTTTGTAAACACAAAACGAATTTTTAACAACAGAAACAAAAAATATGTAGCGAAAAGATTAAGTTCAACATGTGTTTTGTGAAATATTAGTGAGAACTAGAACGAGATATATTTATTTGCTGGTTTTCAGGGACTTTGACAAAAGTTCGCGAAAGATTATTAAGTGAAGGTAATACGAGTATACGTGTATGTCTGAAAAAGGCATTATATATCGCCAAGAGCATGAAACGTGCTAAGAAAAACGCTCATATATTAAGTCAACCGAGTGACCATGAGTTGGGTACCGTTGCCGCACTAAGCCGGAACGGATTTATTTATATCACATGGTTGAGGAACATTATCACAACAATAATATATTGGATCAAACGCACGATATAATAAGTGTGGTAAAATTTACAAAAGAAAATGTCTCACGTATAGCGCAAAATGTCATGTTTTCAGTAATTTTAATCACTTCGCAAAGGTCTTTCTTTCCAATAATAGAACAACGAAAATGGGGAAAAATATAGAGAAAAAAGAAAAAAGCGACGGCGACTATTATGATGCTGATGACGATGGTTTCTTTGTTGGTGCACTAGAGAGTCAAGTAAAAACCAAGCGACAAATAGCAACGAAGGAGAATGGAACATCATATCATCAACGTCGTGTCTTTGAAGGTGAAAATTATTCAATAATTTTTCATATAATTAATATGTATTGTAATTCTATAGTCGGTGTACAGACTGACGTTGATATGAAAGTATTACATAAGCTTAACGTCGTAAGTCTTATCAATAAAAAGCTTGTAATTTATTTTTATGTGTTTGAAAGCCTCGGTTTGTTTGAAAAACCAATGTTCACTTTCAACACTCTATTTAGCAGGTAAAGCCCTCACGTCTTCCATTTAGTATAAATGAATTGTTCATATAGAATGTATCAGGATATTAAAGGCTTATTAATCTATTGTACATGGGTGAGTTTTTGATTCATGCATCCAATATTAAGGAGCAAGATATTATTCTGCACAAAGTCGTGGATAGAGCACAAAACGTTTGTGCAAAGTATAAAAAAATATGTCTACTTTTTATAAAAAGCAATTTAAATTTATTGGTTATATATATATATTTAGTGAGCAAGGTGTCAAAACAGATCCAGATATAGTTGGTGCAATTTTTGAGTTTCTTTTTCCTCAGTATGTAAGTGAACAATTTATGGAAATGTTTTACTATCTATTTGTCGTCAAAAACCAAAAATTTACGAGATCTTTTATAATAAAATATAGAATTGTATTGGAACAGTAATTATGAGAAAGACTTTATATCTTTCAAGAGCGCATTAACGCCGGCTCCAGTATTTTACGTAAATCAGAAGTTTTCAATGTCAGCGAACGCCTTGATGTTTGCAATAGGTTCTGCAATTTTTCATGAGAAAAATCCTATTGCTAACGGCTCAGCATCTTTGATGGCTGCACAAAAAAGTTGTGCACAAATCCAGAAAGATTTACTTGCCACCCTTTTCGGGTGAGTCAAATTCCACCAATATGTATTCGGTTTAAAGTAATAGTTCAAACAGATCATAAGCCGTTGGTTTCATTATTTAATAAGCCTCTATTTTATGCGGACGCGGTAGCCGAGTAGTTAGCATTGCGTACTACCATTCGGAGGGCCAGGGTTGAAATCCTGGTACGACCAACATCGAAAAGTTATAGAAAATTAATTTTAATAAAAAACTAAGTTAAATTTTATAACTGCGTTTGCCCCTCGGCAGGGAATATAAACCCCTCCGAGTGTAGTTTTGGCATGAAATAAAGGCACCTCATAAAAAACTATCACCCATTGAGAGGCGTCTTGGTATAAACTGCAGGTCCCTCTATTTGTTACAAAAACATCAAGACGCGAAAGCCACCAATTGGAGGAGGAGCTCGGCCGAAAATCGCTTCAGCGGTTACAAAGCGCCAATTATATTTAACGTCACTGTACGCCTGGATAAAGCAGCGGGAGCATTCTATCCAGCTTTCACTTATCGTATAGTCAGATTGGTCAAAGAAAATTCAGCACCTTGAAGAGCCAAGTGATCCCGACTTACGAGGGCGACTATCTCGCCGATAATCTGCTGGAGTAAGTTGCAGTTAAATTGTAAGAATATTGTCTGACTCAGAAGAGCATTCGTATTACAGGGACTCCTATTTTTTGGTTTTGTCTTTTTGCCTGTTTTTTGATTGCTTACTCTGGTTGGTAATCTAATCTTCTTCTTCTTCTTTATTGGCGTTGGCACCGCTTACGCAATTATAGCCGAATCAATTATAGGGCGCCATTCCTCTCTTTTTTTCGCTACTTTGTTTATGAAAAAACCAAATAGTACAATGCGGGTACGTCTTTCAACGCAGTAAGACCCTGATTCAATCTCAAAGCGACCCGGTATCGTTCGAATGCAGCTGGTGTTGTATCCCTCTTAGCTGTTAACTAATTAATGAGCACTGCTTGCATAACAGCTTAGTTTAGGGAAAGTTCTTTGCCACTAATCGCACAGCGGTTCCATCCCTAGGCTCACAAAAACTTTGTTGAGCAGTGCTTAGAATTTTCTGTTGAATAATGGACTTGATTACTTTGTCCCTTGTTGGAATATCTTCTTCTTCTTTATTGGCGTTGACACCGCTTACGCGATTATTGTCGAATCAATTACAGCGCGCCATTCCTCTCTTCTTTCCGCTGTCTGGCGCCAGTTGGAAATACCAAGGGAAGCCCGGTCACTCTCCACTCCGAGCGTGCTGTCGAAGGCTGCTTTAAAAACGACGAAAAGGTGATGTGTGTCGATTCTCTTTTCATGGGTTTTTTTTCAAGATTTGGCGTATGGTGAATATCTGGCCAATGGGTGACTTACTAGGTCTGAAGCCACAGTCGGCTGTTGACGGTGGGCTTTAGTATTTTCCACAAAACGCTTGATAGGACCTTATATGCGATATTGAAGAGGATTATTCCACGGTAAATGGCGCAGACTATGCGATCGCCTTTTTTGTGGAACAACTGCTGTGTTTGGATACTCACCCTTCTATTATGTAATTGTTAACTTTGACAGGGAATTGCCTCTAAGCTAAGTAGAAGTTTTCCAATTTGAACGATTTCCGATGACAATGTTTATTTGTAGATACGCTCGTAGGTGCTTTGTTGACGCAATTTCGACAAAGCCGCGTATCTGAAAAAATCGGTGATTGAAGCTAAATGTTATAGTCCTCCGAATTCGATGATTTTCGGTGACACTGTTTATTTATAGATACAAATGCATCATAACGATACCATTTTATGATCCATGACCACTAATCGGAAAAGACTGTCCTATATGTATATGCGATCTGACCGGTTTGGTTGAAATATTATTTTGTTCGGTTTTTATCTAAGAGATGGCGTTATTGTCCATAGTACAAGTGTTACGTGTCGCATACTATACGGCGCTGAAAACGTGTTTATTTGCGCTAAAAGTTTGTCTTTGACAGTTTTTCGATTGATAGACTTAGTACGTTGTGAGCGCTCGTCAAAGATGGACATCAGCCAAGAGAAAATTTGCTATATTTTCCAAATTTTCTTCGATCAAAGCGAAAAAGCAGCCAAAGCGGCTGAAAAATTAATTCAGTTTATGAGCCCGATACTGTAAGCGAACATGTAGCACAAAAGTGGCTTGCTAGGTTCCGTTCCGGTAATCTCGATGTCAACGATGCACCATGCGTCAGGAGGCCTGTCGTCGAAAATTTCGATAAAATCATGGAAATAGTAGAAACAGACCGTGACGTGAGCACTTATTTAATTGCTGAGGATCTAAAGATAAGCCAGAAAACCGTTTGGAACTATTTGCAAAACTTTGGATTCAAAAAGAAGCTCGATGTTTGGGTGCCACACGAACTAACACAAACAAACATGATGGACCGAATTTCCTTCTGCGATTCGCTGCTGAATCGCAACAAAATCGACCCATTTCTGAAGCGTTTGGTGACTGGCGATGAAAAGTGCATCACTTACGACAACGTCAAGTGAAATCAGTCGTGGTCGAAACGCGGTGAGCCGGCGTAAACGGTGGCCAAGCCAGGATTGACGGCCAGGAGAGTTTTGCTGTGTATTTGGTGAGATTGGCAAGGAATCATCTACTACAAGCTGCTACCCTATGGCCAAAAGCTCAATATGGCCCTCTACTGCCAATAACTGGACCGCTTGAAGGCAGCACTCATTCAGAAGAGGCCATCTTTGATTAACAGAGGCCGAATTGTGTTCCATCAGGACAACGCCAGGCCACACATGCCTTTGGGTGATGCACCCGAAGCTCCAGGAGCTCGGATGGGAGGTCCTAATGCACCCACCTTATAGTCCGAACCTGGCACCAACTGATTACCATATTTTCCTGTCTATGGCGATCGCGCTCAATGGTGAGAAGTTGGCCTCAAGAGAGGCCTGTGAAAATTGGTTCTCCGAGTTTTTTGCCAATAGGGACGCAGCCTTCTACGAGAGGGGTATAATGAAGTTGGCATCTCGTTGGCAACAAGTTTACGAACAAAACGACGCATACTTGACTTCGGACAAATGTACACAAAGTTATCATATTTTGAAAAATCAATAAAAAAAAACCGAACAAACTTCTTACTTGACCTAATACATCAACACAGCCGCAAACCGAGCAAAGCAAAATGCAAAACAGAAGGAAAGCAAAACAAAGTAAATCAAAGCAAAAACCTAAAATCAAAAATCAAAAAAGCAAAAATCAAAGCAAGCCAAATTGAAACGAATCGAAAAAATGTTTCTAATAAAATCGTAAATGTAATCGTATATAACCTTAACAATAAATTTAGTTGGCATCTCTTTTTTTACGCCGGCGCAAAAGAAATATCGAACGTTTTCCTCAGAGGTTGTCTTTTTCCTTTAAATCTATCGTGTTTGCTACAATAAACGAAAGAAAGTATAACTCTTCAGTTTCTTATGGTAGTTACTTTGATTTTCCGGCTTATTTTCTACTTTTTAGTAGTTTATTTAAGCAGAGTCAATATATAAGGAAATATATACCTGCATACAAATATATTAACAATTGTGTGTTGCTGTATGAATCGAATTATTAATAGTTAGTGAACATGCATATTAATAAACAAGTTAATAAAAAAGGTATAGAGAAAACTGAAAAATCGAAAAGCATTATAAGTTGATTATGAATATAAAGACAAACATGCATATACTATAATGAACAGAATGAAATAACAAATTTTTCATCCATAAAAAGGTAAGGCGAAATTAAATTTATAAAATGAAGTATACAATTTCGTTTAAATATAATAATAAGAATAAAATGGAAGTTATTAAATAATTATAAGGGATAATTTTCCAATAACTCATAATCAACAAAGAATTACTGAAAAATAATATATGGCAAAGACTTTTAGGACTTTTAGAAATAAAATTTCAATAAATATGTTGACTCGTGCTTATTTAGTCAAATTTTGAATTAGTTGGCTTTGAATTGCTATGCCCATTTGCCTTGTCAATGATACAGGCCCATAGTTCATTCAATGTAACATACATATTTATGTATGCATATATCATTTTTGTCAATTTACCTATGTATATGCCCATATCAGTATGTAAAGCAGTCTTTAAATTGATAAATAATATGCCTACAAATATTTCAGTAAATGTTTTTGAAAATTAAAAACTGTGTGCACAAACCAACCAAACAGACCCCATCTAATGTAGATGTGTATAATCCAAATAAACAAAACGAATTGATTTCGAATGTATGTATTTTTTTAGAGAATCTATTATCAAGTCAAAAATCTACTCGGAAGGGTTGACATTCCATGTGATTTTATTGGTCATGCACGCACGTACAGCAGAAGTGAAATTCAAATCGTTAGTCGTTTTGTTCTAAATAGTATTTTCATATATTTCAATATAAGTAAGAGAAAATTAGTTGGTAGGATATTGAGTGCATTTGTATTAACATTATTATGTAATATGCATTTTCGCTTTTCATTTTAGACTTTGTTATTTAGTTGCTCACTGCATATGTATTAAGCTCCAATAAACGATATTAAATAAATTTATCTTCAACCCCTGTCTCAAGAGTTAGGACAAAAGAGAATCAGAGAGTGCTACATCGTGGGAATTAATTTAAAGAACAAACAAACATATGCTAACAGAATTTTGGACGGAACATGAATCCTTGGTATGATTTTGTTGAGAAACTGCAGTAGAGAGAACTTGCAAGAGAATAGGTGGTGGAAAAGGGAAAGGAAATCAAATTATCATAAGCTGAAAAGGAAACTTTCGTCATTGTTTTTTATGGGGATGGAAATATAAACTATATTTATACAATGTTTTGTGCGCATGCTATAGCATAGTCTTTAAAAACAGTTTTGAGACGAATTTAATGAATGAATGGTAAAAAATAAGAAATATTATAGCAATAATTGCATGACATAGTTAGTTAAATAAAAGCCTTGTAAATAAAAAGTAAATAGAAGCGGTTAACAGTTGTTACACTTCGACGGTTACGTCGTGAGCTACAATAATTTACCATTCGTAAATATGCATGTTGTATTGTAATTGCTATTGTGTTGCGTAAACTTGATCATTTGATTTGTTCTTAATATCAAGCTCTGCCCGAATAATAGTATGGACATACGAGTACATATGTACGTAAATGGTACGATTCAAGTGTTCACTTAGATTTTCACACTAGTTAGTATACACATGTACATACTCGTATATACAACATTGTCTAATGCATAAAGAAAGTATAACAAATTTTATGTATATATGTATATTCGGAAATTGAAAATGTTAGTAGATGAGGCCAAGTATGGTTCAACCCCCATCTGTATGTCGCATAAAATGTTTTTAATAAACTTAAAAGTGTGTCTGAAAACATAGCGGTGATAGAATTCTGTGAAGTAAGACTCTTCTTCACGATAACTAAATTGTGTTGTTGGTTTTATGAGAATCTCAGTTTGTGATGTTAATCTATAAACTGAGGTGTATATTTTTCAAATTTAAGTGCTTTTCCTTTTCCTTTCTGCTGGTATTGAATTTTTAATTAAGCTAAGAGCGTTTCAACTATTTAATTTTTTGTTCTTGGAGATACTAAGTAATGTCATGTTTCTATCCACTTGAACATTCTAAAAAAGTAGAGGTATCTCTCCTCTCATCAACTACTGCATCTAAAGCTTTCAAAGCAATAGTATATCTGTAGAAAAGAACCCGCCAATGTAACCACCAAATTTTAATTTTTCATCATAATCAATGGAATTGATCAACATACAAAATTATAGCAGAGCAATGGCAAAGGGCGGTCGCACTCCGGCAGTTACTTCGAATGTATATCTGGAATGTAACACTCGGGCGGTTTTAAAGCACCAATCATGTGTATGTATATGTATACCAGATTCTGCCCGCAACTTCGAACACATGGAATTTAAGAGTAATTCTAAAATGGTTTTTTAATTGATTTATTTTATTTTATTTTTTGTTTCTTTATAACATATTATTATTTTTCATGTGAAATTTTTTAGTCTTCGAGGACATGTAAAAGATCTCATGGATGCTGTCACACTCAAATCAAACATCATTCTTTTATCCGAGACTTGGTTAAATAATGATGCGAATTCAATTTACCAAACTTAAATTGTGTCATTGAATACAAGCGACCGAACATTCGTGCAGAAGGTGTGGCATTTTATCATAAAAAAATAATCCAGTGAACCTAGTCACACCAAATATAGATATGACTGTCAATTATTCCAGGCAGCCATTTATATTTCTCCAAATCAAAATATTGATGATATTATATACTGTGGGTTTTGTCCTTCAAAATCGCATGTCAGAAAAAGCAGTCTGATGTATAATAACTCTATGTGAAGAACACCGACACTAAGCTTGTAACACATGCATATAATCTCTATCCATATATTTTTGAAAACGAATGTTTTTTTGTACGTCGCTTGTAGACTCCGAAACAACTCAGCCGATTCTGTTATAATTTTCGGCGCCACTTCGTTAGTGTGATGTCTGCGAAAAATTTTATATACTATCTTATCTTACATGTAATATAATTTTTTTATATTTTTGCAACGTTTTCTCTAGGACATTATAAATATTTAAAAAAAAAGACTCTGGTACAATTTCAATTTACAACAAACAAACTCATTTCCAAATAAACAGAGAAACGAAAACGAGAAGTGAAAAGTGAAACGGCGATGTAATGAGTGATCAATGCTCAAATCAGAAAGATCGACGGCAGAGAGAAATGCCTATTTCACTATTGCTGCGGGTAAATCACCACCTAACAGCAGTGCACAGGCAAGCAGTTCAACTTTAAAGACGCCAACGCAGAACTTAGCAACAACAGAGAAAGCAAAGAGTGAAATAACTCTCTTCCCAACATGTGTAAGTTCCCCAACAATAGCAGAAAAACAAACAGCTATGCATTCAAGCAGCGCAGCATCAGTAGCAACTCCAGTGCGGGCGACTAATACTGAGCAAGGTGAGACAGCTAAAATAAAAAAAGAGTAGGCAGTGCAGACATGTATTGATCGCTACATAAATGTGGTAAACAAAAAGAGGAAATCTAGTCCTCCCAAAAAAGTGATTAATGCTAAGAAGTATAATACCGTTGGCTCCACTATCGATGCTGATGGTAATGCACTAAAAGGGAACAGATTTGTCCCGTTAAATGAGGAAGAGCCTATAACAAACCCAAAGACTGTGGAAATACCAGTCGTCAAAACTAAACCTCCACCAATCTACTTGCGGGAGCGCAGCTTTAATTTACTCGTTACGAACATAGCCAAGATAATAGGTACGAACAATTTTCACATTGTACCTCTTAAATAAGGAAACATAGACGAGACAAAAATAAAAATACACAGTAAAAAAAGCTTTTGTGAAGTCGTTGTGTTTCTTTCTGCAAACAACAAGAATTATTACTATTACCAGTTGAAGAGTGCGAACGGCCTAATTGTTGTAATTAAGAGAATCGAAGCCACTGTAGACTCAGGTGACATAAAAGAAGCTCTAGAGGAGCAAGGGTTTGAAATTAGGGCGGTCGTTAACATAATTAACAGAAATAAAATGCCGCAGCCTATGCTGAGGGTGGAAGAAGAGCTTAAGCGTAATGGTCCCGTGCAATGCAGAAACTGTCAGGAATTTGGTCACACAAAATCCTATTGTACTTTACGTGCCGTTTGCGTGGTGATCTTCACCATTCTACCAAATGCCCCTTGAACAAAACGGATGCAAGACAAAAAAAGTGTAGCAAATACGGTGGGAATCACAACGCTAATTATAGAGGTGGTCCGGCTTACAAAGATTTAAAATCAAAACTTGCTCAGGGTATACAAGCCAAACTGAACCAACTCCCATATACTACTTCCATTCCGAGCCCTTCGAGCCCACCTAGCTCAAATATTGGTCAAATGACCAATGCCAACGTAGTAAAAGCCAATGAACAGGCCCCACCAGTCACTCTATCCAGTACTGGAGTTGAGACCATGATTCTTAATCTAACCCAGTGCATGACAAAATGTATGTCAACCATGCAAAGTATGATTCCAGACCTAATAAAGGCGCAGAACCAAATGCTCCAAACCCTTTTGACCAAAAAATGAGTGAACTCAGGATTTGCTTATAGAATGTTAATGGTGTACACCAGAATAAATTAGCACTCAAATTATTTTTACAGACTCACGAAATTGATGTTATGCTTATATCTGAAACACATCTCACTCAGAAGTATAATTTTTATAACCCTGGGTTTAAGCTGTACAACACTAATCACCCAGATGGCAAAGCACGTGGTGGCGCGGCTATACTCATAAGGAGCCGTTTAAAGCACAGCTTTCCTAATTCTTTTTCAACAAATTGGTTGCATTCGACTTCGATCACCCTTAAAAATAGGGGGGTTGACCTTACTTTGGCTGCGATTTTCTGTCCGCCACGTTTCATAATAGCAGAAAAACAATTTAGCGACTTTTTTATGACTCTAGGAGATTGGTTCCTAGCTGGAGGTGATTACAATGCGAAACATACTCATTGGGAATCGAGGCTAATCAACCCGATAGATGGTCAGTTATATAACACGATCATAAGTATCAAAAATAGATTCCATTTTATAGCTGCCATATAAAGGATCTGAAATTTGGTGTCAGATTTTAGGCGGGAGAGGGCCTCCGCCGCCGAGTATTGGCATTTTCGCCACAATCCGCATCAAAGCGAAATTTATCAACATACCGTTGATTTGTGTCCACGCCCCGAAGAGAAGGACGATTTAGCCTAAGATGCCTTTTTTGATAGCCTGCAGCGTACTCATGAGCGCTGCGCCCCCACGATGTGAAATTCGTGCTCGGCGATTTTGATGCCAAGGTGGGCAAAAAGGGTATCTTTGGGGATACTATCGGAAAATTTAGCATCCACAACGAAACATCCTCTAATAGTTTGAGGCTAATTGACTTCGCCGGGGCCCGAAATATGGTTCTCTGTAGTACTAGACCAGCACAAAAAATACATCACACAAAATCAGATCGATCATGTCGTGATAGACGGAAGAAAGTGTTCTTGACATGCGTACACTCCGAGGCCCCAACATCGACTCGGACCGCTGCCTTATTGTATCAAAGAACGCCTGTCAACAAACATAATAAGGTTCTACGTTGGAAAACTGCAATCACAACAGACTGCACTCCTGCTCTCTGAGAGCACTCATCAGCAACTCTGTATACGGGGAGCTGTGGAACGACATTTCAAGCCCCCTAAGTACAGCTGCAAACGAAACTATTTCGGAAAGGTCTCACCTACAGCTGGTGCAATGAGTACTGCCGTGTCGCAGTGGAGAGAAAACAGAGCATGTTGAACTTATGGAGGGAACATTTCTCCAGCCTGCTGAATAGCAGTGAAAATGGAACACCCGGAGCTGGTGAACCCGAAACCCTAATCGATGACGATGGAAAAGACGTTCCATCACCTAACCATGAAGAAGTTCGAATAGCGATTGCCTGCTTAAAGAACAAAAAAGTGGCTGACGCTGACGGCCTACCGGTAGAGCTATTCACACATTGCGGTGAAGAGCTGACAAGGTGCATTCATCAGCTAATTTGCAAATTATGATCGGACGAAAGCGTGGCCCACGATTGGAATTTAAGTGTACTCTGCCCAATCTATAAAAAAGGGGACCCCACAGCCACCTGAAAGGTAAGCCCACCGTCAACAAACTGATTGGACCTTATCAGTGCTGCTTAAGACCTGGTAAATCAACCGTAGACCAGATATTCACCATGCACCAAATCTTGGAAAAGACCCGTGAAAAGAGGATCGAGACCCACCACCTCTTCATCGCTATGTCTGCGCAAAGCTTAAACGGCTATATAAACTGACGTCAAGCAGCACAGAAAGCTCCGGGAAAGAACGGGAAGGACCTCTCCGAGCCGTTCGATACCAAACGAGATTTCTGACAAGGTGATTTCTTATCTTGTGACTTTTTTAACTTCTTGGTGGAGAAAATAATACGAGCTGCAGAGCTGAATAGAGAAGGTAAAATATTCTATAAGAGTGTACAGAAAGCAGAGCTCATGGCACGGTTGTTGAGGCCAATAATGTCAATATCATCGGCGTACGAAAGCAGCTGTACACTCTTATTGTTGGGTTGGGTGTTGAAAAATTCGCCTGGTACTCGCAATTTTGCTCCAAAAGCATCTCGGTCAGAATTAAGCGAAGGTCTTGTTTGATAGTTGTTCGTAACCCAAAGATGATGAGTGGCAGTATCAAGCATCAGTCTTTCGTTTTGTGGCATCTTATGGCTGCTTTAAGTAAGCTGTTGTCTTTGAGTGTTGTATTTCCAATATGCGCATAAGTTCGTGGAAAATCGCTGACTCAAGTTGTCAACCTAAATCAGTTGTAATTTGTACAGGAACGCCTAAGTGTGCAACCCATCTCTCAGTAAAAGCTGACTGCTGGTACTGCAGTTGGCTACCGCGAAAATCGGTCGATACAGGTAAGGCAGTAACGGCTATTCCTCGATATTGAAAACGTACCTATTATATCCAAGTGGATCAGCTTTGTATTAATTGCCCATAGGAGACTTTGTATGATGTTGAATTTCGTTTCTCTGGCATTGAATAAAACTTCGCACAGTCCTTTCGCGCGGTCTTTTGTCATATCTGGCCACACGTAGCTTTCCGCTATTAAGTTTTGTGATGTGTTCCGGCCTGAATGCTATTAATTTTTGTAGTAAGCTGCGGTGATGTCATGACCGAGGAAGTTCACTTTGGTTTTGCCCAACTGACATTTGCTTCTGTTAATGGACAAGTTGTTCTTCTTCAAGCGGCCAAATATTTCATTTAAATGATTTTCGTGTTCGTTTTAATTCGAAGATGCTACCAGGATTTTGTCGATCGATCCCTCGTAACACGTAGTGAATGTGTCGCTGTAATGCTTGAACAGAGTTTCGTATACCGAATGTCGTAAATTGAAATTCAAAATGTCCAAATGGAGTTGTATTCGGCGTTTTAAATTGTGTCGACTGGAATCTGATTGTATGAGCGTTGTAAATCGATCACCGAGTAGATAGATTTTCCATGTAATATATGCATGATGTCATGCAAAAATGGTAGATGGTATCGGTCGGCGGTTGTTATCGCGTTGATCAACCGGTAGTCCTCCCCGCATGGCCTCCACTCACCATTGATCTTGCCCACTATTTGCAGAGGACTATGCCATTCGCTGCTCGATGGTTTACAAATTCCTCTATCAAGCATATACTGAATTCCACGCTTCGCTGCGGATAGTTTTTCGCCGGTGAGTCGGTGGGGTCGCGTAAAAATGGCTGGTGCGCAACTTTCGATGACAAACATTTCTTACTATTGATAAACATGCTCAACTCGTTGAACTCATTCGGCAGTTTATTGTATTTTTCAGGCGCTTTGACAGTTACGACTGATGAAACGCTCGCGTGGCCTACATTTTCGTGCGCCGCTACCAAATTTAAGGTGAAACCAACAAATTTCGCAATACTCTCTGAAACTCGTGGAGTAGGAAGAGTTTTAAATGTTTTAGAATGTGCACGCTGGACCTTCTCGAAACTCCTAGATTGATTTACCGGCTCTTCCTGTGTCCCTCATTGTCATTGCCATGTACTATTTCTAATAGCTGATAAGTATTTCTATTTGATGATAATTATTGTTTCATGATTAGTGTTTACATATTCTGTTACTGAATATCTGTATAATGTTATCATGTTCTTATCGTCACTTATGCAAGGGAACAAACTATGTTTGCTTTTGGTTGCATATTGCTTATCGCTCATATCAAATCTGCTGTAGTCGGAGGAGCTCGGCTTCATATACTCTCTCGAATAATGAACGTCTCTTTTCCTCTCGTTGTTTTCATCCACATTGTCTTAATTTTACATATAGGTATTTTGTTAAAATAAAAATAATTATGCAGAGAATAACATAGAACGCAAATTCTACTGGATGTTTTTCTATAGATATGTAAAGCGTATTTGTGTAATTTGTGTTTGATTATAATAATTGCAAAAGTTCTACATGCTCGTTATGATGTGCATGAATTACATAATTTAATTTCTTATTCGTGCTTCACATACAGCCTTGGCCAAAAGTATTAGGCACCCCACTGAAATACAAGTATTCTCAAATGTGGGTATCAAGGTTACCACCTTTTTTTGTAAATGTCTTACATGGGTGTTTAACTGTTGATTAAACGAATAAATTGTGTAATACAGTGGAACCTCTATAACTCGAACTCGAAGGGAGCGGAAAAAAATTCGAGTTATAGAGTTTTCGAGTTACAGAGGAATTCGAGTTAGGCGGTAATAGGTTTCGAGTTAGGGAGGGGACAAACAGAAAGGAGAAAGTCAAATAAATATACATGCAAATTCACGTTACATAACTGCTCACCAACATATTTATTTACAAACTTATTTGAAAAAATCAGTAATTTGTTTTTGCTTTAAAGCAGGTTGTTCATTATCTATAGCATTATCTAAGATACAAAGAGCGGAAAATTCTTTTTCTTCTGATTTGTTTGATTGTTCAATGAAATCACGTAAAGTATTTAATGCTATTCTAGCCTCTTTGATTGAAACTATTGGAGTGCATGGTATATCGATTGGATCTTCCGTATCATCTTCATCGTTTTCGTTGCTCGGAGATAGTGAATCAAGTATCTCTTCGTCCGATAATTTTCCCGCAGTCATTACTCCATCACCACATGTTATAAAATCGCCAAAACATATTCCAGGTGCTGTTGCATTCCATTCCTGAGGAGGTCGTAGACAATCATCATCTTCAACTTCTTCGGTTGTTGACGAAGAAAAACCACAATGACCAAAACAGTTTTTTATAGTGGCAGTCACTTTACGCCAAGCTTTATCGGTCATCCGCATGGCTTGCAATACATCTATGGCCGTTTTTTTTCCTTCATCTAAATCTCGCGCCATCATTCTGACGACTTCTTTGCGATATAATGATTTGAAATTGTTTATTATTGTTGAAAGTGTACTTAAAGGTATATCAAACTGTTGTGCAACATCCGTCTTTTTTTGACAAATTTTTACTGCTTCGAGTACTTGCAGTTTTTCAGCAAGACTCAGAGTTTTAAGTTTACGTTTCACACTCATTGCTTATCAGTTCGTTATAAAAACTGTTTTACGTCAGATTGTAGGTAGTGATCGTAGTTGCAGCGAAAGAGAATAAGTAAAAATTTGGCTTCGCATCCTCAGCTTCTTGAAAAAGTCGCAAGTAGCTGCGCGCCAATCAAATCATTAGCTTTGCAAGCTACTGCGGGGAGTGAGAAAACTATAGTCTGTTCTCTCCCTCCACCAGCTTGCAAGTCAAACTATAGTCAAAATTAATTCAATATTCGAGATACAGAGGTCTGAGTGTAGGTATTCGAGTTACGGAGAGTAAAAATATACAGAAATAGCTTCTAGGGACTCGCTGAGTATTTCGAGTAATAGAGGGTTAAAATTTCGAGTAACGGAGGTTTTACGGCTTGTAGGGAAGGGGATGAAATATTTCTTCGAGTTGGAGAGGTTTTCGACTTATCGAGTTTCGACTTACAGAGGTTTCACTGTATTAAAATTCTTAGCACTCTGGGTAAGCTAAACCTAAAAATTGTAATTTTTAAGAAATTCGTAAAATATTTTCGCATTTAAAATTTCAAAGTGAAAGTGTAAATTACATTTAGTGAAAAGCTACCAATCTTATAAAAACAATTCATATTTACCGAAATGCCTAAAGAAAAGTGAAATTAGTTACGACGATAGAGTTAGAATTCAAGTTCTAAGTGAAGAAGGTAAGTCTCATGTTGAGATTGCCAATATGGTGGGATGTTCGCGGTCCAATGTGCTATCAGGCGATTTGTGGAGACGAAATCCCACAATAATAAATCAAAAAGTGGAAGAAAGCGTCTAACCAGTAAAAGAGAAGACCGAATACTTATACGCGAGTCTCTCAAGGGTCGTTCTTCTTCTGCCCTTGCAGCTGCCCTTTCGGATGAATTTAGTAAGGCAGTTAGTACTCGAACAGCTAGAAGAAGACTTCTGGACACGGGTTTGAAAGGATTTAGGATTTAAAGCCTGAAAGAAGCCGTGGCTTTCAGAAAAGAATAGGAAAAATCGTTTGGAATGGGCTCGCCGATACCAACATTTCACGGAAGAAAATTTGTCGAATGTTCTGTTGGCTGATGAATCAAACTTCGAGGTAAGTTTAGTTAAGATCGTCTTAAAGTATTAACTGCCATAACTTCTTACCCTAGAGCAATTTTGAACACATAATACAAATCTTATGATAACATAATTTTTTCTTTTCTACAGATATTTGGAACACCTGGTGTGACGTTCGTGAGGCGAAGGGTTGGGGAAGAATATCATCCAGATTGCGTGGTACCCACTGTTAAGCATGGAGGAGGCAGCATTATGATTTGGGGCTGCATGGCTGCTGATGGTGTCGGCGAAATGTTCGTTTGCGAGGGTCGTATGGACAGTCAAAAGTACATAAATGTATTAGAAGCTGTTCTTCCGCCTTCGTTAACGCGCATTTTCGGCGATACTAGTTTCTGCACAATATCTTTGGCTTCCTTGCGAGTCTTCTGATTGAGGTGGAATAGTTTTTCAACCGAGGTCAAACGGGAATTGTTTATATATATTTTGCGGTGTATAAATTCCAAAGGCATGGTCATGTCATATAGTCGCCATAAAAAATTTCGGTGTCGCAAGGGGGAAGATTATTGCTACAACCCGGAGGCAATTCATGTTCCCAGACTACAAGATTCACCGTTGACGAACTTTGGTGCACAAATGTCAGGTTGAGAATGATACCTACATTTTGCAGCAAGCATCAAGTTATCCGATTCTCCTCCAGATAAATTCCGCGAGTATCCATCAAATGTCTCCTTAACTTTCATCCACAATGCCTTGAGTTCTTCTGTTTGGATTTACATAGAAAACCCCGAATGATTTGTGCTTGGAGTGTTGTTATACAACTCTTCAAACTCTAAAAGTTCATCACAATATCGGGGAAAAATCGTTAGCGCTAGCCATTTTTATGGTAATAAGCAAAGAAGAAGAAGCTAAGACGTAGTTTTAAGATGAACTTGAGAGCTACTTTCGTATTATGCAAATTCACAATCGCTTTGTAAATTTACAAGATCGCAACTAGTGATACAAAATAAAATTTTCAAAATCGGTACTTCCGCAGTACCAAAGCACAAAACGTATTAAAAAATATCAAAATGTAATGTAAGTAAAAAGAATAATAATAATACCAACTTTTTCTTGGTTAACCTGTGGATGAAGGACCAATGTTGAAGCGGGATATGTGTGGGTCCGAAATTCTTCACGAATTCCGGAAAGGGTGATCAAATGGGTGCCGTTCTTCCGCAGAAGTCCAATCCATTAAAAAAAGGTAAAACCTACTTCCAAAAAAGTGCTTATATTAACCAAATAAACCTCTTAAACGTCGAAATTTCACCAACGTTCTGACATTCTGGGATTCCGTTTACTATAAGACACTGCACACCAGTCAACTTTTAACTCTCTAACCGGTCGATATTTGTTTTTGAAGAAAAAATTCACACCGACTAATTCGGATACGAGAAACCCGATTTTTAAGTCATATTTCAGAAAAAGTCCACAATTTACCACCTGGGGCAGAAAAACCCTACAAAACATTGCAGAACTTGGATATTTTTGAATATTAGTTTCTGTGGAACAGTTAGAAGCATTTATTTTTATTGATAAGCGTAAATTAATATTTCATTTTGTGCAAAATATTTATGTTTCTGATTTACAGCCTGGGATTTTGCACATTCTTTTGTTGCTCCGGTCCTGTAAATCTCCCATACCGTCGTAACGAATACCAGTCAAATCAAAGGCAATACTTCCGTATTCATTCTCAACTTCTATAGCGTACTTTGAGAAGCACCTACTGATCTCTTCAGAACTTTTTTACAATTGCAAACCACATCAGTTGCTTCAGCTCGAAAATCAGAGTAGGTATGAATTCATCGTAGCGAGGTCCACAATATGGTACCATACTCGCAGTGCCCACTGATTTGTTTTCATCCGAATGTGGTAGCGCCTTAGTAAGCTATCTTTGAGTGTAACGCCACCCAAATGACAGTTGTACTCACTCTATTACCAGATAATGTTGAAGCTGAGCGCACAGATTTTGTACCTTTCCATAATACTGTAAATATTTTTATACCGAAAACAGTTCTGGGAACTCTTCAGAATGATCTCGATCTTCTTTGCAAACATCTTTATATATAACAAATGGAGGGACCTATAGTTTATACTAACCCGCATCCGAGCCTTTATTTCATGTCAGAAATACACTCGGAAGGGTTGACATTCCCTAGAGGCGACCGCAATAACAAAATTTAGCTTAATGTTTTCAGGCCACGACCTTATTACACCAATAATGCTAATAGAGCTACCAAGAGTTGCACAAGCACTGCTCTCTGAACTCTTTAATGCCATTCTAAAACTAAATTACTTTTCACACGCGTGGAAAAAGTCGAAGATATTAATGATAGCCAAACCAGGCAAAGACCATACACAGGCGTCTTCTTACAGACCAATAAGCCTAATACCCAGTCTTTCCAAATTATTTGAAAAAATCCTGCTATCAAAAATATCTCCTTTTCTTCACCGTAACTATGTAATACCAGATCACCAATTCGGCTTTCCTGAAAAGCATAGTACTATTGAACAAGTTAACAGAATAACTAATGAAATCAGGAAGGCATTCGAGCTCAAGGAGTATTGCTGTGCAATCTTTCTTGACGTAGCACAAGCGTTCGACAAAGTCTGGCATAAAGGTTTACTGTACAAAATACATAAAGCTCTGCCTGTTCAATTTTATATGATACTTAAGCCATATCTGACTAACAGACAATTTACAATTAAACAATCTGAATTTATCAGTGAGGTGTATCCAGTAAAAGCTGGTGTTCCGCAGGGTAGTATCCTTGGGCCTTTCTTATATATTATATACACTGCAGACATCCCATTAAACCGAAAAGTGCAGGCATCTACCTTTGCGGATGACACAGCTGTTTTATGCCGGGATAAATGCCCTAAAAGAGCAGCAAAAACGATTAGTGATAATTTATTCCTCATCGAAGAATGGCTAGAAAACTGGGGAATCAAAGTTAATGAGCAAAAGTGTAAACACGTTACATTTACTTTAAGACCACAATCATGTCCTGCAATTCGCTTAAATGGTATAAACATTCCCCAAGTAAATTTTTTCTGGCAACTCTTGCCAGTGCATAGAGGAAATGACTGTGCTCTATATTTATTTTAAATTTTTAAATAAAATGTAGTGTGCAAACTACATAAACTAATTCAGGCAAGTGGCTCCTCTGAAACTGAACAAAGTGTAGTGAAAGTGAAACCTTGTATATAACAAATTGTGTTATTTGCATGGATTGGCGCTCCATCCAAACTAAATAATAAAAACAAAACAAAAAAATAAAAACTATAAACAAATAGTTCACACTAGCTGAACAGAGACAAATATATTAATTATAATAATAAAACAAATATAAAAAGCTGTTAATAAAGAAAGGCGCCTGAAAGTATGCAGGAAAATTTGCATTTGCTCGCGCCGTTTCCAAATTAGAGTTGCCAAAAAACTGTGTTGCAAAATCCACTGTTTTTTTTTTTGGACTAAATTGGCCATTTTGCCAATTTGTCGAAACGCAACACTACACCGAAAATAGCGCTGCAAAGAAACTTGTAATTCCAACGGGAATCGATCACTAAATTCTTGTAAAAAGGAAACGGTCGCACCAAAAATATAGTGAACAAAATCAAAACAGCAAGAGAAAAAGACAGCATGAGCAATAATCAATTTCATATGCTTTTTGATGCTGATGATCAAGTGCGTGTGCAGAAAACGTCCAAGCCGCCGCCAATTAATCTTAGAGAAGCGAACTCTAGCAACCTTGTAAACAAATTGATAGACCTAATTGGGAAAAATAGCTTCCATGTAGTCCCAATTAAAAAGGGAAGTATTCAGGAAGTGAAAGTGCAAATCTACGGAGAAGATAGCTATCGCAAGGTGGCAGATAATTTCGAAAAGGAATGTTTAGGGTTGATATTGAGCCAGATTTCCAGCTCTTAAAAAAGGGAGAAGTTCATCCCATTTACAAACTGCGGTATCTTCTTCACCGTCGTATTTCCGTGGAAGAACCACATAAACGAACAGGCCCTGTTCAGTGCCATAATTGTCAAAAATTTGGCCATACTGCGCTTTACAAAGTATATGTGTCATTTGTGGAGATTTACACAGCTCAAAAGACTGTATGAAATCTAAAACAACCCCTGAGTCTAAAAAATGTAGCAATTGCGGTGAAAATCACACCGCCAATTACAGCGGTTGTCCAATATATATTTCCCCTATAAGCAAGGGCAGTAAAAAGGCTTCTAGCAACTTTCCTGCCCCCAGCCTCAATCAAAAGCTGCTGAAACAAAGCCTACTAGTACCAACTTTATATCCTACGTCCAAGCTTTAAAAGGTGTACCTCAGCTCACAACGCAAGAAACGTCCATCCCGTCCATTCCGTTTGATAACTCACTTGAAAATATGCTAAACAACTTTATACGCATGAGGCAAGAACATATGACATCAATGCAAAGTATGATGCAAGATTTAATTCGAA
This sequence comes from Ceratitis rosa, assembly GCA_037013455.1. Classification (NCBI taxonomy): domain Eukaryota; kingdom Metazoa; phylum Arthropoda; class Insecta; order Diptera; family Tephritidae; genus Ceratitis; species Ceratitis rosa. The sequence goes on from JAWMAG010000007.1 coordinate 2,792,977, forward strand.
ATCAAAATCTCCTCCTTCAAGCGAATTTGTTTAATCCATGAACGACCTTAAGATATGTTATTGGAACGCCAACGGCTTGGTCCAACACAAAAATGAACTTCAACTCTTCTTAGAAAATCAAGCAATTGATATAATGCTAATCTCCGAAACTCATTTGACCAAATTTAACAACTTCAATATTGATACATTTTTGTTTTATGTCACCAAACACCCTGAAGGGAAAGCGCGCGGTGGAACTTGAATACTTATCAGGCAAAAAATTAAACATTATATAATGGAAGAGTACTGTAAAGACTACCTTCACGCTACCTCAGTTCATATATATGAAATTATGGTGGAATCTGATACCAACTATTCTTTGTGGCGAAAAGTTAAGAGTTTCAAAAGTCCCGTCACTTGCGACCCCCCATTGAGAACTCACAATGGTGAGTGGGCTCGAAGCGATCAGGAAAAGGTGTTATTACTAACGACATAAAGAAAAAGAAGGCTCCTGCATGCGACAGGATAACTGGTGATATGATAAATGAGCTTCCTAATGTGACAATTAAACACATGCTTTGTATATTTAATAGTATATTGAGACTACACTATTTTCCTAAATCCTGGAAGCCCTCGGAGATTATTGTGATCCCTAAACCAGGTAAAGATCCATTTTTGGTGGGCTCCTATAGGCCTACTGGCTTAATTACGGTATTCTAAAAAATCTTCGAAAAACTTTTATTAAAAAAAATATTACCGATTTTGGAATCGAAACAGACCATACCATGCCCCCAATTCGGGTTTAGAGAAAAACACAGCACAATAGAGCAGGTGCATAGAATCGTAGCACACATAAGATCACCGTTTGAAAACAAGCAATATTGTACTGCAGTGTTCCTCGATGTTGCTCAGGTATTTGATAAAGTTTGGTTCGATGGTCTATTATACAAGCTGAAAGTTACGCTTCCCGTAAAAATTTATGATGTCTTAGAAAGCTTTCTTATTGGCAAAAAATTTCGTGTTAGGCAAAAAAGTTACACCACCGAATCCTATGAAATATTTGCCGGTGTTCCACAAGGAAGTGTTTTAGGGCCCGTCTTATATTTAATTTATACGAACGATCTTCCCACAAACCGAAACCTCATCACATCAACTTTTGCTGATGATACAGCAATACTTCAAACCCCATGACAGCCAGTTACAGATTACAAGAACATTTAAAAGTAATAGAAGAGTGTTTTGCTTACTTTGTTAATCTATACACTGGTAATGATTAACTTGTTCTATGAATAAGAATCAGCTTTAAGATTTTCGAAATTATTGTTAGTTTCCAAAAAGCAAAGATTCAATAAAACATTATACAAAAAAAAAAACTAACGGGCGCACCATGGTACGTTCGTAACGTATATATTCACAAAGACCTTGGTATTTTACTGGTTAAGCCTGAAATTGAAAGAAGCAGGACGAAGTACTTCACAACGCTGAGAAATCATCCAAACCCGCTAGCTAATGCTTTATGCAACCCAACAGGAAATTCCCGCCTGCAGCGAAGAGATGTTCCCGCCTTCTAAGGAGAGCGCCGTAGTTTGAAAAGGGCTCAGATTTACATAAGTCGAGCTATCATGTTTGTAATTTAGTTTTTAAGATTTGTACACTTACTCTTAAGCTTATATTAAAGCAGATCCAGTAAATAAATGAATTGTGTTTAAAAAAAAATGTTTTCTTTGAATTGATTTTCTCTTACTTTTGGATGTTGGTCGTACCGGGATTTTTAATCGAGCCTTCCGAATGGCAAAACACAATGCTAACCACTAGGCTACCGCAGCCGCAAAAGTCTTTATATTTCGATAACTTGCAGTTCGGTATTCGATTGGCATGAATTGTCCCTGAACTGCGCGAATAAACCAAATGTATAAAACTGATCGATCGTATAAGATATGGTAAAACTAGGAATCCTTTGAGTGCTTCCTGATCTGCTTTTGAGGAGGTAGCTGCTGAAAGAAAAATGCTTGTAGAAGCATTTTCTAATTGGTGAATATAATGTTCCATTTGGACAAAATCTCGATCCGATATTATCAACTCTTCATCTTCAGTAAAATCTTCGCTTTTTTCGTCTTCAGAGAGTTCGCCATCGTCATTGAAGATATCCATGCATTCTTCTATTTCCTCATCGGCTAATCATGACAATTTATTTCATTTCAAGTTATCCAATAATATGCGCCGGTATTCTAATGAGCAAACGTCTGGTTAGTTTCACTTTTGCTATAAAAAAGAACAGTGCAACAGGCAACTCCGCCTTTAAGCGGAGTATGTTTTTTGATCGATAAAAATTTAAATTTGCATATAATTGATAACTTTTTCTTCAAATTCTATTATCTAATAATACTTCTACCCACTCATAATTTTCTTTTCGCAATAAAAACACTTTTCATCACTTTAACTCTAATTATAAATACCACTTCTCACTAAAATAATTGTTTCATAATATGTGCGCCATTTTTTCAGCGAGAATGATTACAACAGTTCTGTCAACTGACAATTCCAGCTGGAAAATTAGCATTGGTATATAGTACAAATGCTTGGCAAGCAGGAGGAATTAATAGTTTTTAAAATACAATTAGATTTTTTAGAGTTTTATCGATTTAACTTAACCCCGCCTAAAGGCGGTACTGTCTGATAGAGGGTTAAACCAGATTCGACCACCGACACACAATATATCTGGTGCAACTGAATCACTTGCAAAATCAGAATATCAACTATGTGTAGTTGTATTAATTGACCATGTTTAATAGTTCTTAATACGAGTACATTGGAATTCATTTAAAAGAATATTTAAGTTAAGTTTGCGTTTTTCTTATATGTTGTCTAATTTTGAATTCATGTTTCTTATTTAAAAATATTTCGAGTAATTTTTAATCTAAAAAGAAGAGAGAATAGAAGGCAATAGCAAATAGACGGAAAATTAAAATAAGAATATTCGACACCAAGTTTGCGCAAACTTCGTAGGATTGACCAGAGTTAAGGTACGTAAATCTCTTATAGGTACATACTACAAGAAATGTAAATAGAGAAGCGAAAATCATATTATAAAACGAAGCTATATTCTTTTTATCATTGTTTGGTTCTTATATCGTTTATTTGAAATTTTCTATAATTGCTTATTATAGCATTTTTCGAGTTGGAGCTTTCCTATTAGTAATTTTTTTTTTATTAACACGTTACACTTTCAGGAAATCTTGACAACGTATGCAAATCATTTCAATAGTCGTGCATGCTCGTAACGCTAAAAAAAAACGTATTGGGAATTTCCTCAATTCACTAATATAAAGTTGGGAAGGGAGTAAACGTTGCCATACCGACTTACAAGCAAAGATGACGAAACTCTTTCGCGAGAGCACTCAAAAATCCGCATTTTTTATAAAATTTCGGAACAGTGCCACTGCGATACAAAAAATACAATTTTAGATTTTTAGGTATATTTGGGGTATTTTATTTCAAACTACGACGCTTTAATTAGAATTTCACTAAATTATTTTGTTGAGAAACATTCCAATATTTAATTATATTAAATGTAAATAATAAAATTACAATAAATTCTTTAATATTGACTGCTGAAGCAAATTTCTTGTGAAACAAAAGCATTAGATTTTTTTATTGTCATAATGGTACTGGTGTGTTTTGCATATCGACTCCAACATTAGAATGTGAGATAGGGAAACGTTCTCAGCGGCAATTTGAGTGATTTTGATTAAGTTTCGTATCTTGTAATTTTTGATACAAGTGTTTTCGAACGGTATGAAATTGTTTCGCCATACATGGCAAACCAATCGATTTTACGTTCAATCTTTTAAAAGTATACATGTGCGACGAACAAGCGGATCACTTCACCTTATTCACGCTTGCCATGTTCTTCCGCGATGTGTTCTGTTCGATGACACGAGTAAAATGAGATTTTACGTGCACACACCAATCGCAAAAAAACGAGAATTTTCGTCAACCTGGATTCGTATACGCACAAGCACATACACGAGTATATCTCACTCGCACACATACTGATTGAACATATTTATACATATATCGTGTATGGCCAGTTAAATACTGCAACTTCCCAAAGACATAGTGACTCAGCTGTCATAACCTATCTTACGAGAGCGCCATGTAAATCAAAAGTTTTCACCACCTGCCGATGCCGTTAGTTGTCCTGCAGAAACCGGTTCAGCTCATTGCTCGTTGTTATACAAGGCTGCCAGTATTGGCCTTTAAAACGAATATTAAATTAATGAAGAAAATGTGTAGTTTTTTCAAAAGAAATGAAAACTGAATTCATAATTAATTATTTATTACCATATAGAGCAATTATATTTGATTGGAGTTAATATTCGAACATATAAATTATGAAATTACTTGACCAAAATTATAAGTATAAGCAAACACAGGAGAAACTTCCAACATCGCTGTAAACAAAACTCAATTCCTAATTAATTAATTATTACCATAAAGTTCATGTATATTTGATTGACATTTATATTCGAAGATATACCAGGAGTGTTAGTTGAAATTTTCCGGTTTTTTCGATAAAAACACACTTAATTTTCAGAGGAATCTCAAAATTTTTTTATTCAAAGTATTGACCATTGGTTTTTACACATTTTGCCCATCTCTCAGGCAAATTGTGGATACCATTCCAAAAAACCTTTTTCTCTTTCGAGGCAAACCATTCCACGAGCTATTTTTCGACTTCTTCAAAATTAGCGAAGCACTGCTTTGCAAGGGAGTGTCCCATCGATGCGAAAAGGTGATAGTCGGATGGGGCGAGGTCTGGAGAGTACGGCGGGTGCGATAATATTTCCCATTTAAGTGTTTTTAATGTGTCTTTCACCAGTTTAGCGGTATGAGACGGCGCGTTGTCATGATGCAAGATAACTTTGCCATGTCCTCGGTCCCATTCCGACCGTTTTTCGATCAACGCATGATTCAAATTAATCGTTTGTTGTCGGTAGCGATCCGTGTTCACCGTTTCACCAGATTTTAACAACTCGTAGTACACCACACCACACTTTTCCCACCACACACAGAGCATTGTCTTACGGCCAAAGCGATTCGGCCTTGCAGTCGATGGGCTAGCTTCACCAGGGGAAAGCCATGATTTTTTTTCGCTTCGGGTTCTCAAAATAAATCCATTTTTCGTCCCCCGTGACAATTTTTCGTCCCCCGTGACAATTCTATGTAGAAAAGATTTCATTTCGAATCGTTGAAGCAGCATTTCACAAACGGTTTTTCCATTTTCCATTTGTCTATCGTTCAGCTGGTGTGGCACCCATTTTCCATACTTCTGGATCTTTCCCATGGCTTTCAAACGTTGGAAAATTGCTCCTGCAATTCCTCGTCTTCGAACTTTTTCGCTGCACCAGGATGTTCATTGTCTGTCAAATCGAAATCTCCACTTTTAAATTAACGAAAGCATGTCTCACATGTTCTAATCACTAGAGCATGTTCACCATAAGTTTCAACCAGCTTCAGCTGCTTTTTTCTTTTGATGAAATAAGAAAAGCAACGAACGCCGCAAATGCGATTTATTTGGAACGAAACTCGACATAATATTCACTGAGGTAAACAAATATGACGCCATTATTTTGGCGGAATGTGACTTGTGTATTTTTGTAGGTTAATGTCAATAGAAAAAAATTACATACATGCCAAATCATAGAAATTTATACATATTGCTAGCGCCATCTACTAGTAAAACCGGCACACTTCAACAAACACACCTGGTAAATTACAAAATTTGTTAACGAAAAATGTAAATTAGTTTAAAAGTACGCAAGCACACTGACAGCTGGCAATATTTCGCCACTGCAAACAACGACGATAGCTCGTGCATGCATAACCCTCTTCCAGTTGAGTGGTACGACTGGGATGTATGTAAACTAGCTACTTCGGCTCTATTCAATTGTGTGTTACGTTGTCGCATACGTTTTCGTATGCCATCCGTGTAAGAAACGATATTCGTGATGTCCGTCTGTTAGTTCATTTGTTTTCGGTTTGTCCGATATGCTTGTCGACATTTATTTCTTTTAATGCTTTTTTTGGACTTCAAGAATAAATCAATTCCTGTGAATTATCTCATTTTTTTATATTTTGTACCCACTGTCAAATGTCATCCAAGAATCGCCCCACCCGAACAGCTTACATCTGGCTAAGCTAGCATGCATCCCGTATGATAGTTCACTGCTGCAATAATAATTAGTTGTATTAGGTACGAATACAAAAATCTATGCTGTGTGAAGTATTTTCTGTGGATATGAACCTGGGACCGACCTATCTATTGTTCGATTTAAATGAAATTTTATACACAGTGTCGCGTACTGGCCGCAACGAAAACTTTTTTTGTATTTGTTTTTGTATTTGTTTTTTCATTTCCTTTTTTTGCCTCATCTTTCTTTCGATCCAAGCGTGGACAGTAACATCTGTCAGCAAATAGTTGCATAATTTAAAGCCATGAATTGATGGCACGTTTGTATTCCGTGTGTGCATACGTATAAGTCTCAAAAAGGAGGTGTCCCTACAAAGCGGTTCTCCCCTAACAAATATTAGGGAAACCGAATGCATTGCGCAGGTATTCCGTAAACAGGGGTGTCGCCTTCCTCTTTATACGGCGAGGGAAAAATTAGCCCAGTGTATGGTACTTGGTGTGCCGTGGCGAAGTGCCCTAGACAACCCGGTCCCTTTGTGTAAGGGGGGCGGCGCCAAATAATTGGGCACCAATACATACTCGCCAGAGGATTTTGAAGGCCGACGCGTAGCTTGCGGCCGGGCTCGTAAGTGCGGGCCGGAGCAGATTCTTCCGATCTTTGAAAGCAAACATATTTTTTTGCAGACGAGCGTGTTTCTTTTAGCGAACAAAAAAAAAAATAAATATATATATAAATAATTGAGTGCTGCCAGTAGAGGAGAGAGACATGTTTTTTGTGTTTAGTCAGGAGAAGCAGGGAGGGTAGTTAAAGCCCCACAATTCATACGAATTGGTTTCCAGTGGCGGAACCACAGTTTGGCGTCGGCATCACCGGAGAAGCCCCGAAGTCGGGACGCTTACCCGGCCGAGCAACCGCTTAGTATCTTGTGTTGTTTGTAGTTGTAAACGTTTTTGTGCCAACAGTGTCACTCCCCTCTGGCATCCTGCACCCAAAGCCCAGACATATTCTTCTTCTTCGTCATTATTGCCGTTGGCACCACTTACGCGATTATAGCCGAATCAATTACAGCACGCCTCTCCCCTTTTCGCTGTCTGGCGCCAGTTGGAAATATCAAGTGAGGCCAGGTCACTCTCCACCTTATCCTTCCAACGGAGTGAAGGTCTTTCTTTTCCTCTGCTTCCACCAGCGGGTACGGCATTGATTACTTTCAAAGATGAATTGCTTTCATCCAAACATGACCTAGCCAGTGTAGCTGCTGTCTCTTCATTTGCTCAACTAAGTGAATGTCATCGTAAAGCTCGTACAGCTCATCGTTCCATCATCTGCGGTCTTCGCCGTTGTCAATGCGCAAAGAACTATAAATCGTTCGCAAAATTTCTCTCTTGAAGACTCCTAGAACCGCCGCATCAGGTGTTGAAATTGTCCACGCTTCTGAGCCATATAGTAGGACCGGTATGATGACCGATTTTTAGAGTTTCTTTTTTGTTCCATGACAGGAGACTTTAATTTTCAATTGCCTACTTAGTCCAAAGTAGCACTTGTTGGCAAGAATGATTCTGCGTTGGATTTCCAGGCTGACATTGTTGTTGGTGTTAATGGTGGTCCCTAAATAGACGAAGTTATCTACGACTTCAAAGTTATGACTGTAAACAGTGACGTGGGAGCTGAGTCGCGAATGCGATGACTGTTTATTTGATGATAGGAGATATTTCGTCTTGCCCTCATTCACTACCAGACCCATTCGTTTCGCTTCTTTATCAAGTCTGGAGAAAGCAGAACTCACGGCGCGGTTGTTGAGGCCAATAATGTCGATATCATCGGCGTACGCCACTAGCTGTACACTCTTATATAAGATTGTACCTTCTCTATCCAGCTCTTCAGCTCGTATTATTTTCTCCAGCAATAAGTTAAAAAAGTCACACGATAAAGAGTCACCTTGTCTGAAACCTCTTTTGGTATCGAACGGCTCGGAGAGGTCCTTTCCGATCCTGACGGAGCTTTAAGTGCTGCTTGAGCTCAGTTTACACAGCCGTATACGTTTTGCGGGGATATCAAATTTAGACATAACGGCGCAGAAGCAGCTCCTTTGCGTGCTGTCGAAGGCTGCTTTAAAATCGACGAAAAGGTGGTGTGTGTCGATTCTCTTTTCACTGGTCTTTTCCAAGATTTTTGTGGATTGGGCTGAGCACACTTAGTTTCCAATCGTCGGGCACGCTTTCATCCGACCATATTTTGCAAAGAAGCTGATGCATGCAGTTCAGTTCTTAACCGCCGCATTTGAATAGCTCGACCAGTAATCCATCGGTCTCCGCTGCTTTGTTGATTTTTAAGCAGGCGATCTCTTTTCGGACTCCTTCATAGTCGGGTAATGAAACAACTTTTCCATCGTCATCAATTCGAGTTTGGGGTTCACCATCTCCGCGTGTTTCCTCTTCACTTCCATTCAGCAGGCTGGAGACGGGCTTCCTCCATAAATCGAGTATATTCTGGGCATCCGTCGCTCGCTCCCCCCTCTGGGTCCTACAAGAGTTTGCTCCGGTCTTGAAATCCCTTGTCCAGCTATTTTTGCGACCCTTCCGAAATCCAATAGTTTCGTTTGCAGCTGTACGCAGGGAGTTTGCAATGCCTTCCGGCAGTCTGTTGTGATTGCAGCTTTTCAATGTAGAAGCTTACTTGTGTTTGTTGTTGGGCGCTCTTCGAGACACAGAGACGCGTGCGTATCCTCGCTGCGACAAGATAGTGCTCAGAGTCGATGTTAGGACCTCGGAGCGTACGCACATCTAAAATACTGGATACATGTCTTCCGTCTTTCACAACATGATCGATCTAGTTGAAAGTTTTTCGATCTGGAGACAGCCAAGTAGTTTGGTGAATTTTATTATGCAACCATACTCAGATCAACCTCAGCTCTATTTGGGGATATTTCATCGTGGAGGTTGAATTTTCCGACTGTTGTTCCAAAAATACCTTCTTTGCATATCCTAGCTTTGAAGTCGCCAAGCACAATTTTAACGCGTGGGCTCAAATTAGAGTGGTGTTGAAAAATTTCGTTTTGATTCGGATAGTTTCGAGACATTCATCCACCGGAGTGAATGCCAGTTCTCGTAAATTTCACAAAACCCATTGTCTTCCGTCCTTCGCATTTCTTGGATCAACCAACTGCGCAGCGGCACCTTCCTAATTAAGGGACCGGACGTTCCAGGTGCATGCCCTAAAATCGTAATCCTTAAAACATATGAGGTGGTCGTCATCAAAAGTGTGGTCCCTCGTCCGAGGCCGATTGCATTTTTCATTGGATTTTGTTTTTTCATGTGGTGGGTCCCAAACCCAACGCACAACCGCATAGGATTCGCCTTGTCACTTTAGCTCGGCTCCAAACGGATGTTTGTTGTCTACCCAGGGGATACGTGGTCTAACAGCGGAAGTCGTAAGCTGCTTGAACCATATACAAAAGTATCGTTTCTGGCCACTGCCAGACAGGTAGTGTGGTTGTTGGTAGGCTGTAACTAACAACTACTGTAGGTATATGAACGTATATACATACGCATATACAAGTTAATTTTTATTTCATGGGGAAATCGAAAAAAATATTTTCTCGTGCTATGCACGTCTTCTTTTATTGAAGTCCAAAATTCAACTTAAACTAACATTACATATTTCTCTTAAGCTAAGCTTGCCATATCCGTTTCTCACATGCACTTGACACGTGAATTACCTGCATTTTGGAGTTGCGCAATATGATATGCTAACTTCTTAGACATATCGTCAGCGGAATTTATACTGCGCGTGGGAACGTCATTTACAGCGTCTGTACTGTTCACTTCTCCCCCTTTAAGTTCAGCAGTGTCCTCACTGTTGTAATTTGGAATGCCGGTATTATCATGTTCTATTTTATTTTTTGTTTGTATGATTATTTTACATTTTTTTCTCGAAATGTAAATTTTATATGATAATAAACTGAGAATAATGGCGAAAATGATTAAATTTGTTGCCAAACTAGCACCGTATTTATATTTGATTTCTCTCAATTGCTCGGTATTGGTAATGTGCAATTCTTTCAGCATCTGTAAAGATAATGCTTCTTTAAATATATTGGTTGTGTTTGACGTTTGTGCTATTGCAGTGTCGCGTACTGGCCGCAACAAAAACTTCTTTTGTGTTTGTTTGTTCATTTCCTTTGTTTTGCCTAATATTCCTATAACTCCAAGCGTTGGCAGTGGCATCTGTCGGCAAATAATTGTATAATTCAAAGCCATGAAGTGTTGGCACGGTTGTACTCGGTGTGTGCCTACCCAGTGGTATAAGTCTCCAAAAGGAGATGTTCATCAAAACGGTTCCTCCACTAACAAATATTAGGGAAACGGAATGCTTTGCGCGGGTATTCCGTAAAAAGGGGTGTCGCTTTTCTTTTTATATGGCGAGGGGAAAATTATCCCAGTGTACTTGGTGTGCCATGGTGGCGTGCGCTATATAACTCTGTCCCTTTGGGTAATGGGGGCGGCGCCAAATGATTGGGCACCAATTCACACTCGCCTGAGAATTCTGACGGCCGACGCGTAGCTTGCGGCCTGGCTCGTAAGTGCGTGCCGGATCAGATTCTCGTAGTCTTTGAAAGGGTGAACATCCTTTTTGTGCGAGCGTGCGTAATTTTGAGAAAGATTTTTTTTTTGATTAATATATATAGAGATTTATAGTGTTTTGCCAGACGGGGCAGTAGTAAAAGGGCAGTCGGAGCCTGATTTTTGTGTAGAAATAGTTATCCGCGACATAGTTGTGTTGTGTTTCAGTGGCGGAACCGAAGTTTGGCGACATCACCGGAGGAGCACCGAAGTTGGGTACTCACACCCGACCGAGAAACCGATAAGTATCATCTTGTTGATTTATTGTTTTCTTACGTTTTTTTTGTCGTGCCGACAGTGTCGTTCCTCCGTCTTTCCCATACCCATCCTTTTAGCATCCCGCACCCAGAGCCCAGTCATACAGGCGGGTTAAAGTTACCTCCGACAGCACGGAAGTAGTGCGAGTGGGTTCGTAACCAGTTTGGTTGGACCACACCTCGGGTGCACCCCAAAAATACATTTTGTTTACTTTGTGTACGTACATATACGTTTAGTTTTGCTCTAGTGTTTAATTATTGTTGTGCGATCTTCGTTTATCTAAGTCAGCGGTGATCATTTTTACTTGGTTTTGTTCTTGCTAGTAGTTGTTGTTCTTGCACTTAGCTGTTGACCCACGCCGTCTTCACTAAGCTAGCCGGTCGCTTTGTTAGCTTTGTCATCTCCTTTTTGTGCGGTAGTTTGTTTTGTTGACGTGTGTGGTTGTTGGTAGGCGCCTGACCAACAGCCACTGTAGGTATACATATGTATGTACGTATGTACATACGCACATACATATTGTTAATTATAAAAAGTGGAGGTGACAAATTGGCGCCCAACGTGGGGCCCGAATATTTAAAGATTAAAAAAATATTTTGCAGAATAGGTTGCGTTGTGAAAAACTGTTTCGAGTGGCGTTTTGTACTGTTGGTTTTTGTTGTAAATAATATTAACAATTTTCTATTTTTCTTGGTCATTATTAGTAGGGCATTGCAAGCAGGAGTAAAGAAAGATTGGGAGCCGAACCCAGGCCCAGAGGAACATTAATTAGTGTTGCGTTATTTCAAAGGAATTTGGTGAGTCCGTTCCGTTTTAGTAAATTTACAATTTGTTTGTTCGTTGCGGTTTATTGTATTGGAGTGTTTTATACTAGTGGAAAAAATTGTACGTCAAGTGGGTAGTGACTGGTCCAGAAGTAACCAGTAGTAGTCCTGCCCAAAATTAGGTTGTGTTTTTTTGTTTTTTTTTGTTAATTAAGGATTTTTGTTGTTTTTTTTAATTGTTTTAGATTGAAAACTTTTTTTTAATAAAAAAAAAAAAATTTTTGTTTTTTTTTGTTAATAGTTGTGTTGTCGGAGTAGACAATATTTGTTTTTTATTTTATTAATTTTTTTGTTTCTTGTGGTTAGGCTCTTCTGTTGTTTACGTGATAGGGTCTTTTGTTGTGCCAGTATAGGGCAACGAAGAAATCATAGTAGCATAATAGTTTTTTAATTTTGATTTTTATTAAATTATTATTAATTTTTTTTTTTAAATAAATAATTTTTTCTTTCAGTTTGGTTTATTTCTTGTTTTTTTGATTTTCGAGTTTATTTTTATTTTTATTTTTTTTTTATTTATTTATTTAAAATGGAAATAAATCGGTTGTCCCAAGATGAGCTCGCGTACGAGATGGAGGCACGCGGCCTTCCAATCGGTACGGTCGAAGCCATGAGGAAATCGATTAGGGCGTCGCGTTTGTTAGAGAAAAGAGGGTCGGTAAACCTCTTTCAGGACTACCCCTTCAGTTTCGACGAGTATAAGACGGCGGTCGAGTCGAAACTGGAGGAGGTAGAAAAGTTAATCGCGTCGGTTTCGGGTGGAGGAAAGCCATCGCATGGAGCGAAAGCGATGGCGAAGATTGAATGGTGCCTCTCGCGAATCGGACGGGCGCGACCGGGAAGCGACGGCGAGATGACTCAGCAGATGGAGCTGAAGAGCAAGTTGTTGCTCCATCTCGCCGAACTACAGGAGGTAGTCGGTAGCGAAGAAGCCGATGAGAAGGAAATCGGCTCGGTAGAGCACTCGGGTGCCACTCGTGCGGACCCGATAGCACCCCCGCCCGTGGAGGTACGACGCGTCGTTGAGGAGACAGCCGAGTCTCAGAAGCCGGTGAACTTGTCGAAGTGGGACGTCCACTTCGACGGCGAAAAAGCGGGTATGTCGCTTTTCGCATTTTTAGAACGGATTGAGGAGTTGAGCGAGGCACGCGGTGTGACCCACGCTCAACTCTTCCGAGGCGCGGTCGATTTATTCGCAGGGAAAGCTCTTTTGTGGTTTAGGTCTGTTAGGAAGACTCTAGGTAGCTGGGAGGAGCTAGTAAGAGAGTTAAAGTTGGAGTTTTTGCACCCCAACTACGACGATCTCTTACTAGACGAGATTAGGCGAAGGACTCAGGGAGCGAATGAGTCCATCGGTGTTTATGTTGCGGCTATGAAAGTCATGTTTGGTAGACTTCAGGAGCCTTTATCGGAAAAGAGGATGTTAGGATTGCTTAGGTCGAATCTCCTACCATTCTACCAGACCCAGCTGGGACTGGTGACAATAGGGTCGGTTTCCGAACTAGTTGCTTTGGGTAGGCAACTAGAGGCAGTTAGGTCATCGGTGGATGCTTTTGTCCCTCCTCCGAGTCATAAGGCCAAAGGTTTGTTGGAACCTAACCTGGCTTATGTCTCGGCTGGTGTAGAGGTCGCGGCGGTAGCGCAGCCGGACCATTCAGATAGCTTTAAGCCGGGGTCAAATACCCGATGCTTTAATTGTAGGCGGTTCGGCCACATTTCAGCAGATTGTAAGAAGGGGATAAAGTGCTTCGGGTGCGGTAGACTTGGAGTCATGAAGCGGGACTGCCCGGCGTGTGCAGCGAAGCCGAGTGGCTCCCCGCGTACCCATCGAAGTTCAACTTCCGGTGGTGGGCGAAACCACAACCCCTTCAGGTCAGGGCCTGTGAGAGAGAATAGTTCGGACGAAAGAATAGGGAATTCACGGTCAAGCGATAGGGTTGTCAGGTCGGACAACAGATCGGGAAACGGGAGATAGACCCCTGGGACAGCAGGACAGGCGGTCTAGTAGGGCAAGTTAGTGAACCTGCTAACTCCCAGCTGGCAAAGGTAGGTGTCGAAGTTGAAGAGGTTAGGTTGGCGTTTTCGTTGGTGACGGACGGTCACGACGAACGCCCGTATTTAGATATTAGGATCCATGGTTTTACTTTCAGGGCTTTGTTGGATTCTGGTGCGACCAGAACAGTAGTAGGTCGGCTAGGTTGGCAGAAATTGAGTTCGTTTGGTATTAGGGTGAGTTCAGTTTCGAATTTTTTGAGAGTGACTCTCACGGATGGAGGTCATATCTCGGTGTTAGGTTCGGTTTTGTTGCCAATCGAGGTGGAGGGCAAGTCGGTTCTCCTGGAATGCCTCATGGTTCCAGAGTTACCTCAGGGCGTAATCCTTGGCATCGATTTTTGGGCCAAGGCGGGTATTATCCCGGATATATCAAAAATGAGGTGGTCGTTTTCTCGGCCGGAACCAGAACCGTTGGTGGCAATAGTGGACCACTCCGAGTTAGGTGATAGGGAATCTAGGGCATTAGGTCAACTAATAGCTGGGGCGTTCCAGGCTATGCCGGAAGGGCTAGGCCGGACCCATTTGGTCGAGCATAAGATCAGGGTAAAAGCAGGAGTTGAACCTGTGAAACAGCGTTATTACCCTGTATCTCCCGTCATACAGTCGCGTATGGACGAGGAGATTAAGGATATGCTTGACAAAGGGGTGATAGAGAAATCACATAGTCCTTGGGCGTCTCCAGTTGTAATGATCAGGAAAAAAGACGGTACATATAGGTTTTGTGTAGATTATAGGGTTTTGAACAAATGTACCGAGAAGGATAGTTACCCCCTTCCATATGTGTCGGCGACCTTAGGTAAGCTAAGGGATGCCAAGTTTCTGTCCAGTCTGGATATTAAGTCCGCGTATTGGCAAATTCCGGTGGAAGAGCAGTCGAGGCCCTTCACCGCATTCACGGTACCAGGTAGAGGACTATTTCAGTTTAAGAGGATGCCATACGGTTTGCATAATGCACCGGCAACTTGGCAGAGATTTATAGATTCAATCATAGGACCAGAGTTAGAACCTCACGTTTTTGTGTATTTAGACGATATTATCATCGTCACAAATAATTTTGAGAAGCATTTAGAGATTTTGAAGATTGTTTTAGATAGATTAGCTAGTGCAGGACTTAGATTAAATAGGGACAAATGTAATTTTTGTAGGCCTGAATTAAAATATTTGGGCTACGTGGTGGACAAGAACGGTCTACACGTAGACCCCGAGAAGGTAGAGGCGATGCTTCGGATTGAGGTACCGAAGAACGTAAAGCAAGTGAGGTCATTTATAGGAACAGTGTCCTGGTACCGCAGATTTATTAAAGATTTTGCAGAGTTAGTTAGGCCTCTCACCGATTTAACAAAGAAAAATCGAAAGTTCAATTGGACTGAAGATTGTGAAATGAGTTTTAGAGAAGCGAAGGAACGCTTGGTGACAGCTCCGGTTTTGAGTTGCCCGGATTTTGATAGACCTTTCACAATCCAGACAGACGCGTCTGATTTCGGTGTAGGTGCGGTGTTAACGCAGATGTTTGATGACGGTGAGAGGGTGATAGCTTATTTGAGTAGGTCCTTGAACAAAGGAGAGCGAAATTACTCGACGACCGAAAAGGAGTGTCTAGCGGTTCTGTGGGCGGTTGAGAAACTGCGACCATATGTGGAGGGCGCAAAGTTTACCGTCGTCACCGATCATTATTCACTTATTTGGTTGAATAAGTTGAAGGATCCGTGTGGTAGGTTAGCTAGGTGGGCTTTGAAACTCCAGCAGTACGATTTTGACATAGTGCATCGGAAAGGCAAGGAACATGTGGTTCCAGATATGCTATCCCGAAGTGTACCAGTTATTGCTGAGGTGACTACTGCCGATCATTGGTTGGTGAGGATGATTCGGTTAGTAGAGAAGAAGCCTTTGTCGTATCCAGCGTGGAGAGTTGAAGGTGGCAACCTCTACAAGTTTGTTAGGTCGAGATTTCCTTCTGTTTACGGTGATTCACCAGAGTGGAAAAAAGTAATAGGGCGTGATGGTAGGAATGAAATTTTAAAACAATGTCACGACAATCCATTAGCGGGCCATATGGGCGTGAAAAAGACTTTTGCGCGTGTTTCACAAAAGTTCTACTGGCCAAGGATGAAGTCGGACATTGCGAAATATGTTAGGGCGTGTAAAATTTGTCAGCAGGTGAAACCTGAGAATTCACAGCCAGCTGGGGGTATGATAGAGAGGACCAAGGCAGTCGAGCCTTGGGAAATGATTTGTGTAGATCTGGTAGGGCCTTTAGTGAAGTCGTCACAAGGCTACCAGTATATTTTAACAGTAGTGGACTATTTTTCCAAATTTCCCCTCCTATTTCCTTTGCGTACTGCCACGGCAAAAAGCGTATGCAAACAATTGGAGGATAATGTATTTCTTTTGTTTGGAGTTCCTCGGTCGGTTGTGTGTGATAATGGACCCCAATTTAGGAGTCGAGAGCTTCGGGGCCTCTGCGGTGACTATGGCGTCCAACTCCGGTACACCGCTTACTATCACCCACAGGCTAACCCGGCCGAGAGGATAAACCAGATTATTAAAACAACACTTAGGGCTTATGTATCAGAGAACCAGAGGACATGGGACCAACAGTTAGCGAAGGTAGCATGCTGTATTAGGACAGCGCAACACGAAGTGTTAGGAGCTACGCCATATTTTGTGAATTTCGGTAAGGAAATGGCGGTAGAAGGCAGTAGGGACTTCATAGACAGTTTAGGAGATCAGGAGAAATTAAATTGTCAGGAGCGAGCAAAGAGGCTCGAAGAGATTAGGACCAACATTAGAACTAGGTTGGAGCAGGCGAGTGAGAAGCTCGCGAGGCAGTACAATCTCAGGCGTCGAGATGTACAGTACATGCCTGGAGAGTTAGTGTGGAGGAAGAATTTTATGCTGTCGGATGCAGCGAGTTTTTATGCAGCGAAGTTAGCGCCAAAGTATGTAGGGCCGTTTATTGTTAGGAAGAGAGTGTCACCGTGGACATACACACTGACAGATGACTTAGGCAAAGACAAAGGGACTTGGAACGTTAAGGAGTTGAGGCCATATAGGGATGGATAGGGTACGGTAGGAGATTTCCATTCCCTGACCAAAAGGAAGATTCCTTCCTTTTCGTTGCGGAAGGGGTGGAGTTGTCGCGTACTGGCCGCAACAAAAACTTCTTTTGTGTTTGTTTGTTCATTTCCTTTGTTTTGCCTAATATTCCTTTCACTCCAAGCGTTGGCAGTGGCATCTGTCGGCAAATAATTGTATAATTCAAAGCCATGAAGTGTTGGCACGGTTGTACTCGGTGTGTGCCTACCCAGTGGTATAAGTCTCCAAAAGGAGATGTTCATCAAAACGGTTCCTCCACTAACAAATATTAGGGAAACGGAATGCTTTGCGCGGGTATTCCGTAAAAAGGGGTGTCGCTTTTCTTTTTATATGGCGAGGGGAAAATTATCCCAGTGTACTTGGTGTGCCATGGTGGCGTGCGCTATATAACTCTGTCCCTTTGGGTAATGGGGGCGGCGCCAAATGATTGGGCACCAATACACACTCGCCTGAGAATTCTGACGGCCGACGCGTAGCTTGCGGCCTGGCTCGTAAGTGCGTGCCGGATCAGATTCTCGTAGTCTTTGAAAGGGTGAACATCCTTTTTGTGCGAGCGTGCGTAATTTTGAGAAAGATTTTTTTTTTGATTAATATATATAGAGATTTATAGTGTTTTGCCAGACGGGGCAGTAGTAAAAGGGCAGTCGGAGCCTGATTTTTGTGTAGAAATAGTTATCCGCGACATAGTTGTGTTGTGTTTCAGTGGCGGAACCGAAGTTTGGCGACATCACCGGAGGAGCACCGAAGTTGGGTACTCACACCCGACCGAGAAACCGATAAGTATCATCTTGTTGATTTATTGTTTTCTTACGTTTTTTTTGTCGTGCCGACAGTGTCGTTCCTCCGTCTTTCCCATACCCATCCTTTTAGCATCCCGCACCCAGAGCCCAGTCATACAGGCGGGTTAAAGTTACCTCCGACAGCACGGAAGTAGTGCGAGTGGGTTCGTAACCAGTTTGGTTGGACCACACCTCGGGTGCACCCCAAAAATACATTTTGTTTACTTTGTGTACGTACATATACGTTTAGTTTTGCTCTAGTGTTTAATTATTGTTGTGCGATCTTCGTTTATCTAAGTCAGCGGTGATCATTTTTACTTGGTTTTGTTCTTGCTAGTAGTTGTTGTTCTTGCACTTAGCTGTTGACCCACGCCGTCTTCACTAAGCTAGCCGGTCGCTTTGTTAGCTTTGTCATCTCCTTTTTGTGCGGTAGTTTGTTTTGTTGACGTGTGTGGTTGTTGGTAGGCGCCTGACCAACAGCCACTGTAGGTATACATATGTATGTACGTATGTACATACGCACATACATATTGTTAATTATAAAAAGTGGAGGTGACAAATTGGCGCCCAACGTGGGGCCCGAATATTTAAAGATTAAAAAAATATTTTGCAGAATAGGTTGCGTTGTGAAAAACTGTTTCGAGTGGCGTTTTGTACTGTTGGTTTTTGTTGTAAATAATATTAACAATTTTCTATTTTTCTTGGTCATTATTAGTAGGGCATTGCAAGCAGGAGTAAAGAAAGATTGGGAGCCGAACCCAGGCCCAGAGGAACATTAATTAGTGTTGCGTTATTTCAAAGGAATTTGGTGAGTCCGTTCCGTTTTAGTAAATTTACAATTTGTTTGTTCGTTGCGGTTTATTGTATTGGAGTGTTTTATACTAGTGGAAAAAATTGTACGTCAAGTGGGTAGTGACTGGTCCAGAAGTAACCAGTAGTAGTCCTGCCCAAAATTAGGTTGTGTTTTTTTGTTTTTTTTTGTTAATTAAGGATTTTTGTTGTTTTTTTTAATTGTTTTAGATTGAAAACTTTTTTTTAATAAAAAAAAAAAAATTTTTGTTTTTTTTTGTTAATAGTTGTGTTGTCGGAGTAGACAATATTTGTTTTTTATTTTATTAATTTTTTTGTTTCTTGTGGTTAGGCTCTTCTGTTGTTTACGTGATAGGGTCTTTTGTTGTGCCAGTATAGGGCAACGAAGAAATCATAGTAGCATAATAGTTTTTTAATTTTGATTTTTATTAAATTATTATTAATTTTTTTTTTTAAATAAATAATTTTTTCTTTCAGTTTGGTTTATTTCTTGTTTTTTTGATTTTCGAGTTTATTTTTATTTTTATTTTTTTTTTTATTTATTTATTTAAAATGGAAATAAATCGGTTGTCCCAAGATGAGCTCGCGTACGAGATGGAGGCACGCGGCCTTCCAATCGGTACGGTCGAAGCCATGAGGAAATCGATTAGGGCGTCGCGTTTGTTAGAGAAAAGAGGGTCGGTAAACCTCTTTCAGGACTACCCCTTCAGTTTCGACGAGTATAAGACGGCGGTCGAGTCGAAACTGGAGGAGGTAGAAAAGTTAATCGCGTCGGTTTCGGGTGGAGGAAAGCCATCGCATGGAGCGAAAGCGATGGCGAAGATTGAATGGTGCCTCTCGCGAATCGGACGGGCGCGACCGGGAAGCGACGGCGAGATGACTCAGCAGATGGAGCTGAAGAGCAAGTTGTTGCTCCATCTCGACGAACTACAGGAGGTAGTCGGTAGCGAAGAAGCCGACGAGAAGGAAATCGGCTCGGTAGAGCGCTCGGGTGCCACTCGTGCGGACCCGATAGCACCCCCGCCCGTGGAGGTACGACGCGTCGTTGAGGAGACAGCCGAGTCTCAGAAGCCGGTGAACTTGTCGAAGTGGGACGTCCACTTCGACGGCGAAAAAGCGGGTATGTCGCTTTTCGCATTTTTAGAACGGATTGAGGAGTTGAGCGAGGCACGCGGTGTGACCCACGCTCAACTCTTCCGAGGCGCGGTCGATTTATTCGCAGGGAAAGCTCTTTTGTGGTTTAGGTCTGTTAGGAAGACTCTAGGTAGCTGGGAGGAGCTAGTAAGAGAGTTAAAGTTGGAGTTTTTGCACCCCAACTACGACGATCTCTTACTAGACGAGATTAGGCGAAGGACTCAGGGAGCGAATGAGTCCATCGGTGTTTATGTTGCGGCTATGAAAGTCATGTTTGGTAGACTTCAGGAGCCTTTATCGGAAAAGAGGATGTTAGGATTGCTTAGGTCGAATCTCCTACCATTCTACCAGACCCAGCTGGGACTGGTGACAATAGGGTCGGTTTCCGAACTAGTTGCTTTGGGTAGGCAACTAGAGGCAGTTAGGTCATCGGTGGATGCTTTTGTCCCTCCTCCGAGTCATAAGGCCAAAGGTTTGTTGGAACCTGACCTGGCTTATGTCTCGGCTGGTGTAGAGGTCGCGGCGGTAGCGCAGCCGGACCATTCAGATAGCTTTAAGCCGGGGTCAAATACCCGATGCTTTAATTGTAGGCGGTTCGGCCACATTTCAGCAGATTGTAAGAAGGGGATAAAGTGCTTCGGGTGCGGTAGACTTGGAGTCATGAAGCGGGACTGCCCGGCGTGTGCAGCGAAGCCGAGTGGCTCCCCGCGTACCCATCGAAGTTCAACTTCCGGTGGTGGGCGAAACCACAACCCCTTCAGGTCAGGGCCTGTGAGAGAGAATAGGTCGGACGAAAGAATAGGGAATTCACGGTCAAGCGATAGGGTTGTCAGGTCGGACAACAGATCGGGAAACGGGAGATAGACCCCTGGGACAGCAGGACAGGCGGTCTAGTAGGGCAAGTTAGTGAACCTGCTAACTCCCAGTTGGCAAAGATAGGTGTCGAAGTTGAAGAGGTTAGGTTGGCGTTTTCGTTGGTGACGGACGGTCACGACGAACGCCCGTATTTGGATATTAGGATCCATGGTTTTACTTTTAGGGCTTTGTTGGATTCTGGTGCGACCAGAACAGTAGTAGGTCGGCTAGGTTGGCAGAAATTGAGTTCGTTTGGTATTAGGGTGAGTTCAGTTTCGAATTTTTTGAGAGTGACTCTCGCGGATGGAGGTCATATCTCGGTGTTAGGTTCGGTTTTGTTGCCAATCGAGGTGGAGGGCAAGTCGGTTCTCCTGGAATGCCTCATGGCTCCAGAGTTACCTCAGGGCGTAATCCTTGGCATCGATTTTTGGGCCAAGGCGGGTATTATCCCGGATATATCAAAAATGAGGTGGTCGTTTTCTCGGCCGGAACCAGAACCGTTGGTGGCAATAGTGGACCACTCCGAGTTAGGTGATAGGGAATCTAGGGCATTAGGTCAACTAATAGCTGGGGCGTTCCAGGCTATGCCGGAAGGGCTAGGCCGGACCCATTTGGTCGAGCATAAGATCAGGGTAAAAGCAGGAGTTGAACCTGTGAAACAGCGTTATTACCCTGTATCTCCCGTCATACAGTCGCGTATGGACGAGGAGATTAAGGATATGCTTGACAAAGGGGTGATAGAGAAATCACATAGTCCTTGGGCGTCTCCAGTTGTAATGATCAGGAAAAAAGACGGTACATATAGGTTTTGTGTAGATTATAGGGTTTTGAACAAATGTACCGAGAAGGATAGTTACCCCCTTCCATATGTGTCGGCGACCTTAGGTAAGCTAAGGGATGCCAAGTTTCTGTCCAGTCTGGATATTAAGTCCGCGTATTGGCAAATTCCGGTGGAAGAGCAGTCGAGGCCCTTCACCGCATTCACGGTACCAGGTAGAGGACTATTTCAGTTTAAGAGGATGCCATACGGTTTGCATAATGCACCGGCAACTTGGCAGAGATTTATAGATTCAATCATAGGACCAGAGTTAGAACCTCACGTTTTTGTGTATTTAGACGATATTATCATCGTCACAAATAATTTTGAGAAGCATTTAGAGATTTTGAAGATTGTTTTAGATAGATTAGCTAGTGCAGGACTTAGATTAAATAGGGACAAATGTAATTTTTGTAGGCCTGAATTAAAATATTTGGGCTACGTGGTGGACAAGAACGGTCTACACGTAGACCCCGAGAAGGTAGAGGCGATGCTTCGGATTGAGGTACCGAAGAACGTAAAGCAAGTGAGGTCATTTATAGGAACAGTGTCCTGGTACCGCAGATTTATTAAAGATTTTGCAGAGTTAGTTAGGCCTCTCACCGATTTAACAAAGAAAAATCGAAAGTTCAATTGGACTGAAGATTGTGAAATGAGTTTTAGAGAAGCGAAGGAACGCTTGGTGACAGCTCCGGTTTTGAGTTGCCCGGATTTTGATAGACCTTTCACAATCCAGACAGACGCGTCTGATTTCGGTGTAGGTGCGGTGTTAACGCAGATGTTTGATGACGGTGAGAGGGTGATAGCTTATTTGAGTAGGTCCTTGAACAAAGGAGAGCGAAATTACTCGACGACCGAAAAGGAGTGTCTAGCGGTTCTGTGGGCGGTTGAGAAACTGCGACCATATGTGGAGGGCGCAAAGTTTACCGTCGTCACCGATCATTATTCACTTATTTGGTTGAATAAGTTGAAGGATCCGTGTGGTAGGTTAGCTAGGTGGGCTTTGAAACTCCAGCAGTACGATTTTGACATAGTGCATCGGAAAGGCAAGGAACATGTGGTTCCAGATATGCTATCCCGAAGTGTGCCAGTTATTGCTGAGGTGACTACTGCCGATCATTGGTTGGTGAGGATGATTCGGTTAGTAGAGAAGAAGCCTTTGTCGTATCCAGCGTGGAGAGTTGAAGGTGGCAACCTCTACAAGTTTGTTAGGTCGAGATTTCCTTCTGTTTACGGTGATTCACCAGAGTGGAAAAAAGTAATAGGGCGTGATGGTAGGAATGAAATTTTAAAACAATGTCACGACAATCCATTAGCGGGCCATATGGGCGTGAAAAAGACTTTTGCGCGTGTTTCACAAAAGTTCTACTGGCCAAGGATGAAGTCGGACATTGCGAAATATGTTAGGGCGTGTAAAATTTGTCAGCAGGTGAAACCTGAGAATTCACAGCCAGCTGGGGGTATGATAGAGAGGACCAAGGCAGTCGAGCCTTGGGAAATGATTTGTGTAGATCTGGTAGGGCCTTTAGTGAAGTCGTCACAAGGCTACCAGTATATTTTAACAGTAGTGGACTATTTTTCCAAATTTCCCCTCCTATTTCCTTTGCGTACTGCCACGGCAAAAAGCGTATGCAAACAATTGGAGGATAATGTATTTCTTTTGTTTGGAGTTCCTCGGTCGGTTGTGTGTGACAATGGACCCCAATTTAGGAGTCGAGAGCTTCGGGGCCTCTGCGGTGACTATGGCGTCCAACTCCGGTACACCGCTTACTATCACCCACAGGCTAACCCGGCCGAGAGGATAAACCAGATTATTAAAACAACACTTAGGGCTTATGTATCAGAGAACCAGAGGACATGGGACCAACAGTTAGCGAAGGTAGCATGCTGTATTAGGACAGCGCAACACGAAGTGTTAGGAGCTACGCCATATTTTGTGAATTTCGGTAAGGAAATGGCGGTAGAAGGCAGTAGGGACTTCATAGACAGTTTAGGAGATCAGGAGAAATTAAATTGTCAGGAGCGAGCAAAGAGGCTCGAAGAGATTAGGACCAACATTAGAACTAGGTTGGAGCAGGCGAGTGAGAAGCTCGCGAGGCAGTACAATCTCAGGCATCGAGATGTACAGTACATGCCTGGAGAGTTAGTGTGGAGGAAGAATTTTATGCTGTCGGATGCAGCGAGTTTTTATGCAGCGAAGTTAGCGCCAAAGTATGTAGGGCCGTTTATTGTTAGGAAGAGAGTGTCACCGTGGACATACACACTGACAGATGACTTAGGCAAAGACAAAGGGACTTGGAACGTTAAGAAGTTGAGGCCATATAGGGATGGATAGGGTACGGTAGGAGATTTCCATTCCCTGACCAAAAGGAAGATTCCTTCCTTTTCGTTGCGGAAGGGGTGGAGTTGTCGCGTACTGGCCGCAACAAAAACTTCTTTTGTGTTTGTTTGTTCATTTCCTTTGTTTTGCCTAATATTCCTTTCACTCCAAGCGTTGGCAGTGGCATCTGTCGGCAAATAATTGTATAATTCAAAGCCATGAAGTGTTGGCACGGTTGTACTCGGTGTGTGCCTACCCAGTGGTATAAGTCTCCAAAAGGAGATGTTCATCAAAACGGTTCCTCCACTAACAAATATTAGGGAAACGGAATGCTTTGCGCGGGTATTCCGTAAAAAGGGGTGTCGCTTTTCTTTTTATATGGCGAGGGGAAAATTATCCCAGTGTACTTGGTGTGCCATGGTGGCGTGCGCTATATAACTCTGTCCCTTTGGGTAATGGGGGCGGCGCCAAATGATTGGGCACCAATTCACACTCGCCTGAGAATTCTGACGGCCGACGCGTAGCTTGCGGCCTGGCTCGTAAGTGCGTGCCGGATCAGATTCTCGTAGTCTTTGAAAGGGTGAACATCCTTTTTGTGCGAGCGTGCGTAATTTTGAGAAAGATTTTTTTTTTTGATTAATATATATAGAGATTTATAGTGTTTTGCCAGACGGGGCAGTAGTAAAAGGGCAGTCGGAGCCTGATTTTTGTGTAGAAATAGTTATCCGCGACATAGTTGTGTTGTGTTTCAGTGGCGGAACCGAAGTTTGGCGACATCCCCGGAGGAGCACCGAAGTTGGGTACTCACACCCGACCGAGAAACCGATAAGTATCATCTTGTTGATTTATTGTTTTCTTACGTTTTTTTTTGTCGTGCCGACAGTGTCGTTCCTCCGTCTTTCCCATACCCATCCTTTTAGCATCCCGCACCCAGAGCCTAGTCATACAGGCGGGTTAAAGTTACCTCCGACAGCACGGAAGTAGTGCGAGTGGGTTCGTAACCAGTTTGGTTGGACCACACCTCGGGTGCACCCCAAAAATACATTTTGTTTACTTTGTGTACGTACATATACGTTTAGTTTTGCTCTAGTGTTTAATTATTGTTGTGCGATCTTCGTTTATCTAAGTCAGCGGTGATCATTTTTACTTGGTTTTGTTCTTGCTAGTAGTTGTTGTTCTTGCACTTAGCTGTTGACCCACGCCGTCTTCACTAAGCTAGCCGGTCGCTTTGTTAGCTTTGTCATCTCCTTTTTGTGCGGTAGTTTGTTTTGTTGACGTGTGTGGTTGTTGGTAGGCGCCTGACCAACAGCCACTGTAGGTATACATATGTATGTACGTATGTACATACGCACATACATATTGTTAATTATAAAAAGTGGAGGGGACAAATTGGCGCCCAACGTGGGGCCCGAATATTTAAAGATTAAAAAAATATTTTGCAGAATAGGTTGCGTTGTGAAAAACTGTTTCGAGTGGCGTTTTGTACTGTTGGTTTTTGTTGTAAATAATATTAACAATTTTCTATTTTTCTTGGTCATTATTAGTAGGGCATTGCAAGCAGGAGTAAAGAAAGATTGGGAGCCGAACCCAGGCCCAGAGGAACATTAATTAGTGTTGCGTTATTTCAAAGGAATTTGGTGAGTCCGTTCCGTTTTAGTAAATTTACAATTTGTTTGTTCGTTGCGGTTTATTGTATTGGAGTGTTTTATACTAGTGGAAAAAATTGTTCGTCAAGTGGGTAGTGACTGGTCCAGAAGTGACCAGTAGTAGCCTGCCCAAAATTAGGTTGTGTTTTTTTGTTTTTTTTTGTTAATTAAGGATTTTTGTTGTTTTTTTTAATTGTTTTAGATTGAAAACTTTTTTTTTAATAAAAAAAAAAAAAATTGGTTTTTTTTTTGTTAATAGTTGTGTTGTCGGAGTAGACAATATTTGTTTTTTATTTTATTAATTTTTTTGTTTCTTGTGGTTAGGCTCTTCTGTTGTTTACGTGATAGGGTCTTTTGTTGTGCCAGTATAGGGCAACGAAGAAATCATAGTAGCATAATAGTTTTTTAATTTTGATTTTTATTAAATTATTATTAATTTTTTTTTTTTAAATAAATAATTTTTTCTTTCAGTTTGGTTTATTTCTTGTTTTTTTGATTTTCGAGTTTATTTTTATTTTTATTTTTTTTTTTATTTATTTATTTAAAATGGAAATAAATCGGTTGTCCCAAGATGAGCTCGCGTACGAGATGGAGGCACGCGGCCTTCCAATCGGTACGGTCGAAGCCATGAGGAAATCGATTAGGGCGTCGCGTTTGTTAGAGAAAAGAGGGTCGGTAAACCTCTTTCAGGACTACCCCTTCAGTTTCGACGAGTATAAGACGGCGGTCGAGTCGAAACTGGAGGAGGTAGAAAAGTTAATCGCGTCGGTTTCGGGTGGAGGAAAGCCATCGCATGGAGCGAAAGCGATGGCGAAGATTGAATGGTGCCTCTCGCGAATCGGACGGGCGCGACCGGGAAGCGACGGCGAGATGACTCAGCAGATGGAGCTGAAGAGCAAGTTGTTGCTCCATCTCGCCGAACTACAGGAGGTAGTCGGTAGCGAAGAAGCCGATGAGAAGGAAATCGGCTCGGTAGAGCACTCGGGTGCCACTCGTGCGGACCCGATAGCACCCCCGCCCGTGGAGGTACGACGCGTCGTTGAGGAGACAGCCGAGTCTCAGAAGCCGGTGAACTTGTCGAAGTGGGACGTCCACTTCGACGGCGAAAAAGCGGGTATGTCGCTTTTCGCATTTTTAGAACGGATTGAGGAGTTGAGCGAGGCACGCGGTGTGACCCACGCTCAACTCTTCCGAGGCGCGGTCGATTTATTCGCAGGGAAAGCTCTTTTGTGGTTTAGGTCTGTTAGGAAGACTCTAGGTAGCTGGGAGGAGCTAGTAAGAGAGTTAAAGTTGGAGTTTTTGCACCCCAACTACGACGATCTCTTACTAGACGAGATTAGGCGAAGGACTCAGGGAGCGAATGAGTCCATCGGTGTTTATGTTGCGGCTATGAAAGTCATGTTTGGTAGACTTCAGGAGCCTTTATCGGAAAAGAGGATGTTAGGATTGCTTAGGTCGAATCTCCTACCATTCTACCAGACCCAGCTGGGACTGGTGACAATAGGGTCGGTTTCCGAACTAGTTGCTTTGGGTAGGCAACTAGAGGCAGTTAGGTCATCGGTGGATGCTTTTGTCCCTCCTCCGAGTCATAAGGCCAAAGGTTTGTTGGAACCTGACCTGGCTTATGTCTCGGCTGGTGTAGAGGTCGCGGCGGTAGCGCAGCCGGACCATTCAGATAGCTTTAAGCCGGGGTCAAATACCCGATGCTTTAATTGTAGGCGGTTCGGCCACATTTCAGCAGATTGTAAGAAGGGGATAAAGTGCTTCGGGTGCGGTAGACTTGGAGTCATGAAGCGGGACTGCCCGGCGTGTGCAGCGAAGCCGAGTGGCTCCCCGCGTACCCATCGAAGTTCAACTTCCGGTGGTGGGCGAAACCACAACCCCTTCAGGTCAGGGCCTGTGAGAGAGAATAGGTCGGACGAAAGAATAGGGAATTCACGGTCAAGCGATAGGGTTGTCAGGTCGGACAACAGATCGGGAAACGGGAGATAGACCCCTGGGACAGCAGGACAGGCGGTCTAGTAGGGCAAGTTAGTGAACCTGCTAACTCCCAGTTGGCAAAGATAGGTGTCGAAGTTGAAGAGGTTAGGTTGGCGTTTTCGTTGGTGACGGACGGTCACGACGAACGCCCGTATTTGGATATTAGGATCCATGGTTTTACTTTTAGGGCTTTGTTGGATTCTGGTGCGACCAGAACAGTAGTAGGTCGGCTAGGTTGGCAGAAATTGAGTTCGTTTGGTATTAGGGTGAGTTCAGTTTCGAATTTTTTGAGAGTGACTCTCGCGGATGGAGGTCATATCTCGGTGTTAGGTTCGGTTTTGTTGCCAATCGAGGTGGAGGGCAAGTCGGTTCTCCTGGAATGCCTCATGGCTCCAGAGTTACCTCAGGGCGTAATCCTTGGCATCGATTTTTGGGCCAAGGCGGGTATTATCCCGGATATATCAAAAATGAGGTGGTCGTTTTCTCGGCCGGAACCAGAACCGTTGGTGGCAATAGTGGACCACTCCGAGTTAGGTGATAGGGAATCTAGGGCATTAGGTCAACTAATAGCTGGGGCGTTCCAGGCTATGCCGGAAGGGCTAGGCCGGACCCATTTGGTCGAGCATAAGATCAGGGTAAAAGCAGGAGTTGAACCTGTGAAACAGCGTTATTACCCTGTATCTCCCGTCATACAGTCGCGTATGGACGAGGAGATTAAGGATATGCTTGACAAAGGGGTGATAGAGAAATCACATAGTCCTTGGGCGTCTCCAGTTGTAATGATCAGGAAAAAAGACGGTACATATAGGTTTTGTGTAGATTATAGGGTTTTGAACAAATGTACCGAGAAGGATAGTTACCCCCTTCCATATGTGTCGGCGACCTTAGGTAAGCTAAGGGATGCCAAGTTTCTGTCCAGTCTGGATATTAAGTCCGCGTATTGGCAAATTCCGGTGGAAGAGCAGTCGAGGCCCTTCACCGCATTCACGGTACCAGGTAGAGGACTATTTCAGTTTAAGAGGATGCCATACGGTTTGCATAATGCACCGGCAACTTGGCAGAGATTTATAGATTCAATCATAGGACCAGAGTTAGAACCTCACGTTTTTGTGTATTTAGACGATATTATCATCGTCACAAATAATTTTGAGAAGCATTTAGAGATTTTGAAGATTGTTTTAGATAGATTAGCTAGTGCAGGACTTAGATTAAATAGGGACAAATGTAATTTTTGTAGGCCTGAATTAAAATATTTGGGCTACGTGGTGGACAAGAACGGTCTACACGTAGACCCCGAGAAGGTAGAGGCGATGCTTCGGATTGAGGTACCGAAGAACGTAAAGCAAGTGAGGTCATTTATAGGAACAGTGTCCTGGTACCGCAGATTTATTAAAGATTTTGCAGAGTTAGTTAGGCCTCTCACCGATTTAACAAAGAAAAATCGAAAGTTCAATTGGACTGAAGATTGTGAAATGAGTTTTAGAGAAGCGAAGGAACGCTTGGTGACAGCTCCGGTTTTGAGTTGCCCGGATTTTGATAGACCTTTCACAATCCAGACAGACGCGTCTGATTTCGGTGTAGGTGCGGTGTTAACGCAGATGTTTGATGACGGTGAGAGGGTGATAGCTTATTTGAGTAGGTCCTTGAACAAAGGAGAGCGAAATTACTCGACGACCGAAAAGGAGTGTCTAGCGGTTCTGTGGGCGGTTGAGAAACTGCGACCATATGTGGAGGGCGCAAAGTTTACCGTCGTCACCGATCATTATTCACTTATTTGGTTGAATAAGTTGAAGGATCCGTGTGGTAGGTTAGCTAGGTGGGCTTTGAAACTCCAGCAGTACGATTTTGACATAGTGCATCGGAAAGGCAAGGAACATGTGGTTCCAGATATGCTATCCCGAAGTGTGCCAGTTATTGCTGAGGTGACTACTGCCGATCATTGGTTGGTGAGGATGATTCGGTTAGTAGAGAAGAAGCCTTTGTCGTATCCAGCGTGGAGAGTTGAAGGTGGCAACCTCTACAAGTTTGTTAGGTCGAGATTTCCTTCTGTTTACGGTGATTCACCAGAGTGGAAAAAAGTAATAGGGCGTGATGGTAGGAATGAAATTTTAAAACAATGTCACGACAATCCATTAGCGGGCCATATGGGCGTGAAAAAGACTTTTGCGCGTGTTTCACAAAAGTTCTACTGGCCAAGGATGAAGTCGGACATTGCGAAATATGTTAGGGCGTGTAAAATTTGTCAGCAGGTGAAACCTGAGAATTCACAGCCAGCTGGGGGTATGATAGAGAGGACCAAGGCAGTCGAGCCTTGGGAAATGATTTGTGTAGATCTGGTAGGGCCTTTAGTGAAGTCGTCACAAGGCTACCAGTATATTTTAACAGTAGTGGACTATTTTTCCAAATTTCCCCTCCTATTTCCTTTGCGTACTGCCACGGCAAAAAGCGTATGCAAACAATTGGAGGATAATGTATTTCTTTTGTTTGGAGTTCCTCGGTCGGTTGTGTGTGACAATGGACCCCAATTTAGGAGTCGAGAGCTTCGGGGCCTCTGCGGTGACTATGGCGTCCAACTCCGGTACACCGCTTACTATCACCCACAGGCTAACCCGGCCGAGAGGATAAACCAGATTATTAAAACAACACTTAGGGCTTATGTATCAGAGAACCAGAGGACATGGGACCAACAGTTAGCGAAGGTAGCATGCTGTATTAGGACAGCGCAACACGAAGTGTTAGGAGCTACGCCATATTTTGTGAATTTCGGTAAGGAAATGGCGGTAGAAGGCAGTAGGGACTTCATAGACAGTTTAGGAGATCAGGAGAAATTAAATTGTCAGGAGCGAGCAAAGAGGCTCGAAGAGATTAGGACCAACATTAGAACTAGGTTGGAGCAGGCGAGTGAGAAGCTCGCGAGGCAGTACAATCTCAGGCATCGAGATGTACAGTACATGCCTGGAGAGTTAGTGTGGAGGAAGAATTTTATGCTGTCGGATGCAGCGAGTTTTTATGCAGCGAAGTTAGCGCCAAAGTATGTAGGGCCGTTTATTGTTAGGAAGAGAGTGTCACCGTGGACATACACACTGACAGATGACTTAGGCAAAGACAAAGGGACTTGGAACGTTAAGAAGTTGAGGCCATATAGGGATGGATAGGGTACGGTAGGAGATTTCCATTCCCTGACCAAAAGGAAGATTCCTTCCTTTTCGTTGCGGAAGGGGTGGAGTTGTCGCGTACTGGCCGCAACAAAAACTTCTTTTGTGTTTGTTTGTTCATTTCCTTTGTTTTGCCTAATATTCCTTTCACTCCAAGCGTTGGCAGTGGCATCTGTCGGCAAATAATTGTATAATTCAAAGCCATGAAGTGTTGGCACGGTTGTACTCGGTGTGTGCCTACCCAGTGGTATAAGTCTCCAAAAGGAGATGTTCATCAAAACGGTTCCTCCACTAACAAATATTAGGGAAACGGAATGCTTTGCGCGGGTATTCCGTAAAAAGGGGTGTCGCTTTTCTTTTTATATGGCGAGGGGAAAATTATCCCAGTGTACTTGGTGTGCCATGGTGGCGTGCGCTATATAACTCTGTCCCTTTGGGTAATGGGGGCGGCGCCAAATGATTGGGCACCAATTCACACTCGCCTGAGAATTCTGACGGCCGACGCGTAGCTTGCGGCCTGGCTCGTAAGTGCGTGCCGGATCAGATTCTCGTAGTCTTTGAAAGGGTGAACATCCTTTTTGTGCGAGCGTGCGTAATTTTGAGAAAGATTTTTTTTTTGATTAATATATATAGAGATTTATAGTGTTTTGCCAGACGGGGCAGTAGTAAAAGGGCAGTCGGAGCCTGATTTTTGTGTAGAAATAGTTATCCGCGACATAGTTGTGTTGTGTTTCAGTGGCGGAACCGAAGTTTGGCGACATCCCCGGAGGAGCACCGAAGTTGGGTACTCACACCCGACCGAGAAACCGATAAGTATCATCTTGTTGATTTATTGTTTTCTTACGTTTTTTTTTGTCGTGCCGACAGTGTCGTTCCTCCGTCTTTCCCATACCCATCCTTTTAGCATCCCGCACCCAGAGCCTAGTCATACAGGCGGGTTAAAGTTACCTCCGACAGCACGGAAGTAGTGCGAGTGGGTTCGTAACCAGTTTGGTTGGACCACACCTCGGGTGCACCCCAAAAATACATTTTGTTTACTTTGTGTACGTACATATACGTTTAGTTTTGCTCTAGTGTTTAATTATTGTTGTGCGATCTTCGTTTATCTAAGTCAGCGGTGATCATTTTTACTTGGTTTTGTTCTTGCTAGTAGTTGTTGTTCTTGCACTTAGCTGTTGACCCACGCCGTCTTCACTAAGCTAGCCGGTCGCTTTGTTAGCTTTGTCATCTCCTTTTTGTGCGGTAGTTTGTTTTGTTGACGTGTGTGGTTGTTGGTAGGCGCCTGACCAACAGCCACTGTAGGTATACATATGTATGTACGTATGTACATACGCACATACATATTGTTAATTATAAAAAGTGGAGGGGACAAATTGGCGCCCAACGTGGGGCCCGAATATTTAAAGATTAAAAAAATATTTTGCAGAATAGGTTGCGTTGTGAAAAACTGTTTCGAGTGGCGTTTTGTACTGTTGGTTTTTGTTGTAAATAATATTAACAATTTTCTATTTTTCTTGGTCATTATTAGTAGGGCATTGCAAGCAGGAGTAAAGAAAGATTGGGAGCCGAACCCAGGCCCAGAGGAACATTAATTAGTGTTGCGTTATTTCAAAGGAATTTGGTGAGTCCGTTCCGTTTTAGTAAATTTACAATTTGTTTGTTCGTTGCGGTTTATTGTATTGGAGTGTTTTATACTAGTGGAAAAAATTGTTCGTCAAGTGGGTAGTGACTGGTCCAGAAGTGACCAGTAGTAGCCTGCCCAAAATTAGGTTGTGTTTTTTTGTTTTTTTTTGTTAATTAAGGATTTTTGTTGTTTTTTTTAATTGTTTTAGATTGAAA
Source organism: Ceratitis rosa (assembly GCA_037013455.1). Taxonomy (NCBI): domain Eukaryota; kingdom Metazoa; phylum Arthropoda; class Insecta; order Diptera; family Tephritidae; genus Ceratitis; species Ceratitis rosa. The sequence goes on from JAWMAG010000007.1 coordinate 2,825,331, forward strand.
ACTTTTTTTTTAATAAAAAAAAAAAAAATTGGTTTTTTTTTTGTTAATAGTTGTGTTGTCGGAGTAGACAATATTTGTTTTTTATTTTATTAATTTTTTTGTTTCTTGTGGTTAGGCTCTTCTGTTGTTTACGTGATAGGGTCTTTTGTTGTGCCAGTATAGGGCAACGAAGAAATCATAGTAGCATAATAGTTTTTTAATTTTGATTTTTATTAAATTATTATTAATTTTTTTTTTTTAAATAAATAATTTTTTCTTTCAGTTTGGTTTATTTCTTGTTTTTTTGATTTTCGAGTTTATTTTTATTTTTATTTTTTTTTTTATTTATTTATTTAAAATGGAAATAAATCGGTTGTCCCAAGATGAGCTCGCGTACGAGATGGAGGCACGCGGCCTTCCAATCGGTACGGTCGAAGCCATGAGGAAATCGATTAGGGCGTCGCGTTTGTTAGAGAAAAGAGGGTCGGTAAACCTCTTTCAGGACTACCCCTTCAGTTTCGACGAGTATAAGACGGCGGTCGAGTCGAAACTGGAGGAGGTAGAAAAGTTAATCGCGTCGGTTTCGGGTGGAGGAAAGCCATCGCATGGAGCGAAAGCGATGGCGAAGATTGAATGGTGCCTCTCGCGAATCGGACGGGCGCGACCGGGAAGCGACGGCGAGATGACTCAGCAGATGGAGCTGAAGAGCAAGTTGTTGCTCCATCTCGCCGAACTACAGGAGGTAGTCGGTAGCGAAGAAGCCGATGAGAAGGAAATCGGCTCGGTAGAGCACTCGGGTGCCACTCGTGCGGACCCGATAGCACCCCCGCCCGTGGAGGTACGACGCGTCGTTGAGGAGACAGCCGAGTCTCAGAAGCCGGTGAACTTGTCGAAGTGGGACGTCCACTTCGACGGCGAAAAAGCGGGTATGTCGCTTTTCGCATTTTTAGAACGGATTGAGGAGTTGAGCGAGGCACGCGGTGTGACCCAAGCTCAACTCTTCCGAGGCGCGGTCGATTTATTCGCAGGGAAAGCTCTTTTGTGGTTTAGGTCTGTTAGGAAGACTCTAGGTAGCTGGGAGGAGCTAGTAAGAGAGTTAAAGTTGGAGTTTTTGCACCCCAACTAAGACGATCTCTTACTAGACGAGATTAGGCGAAGGACTCAGGGAGCGAATGAGTCCATCGGTGTTTATGTTGCGGCTATGAAAGTCATGTTTGGTAGACTTCAGGAGCCTTTATCGGAAAAGAGGATGTTAGGATTGCTTAGGTCGAATCTCCTACCATTCTACCAGACCCAGCTGGGACTGGTGACAATAGGGTCGGTTTCCGAACTAGTTGCTTTGGGTAGACAACTAGAGGCAGTTAGGTCATCGGTGGATGCTTTTGTCCCTCCTCCGAGTCATAAGGCCAAAGGTTTGTTGGAACCTGACCTGGCTTATGTCTCGGCTGGTGTAGAGGTCGCGACGGTAGCGCAGCCGGACCATTCAGATAGCTTTAAGCCGGGGTCAAATACCCGATGCTTTAATTGTAGGCGGTTCGGCCACATTTCAGCAGATTGTAAGAAGGGGATAAAGTGCTTCGGGTGCGGTAGACTTGGAGTCATGAAGCGGGACTGCCCGGCGTGTGCAGCGAAGCCGAGTGGCTCCCCGCGTACCCATCGAAGTTCAACTTCCGGTGGTGGGCGAAACCACAACCCCTTCAGGTCAGGGCCTGTGAGAGAGAATAGGTCGGACGAAAGAATAGGGAATTCACGGTCAAGCGATAGGGTTGTCAGGTCGGACAACAGATCGGGAAACGGGAGATAGACCCCTGGGACAGCAGGACAGGCGGTCTAGTAGGGCAAGTTAGTGAACCTGCTAACTCCCAGCTGGCAAAGGTAGGTGTCGAAGTTGAAGAGGTTAGGTTCTCGTTTTCGTTGGTGACGGACGGTCACGACGAACGCCCGTATTTGGATATTAGGATCCATGGTTTTACTTTTAGGGCTTTGTTGGATTCTGGTGCGACCAGAACAGTAGTAGGTCGGCTAGGTTGGCAGAAATTGAGTTCGTTTGGTATTAGGGTGAGTTCAGTTTCGAATTTTTTGAGAGTGACTCTCGCGGATGGAGGTCATATCTCGGTGTTAGGTTCGGTTTTGTTGCCAATCGAGGTGGAGGGCAAGTCGGTTCTCCTGGAATGCCTCATGGTTCCAGAGTTACCTCAGGGCGTAATCCTTGGCATCGATTTTTGGGCCAAGGCGGGTATTATCCCGGATATATCAAAAATGAGGTGGTCGTTTTCTCGGCCGGAACCAGAACCGTTGGTGGCAATAGTGGACCACTCCGAGTTAGGTGATAGGGAATCTAGGGCATTAGGTCAACTAATAGCTGGGGCGTTCCAGGCTATGCCGGAAGGGCTAGGCCGGACCCATTTGGTCGAGCATAAGATCAGGGTAAAAGCAGGAGTTGAACCTGTGAAACAGCGTTATTACCCTGTATCTCCCGTCATACAGTCGCGTATGGACGAGGAGATTAAGGATATGCTTGACAAAGGGGTGATAGAGAAATCACATAGTCCTTGGGCGTCTCCAGTTGTAATGATCAGGAAAAAAGACGGTACATATAGGTTTTGTGTAGATTATAGGGTTTTGAACAAATGTACCGAGAAGGATAGTTACCCCCTTCCATATGTGTCGGCGACCTTAGGTAAGCTAAGGGATGCCAAGTTTCTGTCCAGTCTGGATATTAAGTCCGCGTATTGGCAAATTCCGGTGGAAGAGCAGTCGAGGCCCTTCACCGCATTCACGGTACCAGGTAGAGGACTATTTCAGTTTAAGAGGATGCCATACGGTTTGCATAATGCACCGGCAACTTGGCAGAGATTTATAGATTCAGTCATAGGACCAGAGTTAGAACCTCATGTTTTTGTGTATTTAGACGATATTATCATCGTTACAAATAATTTTGAGAAGCATTTAGAGATTTTGAAGATTGTTTTAGATAGATTAGCTAGTGCAGGACTTAGATTAAATAGGGACAAATGTAATTTTTGTAGGCCTGAATTAAAATATTTGGGCTACGTGGTGGACAAGAACGGTCTACACGTAGACCCCGAGAAGGTAGAGGCGATGCTTCGGATTGAGGTACCGAAGAACGTAAAGCAAGTGAGGTCATTTATAGGAACAGTGTCCTGGTACCGCAGATTTATTAAAGATTTTGCAGAGTTAGTTAGGCCTCTCACCGATTTAACAAAGAAAAATCGAAAGTTCAATTGGACTGAAGATTGTGAAATGAGTTTTAGAGAAGCGAAGGAACGCTTGGTGACAGCTCCGGTTTTGAGTTGCCCGGATTTTGATAGACCTTTCACAATCCAGACAGACGCGTCTGATTTCGGTGTAGGTGCGGTGTTAACGCAGATGTTTGATGACGGTGAGAGGGTGATAGCTTATTTGAGTAGGTCCTTGAACAAAGGAGAGCGAAATTACTCGACGCCGGTGGGCGGTTGAGAAACTGCGACCATATGTGGAGGGCGCAAAGTTTACCGTCGTCACCGATCATTATTCACTTATTTGGTTGAATAAGTTGAAGGATCCGTGTGGTAGGTTAGCTAGGTGGGCTTTGAAACTCCAGCAGTACGATTTTGACATAGTGCATCGGAAAGGCAAGGAACATGTGGTTCCAGATATGCTATCCCGAAGTGTGCCAGTTATTGCTGAGGTGACTACTGCCGATCCTTGGTTGGTGAGGATGATTCGGTTAGTAGAGAAGAAGCCTTTGTCGTATCCAGCGTGGAGAGTTGAAGGTGGCAACCTCTACAAGTTTGTTAGGTCGAGATTTCCTTCTGTTTACGGTGATTCACCAGAGTGGAAAAAAGTAATAGGGCGTGATGGTAGGAATGAAATTTTAAAACAATGTCACGACAATCCATTAGCGGGCCATATGGGCGTGAAAAAGACTTTTGCGCGTGTTTCACAAAAGTTCTACTGGCCAAGGATGAAGTCGGACATTGCGAAATATGTTAGGGCGTGTAAAATTTGTCAGCAGGTGAAACCTGAGAATTCACAGCCAGCTGGGGGTATGATAGAGAGGACCAAGGCAGTCGAGCCTTGGGAAATGATTTGTGTAGATCTGGTAGGGCCTTTAGTGAAGTCGTCACAAGGCTACCAGTATATTTTAACAGTAGTGGACTATTTTTCCAAATTTCCCCTCCTATTTCCTTTGCGTACTGCCACGGCAAAAAGCGTATGCAAACAATTGGAGGATAATGTATTTCTTTTGTTTGGAGTTCCTCGGTCGGTTGTGTGTGACAATGGACCCCAATTTAGGAGTCGAGAGCTTCGGGGCCTCTGCGGTGACTATGGCGTCCAACTCCGGTACACCGCTTACTATCACCCACAGGCTAACCCGGCCGAGAGGATAAACCAGATTATTAAAACAACACTTAGGGCTTATGTATCAGAGAACCAGAGGACATGGGACCAACAGTTAGCGAAGGTAGCATGCTGTATTAGGACAGCGCAACACGAAGTGTTAGGAGCTACGCCATATTTTGTGAATTTCGGTAAGGAAATGGCGGTAGAAGGCAGTAGGGACTTCATAGACAGTTTAGGAGATCAGGAGAAATTAAATTGTCAGGAGCGAGCAAAGAGGCTCGAAGAGATTAGGACCAACATTAGAACTAGGTTGGAGCAGGCGAGTGAGAAGCTCGCGAGGCAGTACAATCTCAGGCGTCGAGATGTACAGTACACGCCTGGAGAGTTAGTGTGGAGGAAGAATTTTATGCTGTCGGATGCAGCGAGTTTTTATGCAGCGAAGTTAGCGCCAAAGTATGTAGGGCCGTTTATTGTTAGGAAGAGAGTGTCACCGTGGACATACACACTGACAGATGACTTAGGCAAAGACAAAGGGACTTGGAACGTTAAGGAGTTGAGGCCATATAGGGATGGATAGGGTACGGTAGGAGATTTCCATTCCCTGACCAAAAGGAAGATTCCTTCCTTTTCGTTGCGGAAGGGGTGGAGTTGTCGCGTACTGGCCGCAACAAAAACTTCTTTTGTGTTTGTTTGTTCATTTCCTTTGTTTTGCCTAATATTCCTTTCACTCCAAGCGTTGGCAGTGGCATCTGTCGGCAAATAATTGTATAATTCAAAGCCATGAAGTGTTGGCACGGTTGTACTCGGTGTGTGCCTACCCAGTGGTATAAGTCTCCAAAAGGAGATGTTCATCAAAACGGTTCCTCCACTAACAAATATTAGGGAAACGGAATGCTTTGCGCGGGTATTCCGTAAAAAGGGGTGTCGCTTTTCTTTTTATATGGCGAGGGGAAAATTATCCCAGTGTACTTGGTGTGCCATGGTGGCGTGCGCTATATAACTCTGTCCCTTTGGGTAATGGGGGCGGCGCCAAATGATTGGGCACCAATTCACACTCGCCTGAGAATTCTGACGGCCGACGCGTAGCTTGCGGCCTGGCTCGTAAGTGCGTGCCGGATCAGATTCTCGTAGTCTTTGAAAGGGTGAACATCCTTTTTGTGCGAGCGTGCGTAATTTTGAGAAAGATTTTTTTTTTGATTAATATATATAGAGATTTATAGTGTTTTGCCAGACGGGGCAGTAGTAAAAGGGCAGTCGGAGCCTGATTTTTGTGTAGAAATAGTTATCCGCGACATAGTTGTGTTGTGTTTCAGTGGCGGAACCGAAGTTTGGCGACATCACCGGAGGAGCACCGAAGTTGGGTACTCACACCCGACCGAGAAACCGATAAGTATCATCTTGTTGATTTATTGTTTTCTTACGTTTTTTTTGTCGTGCCGACAGTGTCGTTCCTCCGTCTTTCCCATACCCATCCTTTTAGCATCCCGCACCCAGAGCCCAGTCATACAGGCGGGTTAAAGTTACCTCCGACAGCACGGAAGTAGTGCGAGTGGGTTCGTAACCAGTTTGGTTGGACCACACCTCGGGTGCGTTTGTTTACTTTGTGTACGTACATATACGTTTAGTTTTGCTCTAGTGTTTAATTATTGTTGTGCGATCTTCGTTTATCTAAGTCAGCGGTGATCATTTTTACTTGGTTTTGTTCTTGCTAGTAGTTGTTGTTCTTGCACTTAGCTGTTGACCCACGCCGTCTTCACTAAGCTAGCCGGTCGCTTTGTTAGCTTTGTCATCTCCTTTTTGTGCGGTAGTTTGTTTTGTTGACGTGTGTGGTTGTTGGTAGGCGCCTGACCAACAGCCACTGTAGGTATACATATGTATGTACGTATGTACATACGCACATACATATTGTTAATTATAAAAAGTGGAGGTGACAAATTGGCGCCCAACGTGGGGCCCGAATATTTAAAGATTAAAAAAATATTTTGCAGAATAGGTTGCGTTGTGAAAAACTGTTTCGAGTGGCGTTTTGTACTGTTGGTTTTTGTTGTAAATAATATTAACAATTTTCTATTTTTCTTGGTCATTATTAGTAGGGCATTGCAAGCAGGAGTAAAGAAAGATTGGGAGCCGAACCCAGGCCCAGAGGAACATTAATTAGTGTTGCGTTATTTCAAAGGAATTTGGTGAGTCCGTTCCGTTTTAGTAAATTTACAATTTGTTTGTTCGTTGCGGTTTATTGTATTGGAGTGTTTTATACTAGTGGAAAAAATTGTACGTCAAGTGGGTAGTGACTGGTCCAGAAGTAACCAGTAGTAGTCCTGCCCAAAATTAGGTTGTGTTTTTTTGTTTTTTTTTGTTAATTAAGGATTTTTGTTGTTTTTTTTAATTGTTTTAGATTGAAAACTTTTTTTTTAATAAAAAAAAAAAAAATTTTGTTTTTTTTTTGTTAATAGTTGTGTTGTCGGAGTAGACAATATTTGTTTTTTATTTTATTAATTTTTTTGTTTCTTGTGGTTAGGCTCATCTGTTGTTTACGTGATAGGGTCTTTTGTTGTGCCAGTATAGGGCAACGAAGAAATCATAGTAGCATAATAGTTTTTTAATTTTGATTTTTATTAAATTATTATTAATTTTTTTTTTTAAATAAATAATTTTTTCTTTCAGTTTGGTTTATTTCTTGTTTTTTTGATTTTCGAGTTTATTTTTATTTTTATTTTTTTTTTTATTTATTTATTTAAAATGGAAATAAATCGGTTGTCCCAAGATGAGCTCGCGTACGAGATGGAGGCACGCGGCCTTCCAATCGGTACGGTCGAAGCCATGAGGAAATCGATTAGGGCGTCGCGTTTGTTAGAGAAAAGAGGGTCGGTAAACCTCTTTCAGGACTACCCCTTCAGTTTCGACGAGTATAAGACGGCGGTCGAGTCGAAACTGGAGGAGGTAGAAAAGTTAATCGCGTCGGTTTCGGGTGGAGGAAAGCCATCGCATGGAGCGAAAGCGATGGCGAAGATTGAATGGTGCCTCTCGCGAATCGGACGGGCGCGACCGGGAAGCGACGGCGAGATGACTCAGCAGATGGAGCTGAAGAGCAAGTTGTTGCTCCATCTCGCCGAACTACAGGAGGTAGTCGGTAGCGAAGAAGCCGATGAGAAGGAAATCGGCTCGGTAGAGCACTCGGGTGCCACTCGTGCGGACCCGATAGCACCCCCGCCCGTGGAGGTACGACGCGTCGTTGAGGAGACAGCCGAGTCTCAGAAGCCGGTGAACTTGTCGAAGTGGGACGTCCACTTCGACGGCGAAAAAGCGGGTATGTCGCTTTTCGCATTTTTAGAACGGATTGAGGAGTTGAGCGAGGCACGCGGTGTGACCCAAGCTCAACTCTTCCGAGGCGCGGTCGATTTATTCGCAGGGAAAGCTCTTTTGTGGTTTAGGTCTGTTAGGAAGACTCTAGGTAGCTGGGAGGAGCTAGTAAGAGAGTTAAAGTTGGAGTTTTTGCACCCCACCTACGACGATCTCTTACTAGACGAGATTAGGCGAAGGACTCAGGGAGCGAATGAGTCCATCGGTGTTTATGTTGCGGCTATGAAAGTCATGTTTGGTAGACTTCAGGAGCCTTTATCGGAAAAGAGGATGTTAGGATTGCTTAGGTCGAATCTCCTACCATTCTACCAGACCCAGCTGGGACTGGTGACAATAGGGTCGGTTTCCGAACTAGTTGCTTTGGGTAGACAACTAGAGGCAGTTAGGTCATCGGTGGATGCTTTTGTCCCTCCTCCGAGTCATAAGGCCAAAGGTTTGTTGGAACCTGACCTGGCTTATGTCTCGGCTGGTGTAGAGGTCGCGGCGGTAGCGCAGCCGGACCATTCAGATAGCTTTAAGCCGGGGTCAAATACCCGATGCTTTAATTTTAGGCGGTTCGGCCACATTTCAGCAGATTGTAAGAAGGGGATAAAGTGCTTCGGGTGCGGTAGACTTGGAGTCATGAAGCGGGACTGCCCGGCGTGTGCAGCGAAGCCGAGTGGCTCCCCGCGTACCCATCGAAGTTCAACTTCCGGTGGTGGGCGAAACCACAACCCCTTCAGGTCAGGGCCTGTGAGAGAGAATAGGTCGGACGAAAGAATAGGGAATTCACGGTCAAGCGATAGGGTTGTCAGGTCGGACAACAGATCGGGAAACGGGAGATAGACCCCTGGGACAGCAGGACAGGCGGTCTAGTAGGGCAAGTTAGTGAACCTGCTAACTCCCAGCTGGCAAAGGTAGGTGTCGAAGTTGAAGAGGTTAGGTTGGCGTTTTCGTTGGTGACGGACGGTCACGACGAACGCCCGTATTTGGATATTAGGATCCATGGTTTTACTTTTAGGGCTTTGTTGGATTCTGGTGCGACCAGAACAGTAGTAGGTCGGCTAGGTTGGCAGAAATTGAGTTCGTTTGGTATTAGGGTGAGTTCAATTTCGAATTTTTTGAGAGTGACTCTCGCGGATGGAGGTCATATCTCGGTGTTAGGTTCGGTTTTGTTGCCAATCGAGGTGGAGGGCAAGTCGGTTCTCCTGGAATGCCTCATGGTTCCAGAGTTACCTCAGGGCGTAATCCTTGGCATCGATTTTTGGGCCAAGGCGGGTATTATCCCGGATATATCAAAAATGAGGTGGTCGTTTTCTCGGCCGGAACCAGAACCGTTGGTGGCAATAGTGGACCACTCCGAGTTAGGTGATAGGGAATCTAGGGCATTAGGTCAACTAATAGCTGGGGCGTTCCAGGCTATGCCGGAAGGGCTAGGCCGGACCCATTTGGTCGAGCATAAGATCAGGGTAAAAGCAGGAGTTGAACCTGTGAAACAGCGTTATTACCCTGTATCTCCCGTCATACAGTCGCGTATGGACGAGGAGATTAAGGATATGCTTGACAAAGGGGTGATAGAGAAATCACATAGTCCTTGGGCGTCTCCAGTTGTAATGATCAGGAAAAAAGACGGTACATATAGGTTTTGTGTAGATTATAGGGTTTTGAACAAATGTACCGAGAAGGATAGTTACCCCCTTCCATATGTGTCGGCGACCTTAGGTAAGCTAAGGGATGCCAAGTTTCTGTCCAGTCTGGATATTAAGTCCGCGTATTGGCAAATTCCGGTGGAAGAGCAGTCGAGGCCCTTCACCGCATTCACGGTACCAGGTAGAGGACTATTTCAGTTTAAGAGGATGCCATACGGTTTGCATAATGCACCGGCAACTTGGCAGAGATTTATAGATTCAGTCATAGGACCAGAGTTAGAACCTCATGTTTTTGTGTATTTAGACGATATTATCATCGTTACAAATAATTTTGAGAAGCATTTAGAGATTTTGAAGATTGTTTTAGATAGATTAGCTAGTGCAGGACTTAGATTAAATAGGGACAAATGTAATTTTTGTAGGCCTGAATTAAAATATTTGGGCTACGTGGTGGACAAGAACGGTCTACACGTAGACCCCGAGAAGGTAGAGGCGATGCTTCGGATTGAGGTACCGAAGAACGTAAAGCAAGTGAGGTCATTTATAGGAACAGTGTCCTGGTACCGCAGATTTATTAAAGATTTTGCAGAGTTAGTTAGGCCTCTCACCGATTTAACAAAGAAAAATCGAAAGTTCAATTGGACTGAAGATTGTGAAATGAGTTTTAGAGAAGCGAAGGAACGCTTGGTGACAGCTCCGGTCTTGAGTTGCCCGGATTTTGATAGACCTTTCACAATCCAGACAGACGCGTCTGATTTCGGTGTAGGTGCGGTGTTAACGCAGATGTTTGATGACGGTGAGAGGGTGATAGCTTATTTGAGTAGGTCCTTGAACAAAGGAGAGCGAAATTACTCGACGACCGAAAAGGAGTGTCTAGCGGTTCTGTGGGCGGTTGAGAAACTGCGACCATATGTGGAGGGCGCAAAGTTTACCGTCGTCACCGATCATTATTCACTTATTTGGTTGAATAAGTTGAAGGATCCGTGTGGTAGGTTAGCTAGGTGGGCTTTGAAACTCCAGCAGTACGATTTTGACATAGTGCATCGGAAAGGCAAGGAACATGTGGTTCCAGATATGCTATCCCGAAGTGTGCCAGTTATTGCTGAGGTGACTACTGCCGATCATTGGTTGGTGAGGATGATTCGGTTAGTAGAGAAGAAGCCTTTGTCGTATCCAGCGTGGAGAGTTGAAGGTGGCAACCTCTACAAGTTTGTTAGGTCGAGATTTCCTTCTGTTTACGGTGATTCACCAGAGTGGAAAAAAGTAATAGGGCGTGATGGTAGGAATGAAATTTTAAAACAATGTCACGACAATCCATTAGCGGGCCATATGGGCGTGAAAAAGACTTTTGCGCGTGTTTCACAAAAGTTCTACTGGCCAAGGATGAAGTCGGACATTGCGAAATATGTTAGGGCGTGTAAAATTTGTCAGCAGGTGAAACCTGAGAATTCACAGCCAGCTGGGGGTATGATAGAGAGGACCAAGGCAGTCGAGCCTTGGGAAATGATTTGTGTAGATCTGGTAGGGCCTTTAGTGAAGTCGTCACAAGGCTACCAGTATATTTTAACAGTAGTGGACTATTTTTCCAAATTTCCCCTCCTATTTCCTTTGCGTACTGCCACGGCAAAAAGCGTATGCAAACAATTGGAGGATAATGTATTTCTTTTGTTTGGAGTTCCTCGGTCGGTTGTGTGTGACAATGGACCCCAATTTAGGAGTCGAGAGCTTCGGGGCCTCTGCGGTGACTATGGCGTCCAACTCCGGTACACCGCACACTATCACCCACAGGCTAACCCGGCCGAGAGGATAAACCAGATTATTAAAACAACACTTAGGGCTTATGTATCAGAGAACCAGAGGACATGGGACCAACAGTTAGCGAAGGTAGCATGCTGTATTAGGACAGCGCAACACGAAGTGTTAGGAGCTACGCCATATTTTGTGAATTTCGGTAAGGAAATGGCCGTAGAAGGCAGTAGGGACTTCATAGACAGTTTAGGAGATCAGGAGAAATTAAATTGTCAGGAGCGAGCAAAGAGGCTCGAAGAGATTAGGACCAACATTAGAACTAGGTTGGAGCAGGCGAGTGAGAAGCTCGCGAGGCAGTACAATCTCAGGCGTCGAGATGTACAGTACATGCCTGGAGAGTTAGTGTGGAGGAAGAATTTTATGCTGTCGGATGCAGCGAGTTTTTATGCAGCGAAGTTAGCGCCAAAGTATGTAGGGCCGTTTATTGTTAGGAAGAGAGTGTCACCGTGGACATACACACTGACAGATGACTTAGGCAAAGACAAAGGGACTTGGAACGTTAAGGAGTTGAGGCCATATAGGGATGGATAGGCTACGGTAGGAGATTTCCATTCCCTGACCAAAAGGAAGATTCCTTCCTTTTCGTTGCGGAAGGGGTGGAGTTGTCGCGTACTGGCCGCAACAAAAACTTCTTTTGTGTTTGTTTGTTCATTTCCTTTGTTTTGCCTAATATTCCTTTCACTCCAAGCGTTGGCAGTGGCATCTGTCGGCAAATAATTGTATAATTCAAAGCCATGAAGTGTTGGCACGGTTGTACTCGGTGTGTGCCTACCCAGTGGTATAAGTCTCCAAAAGGAGATGTTCATCAAAACGGTTCCTCCACTAACAAATATTAGGGAAACGGAATGCTTTGCGCGGGTATTCCGTAAAAAGGGGTGTCGCTTTTCTTTTTATATGGCGAGGGGAAAATTATCCCAGTGTACTTGGTGTGCCATGGTGGCGTGCGCTATATAACTCTGTCCCTTTGGGTAATGGGGGCGGCGCCAAATGATTGGGCACCAATACACACTCGCCTGAGAATTCTGACGGCCGACGCGTAGCTTGCGGCCTGGCTCGTAAGTGCGTGCCGGATCAGATTCTCGTAGTCTTTGAAAGGGTGAACATCCTTTTTGTGCGAGCGTGCGTAATTTTGAGAAAGATTTTTTTTTTGATTAATATATATAGAGATTTATAGTGTTTTGCCAGACGGGGCAGTAGTAAAAGGGCAGTCGGAGCCTGATTTTTGTGTAGAAATAGTTATCCGCGACATAGTTGTGTTGTGTTTCAGTGGCGGAACCGAAGTTTGGCGACATCACCGGAGGAGCACCGAAGTTGGGTACTCACACCCGACCGAGAAACCGATAAGTATCATCTTGTTGATTTATTGTTTTCTTAAGTTTTTTTTGTCGTGCCGACAGTGTCGTTCCTCCGTCTTTCCCATACCCATCCTTTTAGCATCCCGCACCCAGAGCCCAGTCATACAGGCGGGTTAAAGTTACCTCCGGCAGCACGGAAGTAGTGCGAGTGGGTTCGTAACCAGTTTGGTTGGACCACACCTCGGGTGCACCCCAAAAAAACATTTTGTTTACTTTGTGTACGTACATATACGTTTAGTTTTGCTCTAGTGTTTAATTATTGTTGTGCGATCTTCGTTTATCTAAGTCAGCGGTGATCATTTTTACTTGGTTTTGTTCTTGCTAGTAGTTGTTGTTCTTGCACTAAGCTGTTGACCCACGCCGTCTTCACTAAGCTAGCCGGTCGCTTTGTTAGCTTTGTCATCTCCTTTTTGTGCGGTAGTTTGTTTTGTTGACGTGTGTGGTTGTTGGTAGGCGCCTGACCAACAGCCACTGTAGGTATACATATGTATGTACGTATGTACATACGCACATACATATTGTTAATTATAAAAAGTGGAGGTGACAGCAGGTAATGGTCTAGCTGCAGATAGCTGACTGCTTCTAATTATCTGATTTTGTACAATGATGGTGGAATTGTTATGGTGACTCAGGAAGGTTCCTTGAAGTGTCATAGATCTATTGTCTATTGTTACTTCTCCCTTGTAATCGTTAAGTAACAGAATGTTGGATGTAATTTCTTCTATGGTTGGCAAATGTTGGTTGTTGTTGGTGGTGCATGTTGATGGCAAGCTTTTTATTAACTTAGGAATACAAATAGAACTAGTGATATTGACAAAATTTGATGACTTACAAATAGATATTCCATTAAAACTAGTACAATCATCCTTAATTCCTAATATTTCATCTTTACATAATATTATGGTTCCAATTTCTAACTTAATGCTAATATTTTTTATTTTTACAGGCTTTAACAATATTTTATGACAGTTTCCTTTTTCTGTTAATGGTAATGATACAATGTATAACAATGTTGATTGATTTGAAGCAATTTTTACATTACTAAATTCTAAACCTTCTATTAGATTGATGAAAGGCATTTTTTGTTCTTCAAAAATATTTCTCGTAAGATTGACTTCAAAAGTTGATAAAATGAATGAGTTGATAATGCCTGCTTTGGCCCATTGTATTGAGTAATCTATCTGAATTAATTCTTCTTTGATAACTTTCAATTTACGTTCTATATTTTTTATTATTTCTTTTTTTGCAATTTCACTTGAGTGAACTGTATTTAGAAGAGTATTGGTAATCTTTGAAATTTCATTTAACCGGTCAATTGTTAATCTATTGATTACTACCTGCTTGTCATTATTAGCCAATCAGTTCTTATTCTGGTCGGATATCAGTTGAAAATCGTCATGATCAGGTGAGCCTGCTAACCACTTCCAAGCAGTCCCAAGAATATTCAATGATCGTTTTTGTCTAGGTTTAAGTCTATAAAGTATGGACTTTAGCAGGTCGATATCATGTTTAAGAAAGGGATAAGCATTGTCCTTAGGTGTTATGTATTTTTTTGTTGTTGCTTCTATGTCAGTAATTGCGTCGAGGTTAATAGAATGTATCAGTTTGAATGTACCGGTTTGAAGAAGGGCTATTCCCATATCGACTGCGATTATTTGGGAATTGCTGTAATCCAAAATTTGTGTCTCGCAATGACAAGACATTAATAATTTTATTATCAAAAGTATTTGTCCTATAAAAATTGTAATCTTTGTCCTGTAAAGGTAAAAATGTTATTTGTATTTTTTATTTAATTTCGTATCCTACTCTTATGAATAAATTGTCCCTTCTCTGTCAGGACTGTACTATTCCTATCTTCCTTAACTATTTCTTTACCATAAGGTTTACTTAACTTAGTACCTAATCTTCTTTTTTTTTAACGTAAATAATTTGTCCTGGGAGATATGTTTTGGTGGCTTGTCTGGTTTTGTTATGGTAATCAATATCCTTCCTTTGCTTTGCTGCTAATTTTTGTAAATTATCTTGTCTAGTTTTTTCAATATCTTCAGGAGTAAATGTTACGTTTCTACTAAAAAATATGTCAACTGGTTTTTTCCGAGTGACGGAGTGGATTGTATGGTTATACTCTGCTCTTTCTAATAATTCATCGAAATTTCTATGCCCTCCGTTTTCTTTGATACAGCGCATTATTTCTGTTAACGTGGAGTGGAATCTCTCCACTTGTCCATTAGCTTGACTTTTGTAAGGAGGAGTGGTGTAAACTTCTATTCGTAGTTCATCTTTTAACATGAATTTGGTTGAGGCTGAGTTAAAAGCTGGTTCATTGTCCATTACTATTAATATTGGTACCCCAAAGAAAAATATTATGTCCCTTAATGGTCCCCTAACGTCTTCTATTGCTCTACTTTTTAATATTTTTGCTAAAGCATATTTGCTAAATTTGTCCAATGCAGTTAAGATTATTTTTCCTTCAGTTAGATAAATATCGATATGTACTGTATGTCCTGGGAATGTGGGTAATGGGGTTTGTGCTAAAACTGGTTGATTCGGGTGTCTTTCGTATTTATTCTCTTTGCATATAGCACAATTTGTTATTATTCGTTTTATTTTATTTGCCATACCGGGAAAGTAAAATTTTTCAAGAATTTGTGCTTTATTTTCTATCGCATTTCTATGGGCTCTTGAATGCTCTTCTACTATTATATTTTCCTGTTCATGTTCACAATTAATATCTTCTACAAGTTTTTGCGTGTATCTGCATTTGTAGTTACTAAAGTGTTGAGGGTAGATATTTTGAATAATACCCATGGTTCTTTCATCAGTATGAATTCCATTAACAACGGAGGGATTTAAGTACCTTTTAAAAAATGCTATGATATTTTGTTCATTATAGTTGGGTTCACAAATTATGTGTCGATGCACTGTTGGATAAACTATTTTAAATTGGTAAGAGGATATTTCTTCTTGTTTAAGAAAAATTTGATTCTTAAAGACATTTATCGGTACTTCTGTACAGGGTATTAAGTTATGGCTTGAACTATGGTACAATATCATCGCTATGGATGGTGGGAGTAAGTGAATTTACTTCAGGTGATATCCTTGATAGCGCATCGGCTACAACATTTGACTTTCCGGGTTGGTAAATTAATTCATGATTACATTCCTCAAGTATCGCTTTCCATCGCTTCATCTTACTATTGGCATTTTTAGTGCTAAGGGCATAGGTAAGCGGTTGGTGATCGGTTATTATTTTTACTTTCTTTGACCCATACAAATAACTTCGTTTAAAGCCCAAATTATTGATAGCATTTGCTTTTCATTTGTAGCGTAATTTAAAGGAAATTGGTTTATTATCCTGTGGCAATACACCACCTATTGCATAATCGGAGGCGTCAGTAGTTAGCACGAAATCTTTTTCGAAGTTTGCATGTGAAAGGACTATGTCCTTGGATATCAACGTATTTTTAATTTTATTGAATGCTTTTAATGCATCTCCATTTAGTAATATTTCCATTTTTTTAGATTTATTTTTGGGAACGTTTCCCGCTTCTCCTCGAAGTAGTGTCGTCAGAGGCTTTGGTAACTTAGAATAATCCTGAATAAATCTTCTATAATATCCTGACATTCCTAGAAAAGACCTTAATTCTTTTATGTTACGGGGGACTGGAAATTGAGCTATAGCTTCTACTTTTTTGGGGTTTGTTTTTATTCCTTCAGAGCTGATTACATATCCTAGAAATTCTACTTCCTTCTTTGAGAATTCGCATTTATCTAGTTGTATTTTCATGTTAGCCTTTTCTAAAGTTTGGAAAACCATTTCTAGGTTTTTTAAGTGTTCTTCTTCATTCTTCCCAAATATTATGACATCGTCAATGTATACGTAACAACGAATTCCTATATGTTGGCGAAGGATATCGTCTAAAGCTCTATGAAAGGTGGAAGGAGCGTTTTTAAGTCTAAAGGGTAATCGTAAGTATTCATATTTCCCATTATTTACGGAAAATGCCGTTTTCTCTATATCTACTTCACGAAGTGGTATTTGATGAAAACCACTTTTTAGTTCTATTACCGTAAATAATTTATTATGGCCTAGATTCGAAAGAACTTCATTGATCTCCGGAATCGGATATCTGTCCGGTACAGTTATTGAATTTAATTTTCTGTAGTCGATAACCATTCGATACTTCTTTTCGCCAGAAGCATCCATTTTCTTATCGACTATCCACACAGGAGAGTTATAAGGGGATTTTGATTGTCTTATTATCCCATTAGAGAGGAGCTCCTCGATTTGCCGTTCGATTTCTTCTTTTAGAGCCATAGGGTAAGGATATGGCCTGGAATATAGAGGATTTTCATTAACTGTCCTAATTTCTCCCTTTACCCTTGTGGTGTAGGTGAGCTTTTCGTCGGGGTCAGCGAATAAATTGGGGCATTTCTTAATAATTTTATTTATTTTATGTCTTTGTTCGCTGGAGAGATGGGGTAGTTCTAATTCGGCATTGTTTACTTCCTGTGACGGTCGTTGTTTTAATTGAACTTTTATATTGGGATAAATAGTCATAATGTTTTTATCGGCATGGATAATGGCTTGAAGTTATTTTAGGGTATCATTGGAACGATTTCAAAGTTGGCAAGATGAAAAATTTTATTTTTCCTACGCTAGGTCCAAATATATCTACAAAAGTATGATGGGTAACTTCGATGGTTCCAGCAACTGATTTAACTTTAAATGATATTTCATTTGGGATAGGATTTCTGATTCTAGTAGATTGAATATAATTTTTATTAGATCCTGTGTCTATAAGAAAGTCTAAGGCGTCTCCACTCTTCGCTATAAATTCATAATAGGGTAGTGAAGACGGCGTTAGTCTAAAAAATGGATATGGTCAGATTCATAGCTGTTTTGTTCGTCCTGTTGTTGTTCATGGTTGTTTGAAAAAATTTGATTTGGGTCTGGTTGTATTTGGTAATCGGAATTCGGTTCTGTCTCCGAATAGAAATTTCTTTGCATTTTATTCGGTGGTTGAAATTGTGAAGCTTTCTTCGTCGTTTCTGTGTATTGTAATTGTTGTTAGGTCTGTTTTGGTAATTGATATTCCTTGTGTGTATGGAACTGTCCACTTCCATAGGCACAGGCGGTTTTGGAGGTAAATTTGGTCTATTGTTGTGTTGATTGCCGAATCTTGGAGGATTCGCGCCAAATCTTTGGTTATGTTGGGGATAATTATAATTGTAGTTATTGGGCGAAGTAAACTGTTGTTGAGCACGATAATTTTGAAATGAATGGGTATTTTGGGGGTAACGATTATATGGTTGATTGAATGAATTCCTTAAAGGGGGATGTTGTCTAATTTCTGGCATAAATGCAATGCTTGGGGTAAGGATGTTGGTTCTCTTATACTTAACAAACGGGGTAAGCCTCCATTAAGTCCCCGGATGAAGGTATCTAGAGCCTTTTCGCGATATGATTGTGTCATGGCTCTAATCGACTCTTCGTTTATATCGAGACATACAATTTTGTCTAATATTAGTGACAAGTGTTGGTAGACTTTTTGATAAAAAGTGGGGATATTGTCTTGGCGTTGGGCTAGAGTAGTCAGTTGGTATTCAAGTGTACCAATGTCACGTTTGTCTGAATAGTGTAGCATCAGACATTTTTTAATTTGGGTCCAGTCTAGTGGAGTTCGATAGGACTCGAGGGCTGTGTCGGCCTCACCGACTATCTTGTGTCTTATTGTGTGTAGGATTGCAAAATATCTTGGGGTATTTCGGAAGTTGCTTTTTATAGTATTTAAATCTTTAATAATAATTTATTTTTTTTTTAAATATGTTCACTTCTCCTTTTAATATTTTACGTTATTGTTAAAATTTCTTTTTATAATGCTTAAATTTTTAATAAGAATTCAAAATACACTTGGTTCACTAAGTCTTCCTCCATTTTTTATATAATTATACAATAGTTTAAAAATTCCTTTCTTCAATCAATATTATTAGAAAAATTTGTTTACTCATTTTTTACTTACTTGTTAAAATTTCTTTTTATAGTATTTAAATCTTTAATAATAACTTTTTTTTAAATATGTTCACTTCTCCTTTTAATATTTTACGTTATTGTTAAAATTTCTTTTTATAAAAATACACTTAAATTTTTAGGAATAATCAAAAGAAAAAGTTTACTTATTTTCTAATAATAATTCTTACTCTAAATTCTTCCAGTCTTCTGGCCAGCGCTGGGGATTTGCGGTGTTGGTGGATTTGGAATAGTCCTTTTCCAAATTATACTGAGGGTCCTTGTCCACACTGTTGAGCGATCCTCCTGCCTCAAAGTGTCCGGTCGTTCCCGCGTTGGGTCTTACTTTTTATTTTCAGACCTTTTACACTCGCGGTACCCTACTTTTTGATTTTCGGGTTTTTTATCTCTCGCGGTACCTTACTTTTTAGTTTTCAGGTTTTTATCACTTTGCCGACGCGCTGGCCCCACGTTGGGCGCCAGTTAATTTTTATTTCATGGGGAAATCGAAAAAAATATTTTCTCGTGCTATGCACGTCTTCTTTTATTGAAGTCCAAAATTCAACTTAAACTAACATTACATATTTCTCTTAAGCTAAGCTTGCCATATCCGTTTCTCACATGCACTTGATACGTGAATTACCTGCATTTTAGAGTTGCGCAATATGATATGCTAACTTCTTAGACATATCATCAGCGGAATTTATACTGCGCTTGGGAACGTCATTTACAGCGTCTGTACTGTTCACTTACATATTGATATTAGTAAAAATGAAGGTGACAACGACTTATTCATTGTTCGATTTACTTGAAAGAGGTTACGATTTGGTGATCATCGTCAATGTACGAATGACAGACGAAAGGGACAGACAGAGAGGTGCCGAAATTAAGAGTTCAATTTCAAATAGTCCTGGACCATTTATAACATTGCCCGACGCAGATTTCATGTTTATTCAAATTGAATTCATAGCAAATAGTAATAAACAATTTAAATGCGGCACTAGATGAGCCCCCTTTATCCTATCGAAAGACCCACTGCCAACAACCTGACTGCACTATATCAGTGTGGCTTTAGACCAGGTAAATCAATTATTGAACTGGTATTTACCATGAGCTTTATCTTGGAAAAGACCCCTAAGAAAATAATCCTTCTTTTCATTGATTTAAAAGATGCTTGCACGATAAGGAGCTACCTCTATGTCACTATGTTTCAATACGGTATCCCCGCAAAAGTCACATGGTTATTTAGCTGACGTTGAGTAACGGAAGAAGCTTCGTCAGAATCAGGAATTACCTCTCCAAACCGTTCGATACCAAACGAGGTTTGAGACAAGGTGATTCCCTATCAAATTCTTATTGCTGGAGAAAATAATACGAGCTGCCGAGCTGAATAGAGAAGGTACAATCTGCTATAAGAGTGTACAGCTTCTGGCGTACGCTGATGATATTGACATTATTGTCCTCAACAACCACGTCGTGAGTTCTGCTTTCTCCAGACTTGATAAGAAAGCGCAGGATATGGGTGTGGTAGTGAACGAGTGCATGACAAAATATCTCGAGGCATTGCATTCGCTACTCGGCTCCCAAGTCACTGTTGGCAGTCTTAGCTTTGAAGTTGAAGATAACTTCGCCTATCTTAGAACTAGTATTAACACCAACAACAATGTCAGTCTGGAAATCCAGCGTAACAGGTGCTACTTTGGCTTGAGTAGGCAATTGAAATTTGAAGTCCTCTCTCGACGAACAAACACAAAACTCTATAAAACCCTCATCGTTTTCAGCCTGCTTCATGGTGCGGAGGCATGGAAAAATATAACATCTGATGAGTCGGCGTTAGAAGTTTTCGAGAGAAAGACTTCGCGTAAGTTTTATGTTCCTCCGAGGGATCGGCGAATATGACGGCCGATGTAACGATGAGCTGCATAAAAATACACCAGCCTGGCAAGTTTTCAATGCAGTAGAGAAAAACAAGGCTGTACGTGGTGCAATGTCGATATCGCGGCTATAATAGCGTAAGCGGTCTTGTGGTCCCCATTTTTATGGATTGGGCAGAGTACACTTTAATTTCAATCGTTGGACAAGCTTTTGTCTGACCACATTCCGCAACGAAGTTTATGCATGCACCTTTTGAACGCTTCACCACCATGTTTTAATAGCTCGGCCGGTAGTACTCCAGATCCAGTCGTTTTGTTGTTCTTTAAAAGAGGCCCGAGAAAACTAAAAGAAGTAATTTTTTTCCTATGGTGCACAAACACTAATTTGGTTTTATTCACTTGTTATTTCATGAATAAAGATAGTTTTATAATAACGGAAAGAAGGATAGCCGCGTGAAAGCAGACACGGAAGAATGTGAAACCGGTTGTTGGCGCGCACGGCGTTTACAATAATGTTTAGGTTACAAGCTCAAACATCCTGCCTGCCCTGCATGGTATGATGTGCCTTTGATGTGCACCAAACAGTTGCCAAAGTACCCTTGCGCGTTGGCCACTGCGATGCGCTGAGGAGGACGCATTGCACCGAAGACGGGCAATTGCGCAGGGCGCAGTAGCAATGACACAGCCGACACCCGTTGCCATTGGTGTGCTTCGTCTGGAAATGGAAGAAAAATGGAACAATCGGTAGTTGACATATGTAAGCAGGTGTATAGGATTGAGAGGGGCGTGATAATCCAGTTTTGCGTGCGGAGGTCCACGACACGGTTGTGATTATCAGGCCCACGATGAACATTTTTGATTCGGCCGAGACGCCACTCGGTCGGCGGAAGACCGTCGTTTCGGATTACGGCGCAGTCGCCTACTTGAGACTCCTTCTGTGGAGATTTCCACTTATACCTGTTTTGCAGATCTTTGAGGTACTCCTCTTTCCAGCGGCGACTGAATTGATGGTGAAGTGCTTTGACTTTCTCCCATCGATTAATTAACGAGAGGGTTTCTGCATTTTGCTCGGGAATGGCTAATAGCGGAGCGCCTTGAATGAAATGACCCGGAGTTAGTGTGAAATCAGTTGGGTCCTGTGAGTACAGCCTCAATTCGAATTAAGAGTGTCGTGAACTCTTCAAAGGTAAATTTGTGGAATGCAGCGGTTTTCTTGAAATGATTGTTCTTTTTACTGCGGGTTCTCACAGGCCGCCCATATGTGGGGCGCTGGGTGGTATATATTGTCAATTGATGCCTTGGGGAGCATATATATATATAATTGGCACTTTGTAACTGCTGAAGCGATTTTTGGCCGAGCTCCTCCTCCAATTTGTGGTTTTTGCGTCTTGATGTTTTTCCAACAAATGGAGGGACCTACAGTTTATACTAAGCCGCCTCCGAACGGCTGATGGTTTTTTTACGAGGAGCCTTTTATTTCATGTCCGAAATACACTCGGAGGGGTGGACATTCCCTGCCGAGGGGCGACCGCAATTAGAAAATTTAACTTAATTTTTCATTTAAATTAATTTTCCATAACTTTTGGATGTTGCTGGCACTGGGATATGAACCCGAGCCTTCCGAATGTCAGTACGCAATGCTAACCACTCGGCTATCGCGGGAGCATACTTCTGGATAATGTCTGCTGAACATTTGTTGAGGAATTTGAGGAATTAGCTAAGTTGCTCACTGTTCTCCGATGAACGTTTTTCCATTGTCACTCATCATTTTGGCGGGATATTCTCCTCGCCTGAATACAAATCAGGCGAATGCTGCTGTAAATGCCTTCGTGGTAAGATCAGAGCATAACTCACCCTTTGATGAGTGTAGTGAATCTCAGAACTGATGCCTTTATTAAAAACGGCCCGGCAAAGTCCACTCCAGTTATAGAAAAAGGTAGGGACATTGAGCACCCCTCAGGGAGTAGAGCGGCCATTAGCTGGGAACGCGTTTGTTGCTTGTATAAAGTGCAAGCTTTGCATTGAAAAAGCAGTTTTTTATTAAAGGCTTTAGCTTCGGTATGAAGTATTCTCGCCTGACCATTTAAAGCATGAGGCGCGTTTCTGCATGGAGAAGCAGTGCGTGTAGGAACTTGAAATATAATTGACAAAATCTGGATACATTTGGGATGATGATTGGGTGCCGCTCATTATAGCTGAGTATTGCATGCCCTAGTCTGCCATTGACGCGGAGAAGTCCGTTTTTATCCAGAAATGGATTCAGGTTGAATAGTGAACTTTTTTTTGTCAATTGGCTTTTTGTTTTGTAACGCACCTCTTTCGCTAGGAAAATAGCGAGATTACGATACTTTGATAGACGCTGCTTTGCGAATTGGCATTCAGCATTGGTTAGATGTGGCATGGTGGTTATTGGTTGCATTTTTGATTTATTCTGGACATTGTTCACGAAACGGGTTCTTGTTCGAGCGCATGAAAGGCCTCAATTTTACGCTTTTCTGGCGGAGAGCTACTGCGTGCCTTTGAATTAGGCCAAGAGTCGATGAAGTGTATGAGCCACTTTGGTCTGTGCCGCCAGAGAGAATTTGGGGCTAAGTCTTGGGGTTTGCAACTACGTGTGCCGAAATCATCGGGGCCCCATACTCCGCTTGGGACATATTCCCGAACTGTGCACGGTGGGTTTTCGAGCCATGCCAGTACTAATTCAGAGTCTGACCATAAAAATGTGTTGCACGCTTCTAAGCCTAGCTGGTTTTGGACAATTGAAGTCAGTTTTGCTAGTAGGACTGCTCAACACAGCTCTAAGCGAGGAAGACTTATCGTTTTCAACAGTGCAACTTTGCTTTTTGCAACCTGTAGGTTGGATTGTTGCACAGAAGGCTTTTTTCGAGGCGTAACAGAAGCCATGGATTTGGGTGTCCTGCGCCGGAGTAAAATTGAGCCATCGAGGAATTTCGATGTCGGTTTTGAATAAACTGTTGCTATTTGACAAATGAAGTGGGCTTTGCGCATTCATCCCAATCGGTGCCATTGAGTCAAAGTACTTGGAGCAGAATTTTTGCTCTTATCATAACTGGCGATAGCCATTCTGCCGGGTCAAAAAGTTTTGCGACCGACGACAGAATTTGCCGTTTTGTTGCAGCTGTAGTTGCTGAAATTGGCAGGCTGGTGTATAAGAACCTGTCCGTTAATGCGTTCCATCGGATACCAAGAGTTTTGGTGGTGCAAGTATCTTCGAATTTCAAGAAATTGGAGTCGAGAAGGTCTTCTCTCGGGAATTTTTATTGTATTGTCGGGTTATTGGACGTTAATTTAGAATAAGAATAAAGCCAGCTGACTTTAGGGCTTTGATCACTTGGAGGAGTAAATTGGTGGCATTGTCAATATCATGACTTCCGGACAGGACATCATCAACATACGTTTGGGTTTTGAGTATTGGTGTGGCCAGTGGAAACTTTGCTTTTGTATCTTCTGCCAATTGATGCAGAAAACGGATAGCGAGATATGGCGCACAAATAACCCCGAATGTCACTGTGTTAAAATTATAGCCAGAGATGGGATTCCGACTCGCGAAACAGAATTCGCTGATAATCTTTATCGTCCTCATGGATGAGGATTTGCCGATACATTTTTTCAATGTCTCCATTGAATACGTATCTGTACACGCGCCATTGTAAAATTAGCTACATGAGGTCCGATTGGAGTGAGGGACCTGTATGTAAAACATTACTTATGTTTTCAATGCGTTGAAAACCACTCGCAATTTTGTCGTGACTTTTGCTGGTTTTACAACCGCATGATGTGGCAAATATAACGAAAGGTAGTTGCCATTGGAAACGATTTCACGGGGGGTTGTGAGTTCCTTATGGCCCAACGTTATATATTCTTGCAACACATCGTTGTATATTGTCTTTAACTCCCCTTTCTTCTGAAAAGTTTCCTTAAATGTAAGCCTGATAATGTAGCTTCCGCTTGAATTGCGGGTCGTTGTTGCAACATAATAATTTTCACATGCCTGATTTTCAGGCGTACTTTGTGGAGGTATATGGATTTCCTCCTGTTCCCAGAATTGCCTCAGTTGTGCACTGAGCGTTTTCTTTGGAGACTCGTTCTATTTGGGAGGAAAATGAGGATATCTTTTCGGTCACCGAACTACTAAGTATCCATCCAAATATGGTATTTTGCGAAAAAGATTGATTCGCACATGTAAACTTTGTCTTACAGTCTTTGACGTTATGCTTGCAAGCAAAGCAGTTTCAACATAGGTTTTTTTCTGTACAACCTTAAAATGTTCTTAGGGGGTGGCTGGAGTTGCAGCAGGAATACGCCTTCTTTGGTTCTACCTTAAAATTTTATGGCCTAATTAAAGGTTTTTGCTGGAGCACCGGGTTTAGATTTATTAGGATGAAGCCTATTTAGTCTTTCTGCAACTTCGTACCGGGAAGTTAGAAAGTCGTCTAATTGAGACCATTGGGGTAGATCTCGTCTTGATGAGAGCGATTGTTCCAAAGTGACAGTGTTGTTTCTGGTAGTTTTGTTGAACAAATGTATACCAGTATAGGATCCCAACTGTCTGTTGAAACGTCATGAGAATTTAAGACAGACAGACAGTTGTTAATACTTTGTATTTATTTGCAATTCTCGGATTTAATAGCAGGCAAGTTCATTAAAATTTTGAATTTTTTGAATTATGCTAAAATGCGTTTGTTTTCATATCTAGACCGAAGCGCTTCCCAAGCTATATCGAAATTATCGTTATTACAACTCAAAGGATATCGTTTAACAATAACACCGGCTTTCGCTTCCGTTTTATACCTGAGGTGGTATAGTTTTTGAGTACGAGAAAGATTCGGGTGGTTAATGTACACGGCTGTGAACATGTCACGGAAAGCCGGCCATTCTTCGTAACTCCCATAGAAAGTCTCTGTGTCGCAAGGAGGAACTTGTAAGAAACCATTGGAAGTTCTTGATTGCAGTGAAGCTGGTCTGATATCTTGATTTGTGTAATCTTGTAAATGTCAAGGCATGCATCGTACTTGTCTTGAGCTGCCTCTTTGTACTTGTACTTGTCAGGCAAGCTTTCGCCCGTTTTGGAAAAAACGGCGTGCAGTCGTACAAAATAGTCATTTAGACTTTTGTGTTTGACTTCGTGATACGATTCGGCAGGGTCTTCAATCGGTGATTTGGTAATGTACAGTATCTCATTAGGCTGTCACTTTCTGTTACAAACTTTTGCGCACCGTGCGCTTTACTTCTTGAGCGCGTTTGTGATGATTCTCTCTTCACACTTGCGGAATCTAGCGAAGTAGTTTTCGTTTTACCCTCAGTATCTGACATCTTGGCAAATTTCGTTTCTTGCTCTGTGTCCATTGGCATTGAGGGATTTTATGAAAAAAAACTTTTTAAGGCCGAAAAATTTTAATAAAGCAAGAAATTTTGAGAAATACCCAGCCAGCAGGTAGTGAAATTAACATTTGCACTATGGTACTGCCCACAAAAAATTTGAAAATTCTTAAGGTGAATCTAGTATTTGTGCGAATGTGTGTGTGTTATTTTTTTAATATTGTCGGAAATGTTTTGAACTAAACAAGACATGAAAACAAAATTAAAATGTTTTTTTTAATAAATTTAAAATAAAAAAGAAATCACACTTACTTGTACTTGTATGTATTAAAATACCTATACGTGTAAATAAATATTTAAATAATGTAAAGCAAATTAAATATATGTATATATGTAATATATATCTTTTTTAAGTCGAGATGGCAAGATATTAGGAACTCTATCTTGTATCTTTAGGGTTATCTCATGGACGCACTCGTTTATGTATGCATATGTGTGCTAAATATGTAAACAAGATACACCAGCTGTTCTGGTTGGTGTATCAATGTTTTGATTTACGTAGGCTGTTTTTATATATTTCTGGCCTAATAATGAAAATACGAATATTTATCAACGAAAATGTTTTTTTTTTTTGGATTTGGCTCGTCTTGGAAGACTCACACGGTCGATTGATGTTTTGTTTCGGGTTCATACGCATAGATCCATGATTCGTCACCTGTGACGATCTTATGAACGTCTTTTGAAGCACCGCGATCGTATTTTTTCAGCATTTCTTTACACCAATCCACACTAGCCTTTTTTTGAGCGATTGTCAAATTGTGCGGGATCCAACGAGAACAAACCTTTTTTACGGCCAGGTGTTCAAGTAATATCGAATGTATGCTGGTGGGAGAAATGCATATATATCTGAAGGTATGTTACATGACGGTCTTGCATTATCAGTTCACGTACGGCATTGATGTTTTCTGGCATAACGGCTGTTTTTGAACGACCTTCACGGAATTCGTCTTTCAGCGAGCGTCGGCCACGATTGAATTCGTTGTACCAGTTTTTCACAGTGCTATAGGATGGTGCTTCATAGCCATACAAAGATTTTAGTACATCGATGCACTCTTGTCGTGATAATCCACGTCGAAACTTGTGAAAAATGATCGCACGAAAATGTTCACGAGTTAATTCCATTTTTTGGCCGAGATGAATTTTTTAATTTCCTGTAAATAAAACAATTCACTATTAAATGACAAAACGTTCTGAGTCATGTTATGCTAAAAAATGTCAAACTTTCCAATGGAAATGTCAGATTGCACCTGGCAACACTTAGTGTTGCCTAGGCCAGACCTATATATGTATAGCAGCCTACGTATAGTATTTGCTGCCAAAGAGAAATGCAGCTAACTAATGCTGAGAAATACCAATGATAAAGAGTGTTAAACTATGAGCGTGTTACAATGCTCTTGAATTAATTTGATGCTGCAATAAGCGGACATCGCACACAAGAGAATGGTGAATAATGGTTTAGTGAGTAGATCACTTCTTATTATAACACTCTTTGCTTTTTATGCGCTCAGTGCAAACTATTCGTGGTGAATATTTCCGTAATGTATGTATGTAAATTGTTTGCTTTGATGCCCTGTCGAGATCGTTCAACTCGGGAAACACTACCAAAGTTTTTGACAAGTCGCTATTTTAAAGTAGATAATTAGGACAATGACCTTATTGTCTGCAATAGGGAAATTGCAAAGTGCCGGAAGTAGGCAAATTAAAAAACTGTAATTAGATGTATGTATATACTAGTTAATTATGTACCGATCTGTAGATACTATGCCTACATAGTATGTACTGTATATGAAAAATGCAGATTTTATTTACGGGAGTTAAATAAATATATGACCGGCAAGAAAAATCGCTTTTCGCTCGAATTAGCGAATTAAATTTCAAAGTTAATGTTTTTGGCGGGAATGAAAATCCGTCTTACAAAAACCTCATTGCAGTTAAAAAAAAAGGGAAAAAGGCCAATAAACATATATGTTGTGTATATTTAAAAAAAAATTAAAAAGTTTGCCTACTTACTACTTAGTGGCTTCTTTACTTTACTTTTTTTTTGTTTGTAGGGAGGGGGCTTCTGAGTTGGATTTCCTGGTGCTGGTGTAGTTTCCGTTTCCTCCTGGCTTGCTGTTGCTTGATGCAGATGTTATGGCTGTTGCTGTTTTTTGACACTTTTTATAGTTTTTTTTTTTATTTATATATTTAATATCTTTTCTTTTTTGTTTTCACTTTCTTTTTTATATATGTTAATTTCGCACTTTTGGGGTTTTTTTTTGTATGTATGTGTGTGTGTGTACTTATATGTGTTAACCACAAATTTTTGTTTTAAAATGCAACAGATCTTTTTTTTGATTTTGTAAGTATATTTGGGTTTGCACTTATATATTTTTCCACTGCACTTTTTCAATGTTAAAAATTATTTTTTTTTTTGGAAATTTAAAATTTTTTGATCTTTTAGGTGGTTGGATTTTTAGTATTTTAGCATACCCTTTTTTGTTTGCTCGAGCTACCGTGTTTAAACGATAGTTCGGCTAACGAAGTAGGGTATACACGGAAAGAAGGATAGTCGCGTGAAAGGAGACACGGAAGAATGGGAAGCCGGAAGTTGGCGCACACGGCGTTTACAATAATATTTAGGTTAAACAATCGCTATTCGGACTTCCTCATAGTCAGGTGGTGGAGCGTCTTTTCTATAGTTCTCGTTTGAAGTTCCGGTTCGTCATCTACGGCTGTGTCATTTTCACTGCGCTTGAGCAGTCTTGAGGAGTGTTCTCTCCACCTCTTTGTGTGATACAGGAGTCTGTTCCGTTCTTAAAAGTCGTCGTATCTTTTAATAGAAATTTCAGGCATTACTCTTGTCGGCCAGCTTCTCAATTTCTACATACTCACTTATCTCGGCCTCTTTCTTTGTTTGTCTTCAAATGCGTATTGCGTTCCTCTTCAGCTCTCGGTATCTACCACGCCCCGCCCGTGTTGTGGTCGATCGCAAGGTTGCGGGGTGAGCAGACTGTTTTCTCTCCACTGTAGTTCCACATTCCTGATCGTACTAGCCTTTTCTCCGGCACTGCAGAAACAAATATTCCGCAATTACATACGCTATAATTACAGAAATCTTTGGTTTTTGCTTCCAGTGTCTCTTCGGACATTATACCTATTGGTAACGAAAAATTGTGAAATTTTTGTAAATTCACTTCAACTTGCTACCATTAATTCTTCGTGCGGAGCCTTCTCAACAATGGATGAAAAATTTTATTTTGCGTCTTGGTTGCGCATTCTAAAAAATTTCGCCAACCAATCTTTATTCTGCTTTTCAAACAGTGCCAGAATTCTGTGACTTACTTTCCACTTAGCCACCAATTTACTAACAAGGTTTCTTAATTGTTTTTGAATTCGTTGGCTTTGCTCTACGCTATATTTCCAGAGATCAATAAACCACTAAAAAATTTTTTGTTGGTACTGCTTCATTGTGCTAATAATTGGGTGCTATTCGATTCTGACATTATACCTAAAAAAGCAAAAACTGAAAGCTTGCGGCTAATTTTTAACTTGACGTTGAAAAAACATCCCAATAAAAACCAAAACACACACCGGAGTGAATCCGGTTGAATCCATCGAACTTTTGCTCCCCAGAAGATTAGGTTACACTTGCTAAAATACTTTGTCACAAAAGGAAATTCGTATCACGATTAAAAAATAAAACTTGCAAGCACGGGACACAAATAATTTTTTTAATACTTACTCAGTAATTTCAATTAAGCCACTAATTTCAAATGAAAATCGCATACATATTTTTTTTTGTAAACCAACATTGCACGGCAAAACAGCGCGATCACAGCTGACCGAATATTAGGAGGGAAATAAAACAAAAAAGCAAAAAATCTATAAGTTTACTAGTTGTCTAAAAATCAAAGAAATTGGGCCAGATTAGAAAAGTTAAAAATGATCTAAAGCGCCGCCAAATTAGTTTCTCGCACAGTGCAGAGATTAAAAATAAAGTTATTTCACTAGGGTAAAAATGAATTAAGGATGCAACCGTTACGTCATCACATGGAGCAATCGGCCTCTATGAAAATGTTATACATATGTCATTTCCACACATCAATTTGGTTTTAGCGAAAAACACGGCTCAATTGAACAAGTAAATCGTTTTAAAGATGAGATAAGAAGAGCTTTGGAGATCAGAAAGTATTGCTCAGCCGTTTTCCTTGATGTACGTGTGGCATGATGGTTTAATTCTTAAACTTAATATATGATTACCTAAACTTCCACAATATCCTTTAATCCTACTTATCCAACAGACGACTAACTATAAAAGTGAATTATTATTTAACAGACGAGCAACCAATCACGGCAGATGTTCCGCAAGGTAATGTTCTTGAACCATTATCGCGGTGTACATAAGTAACGGTTCAAGAATAATATGATTAGAATAATAATTAGTTGAAATTTGCCGGTTTTTTCAAAGTATTGACCATTAGTTTCAACACATTTCGCCCATCTCTCAGGCAAATTATGGAAACCATTCCAAAACACTTTTTCTCTTTCGAGGCAAACCATTCGACGAGCCATTGTTCAACTTCTTCAAAATTAGCGAAGCACTGCTCTGCAAGGGAGTGTCCCATCGATGCGAAAAGGTGATAGTCGGACAGGGCGAGGTCTGGAGAGTACGGCGGGTGCGATAATATTTCCCATTTATGTGTTTTTAATGTGTCTTTCACCAGTTTAGCGGTATGAGACGGCGCGTTGTCATGATGCAAGATAACTTTGCCATGTCCTCGGTCCCATTCCGACCGTTTTTCGATCAACGCATGATTCAAATTGATCGTTTGTTGTCGGTAGCGATCCGTGTTCACCGTTTCACCAGATTTTAACAACTCGTAGTACACCACACCACACTGGTCCCACCAAACACAGAGCATTGTCTTACGGCCAAAGCGATTCGGCCTTGCAGTCGATGGGCTAGCTTCACCAGGGGAAAGCCATGATTTTTTTTCGCTTCGGGTCCTCAAAATAAATCCATTTTTCGTCCCCCGTGACAATTCGATGCCGAAAAGATTTCCTTTCGAATCGTTGAAGCAGCATTTCACAAACGTTGGCAAATTGCTCCTCGAGTCACATGTAGTATTTCTGCCAATTTTTGTTGCGATTGGGTTGGATCAACATCCAATAACGTCTGCAATACCTCGTCTTCGAACTTTTTCCCTGCACCAGGGTGTTCATTGTCTGTCAAATCAAGATCTCCACTTTTAAATTGACGAAACCATGTCTCACATGTTCTAATCACTGGAGCATGTTCACCATAAGTTTCTACCAGCTTCCGCTGCTTTTTTCTTTTTATGAAATAAGAAAAGCAACGAATGCCGCAAATGCGATTTACTTGGAACGAAACTCGACATATTCATTGAGGTAAACAAATATGACGCTATTATTTTGGCGGAATGTGACTTGCGTATTTTTGTAGGCTAATGTCAATAGAAAAAAATTACAGACATGCCAAATCATAGAAATTTATACATATTGCTAGCGAAATCTTCTAGTAAAACCGGCAAACTTCAACTAACATCCCTGGTATATTGGTCGCAATATCGGCATTCATTTTATAAACGGAAAATTATAACTTACCTGAGGTGAGTGGTAAATCGAGCCATGTGTCCAGAGAAGTCAACTCGGCAGCTTTTTCGTTGGCGAAATGTCGATGTTGCCACGCAGATTGTACTAAATAGATAAAAGGTGTTAGCAAGCATAACTTTGCCATCACTTTAAGTTCATCTAGACACTTTAGGTCTCTTTCATTGCGTTAATGTGGAACCAACTTTGAAATGTACGACCCTTTTAGATCTTTGTGTAACGATTTTAATGTACATTTCGTCAACATAGATTCCTCTGACTGGCTTTTCTGTATCACAACCTACTTTAAATAATTAAATAAATTCCTCCTCCTTTTTAGCTGTTAATGTATGAGGCAAGTGTAAGGTCACTTCCGCGATTGGTCTCGGGCAGAGGCGGGGCTACAACTAAATTTGATGTGGGCAAGACAGATTTCACGAGGCCCTGTTCTATGGCGACCTGAAGACGGATTTTATAAAATAATAAAAACAAACAAAACAATTAACACTGCCAAGTTTTTATTCATAAAAATACAAATTAGATTAATAAGTATTAAATGAAAAACTACAAATCGTTAATATAAAGGTGGAGATATACATTTCTTAAAGTGTATCTTAAAAAACTTTAGATTTCTTTATTAAAGGAACAGAAATTTCCTGCTTTTAACGTTACTAAATTCCTTAATTATGGTATCGTAATTCAGCCTAGATGCCAAATCTGATTCAATTGATAAAACAGCCAAAGCTGAAAGTCTTTCTTGGCTCATTGTGTTTCTCAAATAATTTTTTATTAATTTTAATTTTGAAAAACTTCTTTCAGCAGAGGCTGTACTTACCGGAATTGTTAATAAAATTCGGGTGACAATGTAAATATTTGGGTAAATTTCTTTCAAGCTATTTTCTGTTATGTATGACAGCAGCTGTTTCACGTCTTTAATGAAGTTGGGTAATTTCGGGATCATTGTATTTAATTCTTCATATAATTCAAATGGTTGGAAGTCACTGCTCGTGGGTGAGAGCAGTACGTTATGTAAATCGTTACAGTGTTTTAATATTTGATCCTGTGGCATATATTTTAGCGCGCTTAAATCATAGAGAAAACCAAACTCTTCAAAATGTTGATTTAAAGACGTAAATCTTAATTCCATATTGGTTATTATAGAATCAATCATGGCGTAAAAAAAATCTGTTTGATACCGGATTTTGGGAGACTGTATAGGTTCATCGCTGCTTTCATAATCGAACATCCTTTTCTTTTTGGCTACTCTTTTATTCTTAAACTCTTTTGGCAGGTCATAATCGCTTTGCTCAGTAAATTTCCGAAAATCAGACAGGGATTTCTCAAATCCAGTTTCCCGATACTCTTTTATCCATTCACAAAATGTGTGTAAATGTTCAAGAGCAATGCTTAAGGGGTTATGCCACTCTAGGATTTGCAAAAAATCGCTTTTTTTTTTGCTTTAAATAGTTCCTTAGGGTCTCAGAAATAACATATTGCAGGATTATGGCGCGGAAAAAACTCTAAATAATTTATTTTCGAAGTTCCTTGCAAGGCTGCACGGTACGCACACGGTACAACTTAAAACTTTAAACGCGTTTATCTCCAAACTACATTTTTCGAGTTGGCCGAACCAACAACTCGTACAATTTCCAACCGATTAGGTTCAAATTTGACACACATCTTTAAAAATACATTTTTTAAGGTATCACGTAGGATTTTTTTTTTATTCTATGTATATAGTTCATTTGTTATTAACAATTAACTGATGATTTTTTAGTCGAAATTAGAAAGTTTAACTTTAGAAGTGCGCCATTTGATCATGAATCAATATATCGAAAAAATCCTACGTGTTACTTTAGCTATTGTAATATATAATAAAAAAAAATTTAGATACTCAAGATATTTCAAAATTTACAGGAGCAGTTAGTTCGGCCACGTACCCCTTGAACCATAGAGGAGTCGAAGAACGACCGCTACAGCGCCACCATTCTTCAAGAAATATTTATAAGAAATTATTTTTTTACACCTAAAAAGATGTATAATAAACTTCTTATATTATATTTTTAATTGACTCTATGGTTTTTCTATAAAAAATGCACATAAAACACCTATTTTTTCGGTCTCTAGAGTGGAATAACCCCTTAAATGAATTTGTACTGATTGCCATAATTTACTTATTATATTAACACGCAATAATATCTCATACCACACATGTAAAGATACGATAAATTCTAAACTGAACATTTCATTTAGTATTGAATCGCAATCACTGAGAGTGTCTGATTGCTCCGTTTCATTTTTTAAGTTTTCTATGCATTCAATCACTTCATCAAATTTCAATAATACGGCCTTTACTGCTTCGACTCTACTTTCCCATCTTGTGTCTGATAAAGGTTTTATAGTGAGTTTTAATTTTCCTTTTATAAAATCCCAGCGCTTGCTTGAACTTGAAATAGCAAATAAATTTTTTGTATGAAACCAAAAAAAGTTTTTGCTACTATAGATGAGTTCGCTGCATACCAACAGTAGATTCCAACTATGACAGCCACAAGGTGTGAAAAATGCCCTAGGGTTAATATTCAATATTCGAGTTTTAACTCCATTATTTACACCTACCTTATTTGCACCATTGTCGTATCCCTGGCCACGGCACTCTTGAATATTTAAGTCATATTTTTCTAGGTGTTCCAGTATAGCATTGGCTAAATATTCTCCAGTTGTCTGAGTAACAGCTAGAAATCCCATAAAATGTTCGACTATTGTACCAGTTGACGTATCACAAAATCTTAAGATAACCGACATTTGTTCAACACTACTACAATCTCTAGTGCAATCGAGCAAAAAAGAATAATACTTTGCTTCTTTAACCTTACGAATAATTTCATTGACAACTGTTTTTGACATCAATATGATCAATTCATTTTTAATATCGTGACTTAAATAATGGTGTGAAAGTTGTTTGTCGCTAATGCGTTTCATGTGTTCACGTAAAGTAGGATCAAATTTTGATATCAGTTTAAATAAATCTATGAAATTACCGGAATTCTTAATACCGTCACCTGTCTTGAGAGATTCTCTGTGACCTCTAAATGCAAGATTATGAGAGGCCAAAAAGTTTATTATGTCAATTATTCTCTCTAACAAGTTGTGCCAATGTTTTTGTGATTCGCGTATTAGCCTTTCGTTTTCTTGGTCTATTGTTTTGCCTTGATTTATTCCTTTCTCTAAAGTTAACCATTGGAACATATGTATGTGCCATATGTTTTTCGGTATTCTCATGTCTATGTAAAATGCTACTTAAATGTTTCCAGTCACAACACCCTCCTTGCACCACCTGAGTTTGTGAATTGCTAAATAGTCTGCATGGAAAACAGTAAACTTTATTTTGGGAATTGGAATAAACTAACCAGCGACGATGTTGAGTTTCACCATTATTTAGTTTTCTCGAGAAATAGAAATTGGAAAAGTGTCTGTTATCATCACCTTTGGGATAATATTCATCACCGCTATTTAATTGCTGTGTGGGGCCGCTTCGAACTATGTCACGACGGTGTGTATCCAGACTCCCATTTTCTTCCAATATCTCTATCTCGGCCGGACATGTCGATAACGTCATATCTATAAACTGTAAACGAAAGCAATAGTTAACATTTTTTTGCAGTTTTATCTACATAATATTGTAAAACCTAAATTTAAATTAGTTTTCAAATAAAAATCTTTAAGATAGCTTTTACTACCTGCTAGTTTTAAAAACTTAAAAAGTCGATACGTTTTTTACCTTAAAGCTTTTTTGGTTTCCTTCAAAAGATATTATAAAGCGTATTTTATATACAAGTAATTACTGCGTTATATACTTATTACCAATTAAATATTTCTTACCTTATGTAAAATAGACGAGTACATGTACCGGTGTGTTACAAATCACAAAGAAAACAAAAAAACAATTAAAAAAGTCACTGTTTTAAAATTTTGGGTCAGTTTACAGGAGCAATCAATATACCTAAACACTATCTATTTATTCACTAAATATTATTAAAACATTGAACACACTATTCTTATCAAAATAGGTACGTACAGTCATAAAAATAAACAATATTGAATAACACAATTATACGTTTCTATTGTTATGCGTCTAGCGACTGCGTTGCGTACTTTGATTTGATTGGTTGACTTCCTAGTAAAGAAAGTAAACAAATAAACCGGGGATTCCCCGCACTCTGGTCGGCGGCAAATGTTGCCAGACTAAGAAAACATGTTTCACAATAAAATTGATTTATATTTTTAACTTACCGCTGAGAAAATTGAAAATTTTCGAAAATCGGGAAGATATTGGTTTTACCCCGTTTTTCGAAAATTGAGTTTTCATCACATCTCGACGTTTTGAGGTCCTAGAAAACTTCTCTGATGGTTTTCACTTCACGGTGGTGTCCGTCAGGCTGTATGTATGTGTGTGTGTGTGTGTGTGTGTATGTATGTAAATTTCTTATAACTTCTAAACGGCTTGACCTATCGAAACTGACCACGAGAGCTGATTTGAAGAGTATCACTGCCCTTAAACTCTCTGAAAATTTCAACCGATTTCGTTTGTTGGTTTTCGAGAAATCTCAATAACAAAATTTTCAAAAAATCGTTTTTTTGGAATAACTTTCAAACGACTTTACCGATCGATTCCAAAGACTAATCAGCCTTTAACCTTTGAAAACTTTGTCGATCGCCGTTGAACCGGTCAAAATCGGCCGATTTCTTCGTAAGATATTAAAAACAAAAAATTAAAAAAAAAACGTTTTTTCAAAAAATCTCTCGGATCATTTCACCGATCGATTTTAAAAACTAATCAGCTTTTAACCTTCAAAAACTACTGCGACCGCTGTTGGCCTGGTCAGAGATATCAAAAACGAGAGATTTTAAAAAATACGAATTGGCGGGAAGTTACAGGGATGGCCATTAGGGTCAACCGTTTTCCAATTTTTTTTTTGTTTTATTCTCGCTTTAAACATTTTTGAGTCGCGAGGCCCCTTGTACCGCGAGGCCGTAGGCGGTCGCCCACGCTTAACGCCGCCTCTGGTCTCGGGTTCGGGGTAGTCACTGGTTTTTGGCCACCGGTCAGTTGGTTTTTCGATTATCCCTCAGGCACGCCCGTCCGTCCGCTTGCGCGGGAGTTGGATAATGCTGGGTTGGTCGTAAAAAAAAAAAAACAAAAAAAAAAGTAAGAGACTGTGGTTTTACTCCGAAAAGGAGATAAGCTTCATGTCTTCAACATAGCGACATCTGCGCCAACAGCAATGCCTTCTCCAACTTGTTGACCGCTTACAGTATTTTGTGAACCAGCTGCTGCCACTTTCTTTTACGTTGCTGAACTGAACGGCTTGAGAGTTCCTATGTGTGTTTTAACACTTTCGTTGCATTAGCGGATTTCCTTAGTTTTTTTTTTAGTGCAACGATTGCAACTGAATCTAGTCCTTTGCGGTCATATGCGGGACGGCCAGGCTATTAACATAGTGCCAATGCAATTTTGCATATTCATATCTTTCCTCTGGTGCCATAGCGAGGAATATTGGACAGTGACACAGGGAACGCAAATGCCCTCGTAATCGGCATTTTCGCGGAACAATGTTCGGAATGCCTCCACGGTGAAGTCAAACCAGACCACATATGAGGGTCGCCGAAAGATTAGTACATACTTTGACTAGGAACGAGCCGGCAAAATTAGCTGCAGTGGTGTGGAACGGAAGCGTACATATCGTAGTTTGTGATGGAAGTGCCTCTGTGTATCAAAGAACTCCCGTAAGCAAATACAAGAAGGTTTGACGTTAAACTTCTGCAGTCACAACAAACTGCCGTATGGTTTTTAGCTCGAAATAATTAGCTTCTGCCAGTACCAGAAAAAAAGCTGGTACGGCAAAGAATGTCGAACGGCAGTGCAGAGAGAACATACAATCCTTACGATCGACCACAACACGTGCTGGTTAGATACTGAGAGCTGAAGAGGCTATCAAAACGCATTTGCGACGAAAGGAAAACGGGACTGAAATGCGTGAGAATGAAGAGCTTGAGAAACTGCCCAACAAGAGTATCGCTCGAAGATTCTATGAAAATATGCTATGACTAACCCAAAGTTTCAAGACCGGAGCAAACTGATGGTGATCGATGTCCAGAGCATACATGGTGTAAGGAGGGAACCCTTCTCCAGCCAGCGAAATCGAAATCCCAATCGATGATGAATGAAAAGTCGTTCCTTTACCCGACTACGATGAGGTTCGAATTTCCGCTTGAAGAGCAACAAGGCGGCGGGAGCCAATGGCCTATCTGGTGAGCTGTTTAAACATGGCGGTTAAGTGTAGACAAGCTGCAAAACTCAGCTTCTTTGCAAAACACGGTCGGACGTTAGCATACCAAACGATTGGAATGTGCTCTGCCATAAAGCTGGGCAGTCTGCGCCAACTACCGTGAGATTAGCCTCGTAAATATCGCATATAAGATTCTATTAAGCGTATTGGGTAAAAGACTAAAGCCGAAATTGATAAGAGCTTAGCAGTAAGATTTTGACCAGGTATTCACCATGCGACAAATCTTGGAAAAGACCCTTTGAGAATAGAATTTACACACATCACTTTTTCATTGATTTGAAAGCTGCCTTCGACAGCACAGAAAGGAGCTGAATCTACGTCGCTTTGTCTGAGTTTGGTAATCCTGCCAATTTTATACAACTGTGTTATCTGACAGTGGACTACATCAAAAGCACAGTCAAAATTGGGAAGAACGTTTTCAAGCCTCTCCGTTACTCTTGTTACTTCTTCAATTTGATGCTGGAGAAAGTATTGTAGTAAGAGCTGCAGAGCTAAATAATCATGGCATAATCTTTTACAAGAGTGTATAATCTCTTTCTTATTACGATGACATTGATATAATAATATAGGCCCCAACAACCACACCGTTAGTTCTGCCTTCTCCAAATTAACACAGAAGCAAAGCGAATGGGTCGATAGTGAACGAGTGCAGAACGAGCCTTGCTGACAGTCATAGCTTCGACGTCGTAGATAATTTTGTTTATTTAGGGACCAGCATTATTTCAATGAATGAAAGCCACCCAGCTTCGCGACCGTGGAAGCACAGGAAGGGTGTAACGAACCCGGTTCTCCGGTCTATAGCTGGGCTATTACTCAGTCAGAGCCGGGTCTCTCCTGTAAGTCTGATTCCAAAAGAGAAAAGTAAAGGGCAACACGAGTGGCTCTAATGTTACACACTTTGCTTTATTTTCTAATTTTCTACTGGTAGCGTTTTCACAACACACCGTATATCTTAATCGTATCGTATTGGTAGCGTTTTCACGTCACACCATATACCTTAATCGTATCGTACTGGCAGCGTTTTCACGTCACACCATATATTTCTATCTACTCCTATTGGTAGCGTTTTCCCGACACACCATATACACTAGCCACGACAGCACGAACAGAAGTCCTCCATCACTGCTGATATCTATATATACATGTATATTTATATTAATATATATATATATCTATATATATTTTATTAATTCTATAAGTATATCTTTATGTGTACTTTAACGTATGTGTGTATATGCATGTTCATAGATATGCATATATATATGTGTGTGTGTGTGTGTAACTTCTCTTGTTGTTGTTGTTGGTGTTGTTGTTGTTGCTGTGAAGGCTTCAAGACCTTAGACTTGGGATCTTCACACCCCTCTTTACTTCCCGTAAGGGCACGTGATGGTTATCACGTCGGTTGCTGAGATTCTTACACGATACCAGACGCCTGTTTCCTCGTGTCGGAACGTCTGCCGTTTACCGGGTTGTTGCTGCACTCTTTCCCGGATTTTTGTTACGAGTTCCATCGGTAGCGGGTCGACTTGTGGTGTTGTTGTTGGCTCTGCTGTTTGTCGAAGCCATTTTTCAATTTCACTGACTACCTCTAGTTCTGCCTGCTGCTCTTCGGTGTCGGCAATCTCCTTCAGCCATTGCTCCAACCCGCGGTCTTCCTCCGCTAACAGGGTGAGCTCAATCTCCTCCTCGGTGCCGTAATCCTCTTCGTGTACCGCTGTTGTTCCTTCAATCGCACGTTGTTGTTGAGGTCGTGTGTGCGCGGTCCGGTCGTTGAATATTTTCATTGTCATCGTGACACGTCGGGCGTATTCTGTATACCCGTCGCCGAGTCGCTGGCTGTC
The DNA here is from genome assembly GCA_037013455.1 of Ceratitis rosa. Taxonomy (NCBI): domain Eukaryota; kingdom Metazoa; phylum Arthropoda; class Insecta; order Diptera; family Tephritidae; genus Ceratitis; species Ceratitis rosa. The sequence goes on from JAWMAG010000007.1 coordinate 2,864,873, forward strand.
TTCGTTTTCTTCGTCCGACGATATTACTATCGGTGTCGGGGCCCTTACTACCTCATATGCCTGTTCCGTATCGCTGTCGCATAATGTTGTTGTTTCGTCGTTGACGACGAACTCAATCGTTTCCTGGGCTTCGTTCCGCGCTGCGTTTATTTCCGTCTCCGTTAGTCGACGTATGCGCACTTTAAGTGAACCGCAGGTGCTTGTTGCCTTGAACATTTTCATTGGTTGCTGGTTACTCTTAAATGATTATTTTACTTGTGTGCTGTGTCCTTTTATAATATGCTCGCTTCTCTGTGATTTGCTAATGTAACAAACTGTACCTTTCCCTTCTTGCATTTTGTTGCTGTGCTTTCCAAATTTAAGTTTACTGCCCTATGGCTTTGTTATTGTTTTAAATTCTTTAACTGTTGGGCAATGTTGTATACATGTTCAACGACAGGGATTTTTGTTCTGCGGATTTTTCCCTTTATATAATATTTTATTTTATAGTAATAATAATAATACTAATGATTATTATTATATTTTTTTTTTTTTTGTTATTGCCATAATTATTTTTACTATTATTTTTATTATTATTATTATTTTATTATTGATATAATTCCTTTTATTATTATTTTTTATTATTATTCTTATTGACTTCGGTTGGACTTCATCAAACTTTGATGGCTTCTGTTGGTTTTTTTTCTTCTTCTGTTGTTGTTTTTTCTTCTTCTTCTTCTTCTTCTTCTCTGGTTCATCGTTTTGGGATTGGTCGCTCCTTATTTGGCGATTCCCTCCCTATTTGGCAAATTGGCCTCCTGTTTGGCAAATACCCTCCTATTTGGCAGATGTTCTCTTATTTAGCAACTGCCGAGTTATCACATTTTAGCTTGAAACTAAAACTTACATATTCTTCGCACTGCGTCGAATTAGGCTCGTATGCTTGCCGGGGAGGGTTGTTTCGGACGCCTATTATTTTGTTTCCGTCCTCGTCTCCAGCGTGGTACGGTTTGAGTTCACCTAGGTGTGCAGTTCTCCTTTTTCCGTTATGCATCCTGTCTAATTCGACGATTACTGGTGATGCGAAATTCGTTACTCTGAATAGCCCGCCGTATCCCGGTGCCAACTTAAATGAGAAGTTTTCGTTTCCTTCGATAAATGATGCTCCTTCACAAGGACTCGGTCCCCTATCTTCGGGTGCCACCTTCGTCAACGTAAATTGTAATATCGAGCCTGTTTCTTCGCACCATTTTGAATATTTCTCGCATCGTTACTGCCTTGTCCGCCGGGGTTGTGGTTATCTCGCCTGTGCCAAATGTGGATTCGTCGTATAGTGCTCTCGGTATCCGTTGTTCCCGGCCTTGTACTAAAAATGCAGGACTGAATCCAGTGGCCTCACATGTGCTCGTGTTTAGCGCTAGTGTTATTTCTGGTATACTGTCATATCAATACTTCTGTTATTTTCCCGTAAACTGTGCTAGCAATCGTTTGATATTTCTGTTTGCCCTCTCCGTCGGGTTTTCTTGCGGTGTGTACGGTGCTGTTAGTTGATGTTTTACACCTCGACAATTTATCGATGAACACCAGTATCGTCATATTTCCATATTTTGACCGTGGGAGTGGGCCTACAAAATCTCCGCATACTGTTGCCCAGGGTTCCTCGGCAATTTGGGTCAATATTTTACTCGCTGCTTGCTGTTGGTTTGGCTTATATATTTGGCACGTAGGGCACTGTTGAACATACCTCTTGATGTCCCTGAACATCCCCGGCCAGTAATACCGTGCTGTTGCTTTCGCGATAGTTTTCCTGACGCCCATGTGTTCGGCGCTGGGACTGTTGTGAACTTCTTTCAGAACTCTATGACGTAGTGGTGATGCAACGCAAAGTTTCCACAGGATCGCGTCTTCCTCATCTATTTGTACGACTATGTGCCTGTATAATTCCCCTTCTTGTAGTGTATAGTCTGGGAATTTTTCCGGAGCCATCTTCACCTCTTCTATGTTAGCCTTTAGCCATTTACAGTCGGTTGTTTCCTTTCCTTCGAACAGTATGTTCAACCGCTCTTCCTGTGGCTGACGAGATAGTGCGTCCGCGACGATGTTTAGCCGGCCCTTGCGGTATTTGATGTCAAATGTGTTGCTGCAATTCTAGTGCCCATCTTGCGATACGACCTGAGGGACTCTCGATAGCGTTCAGCCATTTTAAGGACAGATGATCGGTGATTACCGTGAACGAGTAACCTTCTAGATACGGGCGCATTTTGCGAACAGCCCACACGATGGCCAGACATTCCTTCTCGGTTGCCGAGTAGTTCTATTCGGCTTTATTCAGTCGTCTACTGGCGTATGCGATCACTCGTTCGCCTCCTTCTAATTCTTGCGTTAGGACCGCACCTATTCCGAAGTCGCTGGCATCTGTTTGTCAGTGCCTTCTTTAACTCTTCGAATGCGGTTTGTTGTTCCTCGTTCCATTTCCATCGACAACCCTTCTTGAGTAATACTGTCAGCGAGTGGGCAGTGGGTGAGAAATCTGCCACAAATCATCGGTACCATGACGCTATGCCTAAGAAACATCTCAATTCTCGTGTATTCGTTGGCGGTATCAGCTCCTTAATCGCCGCAATCTTGTCGGGATCCGTATGAATTCCTTCTTCGCTAACTACGTGCCCTAAATATTTCAGGCTCTTTTTGAAGAATTCACATTTCTCTGGGTTGATTTTCAGTTTCGCCAATCGTAATCGTCGGAATACCTCTCTGAGGTGTTCCATGTGTTGTTCTAACGTTGAGCTCGTGATGATGATGTCATCCAAGTAGGCAAATGCGTGCGGCTATAGTTCTGGCCCAATGACTCTGTCCAGGGTGCGTTGGAATGTGGCTGGAGCTGAATGTAGTCCGAATGGCATAACCCGCCATTAGAATAGTCCCCGACCCGGTACGGTAAATGCTGTATACGGCTTACTCTCTTCCTACATCGGGATTTGCCAGTAGCTATTCTTTAAGTCAAGACTGCTAATGAATTTCGCGCTGCTTAAGCGATCTAATATATGGTGCATTCGGGAGGGTAGGCGTCTGGTACTGAATGCGCGTTGAGCTGGCGGTAGTCAACGCATAATCTCCATTTTCCGTTCTTCTTCTTCACTAGTACTATCGGTGCAATCAATCAATAAGTTCGTCTATCTCCTTGTTTATTATGTTTTGCATTTTTGAGTTCTTCGTTGCTTTATGGGTCGATCGTCTTTCATGATGATCTTGTGTGACGACATATTTGTCGTACCGGTAATTTTGTCGAATGCTAGTAATTCCTTCTTCAGAAATGCATCGACTTCTTTCGTGTTCGTGGTGCTTATGTGTGGTTCGGGTACTATCTCCGCCTTCTCGAGTTGCTTTACCTCGTACATGTTCATTGACGTGCATGCGACTTTCTTTCGAGTCTCATCTTCTGCCTTTAACCTCATTGTCTGCCCTCCACAGCTAATGGTTGTGTTAGCTTTTGCCAGGTAGTCTGTCCCAAGGACGACGTCGTCGACTAGACCAGGTAGGATAAGTAGCTCGTTCGTGTGTTCTTCGTCGCCTATTTGTATGACTGCTTCCAATGCTTCGTGACCGCTCTCGGTCTACCATCTCCCATCACCACCTTCTTGAACACTCTTATTGTCGGTCCCACTTCTAACGATTCTGTCACCTTCTTGTTGATGAAGCTTCGAGTTGCTCCAGTATGGATTGTCGCTAGCACGGGTTTTCTCCCTACGGCTGCTGTGGCAAATATGCGTCCTCCGGTTTGCTTCAAGCATGATTGTTTCGGATGCGAGGTTGCGATGCTGGTGACCCCTCCCCTCGCAGTGGATTGGGCCGCTGTCCGTTACTCGGGCTCGTGCGGTAAAGTAGTCCTAGAAGGGATTACAAGAGCAGAAGGCTCATTTTCCAATCGTTGTGTTCGCTGTTGGTGCTGTTGTTGTGACGCTTGTTGTTGCTGTTGGCTTTGGTTAACGTTTCCATGTTGTGGCGAACGATTTAGTCCCATTTTTGCAAAATGACCAATTTAGTCCCAAAAAAAACCAGGGGATTTTGCAACACAGCTTTTTGGAGCGGCACAAGCAAATGCAAATTTTCCTGTATACTTTTAGGCGCCTTTCTTTAATACCAGAGCTGTTTATATTTGTTTTATTATTATTATATATTTGTCTCTGTTCAACTGGTGTAAACAATTTGTTTATAGTTTTTCTGTTTGTTTGTTTTTATTTCTACAATATTATTTAGTTTTGATGGAGTGCCAATCCATCCAAATAAGGCAATTTGTTATTTAAAAGGTTTCACTTTCACTTCACTTTTTTCAGTTTCAGAGGAGGCACTTGCCTAAATTAGTTTATATAGTTTGCACAGATGATGAAAAGCGTGGGGCGCTTTATGCATTAATTTTTATTTATCGATCGCCCCACGCTTTTCTCTCAATTAAACGTTAATTTTTTTATATTACTGTCTTAAGTTTATTTCAAAAATTATTTTTAACTTTTTAGTTTAATATTCTTTAAAAGCGTTTTTTTAGTTTTTTAAAACTATATCTATTTAATTTAGGTATATTATTGCTTAGCAATTGAATGTGCATATAAATGTATAGCCAATAGGCCCTTCAAGTCAAACGCAAGAAAACCAAACTTTGAGAAGAAGGTGCATATAAAGAAGGAAATCCCGATTGAATAACCAGGCAAGTATTAATGTGAGCGAGAATGTATGACGCGTATACATATAAATATCTTTGTAAATGTACATACGTACATAAGCACTTTATATATATGGTATATGCTAACTAATGGTAAAAGGAAAAGAACCAACAAAAATATGTATGGATATTGCCAAAAAGAAAATGAAAAGATAAAGAAATATTATCCGTTTATGAAACTCACCTGAATATATACCTATATATATATTGTATAAAAATATAAAGGATCTGATATATAAAATTCTCGTGTCACAGTGTTAGACACGATACTCCTCCGGAATGGCTTGACCGATTTTAATTAAATTTTATGTGTATATTCAGCAGGTCTCAGAATAACATAACATCTATTTTCCACACCGGAAAGAGGTCCTGGGACTGAAATTTGAATTCGCAGTTTGGTTTACTTGAAATTTGATACACAGGTAACCTTTTGCTTAGTTTAGGACAAACATTACTTTTACATTACAGGAATTGTACTTAGGACCGATCTATTAAAAAAATCGTTTCTGTGGTTTGGATTAATATATAAACATTTTCGGAAGTGGACCAAGGGTCACCGAGCAGATATTTGATTGGTTTGGTCCATTCGATAACCTGATAGATGGCATCATTCGTTAACTTAAGCTGAAGCTTTGTGGGAAGGCACGCCCATGCGTATACGGGATCCGTTTCCTTGCATTTACGTGCGTAAAAGCCGAACAATTCCATAGCGTGCGCTATGACAATCGTCATTTCAATGAATTATGCGGAATAGATATATTGTATCAAAGTGACAGAAAAATAACTCTCAGAACGAGACATATGGTTAATTTTTAGTACATATGCGATCTCGCTCAATGAAAAATCCTTATGTTGAAAACAATTTATAATTTTTAGTGAGTTGATAACGGCTGGACCGAAATAAAATACAACTTTACTAAGAGAATCTCAGGGACGGATTCATGCGAGATAATCAAATAATTCACACTCAGATCTGAACTATCTATATATATTTTATTATCACTCTTAATGTAATATAAAGGCATGTAGTTAAGGCGAGGCAAAGTGCGCTGGGTCTTCTGGTATATATTATATACATTATATATAGACATATATATATATATATAAGGAAACTACTAATACACGTAAGATGTGAAATGTATTAAAGTAATATATGTAGGTATTCATCACAAAATAATTTGCATTTTTTCGGCTTTTTGTCGAAAATTAGATCAATAGTAAAAATGATGCTGGCGATGAGAGTTTTTTCTAATTTTTAATGAAAATAACTTTCCAAAGAACGCACTGCAGTTAAAAAACTTGAATACGTGTATGTATACTCATATAAGAATATAATGTGAATCACCGCAAATATTTTAGGGAATTTTAACTTGAACTTCGGCTTCAACTTGGCAACTTATTTTGAGTGTTATACTATGTAGCATATATTAAACACACTCATATTTTTATTTCATTTGCATGTAAATAAGTTGTTGCAACTTTGATACAAAGAATGAACTGAATAAAAAGCATTTGTTTTCTTTTCATAGCGTTATAATGGATAATAACTTTTATTTTAAAACTTCAAGCGTACATATGTATCGGTGTATTATTTTTGAAATATGTCGGTTGATGTATCTACTATATATGGGAAATTTAATATTTCGCAAATTTATGTATTTTTTCCTCGGGCCGCCGTTGCTGAGCGCGCTCATAGTTGAGCGTTGCGGCTACACTTTCTTGGCCGCTCTTTTTGTTGCGGCGGTTGATGATAATGACGTTGTGTTGTCTTGTGGTGGCGCTGGCGGATGCAGTAGGGTGTGATGCTTGGCAATGCTTGCATCTGTCTGGAGAGCCGCATTCCTCGGTTGTATGGGTGAGAGCCAAGCAATTCTCACAGTACCCCTGCGCCTAAGTTACCAAGCTGCGCTGCTGCGTGGAGCCATCGTTTTATTATCTGAAAGAAAAAAAGGAAAAAACAGACAATAGCGAATTTGCGCTGAAGGGTGGACGGCTTTTTCTTAATGATGTGCATCGAGTGGATTTCGCCCGATTGTGATGATGCACAATTTAACAAGAGGGCGTGTTATGATTCCGCTTTGAGAGCGAAGATCCACTACATGGATGTGGTTATCCGATCATCGATGCACTTCTTTAATACGCGAGGCTCTTGCTGTGTTGTTGCACCTCTTTTAGATGCCTTTGAGGTACTCCCTTTCTCACCGGCGACTGAATTGATGGTGTAGTGCTTTGACTTTTTTCCGCCGATTTATTAGCTGTAGGGTTTCCTCATTCAGTTCGGGGATGACCAATAGCGGAGCACCACAATTAAATGACTCGGAGTAAGTACTGTGAAATCAGCCGGGTCTTGGGAGAAAGACGAAAGAGGCCTAGAATTGAGTACGAACTCAATTCGAATTAAGAGTGCGGTAAACTCTTCAAATGTGAATTTGTGGGATGGAGCAGCTTTTCTTAAATGAGTTTTGAAGCTTTTCTCTGCGGACTCTCACAAGCCGCCCATGTGAGGGGTGGTATAAATTGCCATTCGATGCCTTGGGTGGCATACATCTTTATGATATGTGCAGAATATTCGTTAGGAAATTCAACGAACTCGGTCTCAGTAGCTCTCTTTTCTCCAATGAACGTTTTTCCATTACCGCTCATCATCATGGAGGCGTATCCTCGCCTGCTATTCCAAGGGCCTTAATTCTGTGATTGGTTTTGGATGCAACCAACGTCAGAGAACAAAGCTTTGAAGAATTCTGGACAAGACGGCGACCCACGCCTGAAATTTCGAACCTGGAGTATTCGAATGGTAGTTTCCGTTTTTTCTGAACCTTTGATTAAATAAAGGTCCTACTAAGGGTCGAGGCTGAAATAGTTCTCCTTCATGTTCAACTGCCACCTTGGAAGGAGCACCTGGCTTCGGTTGTCGGTATGCAAGGAATGTATATGTGCATGCTTTGAGCAGGACGGTTGCTCGTCGATAGTAGAGATAGTCGGTGGCTGTTGAGCGGGAGTTGTCGACTTTGTCGTTGTGGCACCGTAGCTTCATGGGGCCGGCTACCGGAACGCTAAGCTTGAACTTGAGCAGATGATTGAACGCAAGGCAGTTCCTGCACAGAATGTATTTTTGTACCGCCTTACAAGGTTGTTCTAAACTTCTCGAAAATTTTAGACAAAATTTTAAACATGTTTACTATTGCGCATAGAGCAGGAAAATGCCTTTTTTGGTTCTGTCGTGAAATTTAATGTCCTATTAAGGGGTTTTTGCTGAGCAGCAAGTGGAGCATATGGCTTAGGCTTACTGGGGAGAAGCCTATTTATTCTTTCTACGATTTCGTATCGGGGTGTTAGTGTAGTGACAGTGTACTTTTTGGTAGTTTTGTGGATCAAATGCATATCAATATTGGATCCCAACTGTCTGTCGACACGCCTTGGGAATGTAAGATACACAGACAGTCGTTTATTGTGGTTTGAAGCCTTTGTATTTGTTCACTATTCACCATTTGAGTGGTGGGTAAATTCATTAGAGTTTTGACTTGATTGTCAACAAGGATATACTTGTTCTCGAATCTTGACTTGAGCGTTTCCGAAGCAAGGGCGAAGTTATCGTCGCTCAGTGGAAATTGTTTAACGATGCACCCGCTTTGCCCTCCGTTTTATACCGTAGATGGTATAATTTTTGGGCGCGAGAGAGTTTTGGGTGGTTTATGTACGCGGCTGTGCAATTATCACGAAAACGATTGATTGCCCCGAATTGGGTTCCACACAGGATGGTGGCTTCGAAGCTGCGACTGCCCGCAGCAGTCTGAGTTGATCTGAAGTTTTTGTTTTCGTCAACTCGTAAAAGTCAAGGCAAGCATCGTACTTGCCTTGTGCTGACTTCTTGAATTTAAGCAAGCTGTCATCTGTTTTAGAAAAAACGTGGTCATATGCAGCTTGTAACCGAATCCAATAATCGTCTAGACATTTTTTTTTCATTTCAAGATATGATTCAGTGTGGTCCGCAATGGGCGAATTACCGAATTTTGCACGCTATCTTACTATACTGTCAATTTCGGAAATGTATTTTTGCTTTGAGGGGTACGACTCCTCCTTCGGATTTTGAGCGCGTTTATGAAGTTTCCCGCCCTATATATTAATATTTTTTTTTATTATTTAGCTAAAATCGGAAATTTAATAATGTTCTACAGGTTAAGTTACTATGGTTAGAATAACAAGATATAAATAGATATATGAATAAAAGACTCAAAAAAAATCACACACACTTGCACTTTGAAGTGGTAAATATATAAAAATAAATACGTATGGAAATGTAAGTTTTTATATATACGTGTGGAAATGTACAATATATTAAGTAATAATAATATATAGGAAATTATTATTTAATAGGAATTATTATTTAATAGGTACACGTATACATACATATCTATACGGATATACCATATAAATATAAATTTTTAATACCAAGATATCTTGTATCTATATCTTCTTGTATATTCACTGTAGATATACTCGTAAATGTATCTTTGTTTGATTTGGGTCGTTGCTGGGAAAGAGAAGTGCAGCTGACAACTGTTAAGAGATTAGCAAGAGAAAGGGTCTGAGAGTGTGCACACTTATTCAGTAGAATAGCGAAAAGCTGAAAATGTACTTCTCTACGTTGGAGAAGTTCAAGTGTGTAGAGCGGACAGAGCGTAATAGGGAAACTGAGAAGATTTATAAAGCGCTAAGAGAAAATTATTGGCTAAGGTGGACAAAGCATGAAAAGAGAACTGAAAACTTTTTTAAAGATTAAAGGGAAGCTCAGTTTTTCTTATTAATCCATTTTTGTCTACTTACTTTTTTGTTGTTTTTACTTTCCTTCTTGATAATAGGCCCTCTTTGGCGATGTTTTTGTTCCATTTCCTGGTTTGTTGCAACTGGTGTGGCACAATATTTCCTTTATGTATGCATGTACTAATATACTTATGTCTATTGTGTTGTCTTCTCGAATTCGTTGCAATCGTACTTTTTTATTGGTCTAATTTTTTTAAATATATGTATGGATAAGTATGTGTGCAAGTTTTTAATAATTTAATATATCAATTTTTTTTCCAATTCTTGTATGTACGTATGTATGTTTTTATGTTATATGAGTGCTTTCACCACACTTTTGTTTTGAAACTTTATATACACATACATGTATGTATGTATGTATATATGCATATCAATATACCTACGTACAATGAGATTACTTGCCTTCATTCTAATTTGAGATTAGAAGATTATGGGGCGCTTTATCATCCGTTTGGGGAGGGAAGGCTTTTAGCAGCTTTTAGCAGCTCTCAGCATCCCGCACTGTCAGTCACGTGCGATAGTTTATAGCGCATCGGAACGTGACGTACGTCGGGATAAATTCTTACTCTCGCAGGTGTCATTTTCGGACGTGCTCTGGCCGTAAATAGAATAGTAACTCGTATACTCCCACATTTTGTAGAAGTCTGTTCCGCCTCCAAATGCTACACTGCCGCCAACTACCACCAACATGAGACATTCCATCTTTAAGCGTATTACGAAAGTCCCTCCAAGACGGACAAAACTTTCCCAGCTTAACTGCAACGCACTCCTGAGGAAGATCGGCGATCCGCGCATGTGATAACCTTGTAGTCCCTAGGGACTTCTGAGGAGTCAAACCCAGGGTAGGAACCCGCCGGTTGTAGAGCATGTAGCTTAAAACTAGACTCGACAATCTTACGTTAATCTCACCCCATCCCACCTTTAAGGTGGCTTTGTTTGTGGGTTTCAGCGGTAAGTTCTGATCGCCGCTTTTACACTTCCACCATTTGTTTCTGAATTTTCTTTTCATTAACTGAGGTGGCGGATCTCAGATCTTTAGCTATTATGTCTTTAACCAAGATTCTGGAACTCGATTTAAGGATTCCCTTTTTCCACGTTGATTTAGCTGTTATTTGGTTTGTACTGATGGTAGTTCTGGAAGTGGATGAATCGGTATTTAGGTTATGTGTACTATGGTTGGTACGCAGTATTTTCTGTAGTAGCTACCAGCCTAATATGGCTAGTATAACCCGTAGTATTCTTAGTCGACAGAAACGGTGTCTTCATTGGATTCCGGTAGGTCGCCGAGATTCCGGTAAGTCAGTTCTTCCATATCGCTACACTCCATGATCTTCTTCTTAAGATTGGTCATAATTTTTAGCCAAGAAAAGTTAACAAACAAATTTGACTGCATCAACAACTCCTTCCGCTATGAATATACGCAATAATGCCTTTTACTCGATGATGACTTCACACGTTACTTCTCCTACTACATCTAAAGAACATTAGTCTGAATCAAACGGCTTCAATTTGGTACTGATCGGGATGCCCCATCAGCCTCATTTACGTTTAACAATAGTAATTAATTCACCAACTATTTCTAACGAAGATGTATTATATTATTTGAAAAATCAAAAATAGTCTTTCACTTATGTTACAGATAGAATTCCTACATTACCAAAATATACTAATATTTAAGAAAATATGTACTCAAAATTAATAGTAATTTGTCCCTTACACTGCTTAAGACAAAAACGTATACTTTAATCACAAAAATTAAAATAATCATACCGGTTTGAAATACATTTATGTCAGAACTTGATAGTACTACGTGTATACATGTAACCCATCAGTTACTCACTTTTTATTAACATAAGACAAATTTATTTAAATTAAAAAACTATAGCGAATATGTAAGTCCGAGTCCGTTTGTGTTTGCGCGTTAACTTCGTCGTTGTCATTTTTCCTAGCACGCGTCTAGCCTCTCGTTTCTTATTTTTAGCTCGTTTTATTTTCACCACGATCAGTGTTGCTGTTACAACTTATATTAATTATTGAAATAAGAAATATGTCATGTCTACACTGTTATTCCATGTTTACTGTCCTAATCCTACATTCGGCCATTTAAACGGTCAAACGATAGATGCCATGATTTCATAATTTCAGCAACTGTAGTTGTACGCTTTGGTCTCTCACCTTCGTCAAGTTTCTCTACTCCGTAACGCTTGTGGCCTAGAATTTTGGTGGATTTATCAGGTTTAAGGCCACACTGATATTGTTCAATCAGTTTGTTGACGGTGGGCTTCGGTGGGCTTTAGTCTTTCATATAAAATAATCGACAGGACCTTATATGCGATATTAAGGAAGCTTAACGCACGGTGATTAGCGCAGACTGTGGTTTCTCATTTTTTTATGGATTAGGCAGAGCACATTTGAATTCCAATCGTCGGCCATGCTTTCCTCCGACCATAATTAGAAAGTAGCTGATGCATGAAACTTGTTAGCACTTCACCGCAATATGCGCGCCAGCCGCTTTTTTGTTCTTTAAGCGAGCAATCGCTGTTCGAACTTCTTCATGGTCAGGTAATGGAACGTCTTTTCAATCGTCATCGATTGGGGTTTCGGGTTCACCAGCTCCGGGTGTTCCATTTTCACTGGCATTCAGCAGGCTGGAGAACTGTACCCTCCAGAAATTCAACATTCTTGTGCTCCACTTAAGCTTCCTCTCTTTTAACCGTGACCTAAGGCTCCACAGGGACTGGTTATCACGGCTGATTACCGCATCTTGCACAAGGGTTGCTCACGTTTCCAGGGTGCGCGGCATGGACGAGAGAGTAAGAAATGAGAATAGACCCACGTCGTTAGCTGCATGCCCCGATGCTTGGCTACACTCCATAACATTAACATATATACATTGATGTTTATGTGATATATAGTTATGTCGTACTTCTTTTTTGCTATGTATGCAAGTCCATATATATGAGATTTCGCATGTGTTTTTCTTTTTTAATAATTTTTTTTGTTCACTTGTTGTTTGTAGCACACACTAGTTTTTTATGTCCACAAATTTTATTTATTTTTATTTTTTTTGAAGTTTACTTACGTACGTTTACAGCACGTTTGACTTAATGTGTTTTTTTTTTTTTTTTTTTGAGTTTTTTAATCTATTGTATCATGGAGTAAGTAGAGTTCTTTTTATTTGTGGCTATATTTCTGTAGCCAGGATCAGTTTTAGCCTCGAAGGATCAATAAACAAGTCTAAGCTGACTATGGGAAACAAGAGGTGGCTAATTGCAAAATTAGTCCACAGTTCAATAATAAAAAGGCGTTGGTTTCTTTTAAATTTTAAATATTAATTTTAATTACAATGTACTCCATATTTTGGATAAATTTAACAACTCTTTATCTCTTTAATTGTAAACTACGTAGTAATGGAAATTTTAGTCAGAAAAAGTAATATCTTTCACATAAGTAAATTTGTTAAAAATATAAGCCGCGTTTAAAGCTGCTTTGCGCGCTCGTGGGCTGTAGGTTTCAAATTGATAAAAAGAGACCAAATGATTATAGAAGGAAACGGAAGCTAAATAGAACACCGGAAGCTTGACGCGCACGGAGTTCACAATGAAGTAGGTATGTTGGGCACTTAGAGAAGGTTTATATCCTCACTGTTAATTTCAAAATTGCAATTATGAACATATGTGGTTGGATAAGCTGAGGACAATAATTGTTTTCCAAAAAAGTATGTGTACTGATTTATTATTTGTGGGTGAAGCCTTTAAATAACTTATTCACATGCCTTGTTTTTGGACCAATATACGCATTCGTTGATGTGTTTTACTGCCGTGAATCAACTTTGCTGGTGTCAGTTTGAAATCGTCTCTGCGTGAAGACCGTAAACCCAATTATTCATTGTCCTGCTTCCTAAGACCCATGCAAACGTGCGGTAAGTCCATTTGAGGGTAGGTGAAATGCTGTAGTACGTACGTGTTTATTGCTAAGGTAACGGGGTAAATCTCTGAATGACGCTGACTCGAATTGCCTACCCTGATCAGTTTTCATTCTACTTGACATTCCGATTCTAGCAATTCAGTGCGTATAAATATTCAAAGCGATTGTCTAAATACTTAAGTATTAGAGTGAGTAAGTCTCTAGGCAACGAGAGTAGCAATCGACTATTCAGACAATATCGCTACGCACGGTGAAAATAGTCCCATGATGCTTATATTTAGGCGATCAAACCTTTGTTGTGGCTATACATTAGCGCACGGAATGCATTGTTTAAATCATAAGCAACAATACTTTAGAAGACCTGGTCATACGATCTTTACTGCTACAACTTTTGTTGGTTGATACTTGTTGTGTATTTGAAGACTCTCACGAAGCGCTCACGTCGTAAATAGTTCGTCGTCTGTGTCTGGAATCATTAACAGTAAAAGTGCTAGACTATACTTGTTTATGTTAAGTAAATTCTCATGATCTGTTTCCTGACTTGGTTATCATTGCATATGCCATTCGGAAAGCCTGGGTTCGAGTTCTGGTCCGATCAACGTAAAACCAAATTTATAGTAAATTAGTTTAAATAAAAAAAATAATTTAAATTTTCTAATTACGGTCGGGAGTGAGAAAAATGATTACCGTTCCTTGGCGATACATACAAGTCGGTGCTCGAAAAGATTCAATCATTTACTGCTAGTCACGTGGAGTGACCAGAAATGATTCTTTTATATATGGTTCATGCGGCTTACGACTTTCGGCTTTTGACCAATTTATTTTGATGGACTCGGCTGTTTCAACAAGGTGAACTGTGAAGATAAGCTCCGCCAGGGGCGCCCAGTGACGGTCGTGACCGAAGAAAATGTTCAGAAAATCGTAGAAAATTAGTAATGGCTGATCAAAGAATTAACTTGTGACAAAGAGCAGAAGTATTACAGATTAAAGCAAAAAACGAGTTGGAGAGATTTTGCATGAGCAATTGAATATGAAAAAGTTAGTTAGCGTTGGGTACCGCGAATGCTCACGCCGCTCGACATGCAGCGAAAATTGAGAGTTGCAATGATTTTTTGGAGTTGTGCCAAGATGATTCCGATAAAATTTGCAACCGTTGATGAAACTTGGATTCATCAGTATGATCCCGAGTCCAAGCAAGAGTCGATGCAGTGTATAATAAGGGTGGAAGTGGATAACGAGGTAATATTATTAATTGATTACTTGTCAAAAGGAACTACAATCAACGGCCAGTACTACGCTAATCTGTTGTCGTACAGAAAACACGTGTTAAGTTAGCGCGCGTGCTGATCCTTCAAGACAAGGCACGTGTTACACTGCTCGGGTTGCGAGGCATGCCTTAAAAGCTACTGGAGTTACAAAAATTTACCATCCACAATACAGTCCGAACCTGGCTGAAGGTGACTTTTCCCCTTTTTCAAATTTAAAAAGCAGTTTCGGGAAAGAAAATTTTCAGACGACAGCGAGCTGAAAGCGGCAGTAGAAAACCATTTTGAAAAAAAAACTAAAGAATATTTTTTCAGTAGTATAAAGTCATTGTATTCACGATGTGAAAAATGTATTTCACTTGACGGAACTACATTGAAAAACAAAAGACATAAAACTTATCATTGTTTTATTAAGCACTTTAGGCCGCGAACTTATTAGCCGCTCCTCGTATAAAATGCCTGGTCCCTTAATTGGGAACGTGTCGCTGCTCAGCTCGTTGATGTCTTCGTAAGACTAAAGGTTAACAACACCGATGTCCGTGAAATTCGATGAATAGGACAAGGATGGAAGAAGACGAGTCCTTGTAAATTCTATTAAAGCGGCCAAATAAAGAAGTGCGAATTTCTTTGCAGCAAAAAACGCCCGTCAACAATCGTAAGTAAGGTGTCGAAAAGCTACATTTACAATAGACAGCCTAACGGTTTTCTACTCGGTTTGTTCTATTCCTGGGAGCACTCATCCTAACTTGATATAGGAGAACTTCAAAAACGATTACATTTCGACAAAGTCGAGAAAGTAACTATGAAAAACAAGCTGCCCAAATTCTATTAAAATATACATCTAATGTAGGAAGCATGGGGATAATCTGGTATCCTATGCCCAGAGCGTGCTTAGCTATGGAAGGAACATATTCTCAGCCTACTCAGCAGCAGTGAAAGCCTTATAATAATTAAAATAATTGATTACACTTTGTGTTTCGAATTTAACTATTTACACATAAACTGCCAATAAATGAAAACTAATCGTTTTTTATTTTGTTACTTTTTTGTTCTCTCCTTATGCTGTTTGCTATATGTAACGAGCTCGGTTCTCCGGTTTATAACTACGCTATCTCTCAACTGGGTTTCTCCTGTATTTTTACGAAAAAAATGGACAACACAAGCTAATTCTAAATTTTCACATAAACTATTCTTTTATTACACTATTTCTTCGGCAGCGTTTTCACGTCACAACATATACCTCAAACTACTCCTATTGACAGCCTTTTCACGTCACACCATATATAATGCTAACTACTTCTATTGGCAGCGAAGGCATGACACACCGTTTATCTTCTAATAACTACAGCACAAATAGAAGTGATTTCTTACCGCTGATGCTGCTCCTTTTTTACCGATCTACTCGCGGGCAGACAGTTGGCTATTGCATTGTTTTTGCTCCTGTCGCCTATCCCGCTTTGCCTTAGTTAGCGGCAGCTCGCTACGACAGATGAAATAATATAATATACTTGCATTGACTTAACATTTAATATGTAATATTCGGATATGTATTCTAGAGACATTTCCGGCGCAGCCAGGTCTTCACTGACTACTTCGGGCCCCGCTTCTTTTTCTTTTACGACTTTTAACTTTCTTTCGACATGGTTTTTCTTCTTCTTCTTCTTGTTCGGCTTCTACATCTCCTTTTTCTGCTTCCTTGGCTTCTGCTTCTTCTTGGACTTCTTCTTCTCCTATTTCTTTGACTTTTCGTTCTTCTTCATTGGCTTTTGGTACTTCTTGTCCTTCGTCTTTGCCCTCTGCTTCTTTTTCTTCAACTTCCGATTCTTCTTCTGTTTTCTTAGACTTTTACTTCTTCTGCTTCGATTTCTGGGTAATCGCTCCCTTTTTTGGCGATTACTCCCCTGTTTGCTGGCCGTGGAGAGTTGATTCGGGCGTTTAATGTGTTGTTTCCGTCCCTGTCTCAAGCGTGGTACAGTTTCAGATCGCTTAGGTGCGCCGTTATCCTTTTCCCGTTATGCATCCAGTCTAATCCGACAATTACTGATGACAAAAAATTCGTCACTCAAAATGATCTTCGTCGACGTAAGTTTTAATATCGTGCTTGCTCGATCGTCGCCTTTTGTTGCTTTTTCATCCCATTTCAAATAATTCTCACATCTTCGCCGTCTTGTCTACCTGAGCTGCGTTTGTCTCGCTCGTGCCAAATATGTGATCGTTGTAGGACACTTTTTGTGGTTCCCGACTTTGCACTAAAAATGCAGCACTGCATCCAGGGCCCTCATATGTGTTCGTATTCAGCGCCAAAGTAATTTCCTGTATCAATTCATTCTGATTCTTCTGCTCTTTTCCGTAAATTGTACTAGAACTCGGGTTTTCTTGTGGGGTATATAGTGCTATTTATTGATGTTTTATTTCGTATTCAAGGAGTAACCGCTTGAATTCTTTGCTCTTAGATTAGCCACACATTCGTTTTTGGTAGCAGAATAGTTCTGTTCAGCATTGGTGAGTCGTCTACTAACATAAGCAATATTTCGTTCGGCTTCTTCCAGTTCGTTCGTTAGGACCGGACCTAGTCCAAAATCGCTGGCAACCGTTTGTAGGTTAAAGAAGTCTGGACATGCTAATACAGGTGCCTCCGTCAACGTGGTCTTTAGCATCACAAATGCTGTTTGTCGCTCTTCGTTCCATTTTCATACGTACATACATATGTATACCTACAGTGGCTGTTGGTCAAGCAAACTACCGCACAAAAAGGAAATGACAAAAACTAACAATGCGACCGTTCAGCTTAGTGAAGACGGGTCGACAGCTAACTGCAAGGGCAACAACTACCAGAAATGACAAAACCAAGTGAAATGATCAACGCTGACTTAAACAAGCGAAAATCGCACAACAATAGTTAACACCGTACGAAAAGTATATGTACACACAAAAACTAAACAAAATATGTTTTTGGGGTGCACCCGAGGTTTGGCCAAACCAAACTAGTGCTGCCGGGGGCAACTTTGACCCGCCTGTATGACTGCGCACTGGGTGCGGGATACTATTAGGATGGGTCGGGAAAAACGAAAGGAAAGGAAAAGGACAGTCGGCAAGGCAAAGAAAGATAACAAACAATAAGTGATACTTAGCGGTTTCTGAGTCGGTTGTGGGTACCGAACTTCGGTGCTCCTCCGGACGAGGTCGAAAAGCTCTGGTTCCGCCAAATAAACTTATTTTTCCCTGGGCCTCGACTGCCCTGACACAAGCCCCGACTGGCTTAAAATTTTCTCTTGGCCTCGCTTGGCCTTAATACAAATATTTGCCACGACGGGCAAAGAACTATTTATTTTTTTCATTAAAATATCTAATCGCACGTCTGCTCAAAAAGGTGTGCACACTTTCAAAGACTGCTCGAATCTGATCCGGCACGCATTGACGAGCCAGGCCGCAAGCTACGCGTCGGTCTTCAGAATTCTCAGGCGTATGTGTATTGGTGCCCAATTATTTGTCGCCACCCCAATTACCCAAAGGGGCAGGGTTGTATAGCGCGCGCCACCATGGCACACCAAGTACAATGGGATAATTTTCCCCTCGCCGAATAAAGCGAAAGGTGACACCCCATTTTACGGAATACCCGCGCAAAGTATTCCGTTTCCCTAATATTTGTTAGTGGAGGAACCGTTTCATGGCTTTAATTTACACAACTTTTTGCCGACAGATGCCACTGTTGTTGCGGCCAGTACGTGAAGGAATCTTCCTTTTGGTCAGGGAACGGATTAACGGTATCCTATTAATCCCTATATGGCCTCAACTCTTTAACGTTCCAAGTCCCTTTGTCTTTGCCTAAGTCATCTGTCTGTGTGTCTGTCCACGGGGATACTCTCTTCCTAATAATAAACGACCCTACAAACTTTGGCGCTAACTTCGCTGCATAAAAATTCACTGCTTCTGACAACATAAAATTTTTCCTGCAGACTAATTCTCCAGGCATGTACTGTACATCTCGACGTCTTAGATTGTATTGCCTCGCAAGTTTCTCACTCGCCTGCTCTAATTTCGATCTAATGTTTGGCCTAATCTCTCCGAGCCTATTTGCTCGCTCCTGACAATTTAAGTTCTCCTAGTTTCCTTAACCGTCTATGAAGTCCGTACTGCCCTTTCCCTACTGAAATTCACAAAGTATGGTGTAGCTCCTAACAGGCTGTAGGAGGGAGCTTAGATATATAAAAATTAAACAGTAGCGGGCAGAGGACACCACCCGGCGGAACCCCCTGTTTAATTTTCCTTAACTTCGATGTTTCACCTCGGAATATGACCGATGATTGTCGACCCCTCAGGTAGCCCATGACCCACCTCTGCAACCCCGGCAGTAATAAGGATTCCTCAATGCCCGTGAGTAGCACTGAATGGTTCACTGTGTCAAAGGCTTTTGACAAATCCAGTGGTACCAGGACAGTTCTAGCGTAAGGTGGGTTTTGGTTTAGGCCATTGACTATCTGAGTGTGTATGGCACTTAGTGCTGTTGCGATACTGTGCACTTTCCTCAAGCCATGCTAATGTGCTGCTAGACGCAGATGTTGGGTGAGAGTTGGGAGCAGCAAGGCCTCAAGTGTCTTCGCTACTGGCGAGAGTTATCGGCCGATAAGACTCTCCTTTGTTGGCTGGTTTCCCCGGTTTAAGTAGCGGGACCACCCTACCAGCTTTCCAAACGTCAGGTATCATTAGGGTGGTTAAAGACAAGTTAAGGACCTTGGTCAGAAAGTCTGCTCCCGCTGGTCAAAGATGTTTTAGCATCAGCATGCTTATTCCGTCAGGGCCGACGGATTTGGAGGCTATCACCTTCCCGATGACCCCCTGAACTTCCTCCTTGGAGAAATCAAGAGCCTCGCTGGTATTTGGCGCATACGGCGGGTTACGCGTCGTTTCGCTTTGTCTACCGAAGGATGCAATGTAAAAAGTCGGCTGAAATAGCTTGCGCATCTCTTCGGGCCCGACGGAGTGCGGTCACCGAATGAAATTTTGACTCGGTCATCGCGTCTCGTCGGGTTAGACAGCGACTTGACTGTAGCCCAGAGCTGGGTTGCCCCAGAGGAGAGATTACAGTACCTTAAGCGCTCCTCCTACTTTTTCCGCCTATGGTTGCTAATTACTGTACGAATCTCCGCGTTTAAATCCCTGATTAGGGGATTCCCGGGATCGGAGTTACGAAGGATGTCCCGTCTAGATGCTAAACCCACCGCTTCCGTCGGGAAATTGGGGCGGATTTCCGCAATTCGGCCTGCCGGGATGAAGCGGGCAGCAGCGGTCACGACAATCCTGCGGAAGAAGTGTTCACCAGAGGTGACGTCTGTTGGAGTGGGGAGAGCACTGAAGGCGTTCTCGGTGAATTCCGTGAAGCCAGTCCAGTTAGTTTTTTTAAAGTTAACAAATGCCGGTGATCCGCGAAAACAAAGTCGGAAGATTTGTCAATCGAGATGTGTATGGGTAAGTGGTTCGATGCTAGTGACATTATAGGTCGCCAGACTATGCTGTTTATCTGACCAGCACTCGCAATTGTTATATCAGGCGAGCTTTGGCAATTACCCACAAGTCTGGCGGGGGTGTTATCGTTCATTGTCGAATCGTCTATCTGTTCCGCCAGCTCCATTCCTCTACGGTCATTTGACAGGCTAGAATGCCAAAGATCGTGATGCGTGCTAATGTCGCCCAAAACCAAACAGTTTTCGCATCTGAGTAACGCATTTATATCAGGGCTATATCCAGCTGGGCAACTCGTAACAGTAGGAATGTATCTATTAACTATTTCGAGCTCGGCATCGCCTGACCTGATAGCTATACCCTGACATTCTAGGGTAGTATCCCTGTGGTCGATGTCGCCGTCGACGGAACGATACTGCACGGTGTTGTGTAAGATGAACGCTTAGCCCCCACCATGGTCTCGCTCGCGATCCTTGTGGATTATGTTGTATCCGGCCTGGCTCAGAAGATCCGAGCGGGCGGTCAGCTTCGTTTCTTAGATCGCAGCAATTAACAGATGCTCCCGGCTCATGAAGTCGACTATCTCGTAGAGCTGAAGTTGGTTCCGCACGTTGGTGTTGGTTGGCGGTGTTGTTGTATTGACAAGAAGGGCAGACTCCTACAGCACAGGGCAACGTACGCATCATTCCACTCACGGGTGGTGCGCAGGCCAGAGCACGTCCGAAAGTGACACCAGCCGGAGCAAGAATTGCGTCTGCCTGAGGTCATGTTCCGACGTATTATGGTCTGACACGCGGAACAGACTGTGCGAGGGACTAGGAGCTGCTGGGTAGCCCTCACACGGAAGGAGAAAGAGGAGATGGTTGTGGGTGGGGATGGGGGTAAGGGTTGGCGGGGGTCATGCTGCGGGGAGCTCCGGGAGACCGTGGAGGTCTGCGGGTTACCCAAAGTGGGGAAGGGTGGTGAATGCACTACCGTGGAAGCTGGGGGCGCACTTGTGCACTGGCAGCATGGGGCCACATAACGTGTGGTCCACTCCCTATGAGTCTTAAGGCCCGAGTAGACCTTAAGGTGACTCCAGCACCAGGAATAGGATGGGAAATTTTTAAAAATAGTCCACTGCTGTCAAAATGTACTGGTAGCCCTGTGACGACTTCACTAAAGGGCCTACCAGATCTACACAAAACATATCCAAAGCTCGACGGCCTTGGTCCTCTCTATCATACCCCCTGCTGGTTGTGAATTTTCAGGATTCACCTGCTGACATGTTTTACACGCCCTAACATACTTTGAAATGTCCGACTTCATCCTCGGCCAGTAGGACTTTTGTGAAACAGGTGCAAAAGTATTTTTCACACCCATATGACCCGCCAACGGTTTTTTCTGACACTGTTGTAAACTTTGTTTTACTGATGGAGATTCAAAGCTTATCTCGCTAACCTACAACACGGATCCTTCAACTTATTCAACCAAATAAGTGAATATTGATCAGTGACATTGTTTTAAAATTTCATTTTTACAACCACGCCCTATTACTGGCGTTCTACTGGAGAATCACCATAAACAGAAGGAAATCTCGACCTAACAAACTTGTAGAGGTTGCCTTCATCAACCCTCCACGCTGGATATGTCAAAGGCTTTTTCTGTACTAACCGAATCACCCAAGGATCGGCGGTAGTCACCTCAGCAATAACTGCCACACTTCGGGATAGCATATCTGGAACCACATATTCCTTGCCTTTCCGACGTACAATATCAAAATCATATTGCTGGAGCTTTAAAGCCTATCTCGCTAACCTACCACACGGATCTTTCAACTTATTCAACCAAATAAGTGAATAATAATCTGTAATAACCGTAAACGTAGCGCCCTCAACATATGGCCGCAGTTTCTCAACCGTCTATAGAACCGCTAGACACTCCATTTGGTCGTCGAAAAATTTCGCTCTCCTTTGTTCAAGGACCTACCCAAATATGCTATCACCCTCTCACCGTCATCAAACATCTGCGTTAACATCGCACCTACACCGAAATCAGACGCGTCTGTCTAGATTGTGAAAGGTCTATCAAAATCGGGGCAGCTCAAAACCGGAGCTGTCACCAAGCGTTCCTTCGCTTCTCTAAAACTTCTTTCACAATCTTCAATACAATTGAACTTTCGGTTCTTCTTTGTTAAATCGGTGAGAGGCCAAACTAGCTCTGCAAAATCTTTAATAAATCCGCGGTACCAGGACACTGTTCCTATAAATGACCGTATCTGCTTTACGTTCTTCGGTACCTCAATCCGAAGCATCGCCTCAACCTTCTTGGGGTCTACGTGTAGACCGTTCTTGTCCCCCACGTAGCCCAAATATTTTAACTCAAACCTACAGAAATTACATTTATCCCTATTTAATCTAAGTTTTGCACCAGCTAGTCTATCTAAGACAATCTTCAAAATCTCTAAATGCTTCTCAAACTTATTTGTTAAGATAATAATATCGTCCAAATACATAAAAACATGAGGTTCTAACTCTGGCACTCTTAAACTGAAATAGTCCTCTACCTGGTACCGTGAATGCGATGAAGAGTCTCGACTGCTCTTCCACCAGAATTTGCCAATACGCGGACTTAATATCCAGACTGGACAGAAACTTGGCTAGCTATCTTTCTTGGTACATTTGTTCAAAACCCTATAGTCTACGCAAAACCTGTATGTACCATCTTTTTCCCTGATCATAACTACTGGAGACGCCCAAGGGCTATGTGATTTCTCCCCCCTTTGTCAAGCATATCCTCATTCTCTTCGTCCATACGCGACTGTATGACGGGAGACACAGGGCAGTACCTCTGTTTCACAGGTTCAACTTCTGCCTTTACCGTAATTTTATGCTCGACCAAATGGGTCTGGCATAGCCTGGAACGCCACAGCTAATAAATGACCTAATACCCTAGATTGCCTGTTCCCTAACTCGGAGTGGTTCACTATTGCCACCAATGGTTCTGGTCCCGGCAGAGAGAACGACCACCTCATTCTCGATATATCCGGGATAATACCCGCCTTGGCCCAAAAATCGATACCAAGGATTACGACCTGATGTAACTCTTTAACAACATGGCATTCCAATCAGTGAGAGAGCTGTAAGAGCACACAAACAATTAAGCACTGCTCATAAAAATAAAATAAAATAAAACAAAACATACAGGAAAAACTCAAAATAAGTAAGCGAGTGCCTTTAGTGTAATCTGAAGAGCACTTTAAAAAAGGAAAACATTAATAAACTCCAAATTAAATAATAGAACATAATATTAATAAGCAATAAGTGCAAACGGAAAAATAAACAAAAAGTTATTCAGTGAGTACAAAAACAAAAAAGGGGTGAGAAGACTTTCAGCTGTACTCTTCTTCTTTATTGGCGATGGCAACGCTTACGCGATTATAGCCGAGTCAATTATAGCGCGCCATTCATCTCTTCTTTTCGCTGTTTGGCGCCAGTTGTAAATGCCAAGTGCACCCGGGTCACTCTCCACTTGATCTTTCCAACGGAGTGGAGGTCTTCCTCTGCTTCCACCAGCGGGTACTGCATTAAATATTTTCAAAGCTGGAGTGTTTTCATCCATTCGGACGACATCGTCCACGCCTCGAGAGAGGACTTTACTTTTCAATTACCTACTCAGCCCAAAGTAGCACCTGTTGGCAAGAGTGATTTTGCGTTGGATTTCAAGGCTGACATTGTTGTTGGTATTATTGCTGGTTCCTAGATAGACGAAATTATCTATGACCTCGAAGTTATGACTGTCAACAGTGACGTGGGAGCCGAGTTGCGAATGCGATGACTGTTTGTTTGATGACAGGAGATATTTCGTCTTGCCCCAATTCACTACCAGACCCATTCGTTTCGCTTCTTTATCAAGTCTGGAGAAAGCAGAACAGACATTGCGGCATAAAGGCAGCTCCTATTCGTGCTGTCGAAGACGGCTTTAAAATCGACGAAAATGTGGTGGGTGTCGATTCTCTTTTCACGGGTCTTTTCCAAGATTTGGCGCATGATGTATATCTGGTCAATGGTTGACTTACCAGGTCTAAAGCCACACTGATAAGGTCCAATCAATTTGTTGACGGTGGGCTTTAGTCTTTCACACAATACGCTTGATAGGACCTTATAAGCGATATTAAGAAGGCTTATTCCACGGTAATTGGCGCAGACTGTGGGATCGCCTTTTCTGTGGATCGGGCTGAGCACACTTAAATTCCAATCGTCGGGCATGCTTTCATCCGACCATATTTTACAAAGAAGCTGATGCATGCACCTGATCAGTTCTTCACCGCCGTATTTGAATAGTTCGGCCGGTAATCCATCGGCCCTTGTCGCTTTGTTGTTTTTTAAGCGGACGATTGTTATTCGCACTTCTTCATAATCGGGTAACGGAACAACTTTTCCATCGTCATCAATTGGAGTTTCGGGTTCACCATCTCCGGGTGTTTCCTGTTCACTGCCATTCAGCAGGCTGGAGAAGTGCTCCCTCCATAAATCGAGTATACTCTGGGCATCTCTCACTAGCTCACCTCCGTGGGTCCTACAAGGGCTTGCTCCGGTCTTGAAACCTTGTGTAAGTCGCCGTATCTTTTCATAGAATTTTCGAGCGTTACCCTTGTCGGCCAGCTTCTCAAGCTCCTCATACTCGCGCATCTCGGCCTCTTCCTTTTTTTGTCTGCAGACGCGCCTTGTCTGTTTTCTCTCCACTGCGACACGGCAGTCCTCATCGTACCAGCTGTTTTTGCGCGTGCGTATCTTCGCTGCGACAAGATAGTGACCCGAGTCAATGTTAGGACCTCTGAACGTACGCACATTTAAAACACTGGATACGTGTCTTCCGTCTATCACAACATGATCGATCTGGTTGGAAGTTTTCCGATCTGGAGACAGCCAAGTAGCTTGGTGAATTTTTTTGTGCTGGAATCTAGTGCTACAGACAACCATATTTCGGGCCCCGGCGAAGTCGATCAGCCTCAGCCCATTTGGAGATGTTTCGTCGTGGAGACTGAATTTTCCGACAGCCGTACCAAAGATACCTTCTTTGCCCACCCTAGCGTTGAAGTCGCCAAGCACAATTTTGACGTCGTGGCGGGGGCAGCGCTCATAAGTGTGTTCGAGGCGCTCGTAAAAGGTATCTTTGGTGAAGTCATCCTTCTCTTCCGTGGGGGCGTGAGCGCAAATTAGGGTGGTGTTGAAAAATTTTGTCTTAATGCGAATTGTGGCTAGACGTTC
Source organism: Ceratitis rosa (assembly GCA_037013455.1). Taxonomy (NCBI): domain Eukaryota; kingdom Metazoa; phylum Arthropoda; class Insecta; order Diptera; family Tephritidae; genus Ceratitis; species Ceratitis rosa. The sequence continues at coordinate 2,890,291 of JAWMAG010000007.1, forward strand.
ATCCACCGGAGTGAATGACAGTACTCGGCGACGGAGTCTCTCTCCAACCATGAATCCGACACCAAATTTGCGCTCCTTTATATGGCCGCTGTAGTAAATTTCACAAGGACCCACCTTCTTCCGTCCTTGTCCCGTCCATCGCAATTCTTGGACGGCAGAGATGTCAGCCTTTAACTTTATGAGGACATCAACCAGCAGGGCAGCGGCACCTTCCCAATTAAGGGACCGGACATTCCAGGTGCATGCCCTAAAATCGTCTCTCATCCGAGGCTTAAATTGGTTTTTCATTGGGTTGTTTTTTCATGTGGTGGCTTCCAAACCCTACGCACAACCGCATGGGATTCGCCTTCTCACTTTAGCTCGCCTCCAAACGGATGTTCGTTGGCTACCCAGGGGATACGTGGTCTAAGACCGGACGTCGTGAGCTGCTTGAACCATATGCACAAGAATCGTTTCTGGCCACTCCTAGGTGAATGGCAGTCAAAAACTTTCCTCACTTGCGTGGACTTCTGCACATGCTAGCGCTAAACAGACGGCGAAGTCGGCAGAAAATCTAGAGAAAAGAAAAAAACCCAGCAGGAAATCGCCCACCAATACAAATGAAAAGGAACAGGCAAGCGGTAAGCCCAATGAAATAAAAAGGAACACAAAAATACAGACAGGACTAGATCGATATATAAATGTCAAGAGGAAATCAAGTCCTATTAATAACACCAACAACAAAAAAGTGCCAATGAGTGGAACCAACGTAAAAGTTCAAGAATCCTCCAGTAGCAACCGATTTACTTTATTAAGTGAGGACAGCGTAAAGGGTACTACCACAGTTGCAAATGCCAAACCACCACCAATTTACTTGCGCGACCGTGTCTCAAGCACGTTAGTTAATAATATTACCAAAATAGTCGGAACTAATAACTTTCACATTGTGCCTTAAAAAAAAGGTATAATCGATGAAACAAAAATCCAAACTTACAGTGAAAAAAGCTTCATGCAAATTGTAAGCTTTTTACCGTCGAGTAATAACAATTATTACTCATGTCAACTGAAGAGCTTGAAAAGCCTAACTTCGTAGGGTAACAGTAGAAGAGCCACACAAAAGAAACTGCCCAGTGCAATGCACCAACTGCCAAGAATTCGGCCATACTAAATCCTACTGCACACTGCGCAGTGTTTGCGTAGCATGTGGGGACCTACATCCCACGTTTGAATGCACGTCAAAGAAAGATGATGTCACCATGAAAAAATGTAGTAATTGTGGAGGTAATCACACTGCTAATTATAGGGGCTGCTCTGTATATAAAGATCTAAAATATAGGTTGGCAAACAATATACAGACTCACCGAAGTCAAATGATAAATACACCTCAAATCCAATTTGTAGAAAAAGCTACGGATAAAACTGTTCCAAACGTGCATAATATGAATCCAAATAAATTATGCGAATGTAGTGAAGAATGATTCAGATAATATTCCACAGAATCAATCTAATGGAGGTATAGAGCAAAGATTTTAAACCTTACGCAGTGCATGACACAGTTCATGTCATCTATGCAAATAATGATCCAAGACTTGATTAAAACCCAGAATAATATGCTACAAATCTTCAAGCAAAAAAAATGAGCGTACTAAACATTTGTTTTTGGAATGCAAACGGTGTGAACCAACATAAATTAGAATTGGCACGATTTCTAACAGAGTATGCTATAGACGTAATGCTATTGTCTGAAACTCACTTGACGGATAAGTATAACTTTTATATACCTGGGATCATATTCTACCCCACTAACCATCCTGATGGCAAAGCGCACGGGGGCACTGGAATACTCCTAAGAAACCGCCTTAAACACTGCGTCTTACAGCCTTACGCCACCAATTATTGACAAGCTACCTCTGTAACTTTGAATAATTATGACAAAGAGCTAAATCTCTCAGCTATTTATTGCCCTCCAAAATTTAAGATCACAAAAAATCAATTTAAGGAACTTTTTGATAATCTTGGGGATAGATTTATAGCAGGAGGAGACTACAATGCAAAGCATGTATACTGGGGATCCCGTCTAATAAACCCCAAAGGCCGTCAGCTATACAATACCATTATAAACAAGTGTAACAATTTAGATTGTATTTCCCCAGGTCAACCAACATATTGGCCTACCGATCGGAAGAAAATACCTGACTTAATAGACTTTGCTGTCTCAAGAAAAATCGACAGGCAACTTGTATCAGCTGTGACAGTTGCTAAGTTGTCTTCAGACCACTCACCAGTTCTAATAAAAATCTATGAGCGCCCGAAGATAGTTGCACAAGAATCAAGACTAACAAACAGAGAAACAAACTGGCTTAAATACAAAAAATATACTACTTGTCATATTAACATCAACCCAATATTGAATTGTGAAAACGATATTGATGACTACATTAATGAACTCAATAATGTCCTTGTTTCTGCGGCAACCCTAGCAACTCCAAAAAGTAAAAAGCCTATTTCGTGCCCGAAAATCCGAACAAATACAGAAATAGAAATATTAGTAAAGAATAAGCGCCGTTTGCGAAGAGAATGGCAAGAATATCGCTCTCCAGCAGCAAAGTTACGGTTGAAAGCAGCAGAGAGGAAGCTGAAAAGTGCACTGATCACAATGCCAAGGCATACATTAAAAAACTAGCGACAAATTCTGCCAAAAAATACTCACTCTGGAAAGCACAAAAGAAATTTAAGCCTCTAATAGAAGTGAATACGCCAATCAGGGACCCAAATGGTAATTGGACACGTAGTAACGAATAAAAGGCAAATTGCTTTGCAAAGCATTTAAGTAATGTATTCCAGCCAAATGACGCAACTAACAATTTTATTTTGCCGGAATTTGTTGTAAACGGCCAGGAAAATCAGGTGGCAATTAAAATATCAAGCCTAGAAGTGGTAAACGTGATACAGAAACTGAATCCAAAGAAATCTCCAGGCCACGACCTTATTACACCAAAAATGCTAATAGAGCTACCAAGAGTTGCACAAGCATTGCTCTCTGAACTCTTTAATGCCATTCTAAAACTAAATTACTTTCCAAACGCGTGGAAAAAATCGCAGATATTAATGATAGCCAAACTAGGCAAAGACCATATACAGGCGTCTTCTTACAGACCAATAAGCCTATTACCCAGTCTTTCCAAATTATTTGAAAAAATTCTGCTATCAAAAATATCTACTTTTCACCACCGTAACAATGTTATACCAGATCACCAATTCGGCTTTCGTGAAAAACATAGTACTATTGAACAAGTTAACAGAAAAACTAATGAAATCAGGAAGGCATTCGAGCTCAAGCAATATTGATGTGCAATCTTTCTTGACGTAGCACAAGCGTTCGACAAAGTCTGGCATAAAGGTTTACTGTACAAAATACATAAAGCTCTGCCGGTTCAATTTTATATGATACTTCAGTCATATCTGACCAACAAACAATTTACAATTAAACAATCTGAATTTATCAGTGAGGAGTATCCCGTAAACGCTGGTGTTCTGCAGGGTAGTATCCTTGGGCCTATTTTATATATTATATACACTGCAGACATCCCATTAAACCGAAAAGTGCAGACATCTACCTTTGCGGATGACACAGTTGTTTTTTGCCGGGATAAATGCCCTAAAAGAGCAGCAAAAACGATTAGTGATAATTTATTCCTCATCAAAGAATGGCTAGAAAACTGGAGAATTAAAGTTAATGAACAAAAGTGTAAACACGTTACATTTATTTTAAGGCCGCAATCTTGTCCTGCAACTCGCTTAAATGGTATAAAAATTCCCCAAGTAAATGATGTTACATATCTCGGTATACACTTAGATAGACGTCTCACTTGGAAGAGATACATAGAGGCAAAAATACAACACATGAAATTAAAAGCAGCTAGTTTAAACTGACTTTTAAATAAAAACTCCGGTCTAAAACTAGACTACAAAGTCCTTATTTACAAAGCAGTATTAAAACCAATTTAGATGTATGATATTCAACTGTGGGGTACGACCTGTGCAACTAACATTGACAAAATATAGAGGTTCCAGTCCAAAATTTTAAGAGCACTAACGGGCGCACCATGGTACGTTCGTAACGTAAATATTCACAAAGACCTTGGTATTTTACTGGTTAAGCCTGAAATTGAAAGAAGTAGAACGAAGTACTTCCCAAAGCTGAGAAATCATAGAAACCCGCTAGCTAATGCTTTATGCAACCCAACAAAAAATTCCCGCCTGCAGCGAAGAGATGTTCCCGCCTTCTAAGGAGAGCACCGTAGTTTGAAAAGGGCTCAGAGTTACAGAACTCGAGCTATCTTGTTTGCAATTTAGTTTTTAAGATTTGTACACTTACTGTTAGGCTTATATTAAAGCAGATCCAGTAAATAAATGAATTTTGTATAAAAAAAAAAATCCAAGAAATCAGACTTGCTCTCCACCTCAATTGGCAACCAAACCGAAATTAACACCGAGATATAACATCCGCGAGAGTCACTCTCAAAAAATTCGAAACAGAACTCACCCTATTACCATATGCCCATAATTTTTGCCAATCTAGCCGACCTATCACTGTTCTGGTTGCACCAGAATCCAACAAAGCCCTAAAAGCAAGACCATGGATCCTAACATCCAGATAAGGGCATTCGTCGTGACCGCCTACTGTCCCAGGGGTCTATCTCCCGTTTCTTGATCTGTTGTCCGATCTGATAGCGCTATCGCTCCACTGAGAATTTGCCCCGCTGTCATCCGGCGTATTATAGCTAACGCGCCCTGACCTGAACGGGTTGTTGTTTCACCCACCACCGAAAGCTGAACTTTGTTGGACACCCAGGGAGCCCCGCAAGTCTACCGTAACCAAAACGTTTAATACCCTTCCTACAATCCGCCGAAATATGCCGAAACCTCCTACAATTAAAACATCGGGTATTCGACCATGGCTTAAAACCATCAACAAGGTCCGGCTCTGCTGCAGCCGCGACCTCTACACTAGCCGAGATATCAGCCAGGTCAAGTTGAAACATCCCCTTGGCCTAATGACTCGAAGGAGGGACAAAAGCATCCACCGAAGCCTTAACCGCCTCTAGTTGCCTACCCAAAGTTGGGTAATGGACCCTATTGTTACCAGGCCCAACTGGGTCTGGTAGAATGGTAGGAGATTCGACTTAATCAATCCTAACATCCTCTTTTCCGATAAAGGCTCCTGAGTCCTTCTCCTTATCTCATCTTGTAGGAGATAGTCGTAGTTGGGGTACAAAAGCTCCAATTTCAACTATCTTACTAGCTCTTCCCAGCTACCTAGCGACTTCCTAACTGACCTAAACCACAATAACGCGTTTCCTGCGAATAGATCTACCGCGCCTCTGAAGAGTTGAGCTTGGGACACACCGCGTGCCTCACTCAACTCCTCAACCCGTTCTAAAAATGGACGCCCCACTTCGACAAGTTCTCCGGTTTCTGAGACTCGACTGTCTCTTCAGCCACGCGTCATATCTCTACGGGCGGGGGTGCAATCGGATCCGCACGAGTGGTACCCGAGCGCTCGACCGAACCAATTTCCTTTTCTTCGGCTTCTTCACTGCCGACAACCTCTTGTAGTTCAGCGAGATGGAGCAACAAACAAACATCTTGCAACATACTTGCAATTAGATCATTGCAATAAGCAATTGCAGAAGCATAGATAACGGTTGATTACCGTTTTAGGCAAAAACGAGTGCGAAACAAAGGGAAACTGCTCGGCCGAAAATCGCTTCAGCGGTTACAAAGTGCCAATTATATATATATATAAACTGTTTCTTGACACACTGTATATACCTACATATGCCTACAGTGGTTGTTGGTTAGAGTCTACCAACAACCACACTAACCACTGACCAAACGAATGTCCGCACAAAGAGAAGGTAACAAAAAAATCTAACAGAGCGACCGGCCTGCTAAGTTAAAATGGCGTGGGTCGCAGCTACGTACAATAACAAATCTGTTTTAATAGAAGAAAAAAAACACCAAGTGAATTTTACTAACGCTGATATAAACAACTGAAAAAGCAATGACTGGACAACAATTAAGCAACGATATGAGACAAAGTAAACAAAATATATGTTCGGGGTCCAACCAAATCGCACTACTCCCGTGTCGTGGGTCGGGAAAAACGAAAGGAACGACACAGTCGGCACAGCAAAAAAAGATAACAAACAATAAGTGATACTTAGCGGTTTCTCAGTCGGGTGTGGGTACCCAACTTCGGTGCTCCTCCGGACGATGTCGCCAAGCTCCGGCTTCGCCACTGGAATCCACCAAAAAAAAGCCTATTATTCCCTGGGCCTCGACTGCCCTCACTGGCCCCGACTGGCTTAAAATTTTCCTTTGGCCTTGACTGGCCTTAATACAAATATTTGCCTCGACCGGCAAAGCACTATTTATTATTTTTTTCCGCTAGTCTCCGACTGTCACTTGTGCCAAGCGGATCGTTCTCTCTTTTCTCTGTGCTCTCGGTTATATTTTCACGTTTATGTGTATTCAATTTGAGTTTATACACCACATTTCAATTTTCTTTTTCGACCTCGGTTATTAAAAATACCTTCACAAATAGTGATAAGTTAATAAAAAAACAATGTCCCCGGGCCTCCGCTAGTTGGAGGCAGTCGGTATGCCTTGTTAGCCGACAAATCTAAAATAAGAAAAAAGATAAACAAAAGCTCACTTAACAAAAAATTCGTACTCTTTCCTGAGCTACCCGGAGTGCAAACAAAAACAAATACCAAGTTCGTGGTATTAGAAGCAGTAGGTTAAAAAAAATTGTGCTATTAAGAGTAAATACCATGAGCATCTTAACTTTAACAAAGGTACAGTTTATGCTCCATTTCTTAGTTTTGTGCCCGAAGATGAAATTATCAATGAGCTAAGTTCCCAAGGTGTTGTTGCTGTCTATAAATTTCAAAAAAAGATAAATGATTGTATGCAACCATCTGGAGTCATATTTTTAACATTTGATCTTTTCCACATTCCTGAAAAGTTAAATATCGCTTGGCGCAAGGTGCAAGCGTTCGCCCGCATGTGAAATCTGCAGTGTGCCTCCACACTCCCCCGACGTCTGTACACGAATCTTTTGCGCAAACTGTTCCTCTAATCACCCTTCTTCTTCAAACATATGTGAAAAATTTTTGCAAGCAACAGAAATACTAAAAATTAAAATCACAAAAAAGTGCACAATGCGAGAAGCAATTAACTTCCACAAAAACTCTTACCCTTCATTCACAGAGTCATCTCCCTTATTTTCTTCCATTGCGAAACCAAATACAACTCAACAACCAGAGCATAACCAATCCTCATACCCTCTTACTTCTAGCATCAGATATTATAGTCCAAAAGACAGCAACCACCAACAAACTTCAAAATTCTCTGAAATTCATAATTGCACTCAGTTTACTCAAACTTCGAACATGAGCGTAAACAATAACACGGAATTCATTGATAATCACTGAGAAGCTACAATTTTACGATTAATAACAATCCAGAAGACAATAATAACATACATCACTCAATTGATTTAGACAAAAATATTAAATCAACAGTTAATTGTAATTCACCACGAAATATCAATTCACCAACAATTCAATTCAATTTGTCACTCAATAACAATATAACACCTGATTACACGTCAGAAGACAATAACAACCTAATACAACAATACTTTCCAGGCCCAATTGAGCTAAGCGAAAGCTTCACTTACACGTATAAAGAACTTGATTCAACTTCTCTTTCACATATGCAAAACTCTTCCATCTCTTCTAATAACTTCTCAACAACAAATGACAACTTTGAAACTAACTTCAACAATTATAATAGAACTCTTCGAGACTTCACCGATGCTGCAATGGCATCAGATGAAGAATCGTAAGATTATCAGTGTATAAAACTAGCATTTCAATTTACATAAATTAAAAGATAAAACTACTTTTTCATAAATTCTTTCTCATGACATCTATATTACAGTGGAATATAAAAGGGTACTGAAACAACTTCCAGGAACTTCAACTTTTATTAAAAGACCATAATCCTTTAATAGTTTGTTTACAAGAAACTCATATTCCAACAAATACAACACCATACTCACCTAAAGCTTATAAAGGTTACTTTCATAATTTAGAGCAAAACGTCTCAAGTAAACAGGGTGTATGGCATGTGTATTGATAAAAAAGAATATACCTCACAAACGAATTAATACTACGTCAAATATAGCAACTATTGCACTGGAAATAAACATAGGGTTTAAAATTAAATTAATAGCCATTTATATCCCTCCAGACCAGAACTTCCAAACTCAAGACATTTTATCCATTCTTCACAATATTACCACTCCCATGATCCTGCTAGGTGATGTTAACTCTTGGAGCCCAATGTGGGGTTCTTCTGTAGTGAATCCAAGAGGCAAAATTATAGAAGATGTTATTCTTTCCTCTAATCTCATAGTTTTAAACGATAACTCGCCTACGCATTTCTCTACCCATAAAACTTGCCTTTGCAAAATGTAGATGGACTGCTTTTAAAGATTTACATGGAAGTGAACATTTTCCAATCCTAACAGAGATTGTATCTAGTACACAGGCCGAAAATATCAAAAGAAGACCCGAACGTACCAACTGGTCCAAATTTCAAACCTGTTGCGAACAATTATCGTCTGAATTGCTTGTTGTCTTAAACATAAATAAAGAAGCAGCAACCTTAAAAAAATAATAATATCTTCAGCTCATCTTAGCATACCCCAAACAAAGACCACCTTTCGAGAACCCACGGATCCTTGGTGGAACCAAAAAATTGCTTACCTCAGATATGAAAAGCAAAAATTGTGGACCAAATATAAAAATCAAAGAACGGAGCTTAACTTTTGAAATTATAATATTTTAGACGTGAAGCAAAACTTGCTAAAAAAAAACTTGTTTAGAAGAACTTATCTCTTCTATAACCCCAAAATCAAACGCAAAACAAATTTGGCATTATATAAAAACCTTGACGGGCAATCACAAGCAAACTAAGATTTGCTCTATTATCACCGAAGACGGTACTCTCTCTCTTCCACTATAGAGATGGCAATCTCGTTTTCATCGACTTGGTTCTCGTACTCAAAAGACACTAAGTTTTCAGCGAACTTCGTTTCAGAAAAATCAGCCGTTCTAAATACAGGGTACAATCCAATCACAATGTCTGTTTCTGCCAAAGAAATTGAAGAAACTAAAACACTTACTGAATTCGAAGAGGTGGTCCAGGTAGTCAAAGGAAAAACCCCTGGATTTGACAGGGTTTCATATCAAATGCTTATGCATATCCCTCCTTGCCTGAAAATTAGGTTACTTCAACTTTTTAATGCAATATTTGACACAGGAATTTACCCTCAATGTTGGAAAAACGCCGATATTGTACCTATACTAAAGCCAAATAAGCCTTTAGATAAAGTAAGCAGTTATCGGTCAATATCCCGACTGTCATGTGTAAGTAAGGTATTAGAAAAAATTATAGACTAGCGGATCATGTGGTTCGTGTTAAAAAACCAACATATAAGCAATAATCAAGTAGCCTTTAAAGCAGGACAAGGTACTATAGATGCACTCCTCCACTTTGTACACTACCTGGCAACTACTCTATCAAACAGAAATCATATAGCCGTACTCAGTTTAGACGTCGAAAAAGCATTTGACAGAATAGGAGTGCACGTAGTCCTTCGTCAACTATATAAATGGCGAGATGGGAAAAAGGTATACAATTTCGTGAAAAGCTTTCTAACTAACCGAACTTTTCGGGTTAAAATTAATGGTAAATATTCAGATAGGATTAGCCTTTACAAAGGCATACCACAGGGATCACCTATCTCTGTTGTTTTCTTCATTATAGCTTTTGATGAAATTAGTAAAATATTAGAAAAATACCAACTACACCATTGGATCCATGCTGATGACGTTCTCATTTTCTCGAAGAATAACGGTTTATTAGAATCCCAACATAAGTTTTCCAAAATTCTTGACGATCATATGCTAAATGTAATTTTATTCATATCTACAGAAGAAAAAACTGCGCAGATTATGACTTTATTTACAATATGTAGTTATTAAAAATGTGAAACAGCTAATAATATTAGGTATAACTTTTGACAAAATCTTAAATTTTAAGCAGCATTGTTTAGATTTAAGAAAAAACTCAACTCTAGATTAAACATCATTAAATACCTCACTTCTAAGAATAGTAAAATACATACTGAGTCTTTAATTAATGTTACTAGATCTTAAATATTAGGAGTTATTTACTACGGCTTATCTATTTATGGACAGTGCGCTAAAAATGACTAGTGATTACACCCTATCACACAGATGTTCGGAGAAGTCTGCGAGCATTTCCAACCACACCGATCAAAAATTTATTAGCTGAGTCTGGACTTCCTTCAATAGATGAACGTTTCAAACAAAGCACTATTCGTCTAATTCCTAAACTTAATCTTACAAAGAACCCGATCCTATATAAAGACGTAAAAAATTTTATTACTAAAAAGCGTGTAATGAAAAGACCATCCGGTATATACAATGCCTTACAACATGCAAAAGAGATTGATACTTTTTGTAAGCCTACTATCAAAAAGGCCAAAAAGGTCACCAAGGGACTTTTATTCTCATATAATTCAGTCTAGGAAGCCAAGTTAACTGCCATAAACGTTGCTATCAAGTATGCAGTCGCAAACAAAGGAAAATATGTTATATGCACTGATAGCATGTCATCCATCAATTCACTTCAAAATCTTCGAAACAAAGAGCCACTAGTTGAACACTCCAGATACATGCTAATAAAATATTTTTCGAAAATTAACATTATGTGGATACCAGGTCACTGCGGCATAAGAGGAAACGAGCACGCTGATTCCGTTGCGAAAGAAGTCTAAAATCGCCATCCATATGCTTTAGACCGTTTGTTAACTCAGACATTACTCGGCAAGTAAACGCCTACATGAGAGAGTTAACAGTGTCCAACTGGCAAACCCACAATCATAACTAAAAGCTGTTTAACTAGAATTGCTGCAAGCCAGTCTTTCCTGCAAGTTCAATAACAGATCAATTAAAAATTTTTACTAGACTGAGATTGAGGCACACAAAAATTACGAACATCTTCTGAAACATGAACCCAGCCCAATCTGCTCAGAGTGCAAATGCCCGTTGTCCATAAATCATATTCTCGAATTTTGTCCAAGATACCGTAATATTAGGTTTAACATATTTCATAACAAAAAGCCTACAGATCTACTCAAAACATGTAACTTAGAAAATATCGAAACTATTTATAAATATATTTATCAATGTAAGCTTTTACAGCAAATTTAGCACGACGATTTCATTAGTCTTATCTTTAGTACAGTTTATATTTTTATTTCGATTAACATATATTTCAATAACAAAAAGATTGTCAAAAACCTGAAAAAAGGCAACCAAATACATTCACAATTGTAAACTTTTGAACCAAATACAGTGTAGATAACTTTATCTTATCCTAAGGATATTTGGTACCATTTATAATACCTTTTACTTATACATAACTCAGGCCGATAGCCTCCCTTGTTAGCTGCCTTAACCTTGTAATGTAATTATTTATAATTATATTTCAAATAAATAAATATTTTTTCACCAAAATATTTACTCGCACGACTGCTCAAAAAGGTGTGCACTCTTTCAAAGACTACTCGAATCTGATCCGGCACGTACTTACGAGCCAAGCCGCAAGCTACGCGTCGGCCTTCAGAATTCTCAGGCGAGTGTGCATTGGTGCCCAATTATTTGGCGAAACCCCCATTACCCAAAGGGACAGGGTTGTATAGCGAACGCCACCATGGCACACCAAGTACACCGGGATAAATTTTTCCCTTGCCGCATAAAGAGAAAGGCGACACCCCTTTTTACGGAATACCCGCGCAATGCATTCCGTTTCCCTAATATTTGTTAGTGGAGGAACCGTTTTGTACGAACACCTCCTTTTGGAGACTTATGTCATTAGGCACACACCGAGTGCAACCGTTCCAACTATTCATGGATTTAAATTACACAACTATTTGCCGACAGATGCCACTGCCAACGTTTGGAGTGAAAGGAATATTAGGCAAAGCAAAGAAAATGAACAAACAACCACGAAAGAAATTTTTGTTGCGGCCAGTACAAGGTGCATGCATCAGCTACTTTGCAGAATATGGTCGGATAAAGGCATGCCCGACGATTGGAATTTAAGTATGCTCTGCCCCATCCATAAACAAATGAGAAACCACAATCTGCGCCAATTATCGTAGGGTAAGCCTCCTTACTATCGCCAATATGGTTCCGTCGAGCGTATTGTGTGAAAGACTAAAGCCCACCGTCAATAAACTGATTGGATCATATCAGTGTGGCTTTAGACCTGGTAAATCAACCATAGACAAGATATTCACCATGCACCAAATCTTTGAAAAGACCCATGAAAGAGGATCGACACTCACCAACTCTTCGTCGATTTTAAAGCAGCCTTCGACAGCACGAATAAGAGCTGCCCTGACGCCGTTATGTCTCAATTTGGTATCCCCGCAAAACTTAAACGGCTATGTAAACAGATCTTAAGGAGCACTAAAAGCTCCGTCAGGATCGGGAAGGACCTCTCCGAGCCGTTCGATACCACACGAAGTTTCAGATAAGGTGGTTCCTTATCGTGTGAATTTTTTAACTTATTGCTGTAGAAAATAATACGAGCTGCACAGCTAAATAGAGAAGATACAGTAATATTGACATTATTGGCATCAAAAACCGCGCCTTGAATTCTGCTTTCTTCAAACTTGATCAGGAAGCGAAGGGTAGGGGTCTGGTAGTGAACGAGGGCAAGGCCAGATAGGAAAAGACCTGGCTGTACTTGGTATTTCCAATTGGCGCCACACAGCAAAAAAAAGAAACGTATTTCGCAATGTTGTTAACTCGATTATACTCGCGAAAGCGGTGTCTAACGCTAGTAAAGCAAATAAGTAAGTAAGTAAATCATGTCTTCTGTGTACTAGCGGACTCACTATCGAAACGAAACTGATTCAATTTCATTTTTGCAAATTTTCTGTATACGAGTTAAAATCTTATTGTGCACATGCTTCTTTCTTTAGTAAATGCAATCGTTATAACACAAGCAATCATCTACAAGCAACAGGGTGGTAGCGAGACGCAAGTTGATTCAATAGTTGACGACAGGGAGTAGCTTTTGGAATACTCCAATGGACCATATGGTCCAAATTTTTATTCAGGTAGATATGTATCTTCTCTTGTTAATGTTTGCGTTTCGAAGGCTCCAAGAGTTTTGGCTTACACACATTCTTAATATTTCTTGTATTTTGTAGAGAGGTGTATGAGACATATTTAGTTGATAAGGAAGACCACCAAAAATGTGCAGTTATGATACATTTCAATTTTGCTTTCCACTATTCGAAAAACATAGCTTTTTGGGCTGTTATTAGAATAGACACAAAGGCTGTCATATAAGTTGCTGATATGGTGTACAAAGCAATGGAACGAATTTTATTAAACCGCAAGACATTACATTTGTAAAATATTATGTGTGATGTGAGTAATTTCGTCAAAAATCCATCAAATTATGGAAATAATATGAAAACACTTAACAACACAAGCAGTAACGCCTTGTAATAGGTGCTCTGCGGTAAATATTCGTTCAAAATTAGGAGTTCTAGCCAGTAGATCTACGGTAGGCCGAGTGGTGAGAACTGCTAAACATCTGAAGAGATTAAAACTTAAAAAAAGCCACCGGTGACAAAAGTTCGCAAGAAAGCCCGCGCTGAATAGTAAGACACTGCTTTTCAGACGACAAGCACTTTCGGTTATTTCAAAAATATAAAAAAAATTTAAAAAGAAAGGGCTTTAATAGCAACGAGGACATTATTAATTTGGTTAATGTTGAACTTTAAAAGCAAGATTTTGAGGACTGTTTTCAGAAGTGGATCTATAGGCTTAAGAAATGCATTGAAATCAATGGCATTATTGTAGAGAAGATAAAAAAGAACAAAGATTACGAATAAATATAAAAATAATTTTTTTCTGGTCAACTTTCCGAACTTTTGTTAACCCCTCGTGCGTATATACGTATATATAATATATGCCTACAACGGCTGTTAGTTAAGCCTACCAACAACCGCACTACTCACTGATTAAACGAATCACCGCACAAAGAAGAAGGCGACAAAACAATCTAACAAGGCGACCGCCCGGCAGAGTGAAGGTCGCTAGTTACGCACAATAACGAAACAACTTGTAAAGAACAACAAAACCAAGTAATTCAACAGAGCAGAACTATATGTATATGTATATATATATAATTTTGTAACCGCTTAAGCGTATGTCGGCGAACTCCTCCTCCAATTTGTGGTGTTTCGTCTGGATGTTTTTCCAAGAAATGGAGGGACCAACATTTTATACTAAGCCGCCTCCGAACGACTGATGGTTGTTTTTTATGAGGAGTCTTTATTTCATGTCCGAAATACTCTCGGAGGGGTGGACATTCCCTGCCAAGGGGCAACCGCAATTAGAAAATTGAACTTAATTTTTTATTTAAATTAATCTTCCATAACTTTGGGATGTTGGTGGCACCGGGATATAAACCCGAGCCTTCGGAATGTCAGTACGGAATGCTAACCACTTGGTTAGCGCGGCCGCATACATAGAGAATAATGGGGTGCACCCAAGGTATGGTCCAACCAAACTCGCACTACTCCCGTGCTACCAGGGATAACTGTCTGTATGACTGGGCTCTGGGTGCTGGGTGGTATAGGAATGGATGAAGGTGCACGGAGGAAACGACACTGTCGGCACGACAACACGAACAAAAACAATTGATAGAAAAATAAAGTGATACTTAGTTGCCCGGTCGGGTTTGCGTCCCGACATCGGTGCTCCTCCAGTGGTGTCGTCAAACTCCGGATCCACCACTGGAATTCTCCTTCCACAAAATAAATTATTTTCCCTCTGCCTCGACCGATATAATTTTCCCCTTGCCGTATTAAAGAGAAAGGCTAGACCTCTTTTAAGGAATACCCGTGTAATTCAATCCGTTTCCCTAATATTTGTTAATTGTTATGTTATGCAACTATTTGCTGACAGATGTCACTACCAACGATTGGAGTGAAAGGAAGATTAGGCAAAACAAAGGAAATAGACAAGCAAACACCACAGAAGTTTTTGTTATGGCCAGTACACGACACAAGTTAATCGTCTATCCAAGTAAATGCCAAGGTACACGTATGTGATTTTGTTAGCTTGTGGGATAGGCACGTTGTTGAGCTTGACTATAGGGCTAGATTTTTTGGCCTTAATGTAAAATTGATGTGTTTGCCCTTATTTTCATTAATTAGCCATTCTTTAATGAGCTTAAAGTGCTGCTTTAGCATTTTTGGGGCTGTAATGGGGCATTTATGTCGACTTAGTATAGCAGTGTCTGTCGTAAAAGTTGACGTTATTACCTTCTCACTTGTAGGAATATCTGCGGTGAACAGTATATACAATGTTGGTCCTAGAGCACTACCCTGCGGAACACGATCATACCACACTTTGTCAAATGCTTGCGCCACATCAAGAAAAACGGCCGAGCAATACTCTCTCATTTCGAAAGCTTTCTTTATTTCATTTGTTATACGATTTACTTGTTCAATTGGGCCGTGTTTTTCCCGAAAACCAAATTGATGTGTAGGAATAATATCAATTTGATGGAGAAAAGGAGTAATTTTTGATAGCAGTACTTTTCCAAAAATTTTTGATAGGCAAGGCAACAGGCTGATTGGTCTATATGATGACGGCAGGGTTGCGTCTTTACCTGGATTAGCTATCATAATTATCTGCGACTTTTTCCAGATTTGTGGATAATATTTAAGGGATATTTAAAATGGCACTAAAAAGCTTTGCGAGAAATCGAGAGCAGTGAGTGGTAATTTTTTTAGCGTTTTTGGTGAGATGTGATCGTCTTCTGGAGATTTTTTAGATTTACGGCGGTAATAATATTTTTTAGTTTAACAGATGTTCCGCAAGTAACAGTGTATCTTGGAGCAGTGAGGCTAGGTGACAAAGGTGCAATTTTGGTAGCAGTTTTTGGTTGAAGTACCATACTGAGGTGCTCTGCAAAATAAGTCGCCTTTTCCATCCATTCTGACTCATGAACCGTTACGTAATCTTAGCGATGCTTCAGAACTCACGGATGGCTTAAGGTTTTTACTATCTTTCCAAAGAGATTTTTTAGTGGAAGCGTTGGGAAACCAAGACATTATACATTTTTTTATATTTTTTTCTTCTTCGTAGCTAATGCTTTTTTTTTAGCTTGCTTTCTGTCATCTTTAGTCGGATTTTTACATTGGGTAGACTTGCCTTTCGCGCCGCAAGCCTCGTTTTTTCTGACCAACTACTCTATTTCACTGTAAGTTATCAATGTTCTGGTTTTTGGTTTTCTTTCCAGCTCTAGTGTTACTATGGTTGCTGCTGTTGCTAGCATACTGTTGAACACAAGTAACACGTTTTCAATATCAGCTTCCCTCTCTATTTCCGGATTGGATATGACTGCTCATGTATTTTTTATATTTAAGCCAATTAGGTAGTTCTGAATGTAACGAGTTGAAAAACATGCTGCTCGGTTAGCACAGGTATCGGCAAATATTGTACTAAACTCATATCATGCCAGTCTTTCCTGCAAGTTCAATAACAGATCAATTAAAAATTTTTACTAGACTGAGATTGAGGCACACAAAAATTACGAACATCTTCTGAAACATGAACCCAGCCCAATCTGCTCAGAGTGCAAATGCCCGTTGTCCATAAATCATATTCTCGAATTTTGTCCAAGATACCGTAATATTAGGTTTAACATATTTCATAACAAAAAGCCTACAGATCTACTCAAAACATGTAACTTAGAAAATATCGAAACTATTTATAAATATATTTATCAATGTAAGCTTTTACAGCAAATTTAGCACGATGTGGAGATAATATTTCATTAGTCTTATCTCTAGTACAGTTTATATTTTTATTTCGATTAACATATATTTCAATAACAAAAAGATTGTCAAAAACTTGAAAAAAGGCAACCAAATACATTCACAATTGTAAACTTTTGAACCAAATACAGTGTAGATAACTTTATCTTATCCTAAGGATATTTGGTACCATTTATAATACCTTTTACTTATACATAACTCAGGCCGATAGCCTCCCTTGTTAGCTGCCTTAATCTTGTAATGTAATTATTTATAATTATATTTCAAATAAATAAATATTTTTTCACCAAAATATTTACTCGCACGACTGCTCAAAAAGGTGTGCACTCTTTCAAAGACTACTCGAATCTGATCCGGCACGTACTTACGAGCCAAGCCGCAAGCTACGCGTCGGCCTTCAGAATTCTCAGGCGAGTGTGCATTGGTGCCCAATTATTTGGCGAAACCCCCATTACCCAAAGGGACAGGGTTGTATAGCGAACGCCACCATGGCACACCAAGTACACCGGGATAAATTTTTCCCTTGCCGCATAAAGAGAAAGGCGACACCCCTTTTTACGGAATACCCGCGCAATGCATTCCGTTTCCCTAATATTTGTTAGTGGAGGAACCGTTTTGTACGAACACCTCCTTTTGGAGACTTATGTCATTAGGCACACACCGAGTGCAACCGTTCCAACTATTCATGGATTTAAATTACACAACTATTTGCCGACAGATGCCACTGCCAACGTTTGGAGTGAAAGGAATATTAGGCAAAGCAAAGAAAATGAACAAACAACCACGAAAGAAATTTTTGTTGCGGCCAGTACAAGGTGCATGCATCAGCTACTTTGCAGAATATGGTCGGATAAAGGCATGCCCGACGATTGGAATTTAAGTGTGCTCTGCCCCATCCATAAACAAATGAGAAACCACAATCTGCGCCAATTATCGTAGGGTAAGCCTCCTTACTATCGCCAATATGGTTCCGTCGAGCGTATTGTGTGAAAGACTAAAGCCCACCGTCAATAAACTGATTGGACCATATCAGTGTGGCTTTAGACCTGGTAAATCAACCATAGACAAGATATTCACCATGCACCAAATCTTTGAAAAGACCCATGAAAGAGGATCGACACTCACCAACTCTTTGTCGATTTTAAAGCAGCCTTCGACAGCACGAATAAGAGCTGCCCTGACGCCGTTATGTCTCAATTTGGTATCCCCGCAAAACTTAAACGGCTATGTAAACAGATCTTAAGGAGCACTAAAAGCTCCGTCAGGATCGGGAAGGACCTCTCCGAGCCGTTCGATACCACACGAAGTTTCAGATAAGGTGGTTCCTTATCGTGTGAATTTTTTAACTTATTGCTGTAGAAAATAATACGAGCTGCACAGCTAAATAGAGAAGATACAGTAATATTGACATTATTGGCATCAAAAACCGCGCCTTGAATTCTGCTTTCTTCAAACTTGATCAGGAAGCGAAGGGTAGGGGTCTGGTAGTGAACGAGGGCAAGGCCAGATAGGAAAAGACCTGGCTGTACTTGGTATTTCCAATTGGCGCCACACAGCAAAAAAAAGAAACGTATTTCGCAATGTTGTTAACTCGATTATACTCGCGAAAGCGGTGTCTAACGCTAGTAAAGCAAATAAGTAAGTAAGTAAATCATGTCTTCTGTGTACTAGCGGACTCACTATCGAAACGAAACTGATTCACTTTCATTTTTGCAAATTTTCTGTATACGAGTTAAAATCTTATTGTGCACATGCTTCTTCCTTTAGTAAATGCAATCGTTATAACACAAGCAATCATCTACAAGCAACAGGGTGGTAGCGAGACGCAAGTTGATTCAATAGTTGACGACAGGGAGTAGCTTTTGGAATACTCCAATGGACCATATGGTCTAAATTTTTATTCAGGTAGATATGTATCTTCTCTTTTTAATGTTTGCGTTTCGAAGGCTCCAAGAGTTTTGGCTTACACACATTCTTAATATTTCTTGTATTTTGTAGAGAGGTGTATGAGACATATTTAGTTGATAAGGAAGACCACCAAAATGTGCAGTTATGATACATTTCAATTTTGCTTTCCACTATTCGAAAAACATAGCTTTTTGGGCTGTTATTAGAATAGACACAAAGGCTGTCATATAAGTTGCTGATATGGTGTACAAAGCAATGGAACGAATTTTATTAAACCGCAAGACATTACATTTGTAAAATATTATGTGTGATGTGAGTCATTTCGTCAAAAATCCATCAAATTATGGAAATAATATGAAAACACTTAACAACACAAGCAGTAACGCCTTGTAATAGGTGCTCTACGGTAAATATTCGTTCAAAATTAGGAGTTCTAGCCAGTAGATCTATGGTAGGCCGAGTGGTGAGAACTGCTAAACATCTGAAGAGATTAAAACTTAAAAAAAGCCACCGGTGACAAAAGTTCGCAAGAAAGCCCGCGCTGAATAGTAAGACACTGCTTTTCAGACGACAAGCACTTTCGGTTATTTCAAAAATATAAAAAAAATTTAAAAAGAAAGGGCTTTAATAGCAACGAGGACATTATTAATTTGGTTAATGTTGAACTTGATTAGCTTTAAAAGCAAGATTTTGAGGACTGTTTTCAGAAGTGGATCTATAGGCTTAAGAAATGCATTGAAATCAATGGCATTATTGTAGAGAAGATAAAAAAGAACAAAGATTACGAATAAATATAAAAATAATTTTTTAATGGTCAGCTTTCCGAACTTTTGTTAACCCCTCGTGCGTATATACGTATATATAATATATGCCTACAACGGCTGTTAGTTAAGCCTACCAACAACCGCACTACTCACTGATTAAACGAATCACCGCACAAAGAAGAAGGCGACAAAACAATCTAACAAGGCGACCGCCCGGCAGAGTGAAGGTCGCTAGTTACGCACAATAACGAAACAACTTGTAAAGAACAACAAAACCAAGTAATTCAACAGAGCAGAACTATATGTATATGTATATATATATATAATTGGCGCTTTGTAACCGCTTAAGCGTATGTCGGCGAACTCCTCCTCCAATTTGTGGTGTTTCGTCTGGATGTTTTTCCAAGAAATGGAGGGACCAACATTTTATACTAAGCCGCCTCCGAACGACTGATGGTTGTTTTTTACGAGGAGTCTTTATTTCATGTCCGAAATACTCTCGGAGGGGTGGGCATTCCCTGCCAAGGGGCAACCGCAATTAGAAAATTGAACTTAATTTTTTATTTAAATTAATCTTCCATAACTATGGGATGTTGGTGGCACCGGGATATAAACCCGAGCCTTCGGAATGTCAGTACGGAATGCTAACCACTTGGTTAGCGCGGCCGCATACATAGAGAATAATGGGGTGCACCCAAGGTATGGTCCAACCAAACTCGCACTACTCCCGTGCTACCAGGGATAACTGTCTGTATGACTGGGCTCTGGGTGCTGGGTGGTATAGGAATGGATGAAGGTGCACGGAGGAAACGACACTGTCGGCACGACAACACGAACAAAAACAATTGATAGAAAAATAAAGTGATACTTAGTTGCCCGGTCGGGTTTGCGTCCCGACATCGGTGCTCCTCCAGTGGTGTCGTCAAACTCCGGATCCACCACTGGAATTCTCCTTCCACAAAATAAATTATTTTCCCTCTGCCTCGACTGATATAATTTTCCCCTTGCCGTATTAAAGAGAAAGGCTAGACCTCTTTTAAGGAATACCCGTGTAATTCAATCCGTTTCCCTAATATTTGTTAATTGTTATGTTATGCAACTATTTGCTGACAGATGTCACTACCAACGATTGGAGTGAAAGGAAGATTAGGCAAAACAAAGGAAATAGACAAGCAAACACCACAGAAGTTTTTGTTATGGCCAGTACACGACACAAGTTAATCGTCTATCCAAGTAAATGCCAAGGTACACGTATGTGATTTCGTTAGCTTGTGGGATAGGCACGTTGTTGAGCTTGACTATAGGGCTAGATTTTTTGGCCTTAATGTAAAATTGATGTGTTTGCCCTTATTTTCATTAATTAGCCATTCTTTAATGAGCTTAAAGTGCTGCTTTAGCATTTTTGGGGCTGTAATGGGGCATTTATGTCGACTTAGTATAGCAGTGTCTGTCGTAAAAGTTGACGTTATTACCTTCTCACTTGTAGGAATATCTGCGGTGAACAGTATATACAATGTTGGTCCTAGAGCACTACCCTGCGGAACACGATCATACCACACTTTGTCAAATGCTTGCGCCACATCAAGAAAAGCGGCCGAGCAATACTCTCTCATTTCGAAAGCTTTCTTTATTTCATTTGTTATACGATTTACTTGTTCAATTGGGCCGTGTTTTTCCCGAAAACCAAATTGATGTGTAGGAATAATATCAATTTGATGGAGAAAAGGAGTAATTTTTGATAGCAGTACTTTTCCAAAAATTTTTGATAGGCAAGGCAACAGGCTGATTGGTCTATATGATGACGGCAGGGTTGCGTCTTTACCTGGATTAGCTATCATAATTATCTGCGACTTTTTCCAGATTTGTGGATAATATTCTAGCTTTAAAATGGCACTAAAAAGCTTTGCGAGAAATCGAGAGCAGTGAGTGGTAATTTTTTTAGCGTTTTTGGTAAGATGTGATCGTCTTCTGTAGATTTTTTAGATTTACGGCGGTAATAATATTTTTTAGTTTAACAGATGTTCCGCAAGTAACAGTGTATCTTGGAGCAGTGAGGCTAGGTGACAAAGGTGCAATTTTGGTAGCAGTTTTTGGTTGAAGTACCATACTGAGGTGCTCTGCAAAATAAGTCGCCTTTTCCATCCATTCTGACTCATGAACCGTTACGTAATCTTAGCGATGCTTCAGAACTCACGGATGGCTTAAGGTTTTTACTATCTTTCCAAAGAGATTTTTTAGTGGAAGCGTTGGGAAACCAAGACATTATACATTTTTTTATATTTTTTTCTTCTTCGTAGCTAATGCTTTTTTTTTAGCTTGCTTTCTGCCATCTTTAGTCGGATTTTTACATTGGGTAGACTTGCCTTTCGCGCCGCAAGCCTCGTTTTTTCTGACCAACTACTCTATTTCACTGTAAGTTATCAATGTTCTGGTTTTTGGTTTTCTTTCCAGCTCTAGTGTTACTATGGTTGCTGCTGTTGCTAGCATACTGTTGAACACAAGTAACACGTTTTCAATATCAGCTTCCCTCTCTATTTCCGGATTGGATATGACTGCTCATGTATTTTTTATATTTAAGCCAATTAGGTAGTTCTGAATGTAACGAGTTGAAAAACATGCTGCTCGGTTAGCACAGGTATCGGCAAATATTGTACTAAACTCATATCATGCCAGTCTTTCCTGCAAGTTCAATAACAGATCAATTAAAAATTTTTACTAGACTGAGATTGGGGCACACAAAAATTACGAACATCTTCTGAAACATGAACCCAGCCCAATCTGCTCAGAGTGCAAATGCCCGTTGTCCATAAATCATATTCTCGAATTTTGTCCAAGATACCGTAATATTAGGTTTAACATATTTCATAACAAAAAGCCTACAGATCTACTCAAAACATGTAACTTAGAAAATATCGAAACTATTTATAAATATATTTATCAATGTAAGCTTTTACAGCAAATTTAGCACGATGTGGAGATAATATTTCATTAGTCTTATCTTTAGTACAGTTTATATTTTTATTTCGATTAACATATATTTCAATAACAAAAAGATTGTCAAAAACCTGAAAAAAGGCAACCAAATACATTCACAATTGTAAACTTTTGAACCAAATACAGTGTAGATAACTTTATCTTATCCTAAGGATATTTGGTACCATTTATAATACCTTTTACTTATACATAACTCAGGCCGATAGCCTCCCTTGTTAGCTGCCTTAATCTTGTAATGTAATTATTTATAATTATATTTCAAATAAATAAATATTTTTTCACCAAAATATTTACTCGCACGACTGCTCAAAAAGGTGTGCACTCTTTCAAAGACTACTCGAATCTGATCCGGCACGTACTTACGAGCCAAGCCGCAAGCTACGCGTCGGCCTTCAGAATTCTCAGGCGAGTGTGCATTGGTGCCCAATTATTTGGCGAAACCCCCATTACCCAAAGGGACAGGGTTGTATAGCGAACGCCACCATGGCACACCAAGTACACCGGGATAAATTTTTCCCTTGCCGCATAAAGAGAAAGGCGACACCCCTTTTTACGGAATACCCGCGCAATGCATTCCGTTTCCCTAATATTTGTTAGTGGAGGAACCGTTTTGTACGAACACCTCCTTTTGGAGACTTATGTCATTAGGCACACACCGAGTGCAACCGTTCCAACTATTCATGGATTTAAATTACACAACTATTTGCCGACAGATGCCACTGCCAACGTTTGGAGTGAAAGGAATATTAGGCAAAGCAAAGAAAATGAACAAACAACCACGAAAGAAATTTTTGTTGCGGCCAGTACAAGGTGCATGCATCAGCTACTTTGCAGAATATGGTCGGATAAAGGCATGCCCGACGATTGGAATTTAAGTGTGCTCTGCCCCATCCATAAACAAATGAGAAACCACAATCTGCGCCAATTATCGTAGGGTAAGCCTCCTTACTATCGCCAATATGGTTCCGTCGAGCGTATTGTGTGAAAGACTAAAGCCCACCGTCAATAAACTGATTGGACCATATCAGTGTGGCTTTAGACCTGGTAAATCAACCATAGACAAGATATTCACCATGCACCAAATCTTTGAAAAGACCCATGAAAGAGGATCGCCACTCACCAACTCTTTGTCGATTTTAAAGCAGCCTTCGACAGCACGAATAAGAGCTGCCCTGACGCCGTTATGTCTCAATTTGGTATCCCCGCAAAACTTAAACGGCTATGTAAACAGATCTTAAGGAGCACTAAAAGCTCCGTCAGGATCGGGAAGGACCTCTCCGAGCCGTTCGATACCACACGAAGTTTCAGATAAGGTGGTTCCTTATCGTGTGAATTTTTTAACTTATTGCTGTAGAAAATAATACGAGCTGCACAGCTAAATAGAGAAGATACAGTAATATTGACATTATTGGCATCAAAAACCGCGCCTTGAATTCTGCTTTCTTCAAACTTGATCAGGAAGCGAAGGGTAGGGGTCTGGTAGTGAACGAGGGCAAGGCCAGATAGGAAAAGACCTGGCTGTACTTGGTATTTCCAATTGGCGCCACACAGCAAAAAAAAGAAACGTATTTCGCAATGTTGTTAACTCGATTATACTCGCAAAAGCGGTGTCTAACGCTAGTAAAGCAAATAAGTAAGTAAGTAAATCATGTCTTCTGTGTACTAGCGGACTCACTATCGAAACGAAACTGATTCACTTTCATTTTTGCAAATTTTCTGTATACGAGTTAAAATCTTATTGTGCACATGCTTCTTCCTTTAGTAAATGCAATCGTTATAACACAAGCAATCATCTACAAGCAACAGGGTGGTAGCGAGACGCAAGTTGATTCAATAGTTGACGACAGGGAGTAGCTTTTGGAATACTCCAATGGACCATATGGTCTAAATTTTTATTCAGGTAGATATGTATCTTCTCTTTTTAATGTTTGCGTTTCGAAGGCTCCAAGAGTTTTGGCTTACACACATTCTTAATATTTCTTGTATTTTGTAGAGAGGTGTATGAGACATATTTAGTTGATAAGGAAGACCACCAAAAATGTGCAGTTATGATACATTTCAATTTTGCTTTCCACTATTCGAAAAACATAGCTTTTTGGGCGGTTATTAGAATAGACACAAAGGCTGTCATATAAGTTTCTGATATGGTGTACAAAGCAATAGAACGAATTTTATTAAACCGCAAGACATTACATTTGTAAAATATTATGTGTGATGTGAGTCATTTCGTCAAAAATCCATCAAATTATGGAAATAATATGAAAACACTTAACAACACAAGCAGTAACGCCTTGTAATAGGTGCTCTACGGTAAATATTCGTTCAAAATTAGGAGTTCTAGCCAGTAGATCTATGGTAGGCCGAGTGGTGAGAACTGCTAAACATCTGAAGAGATTAAAACTTAAAAAAAGCCACCGGTGACAAAAGTTCGCAAGAAAGCCCGCGCTGAATAGTAAGACACTGCTTTTCAGACGACAAGCACTTTCGGTTATTTCAAAAATATAAAAAAAATTTAAAAAGAAAGGGCTTTAATAGCAACGAGGACATTATTAATTTGGTTAATGTTGAACTTGATTAGCTTTAAAAGCAAGATTTTGAGGACTGTTTTCAGAAGTGGATCTATAGGCTTAAGAAATGCATTGAAATCAATGGCATTATTGTAGAGAAGATAAAAAAGAACAAAGATTACGAATAAATATAAAAATAATTTTTTAATGGTCAGCTTTCCGAACTTTTGTTAACCCCTCGTGCGTATATACGTATATATAATATATGCCTACAACGGCTGTTAGTTAAGCCTACCAACAACCGCACTACTCACTGATTAAACGAATCACCGCACAAAGAAGAAGGCGACAAAACAATCTAACAAGGCGACCGCCCGGCAGAGTGAAGGTCGCTAGTTACGCACAATAACGAAACAACTTGTAAAGAACAACAAAACCAAGTAATTCAACAGAGCAGAACTATATGTATATGTATATATATATATAATTGGCGCTTTGTAACCGCTTAAGCGTATGTCGGCGAACTCCTCCTCCAATTTGTGGTGTTTCGTCTGGATGTTTTTCCAAGAAATGGAGGGACCAACATTTTATACTAAGCCGCCTCCGAACGACTGATGGTTGTTTTTTACGAGGAGTCTTTATTTCATGTCCGAAATACTCTCGGAGGGGTGGGCATTCCCTGCAAAGGGGCAACCGCAATTAGAAAATTGAACTTAATTTTTTATTTAAATTAATCTTCCATAACTATGGGATGTTGGTGGCACCGGGATATAAACCCGAGCCTTCGGAATGTCAGTACGGAATGCTAACCACTTGGTTAGCGCGGCCGCATACATAGAGAATAATGGGGTGCACCCAAGGTATGGTCCAACCAAACTCGCACTACTCCCGTGCTACCAGGGATAACTGTCTGTATGACTGGGCTCTGGGTGCTGGGTGGTATAGGAATGGATGAAGGTGCACGGAGGAAACGACACTGTCGGCACGACAACACGAACAAAAACAATTGATAGAAAAATAAAGTGATACTTAGTTGCCCGGTCGGGTTTGCGTCCCGACATCGGTGCTCCTCCAGTGGTGTCGTCAAACTCCGGATCCACCACTGGAATTCTCCTTCCACAAAATAAATTATTTTCCCTCTGCCTCGACTGATATAATTTTCCCCTTGCCGTATTAAAGAGAAAGGCTAGACCTCTTTTAAGGAATACCCGTGTAATTCAATCCGTTTCCCTAATATTTGTTAATTGTTATGTTATGCAACTATTTGCTGACAGATGTCACTACCAACGATTGGAGTGAAAGGAAGATTAGGCAAAACAAAGGAAATAGACAAGCAAACACCACAGAAGTTTTTGTTATGGCCAGTACACGACACAAGTTAATCGTCTATCCAAGTAAATGCCAAGGTACACGTATGTGATTTCGTTAGCTTGTGGGATAGGCACGTTGTTGAGCTTGACTATAGGGCTAGATTTTTTGGCCTTAATGTAAAATTGATGTGTTTGACCTTATTTTCATTAATTAGCCATTCTTTAATGAGCTTAAAGTGCTGCTTTAGCATTTTTGGGGCTGTAATGGGGCATTTATGTCCACTTAGTATAGCAGTGTCTGTCGTAAAAGTTGACGTTATTACCTTCTCACTTGTAGGAATATCTGCGGTGAACAGTATATACAATGTTGGTCCTAGAGCACTACCCTGCGGAACACGATCATACCACACTTTGTCAAATGCTTGCGCCACATCAAGAAAAACGGCCGAGCAATACTCTCTCATTTCGAAAGCTTTCTTTATTTCATTTGTTATACGATTTACTTGTTCAATTGGGCCGTGTTTTTCCCGAAAACCAAATTGATGTGTAGGAATAATATCAATTTGATGGAGAAAAGGAGTAATTTTTGATAGCAGTACTTTTCCAAAAATTTTTGATAGGCAAGGCAACAGGCTGATTGGTCTATATGATGACGGCAGGGTTGCGTCTTTACCTGGATTAGCTATCATAATTATCTGCGACTTTTTCCAGATTTGTGGATAATATTCTAGCTTTAAAATGGCACTAAAAAGCTTTGCGAGAAATCGAGAGCAGTGAGTGGTAATTTTTTTAGCGTTTTTGGTAAGATGTGATCGTCTTCTGGAGATTTTTTAGATTTACGGCGGTAATAATATTTTTTAGTTTAACAGATGTTCCGCAAGTAACAGTGTATCTTGGAGCAGTGAGGCTAGGTGACAAAGGTGCAATTTTGGTAGCAGTTTTTGGTTGAAGTACCATACTGAGGTGCTCTGCAAAATAAGTCGCCTTTTCCATCCGTTCTGACTCATGAACCGTTACGTAATCTTAGCGATGCTTCAGAACTCACGGATGGCTTAAGGTTTTTACTATCTTTCCAAAGAGATTTTTTAGTGGAAGCGTTGGGAAACCAAGACATTATACATTTTTTTATATTTTTTTCTTCTTCGTAGCTAATGCTTTTTTTTAGCTTGCTTTCTGCCATCTTTAGTCGGATTTTTACATTGGGTAGACTTGCCTTTCGCGCCGCAAGCCTCGTTTTTTCTGACCAACTACTCTATTTCACTGTAAGTTATCAATGTTCTGGTTTTTGGTTTTCTTTCCAGCTCTAGTGTTACTATGGTTGCTGCTGTTGCTAGCATACTGTTGAACACAAGTAACACGTTTTCAATATCAGCTTCCCTCTCTATTTCCGGATTGGATATGACTGCTCATGTATTTTTTATATTTAAGCCAATTAGGTAGTTCTGAATGTAACGAGTTGAAAAACATGCTGCTCGGTTAGCACAGGTATCGGCAAATATTGTACTAAACTCATATCATGCCAGTCTTTCCTGCAAGTTCAATAACAGATCAATTAAAAATTTTTACTAGACTGAGATTGGGGCACACAAAAATTACGAACATCTTCTGAAACATGAACCCAGCCCAATCTGCTCAGAGTGCAAATGCCCGTTGTCCATAAATCATATTCTCGAATTTTGTCCAAGATACCGTAATATTAGGTTTAACATATTTCATAACAAAAAGCCTACAGATCTACTCAAAACATGTAACTTAGAAAATATCGAAACTATTTATAAATATATTTATCAATGTAAGCTTTTACAGCAAATTTAGCACGATGTGGAGATAATATTTCATTAGTCTTATCTTTAGTACAGTTTATATTTTTATTTCGATTAACATATATTTCAATAACAAAAAGATTGTCAAAAACCTGAAAAAAGGCAACCAAATACATTCACAATTGTAAACTTTTGAACCAAATACAGTGTAGATAACTTTATCTTATCCTAAGGATATTTGGTACCATTTATAATACCTTTTACTTATACATAACTCAGGCCGATAGCCTCCCTTGTTAGCTGCCTTAATCTTGTAATGTAATTATTTATAATTATATTTCAAATAAATAAATATTTTTTCACCAAAATATTTACTCGCACGACTGCTCAAAAAGGTGTGCACTCTTTCAAAGACTACTCGAATCTGATCCGGCACGTACTTACGAGCCAAGCCGCAAGCTACGCGTCGGCCTTCAGAATTCTCAGGCGAGTGTGCATTGGTGCCCAATTATTTGGCGAAACCCCCATTACCCAAAGGGACAGGGTTGTATAGCGAACGCCACCATGGCACACCAAGTACACCGGGATAAATTTTTCCCTTGCCGCATAAAGAGAAAGGCGACACCCCTTTTTACGGAATACCCGCGCAATGCATTCCGTTTCCCTAATATTTGTTAGTGGAGGAACCGTTTTGTACGAACACCTCCTTTTGGAGACTTATGTCATTAGGCACACACCGAGTGCAACCGTTCCAACTATTCATGGATTTAAATTACACAACTATTTGCCGACAGATGCCACTGCCAACGTTTGGAGTGAAAGGAATATTAGGCAAAGCAAAGAAAATGAACAAACAACCACGAAAGAAATTTTTGTTGCGGCCAGTACAAGGTGCATGCATCAGCTACTTTGCAGAATATGGTCGGATAAAGGCATGCCCGACGATTGGAATTTAAGTGTGCTCTGCCCCATCCATAAACAAATGAGAAACCACAATCTGCGCCAATTATCGTAGGGTAAGCCTCCTTACTATCGCCAATATGGTTCCGTCGAGCGTATTGTGTGAAAGACTAAAGCCCACCGTCAATAAACTGATTGGACCATATCAGTGTGGCTTTAGACCTGGTAAATCAACCATAGACAAGATATTCACCATGCACCAAATCTTTGAAAAGACCCATGAAAGAGGATCGACACTCACCAACTCTTCGTCGATTTTAAAGCAGCCTTCGACAGCACGAATAAGAGCTGCCCTGACGCCGTTATGTCTCAATTTGGTATCCCCGCAAAACTTAAACGGCTATGTAAACAGATCTTAAGGAGCACTAAAAGCTCCGTCAGGATCGGGAAGGACCTCTCCGAGCCGTTCGATACCACACGAAGTTTCAGATAAGGTGGTTCCTTATCGTGTGAATTTTTTAACTTATTGCTGTAGAAAATAATACGAGCTGCACAGCTAAATAGAGAAGATACAGTAATATTGACATTATTGGCATCAAAAACCGCGCCTTGAATTCTGCTTTCTTCAAACTTGATCAGGAAGCGAAGGGTAGGGGTCTGGTAGTGAACGAGGGCAAGGCCAGATAGGAAAAGACCTGGCTGTACTTGGTATTTCCAATTGGCGCCACACAGCAAAAAAAAGAAACGTATTTCGCAATGTTGTTAACTCGATTATACTCGCGAAAGCGGTGTCTAACGCTAGTAAAGCAAATAAGTAAGTAAGTAAATCATGTCTTCTGTGTACTAGCGGACTCACTATCGAAACGAAACTGATTCAATTTCATTTTTGCATATTTTCTGTATACGAGTTAAAATCTTATTGTGCACATGCTTCTTCCTTTAGTAAATGCAATCGTTATAACACAAGCAATCATCTACAAGCAACAGGGTGGTAGCGAGACGCAAGTTGATTCAATAGTTGACGACAGGGAGTAGCTTTTGGAATACTCCAATGGACCATATGGTCTAAATTTTTATTCAGGTAGATATGTATCTTCTCTTGTTAATGTTTGCGTTTCGAAGGCTCCAAGAGTTTTGGCTTACACACATTCTTAATATTTCTTGTATTTTGTAGAGAGGTGTATGAGACATATTTAGTTGATAAGGAAGACCACCAAAAATGTGCAGTTATGATACATTTCAATTTTGCTTTCCACTATTCGAAAAACATAGCTTTTTGGGCGGTTATTAGAATAGACACAAAGGCTGTCATATAAGTTGCTGATATGGTGTACAAAGCAATGGAACGAATTTTATTAAACCGCAAGACATTACATTTGTAAAATATTATGTGTGATGTGAGTCATTTCGTCAAAAATCCATCAAATTATGGAAATAATATGAAAACACTTAACAACACAAGCAGTAACGCCTTGTAATAGGTGCTCTGCGGTAAATATTCGTTCAAAATTAGGAGTTCTAGCCAGTAGATCTACGGTAGGCCGAGTGGTGAGAACTGCTAAACATCTGAAGAGATTAAAACTTAAAAAAAGCCACCGGTGACAAAAGTTCGCAAGAAAGCCCGCGCTGAATAGTAAGACACTGCTTTTCAGACGACAAGCACTTTCGGTTATTTCAAAAATATAAAAAAAATTTAAAAAGAGAGGGCTTTAATAGCAACGAGGACATTAATAATTTGGTTAATGTTGAACTTGATTAGCTTTAAAAGCAAGATTTTGAGGACTGTTTTCAGAAGTGGATCTATAGGCTTAAGAAATGCATTGAAATCAATGGCATTATTGTAGAGAAGATAAAAAAGAACAAAGATTACGAATAAATATAAAAATAATTTTTTTCTGGTCAACTTTCCGAACTTTTGTTAACCCCTCGTGCGTATATACGTATATATAATATATGCCTACAACGGCTGTTAGTTAAGCCTACCAACAACCGCACTACTCACTGATTAAACGAATCACCGCACAAAGAAGAAGGCGACAAAACAATCTAACAAGGCGACCGCCCGGCAGAGTGAAGGTCGCTAGTTACGCACAATAACGAAACAACTTGTAAAGAACAACAAAACCAAGTAATTCAACAGAGCAGAACTATATGTATATGTATGGTATTATATAATTGGCGCTTTGTAACCGCTTAAGCGTATGTCGGCGAACTCCTCCTCCAATTTGTGGTGTTTCGTCTGGATGTTTTTCCAAGAAATGGAGGGACCAACATTTTATACTAAGCCGCCTCCGAACGACTGATGGTTGTTTTTTACGAGGAGTCTTTATTTCATGTCCGAAATACTCTCGGAGGGGTGGACATTCCCTGCCAAGGGGCAACCGCAATTAGAAAATTAAACTTAATTTTTTATTTAAATTAATCTTCCATAACTTTGGGATGTTGGTGGCACCGGGATATAAACCCGAGCCTTCGGAATGTCAGTACGGAATGCTAACCACTTGGCTAGCGCGGCCGCATACATAGAGAATAATGGGGTGCACCCAAGGTATGGTCCAACCAAACTCGCACTACTCCCGTGCTACCAGGGATAACTGTCTGTATGACTGGGCTCTGGGTGCTGGGTGGTATAGGAATGGATGAAGGTGCACGGAGGAAACGACACTGTCGGCACGACAACACGAACAAAAACAATTGATAGAAAAATAAAGTGATACTTAGTTGCCCGGTCGGGTTTGCGTCCCGACATCGGTGCTCCTCCAGTGGTGTCGTCAAACTCCGGATCCACCACTGGAATTCTCCTTCCACAAAATAAATTATTTTCCCTCTGCCTCGACTGATATAATTTTCCCCTTGCCGTATTAAAGAGAAAGGCTAGACCTCTTTTAAGGAATACCCGTGTAATTCAATCCGTTTCCCTAATATTTGTTAATTGTTATGTTATGCAACTATTTGCTGACAGATGTCACTACCAACGATTGGAGTGAAAGGAAGATTAGGCAAAACAAAGGAAATAGACAAGCAAACACCACAGAAGTTTTTGTTATGGCCAGTACACGACACAAGTTAATCGTCTATCCAAGTAAATGCCAAGGTACACGTATGTGATTTCGTTAGCTTGTGGGATAGGCACGTTGTTGAGCTTGACTATAGGGCTAGATTTTTTGGCCTTAATGTAAAATTGATGTGTTTGCCCTTATTTTCATTAATCAGCCATTCTTTAATGAGCTTGAAGTGCTGCTTTAGCATTTTTGGGGCTGTAATGGGGCATTTATGTCCACTTAGTATAGCAGTGTCTGTCGTAAAAGTTGACGTTATTACCTTCTCACTTGTAGGAATATCTGCGGTGAACAGTATATACAATGTTGGTCCTAGAGCACTACCCTGCGGAACACGATCATACCACACTTTGTCAAATGCTTTCAATGCAATCAAGAAAAACGGCCGAGCAATACTCTCTCATTTCGAAAGCTTTCTTTATTTCATTTGTTATACGATTTACTTGTTCAATTGGGCCGTGTTTTTCCCGAAAACCAAATTGATGTGTAGGAATAATATCAATTTGATGGAGAAAAGGAGTAATTTTTGATAGCAGTACTTTTCCAAAAATTTTTGATAGGCAAGGCAACAGGCTGATTGGTCTATATGATGACGGCAGGGTTGCGTCTTTACCTGGATTAGCTATCATAATTATCTGCGACTTTTTCCAGATTTGTGGATAATATTCTAGCTTTAAAATGGCACTAAAAAGCTTTGCGAGAAATCGAGAGCAGTGAGTGGTAATTTTTTTAGCGTTTTTGGTGAGATGTGATCGTCTTCTGGAGATTTTTTAGATTTACGGCGGTAATAATATTTTTTAGTTTAACAGATGTTCCGCAAGTAACAGTGTATCTTGGAGCAGTGAGGCTAGGTGACAAAGGTGCAATTTTGGTAGCAGTTTTTGGTTGAAGTACCATACTGAGGTGCTCTGCAAAATAAGTCGCCTTTTCCATCCATTCTGACTCATGAACCGTTACGTAATCTTAGCGATGCTTCAGAACTCACGGATGGCTTAAGGTTTTTACTATCTTTCCAAAGAGATTTTTTAGTGGAAGCGTGGGGAAACCAAGACATTATACATTTTTTTATATTTTTTTCTTCTTCGTAGCTAATGCTTTTTTTTAGCTTGCTTTCTGCCATCTTTAGTCGGATTTTTACATTGGGTAGACTTGCCTTTCGCGCCGCAAGCCTCGTTTTTTCTGACCAACTACTCTATTTCACTGTAAGTTATCAATGTTCTGGTTTTTGGTTTTCTTTCCAACTCTAGTGTTACTATGGTTGCTGCTGTTGCTAGCATACTGTTGAACACAAGTAACACGTTTTCAATATCAGCTTCCCTCTCTATTTCCGGATTGGATATGACTGCTCATGTATTTTTTATATTTAAGCCAATTAGGTAGTTCTGAATGTAACGAGTTGAAAAACATGCTGCTCGGTTAGCACAGGTATCGGCAAATATTGTACTAAACTCATATCTACGTTTATAGTGACTGCAAAGTCAATCAAGCCAGGTAATTTCCTTGCGTCTGTAGGCCAGTAAGTTGGTTATCGCGGTGAGATAAAATCGTATCTATTTTGGTACTTGATCGTTGTATATAACTGTCGAGTTTTTGTTTAATTAGTATCTAACCCCAGTATGCATGTTTCGCATTGTAGTCACCTCCAACTAAAAATCTATCCCCCAGAGTCATGAAAAAGTCGCTAAATTGTTTTTCTGTTACTACGAAATGTGGCGGACAGTAAATCGCATCCTCCATTTTTAAAAATGTTCGAAGTTGACTGCAATCAGTTTGTTGAGAAGGAGTGAAGAAAACTGTGCTTTAAACGGTTCCTTATGAGTATAGCTGTGCCAGAATGTGCTTTGCCATCTGGATGTTTAGTAGTATACAACTTAAACCCAGGGATATACAAATTATACTTCTGGGTGAGATGTGTTTCAGATACAAGCATAACATCAATTTCGTGCACTTTTCATGCACTGGGTTAGATTAAGAATAATGGTCTCAACTCCAGTACTGGATGGAGTGACTGGTGAGGGCTATTATTGGCTTTTATTACGTTGGCATAGGTAATTTCACCAATATTTGAGCTGGGTGGGTTAGAAGAGCTCGGAATTGAAGTAGTATATGGGAGTTGGTAGAATGCAAGATGGTACATAATGTACAATAGGTTTTTGTGTGACCGTGATTCTTCGGTGTAAACGATATTTTAAAACGTAAATTGGATGCGTTTCCTTCTTCTGGAGTTGAGCTGAACCTCGCGATAAGAACACTTTAACCAAAGGCTGCAGAACTTTATGTCTGTTAATTTTGATAATTTTAAACGCTTGCTCCTCTAGAGCTTCGGTTATCTCACCTGAATCATCAGTGGCTTCAATTCCTTTAACCACATCAATTAGACCTTTCGCAATCTTCAAGTGGTAAGACTATGTAATAATTCTCGTCTTGTCTCGTGCGTCAAAATTTTTGGTACCTAGTAGCTTGGCTATGATCGTTACGAGTAAATTACAGCTGCGCTCCTGCAAATAGATTGGTGAAGGTTTGGTACTATCTACTGTGGAAACACGCTTTGGGCCTATTATAGGCTCTTTTTCACTTAGCGGGGCAAATAGGTATGTTCCATTTTAGTGCATCGCCGTCAGTATCGATAGTGGAGTTCATGGTATTATGCTTCTTAGCACTAATCAATTTTTTGGAAGGACTAGGTTTCCTCTTTTATATACTAAGGATTGACTTATGAAAAAATTGTATTTGCATTTCGATTTACTTGAAATTCGGTGCATAGATGGATTTTTGCGTAGACCAACAGGTCACTCTTCTCTCATAGGTGGGCTTTTGCTTAGATTAACAGGAAAACTACTTACTCTTCTCTCCGGAAAGTGGACCAAAGTCCGAAGTATTCGAAAAATTGTATTTATAGTTCGATTTACTTGAAATTTAGTCAATTTGTGGATTTTTGCTTAGATGAGCAGGGAAAGTGGACCAATGTCAGTGGTTAAACCAAAAACGTTGTACACTCACAACTGTTGAGTAAATAAAGTAATGATAGAAAGATATTCCATGATTAATTTTTCGTACATTCAATGAGTATGAGCGAGAGCGAAGCATTACAGGGTACAGCTAGTACTGTATACGTATTGTACATATTGTTCACCGTAGACATTCCTAAGAGTGACAACGCATTTACGTCAACATTTCCGGATAATACTGCTATAAGTCGGCACAAATACAAAAAATTAGACTAATATCTTAAGCTACTTGAAGAATGGCTAGCAAATAAAAGTTAATGAAAATAAGTGTGGACACATAACTTTCGGATTAATGTACCAATACCGCAAGCTGACAAAATTACATATCTCGGAATCCACTTAAGAAGGCGCTTAACCCAGGGACGACACAGCTAAAAAGCAGCTCCAACTCAAATCAGCCAGTTTACATTGGCTTTTAAACAAGAGGTCGGGACATAGCCTTAGCAAAAAAGTACTCCTATATAATGCAACAACAAAACTGTTATGGATGAATGAAATCCAGATATGGGGCACAGCTTACGCGACGAATATAGATATAATTCAAAGATTCCAATCGAAAACGTTAAGAGCAGTAACGGGCGCACCATGGTGCATGCGTAATGAAAATATCCATAGAGATCTAAATATACCTACCATCAAGGAAGAGATTGAAATCGCAGCAAAAAAATACTTAACAAAACTGCGTAACCATCCGAACCCTTTAGCTAATATCTAGGCCCATGCAACAAGTCAAACCCTCCTGCGGAGAAGAGACAAACCAGCCTTCTAAAGTGCAAAGGCTACAGCCCATTCCCGCTTGATGTGAGTTGAGATGATGCGGCTGCTGGTTATCCCCAGCACACTTAGGCCAATAGGCCCATTGTGATATAGCTGAGGCTCCTTCCTGCCTTCACCTTCTGAAATGATCGAACCATTTCGTGTGCCTTATAAAGGCAACGAGATTTCCATGAAGAAGTGTTTCCCAAGAAACTTGTGCCGCGCGGATGTCAAGACTGGACAGTGGAAGAGGTAGTGCTCGATGGTCTCTTCCTCTTCTTCGTCCCTACAGCCGCTGCAGAAATCATTAGAGTAATAACGCATCCGATTCCCGTGAAGCCCCACTAAACAGTGTCCAGTTATTATACAAGTCGTTATGTTAATGGAGAACCGGTCCAAAAGGACAAAATGTTTAGACTTTTTCGAGTCCAACTTCGGTCATAGCTGTCTGGTCACGTTGCACGTGATCTCGTTCAACCATCGTGAGTTAGCTTCTCTGGTGAAGGAAAGTTTAAGCATGTACTTAGCCGTGGACAGAGGCAAACCAGCATCATGTGTGTGTTTTATCGTAGATAGAAGGGTTCCTTCCCTTGGTAGTTCGTCTGCCATGCAGTTGCCTGGGATGTCCCTGTGTCCAGGTACCCAGACCACGGCAGTACTGTACTTCGTTGAGAGTTTGCTAAGAAAATTCCTACAATTTATAGCCACCTTTGACGTGGTACCATTACATTAGAGATCTGATTGCAGCCTGACTATCGGAGTAAATTGTAAACGATTGTCCTGCTGCCGTAGATCTGTGCAACCGCTCCACGGCCTTACTGAGAGCACGGTAGAATAAACTCCACAACCCACCCATTAAGCTTCGAGCCGTCTTTGAAGATGGATGTTGCTCCCTGGTCGGGGGCGTTGGTGTTTTCCCACTTGCATCTGTTTGGGATTCTAGTGTGATGTTATCGGGATTGACGCCGATCATTGAACTCTCTCCAATTTGCTCCTGAAAGTGATTTTATCGAGTGCTGGCCACCAGACAGTGACCTTGCAGAATAGGATTGGTCTAACTACCGATGTGTATATCCAGTGCACCATACTCGGTCTTAGACCCCATCTCTTTCCTATCGCTATTTTGCAGGCGTAGAGTGCAGTTATAGCTTTCCTTTATCTCTATGCCGTGTTCCGGCTCCAATTTAGTTTACTCTCTAAGATTATCCCAAGGTATTTGACTTCGGAAGAGAGGGTAATCTCTACGCCCTTAAGTTTGGGTGATTTAAAGTCATGCGGTTTGTATCTCGTGGTAAATAACACCATATTGGTTTTATCAGGGTTCACGTCCAGCCCGCTATCTGTGCCCCATCTTTCAACTATACAATTAGCATTTTGGAATAAATCGATTAATGTTTGTAGGTGTTTGCCTGTCGCTGTCAGGGCAAAGTCGTTAGCGTATGCCACAACGCCACAACCTGTGTTATGCAGTTTTCTAATAGCGTGTTCGCTGTTAAGCACCACAGCGGTGGCGATAAAACTCCACCTCGAGGGGTGCCTCTTGTTGTGTGTCTTGTATTTATAGTTCGATTTACTTGAAATTTAGTCAATTTGTGGATTTTTGCTTAGATGAGCAGGGGAAGTGGACCAATGTCAGTGGTTAAACCAAAAATGTTGTACACTCACAACTGTTGAGTAAATAAAGTAATGATAGAAATATATTCCATGATTAATTTTTCGTACATTCAATGAGTATGAGCGAGAGCGAAGCATTACAAGGTACAGCTAGTACTGTATACGTATTGTACATATTGTTCACCGTAGACATTCCTAAGAGTGACAACGCATTTACGTCAACATTTCCGGATAATACTGCTATAAGTCGGCACAAATACAAAAAATTAGACTAATATCTTAAGCTACTTGAAGAATGGCTAGCAAATAAAAGTTAATGAAAATAAGTGTGGACACATAACTTTCGGATTAATGTACCAATACCGCAAGCTGACAAAATTACATATCTCGGAATCCACTTAAGAAGGCGCTTAACCCAGGGACGACACAGCTAAAAAGCAGCTCCAACTCAAATCAGCCAGTTTACATTGGCTTTTAAACAAGAGGTCGGGACATAGCCTTAGCAAAAAAGTACTCCTATATAATGCAACAACAAAACTGTTATGGATGAATGAAATCCAGATATGGGGCACAGCTTGCGCGACGAATATAGATATAATTCAAAGATTCCAATCGAAAACGTTAAGAGCAGTAACGGGCGCACCATGGTGCATGCGTAATGAAAATATCCATAGAGATCTAAATATACCTACCATCAAGGAAGAGATTGAAATCGCAGCAAAAAAATACTTAACAAAACTGCGTAACCATCCGAACCCTTTAGCTAATATCTAGGCCCATGCAACAAGTCAAACCCTCCTGCGGAGAAGAGACAAACCAGCCTTCTAAAGTGCAAAGCCTACAGCCCATTCCCGCTTGATGTGTGTTGAGATGATGCGGCTGCTGGTTATCCCCAGCACACTTAGGCCAATAGGCCCATTGTGATATAGCTGAGGCTCCTTCCTGCCTTCACCTTCTGAAATGATCGAACCATTTCGTGTGCCTTATAAAGGCAACGAGATTTCCATGAAGAAGTGTTTCCCAAGAAACTTGTGCCGCGCGGATGTCAAGACTGGACAGTGGAAGAGGTAGTGCTCGATGGTCTCTTCCTCTTCTTCGTCCCTACAGCCGCTGCAGAAATCATTAGAGTAATAACGCATCCGATTCCCGTGAAGCCCCACTAAACAGTGTCCAGTTATTATACAAGTCGTTATGTTAATGGAGAACCGGTCCAAAAGGACAAAATGTTTAGACTTTTTCGAGTTCAACTTCGGTCATAGCTGTCTGGTCACGTTACACGTGATCTCGTTCAACCATCGTGAGTTAGCTTCTCTGGTGAAGGAAAGTTTAAGCATGTACTTAGCCGTGGACAGAGGCAAACCAGCATCATGTGTGTGTTTTATCGTAGATAGAAGGGTTCCTTCCCTTGGTAGTTCGTCTGCCATGCAATTGCCTGGGATGTCCCTGTGTCCAGGTACCCAGACCACGGCAGTACTGTACTTCGTTGAGAGTTTGCTAAGAAAATTCCTACAATTTATGGCCACCTTTGACGTGGTACCATTACATTAGAGATCTGATTGTAGCCTGACTATCGGAGTAAATTGTAAACGATTGTCCTGCTGCCGTAGATCTGTGCAACCGCTCCACGGCCTTACTGAGAGCACGGTAGAATAAACTCCACAACCCACCCATTAAGCTTCGAGCCGTCTTTGAAGATGGATGTTGCTCCCTGGTCGGGGGCGTTGGTGTTTTCCCACTTGCATCTGTTTGGGATTCTAGTGGGATGTCGTCCATTCACCATTTGGTTTCTAGATGTGATTTGGGATTGCAGAGGTCTTGCAGAGGACTTTCCTAAGTCTATTGCCTTCCGCATTTCCTTCAATTTCACTGCAGAAGGCCTTCCAAGATTCTCGCTTTGCCTTCCTTATACAGGTTTAAAAGACTGTAAACAAGCCTTGCCAGGACCCCATTTTTTTGGTTTCATTAACGAGTTTTCTGCTTCTTTTCCTTAAAACAGAGATTTCATTTTTTGGTTCTTTTCTTCCCGGATAAGATGGATAGATATTTCATTATTCCACCATTTGGGTCTTCTCTTCCCCGATGGGATGGATAGAGGGCATGAGGCCTCAAAAGCGGCGTTACAAATTTTTATTACAAAGTCCCTGCTTCGACAATTTTCGACGATGAGTCAAGCTCACAGAGAGAAACAGACCCTGTGCTAGATGTCCCCGCTGCATTAGGTCTTAACGATAAGCGTAACTTATCGCAAGAAGCATCCAGGGATGCTACCAGAACTTTCCTAAACGTAGTTCAGTCAGTCCTTTTCCTATTCCTGTACGCAGCGATCGATGGAGTTCTCATGGTGAGATTAAAAGATTAAAAGATATATGTAGATGGTCAGAAGAAAGGACTACGTGCAAGTTTCTGATCGGGTCAGAAAATGAGTACGAAACTAAAGTGTTATCAAGAACCTCTTTTCTGGTAGAAATTACGAAGGTGGGTTTGTTTCCAAAGTTACAGATTTCTTACTTGTTTTCTAAAATAAAATCAAGTTTGTATCGTTGGACCCCCATACCATGGCAACGGAATTTAGTCAACATATTCTGTCACTCACTATCCACTCTGCTGGCACCCAAGCCCAGGCTCGTAGTCTGCTAGGGATAAGCCACCAAGTCTGCCTCAGGCCAGAGCTCACCGACCTCATCGATAGCTTCTTTATAGAGTTTTACCGCTCTGTCGTTAGCGCACGCCACAAGTTTTACGTGGCCTTTATGGCACCCCGCGTCGCGCACTACCTGTGCAGGGCCAGGATGTCTTTGCAGTATCCCTACACAGACCCATCAGCACAGATTTCCAGTTATCTGGAGAAATGTACGACCCCTGGAGTGAGATGCTCCTAGGCAACCTCGCTAAAGGGTCTTGCAGTTTGGGCGATCGGCTTTTGATGTGGTGCTGTGGGCCTTGGCCTCTTGCATCCACTCGAGGTGTTTTCCTGTGACATATGCTTCTTTGCTGTAGAGAGGGTTTCTCGCTGCCTGAACCTACCGTCCGGTTATCACTAACACCGAGAATGTCTTTCGCCCATTTCAGGCTGGCTTTCTGCACCTCCGTCCGTTTATCACCGAGACGGCGCTAAGCTTCTCCACTATGTTGGGAGCCGCTTTACTGTCCTGATGCGCCCTGACGGATTGCTTGATGATGTTGGAGCAGCAAGGGCGTTGATCTAGGTCACTTGCCCTTGTTGCTTGATTGGTTGAGTGGATCTCAGGGGGTTGGGAGCTGGTCGCCTTACACGAGTGGGGTTTTGCGGTGGCCCCTATCCCCTCGGCCGGCGTTTTTGCCTTTCCCTCAAGGGGCATGGGCTTTTTACCAGCTTGTGGGGGTTGCTTTCCCCCAAGAGGTTTAGCACTGGCCCCCATGGGTCCCGAAGGCCGATGGGGTTTTGAGGAAGAGTTTGGCCGTAAAGGCCCTTTCGGCCCCGTCGATGCGGTTCCCGAGGAGCTTTGGGACGTTATGGTGAAGCCGTGTCCAACAGCTGCATTTTTACCTATGCAGGGATCTGAGGCTGGATTGTTTTTGTACATATCAACTGGTTCTTTGGTCACCCACTGAGCTGAGACCTTTCGGTAACTGGAAAAACGGTCGATTACGGCAGAGCCCTACGCCGCACCAAATCACCGTTACTCCCGTAGGTGTACCGGTATCCGGGAGGCTCCGTTAGAATATAGTCGGAAACCCCTGGAATAAGGGGAAGGGTATGTTCGACACCCTCCAGGTCTAAATCCGTAGTGCTTAGTTGGTCTAACAGGGCCATCTCTGGAAGGATGCGATTCCTCATCGCGCACTACTTTGGTACGAGAGACGCTAGTTGCTGCTCAGTTTGCAGCTGTATTTCCCTTCAACGTACCCTGCACTTAGCTTGACCCCCCCATTCCTACTAAGGGGCTTTGTATTTTTGTTTGGTTTAAGATTTTATTACTCATTCTTATGCTTCCAATGTCGAAGCAGATTCAATAAATAAATACTAAAGTTAATAAAAAATTATAGGAGATGACTCCACTGAAATAGATAATCGCTTCCAAGATAGTCCAGAATCCGAGATTATATCCTCAATATAATATTTCCAACATTAATCCATCCAAATTTTCTTGCTTTATTTTCACACATTTGTTTAACTAAATATATCATATAGGGGATAACTCTTCTAAAAAACAGTTTCTTTATACTCGTAAGCTTTCTAAGCGAAAAACTATCATAAATTCCAATGAAAAATCAATTTCAGCTTCGGATGAGTGATCCCCCTTTTGATGACGACCCCCGCAAATGTTTTAAGGATTACGATTTTAGGACATGCACCTGGAATGTTTGATCACTTAATTGGGAAGGTATTGCTGCACAGCTGGTTGATGTCCTCATAAAGTTAAATGCTGACATTACTGCCGTCCAGAAAATGCGATGGCAAGGACGGAAGAAGGTGGGTCCTTGTGAGATTTACTACAGCGGTCATATTAAGGAGCGCAAAATTGGGTTCGGATTCGTGGTGGATGAGAGACTCCGTAGCCGAGTACTGGCATTCACAAATATTTCTTTTCGCATGGCTAAATAAGAACCGTTTTGGAAATTCAATGCAACTTCTAAGAATTTCACCCCAACCGTTTAGGCGTTAATTAACACACTATGTCCAAACAAATCGGTGTAATTGGTAAATCTTCACGTTCTAGCGTTCTTAATTTTTCCAACAACAATACAATTTTTTTTTTTATCGAAGGTCTAGAAAAGTATAGAATCAGATTCGGTTGAGCCGTTCGGTTAGTACGAAAATACAAGTACCATATATATTGTACAGACTTATACATGAAGGCTAATAACAATAAGTTATATGTATATCCGCACATACAAGTGGATTTAAAGTCGAAAACTTATAGCATTTGTTGCAAACTTCGCAAAATGGCAATGTCGAAAATCAATTCTTTATTTCTATCTATTCAATTATCATAAATGATAATTAGCTGTTAAAGTGTGTAGATTTGAAGACGTAAGTACAAACAATTTTTTTAAT
This sequence comes from Ceratitis rosa, assembly GCA_037013455.1. Classification (NCBI taxonomy): domain Eukaryota; kingdom Metazoa; phylum Arthropoda; class Insecta; order Diptera; family Tephritidae; genus Ceratitis; species Ceratitis rosa. The sequence goes on from JAWMAG010000007.1 coordinate 2,932,932, forward strand.
ATTTAAAAGTATCCTAGTTATTTAAATATATATATATATAATTGGCGCTTTGTAACCGCTGAAGCGATTTTCGGCCGAGCTCCTCCTTCAATTTGTGGTTTTGCATCTTGATGTTTTTCCAACAAATGAAGGGATCTACAATTTATACTAAGCCGCCTCCGAACGGCTGATGGTTTTTTTATGAGGAGCTTTATTTCATGTCCGAAATACACTCGGAGAGGTGGACATTCCCTGCCGAGGGGCGACCGCAATTAGAAAATTTAACTTAATTTTTTATTTAAATTAATTTTCCATAACCTTTGAACGTTGGTGGCACCGGGATTTGAACCCGAGTCTTCCGAATGTAAGTACGCAATGCTAACCACTCGGCTACCGCGGCCGCAATATATATGCATGTATTTATTTATAGAAAAAACGATCACGAGTCAATGACACTTTTCGCTAGTCCTGGGCAATGTGGAGGCAAATCCGGAACCCATTCTATTAATTGAAATTCAAAAAAAAAAAAAAAAAATAGAACTAGAAGCAGATAAGCTGGAAAGGAGCAAAACAAATTCAAGTTACAGAAACTACAGCTGGAGAAAGAAGATACATAGAGTCCAAATAGAAAAGTTACGACTGGAGCATGAACGTTTGAAAGGTGCAAGTAACTTATAAGTTGTGATCATAATGTGCGATTTGTTATGTTTTATTCTTGTATATATGTACATACATAGAGCACAGAATATATTTTCTTAAAAAGTTAAGAGAAAAGTTATATTTAAAAAAACACCGTGCATATTAAAAAACTCCTTATATTGAAATTGAAGTGAATTTTTTTTCTTCAAATTAAATAAAAAGTTGAATTACCTATGCAAATTTATTTATTGATTTTTTGTATAATTTAACATTTCAAAGATTGTTCGTCGCAATTCACTCCCTTCAATAGTTCGGTCACTTGGTAACGACTCGTCGATATCGTGATCTGATTCTTCAATTTGGTAATCGAACTGATCATCTTTTGGAGTATAAGGTTGTGCAACAATGAGCAACAAAGAATCCATTTGTTCACTTTTTTCATTCCATTTTCATCTTTGGTTGGTAGTCTTAAGCTTTTTAAGCTGTCAAACATGCCTAAACAGTGTTAAATTCTCATGTCTTCATGTGAATTGAAATGTAATCTAATTTAAATTCATACCTTCGTCCTCACAAAAAAATCTACAATCATTAAAGCATTTAACGCTGATATTTCCAATAATTTAATAAACTTTTGGTTTTCGCTTGTTCTCGGCATAATTAGTTTTTACTTTTGACAAAGAGAAAACAGCTGATTTATAAGAGATTTGTCAATGGGGCGCTCATTTAACCGTAGTGGCAACTTCGCAATATTGCCACTATTACATTAATGTCACATTAAATGAGTACCACTACTATGTATTTCCATCGCAGACTTTCTAGCACAAGTTCAATTAAGTTCAAATTGTATAATAATTAAAAAATGTTTTCCAACCATGTACTATATGAATCTTAAATTTTTTAGGCGGCTTGATCTATTATTAAACACGGTAACAGATACGGCAGAGCGCTAAATAACAATTGCAATTAACCAATTGTAAAACAATCATACTAAATTAACTATGATCGATCCAAGTTCAAGTGAAGAAGAAGGCGATGATGATCCAGTTGCTGCTGCACCTCAAAAAGTGCGACCAGTTGTGGTGGCATCTTCTACATTAACATCCAGGCCGAACGTTTCAGCTGCTACTGCCGATACAAACCTTTCCAATTCTAAACATAATGGCGAACACTTTCAGCTTGCTTCAAATAGATCACATGGAGGAGCATCTGGTGCTTCTGCGAATGTTTTTGATAGCTCTGGTGCAGCGGGAAGTGGCAAGTTAGATCACGGAGCCCATGTGATGACTGGTAGTGATGTATCTGGAAATTTAGAAGTACCAAGCAGTGTATTACCTAGGTAAACTATTATCTAAAGTCGTACACCATTTCATTTAAGTGTGTGTGTTTATCACTCTTATCTATCGCCTTATAACAAACATTAGAAGGGTTGACTTTAGTTTGAAGTCTGTGGTTTTTTTTTATGAAATGTTCATAGTTTGTAGTAGGAGGTCTACAATTACCAAAAATATAAGTTTTATCGTGAGCAAATTTATAGTTTAAAAGTTATTGACATTTAAAGTTACACTTTTGATATGCAGAGAGCCTGCTTCTGCTTTACATATAAACACACTAACAACCCTTGGCTAGGCAGGCGTTGCCACTCCGTAAAATTATCTAAAAATAAACAATAATATCCAAGCGAAATAAAATGAGGATTTTGCATAAAAGGTTGTGTGAAAATAAAAGAGTTTTACTTAAGAATACTGTACAAGGCGAAGCCGGTGTTGGTCCGACCCAGGGTTACAATCCAAAGCGCGGCCGAAGGCCGCCAAACTTACAAAGGTTTTTCACTTAAGAATACTGTGTAAGGCGAAGTCGGTGTTGGTCCGACCCAGGGTTACAATCCAAAGCGCAGCCGAAGGCCGCCAAACTTACAAAGGTGTTTCACTTAAGAATACTGTACAAGGCGAAGCCAGTGTTGGTTCAGCGCAGGGCTAAGATAAAAAAATGTTTTAGTGGCAGCATTCATTTCTTAGTTTATTTTTCTGCATTTTTATTGTTAATTTGTAGATTTGGCCTGGCAGCACCTTCATAGTCAAGTTTTGTTGGTGTGTTTATGAGTAAAATACAAGTAGACTGCCTGCTTTGAAAAAGTGTAAATTAAAATGTTAATAACTTTTTAGCTATAATTTTGCGCGTGATAAAATTTATATTTTTGGTAAATGTATACCTCCTACTACCAACCCAAAACATTTCACAGAGGAAATCCACAGGATCCATACTAAAGTTTTCTCGTGCATTTATCTAATTAGAGCAAATAAAAATTTTAAATGATGAAAAAGAAAACTTTGTGTTATAAAATGCGGAGTAAAAAAGAGTTTCCATTAAAAACTGGATGGCAATATCGACCTCTGGCTACTACAACACAAAAGATTTTGCTAGAATATTGCAGGCTTTATCTTTATCTGCTATCCTTAGGGCGCCAATTGTGTGCTGTTTCAAGCTCAGTGGCTCAGTTTTTTTGAAAATGTAATTGAAGTTGATTTAAATTACTTAATCAAAAAAAGGCTCATAAATTAGTTTTGCAAATTAAAGAAAAAATCGCATTTGTGTACATATTTATAATAAACATTGTATCGAATATGTTATGTGTTCAACAAATTTAACAAAATATATATGTATTAATACATGTGTTTCGAATTTTTTAATTTACATAATTTTTTTACATAAATAGATATGACAAATTACTACTACTTCGCTATAAAGCGCATTGAATCATTCGTTTGTTCTTTCTGTACGTCTTAAGGGGGGAGACTCATGTAAATGCCTCGAAATCGGTCATTTTTTAATATTTTTTTTTACAGTGATAAAATAATTTAATTGTTTAGAACTTTTAACACAACTTTATTTAACATTTTAAGATTACAAAAAAAATTTTTTTTTTTTTAAATTCAAAATGGTGGCTCAGCATGATGTCTTGTAGGCTGCCTCTAACGCGAGGTCCGAAACTGCTCCATTTGTCACTCATCAACCGTTGATCTGAAACACCAAAAAAAAATTTTTTTTTTCTGGACATACATATAAACGGAAAGGATAAACCTATAAAATTAAAAAGAAAAGGATAAAATCCAATATAAGAACAGCCTTAAAAAAAGTTACGATTTTGAGCTATTTTTTTGACCCTTTTGACCCCAAAAAAATAAATAATCAATCAAAAATACCTGAAGTTTTAGGTTTATCCTTCCGGTAGTAATGTAGAGAAAAGCCTCATCAAATTTCAAACAAATCGGTCAATAATTTTTTGAGCTACAACACGAGCAGTTTTTCAAAAAGTAGTTTCGAGATAATCGCGTTTAAAGTTTCAGTACAGTACAATACGTACTTCGGCCCGCTCCACTGTATTAGCTATAACTTTGTAAATATTCGAGTTTTTTTTTTTCCGGCTCTTCAGTACACGCTCAACATAGTATACTTTCAGAATATCGAAAAACAACGAACAATTATGTTGCTAACAATTCATTAAACTACTACCAAATGTCTGAATCAATTTTAAATAATCGACTATTGAAATAATTTGTTCACGCTACGGTAAATACACAGTTTACCATATTTGTTCATTTATAATACCATATGTGTGTACGAACTCCATAATTCTTGAAAGAAACAAATTGGTTTCCATCCACAACTTCCTTTGATTAGAATATTGGAAAAAATCATATTAAAATATGCTTACAAATTCGTCATTCTTCTCCACAACACAACACTCAACATCATATACAATATTTGCATTGTACCGCTCACCATCAGTATCATATGCAAAATCTACTAAACAAAAAGTGTATACGTATGCATCCTGTAACAACAGCACTAGGCAGGGATGGTGGTGGTGTAATGAATAGTATTTATGGAAGTAGCGGTACCAATATTGGCTGCGAACTACCTACGTGTATGAAAAACTCACAAATAATAAAATTGCTTTAAAATCTACTATATGTAATATTAATCAATTTTTAATTCGTATCCTGGCACGAACTTCTAGCGGTGTATCACAAGAGACACTTAACCAAAGCGTTGGCTCATCACGCGCAAATTCTCTACCTCGACCGATATCGCCTTCACCATCCGTTGCGAGCGATAAAAATAATGAAGATGTACACGTAAGTTTAAACATTATATCCTATTTTCCCGACTGTATTCAAATAATAAAACAAATTACAAAAAAATTAAAAAATTAATAAAATAAAATAAAATCAAAACAAATGAAATAAAAAAAGACATAAGACTAAAAATTAATAAAGAGTAAAACAAATCTCAAATGTTTACATATTTGTGTCTGTTGTAATGTGGAATATAAATGCAATAGGCAAGGCATTAACACAATTTTATTTTAAATTCAAAATTTCATGATGATATTGCAAAGGAAAAACATGAACGAGAAGAAGCGGATCGTAAGCGTCGCATACAGCTTTATGTGTTCGTTTCACGTTGTATATCGTATCCATTCAACGCGAAACAGCCGACGGACATGACAAAGCGGCAGCCTAAAATTGTTAAGCAACAACTAGAGATGATCACTCAGCGATTCCAAGTAAGCAATTTTATTAGTTTCGAATTGATAAATCAAGTTTTTATTACTTTTTCTCAGGCTTTTCTTAAAGGCGAAACACAAATTATGGCAGATGAAGCTTTTCAAAACGCTGTACAAAGCTATCATGATGTTTTTTTGAAGTCCGATAGGGTTCAAAAAATGGTACATTCTGGGGCGTGCTCACAGCATGATTTTCGTGAGGTTTTTCGCAATAATATCGAGAAACGAGTGAGGTAATTGATCTTAAGTATTTCAAAAAATTCATTTGTTTGAAAAAAAAATCAATTATTTGCTATGTGCATGAACCATGGACTATCAGGCATATTCTGCAATTCATTTTCGAGTGAAAGTGTCCTGCATTCTACACTCATTTTTAATTCATTTGGTTTTCGAAATTGTAAAAATTTGTAGTTTCAACGCACTCCAATTTTTATTAGTGTATTTATCGAAAGAGTGCGTAAGAAGCTAAGTACGATAACATTTTTTTTATAAAATTAGCAAATATGAATTTAAGTATTCATGTATTGTATAATATCTAATATTTAACGTACAACATACATATTTTTGGCGATTTGTAACTGCTGAAGCGATTTCAGGCCGATCTACTCCTATGTGTAGTGTGAGTTTTGATATTTTTTCGACAAATGGAGCCCACAGATTATACTAATCCGCCTCCGAACGGCTGATGGTTTTTTATGAAGAACCCTTATTTCATGTAGGAAATACATGTAAAAGAAAGGACACAACACTATAACTTCTCATTTTATTTTACAGCTCATTTGCTCAATATTGGTGCAATAAAGTTAAAGCACATAACCATTAAATGATTTAAATATACAAAGTTTATTTACTACACTCCGCCTCTTGACGGTCCCTCATCACACTTATAACTTATTCTTTTTTAAAAATTATGGACGCTCATACTTATCTTATTACCTTCCCACAACTGACAATCCTGATCTGTTGTTCGTCCTCGAATAACTAGCCCTGCCGTTTCATATTTTCTGCTAGAGTAATTGTTTTGTTCGGCCCTTTCTGACTTCCTATCTTTTCTACTGAATACCTACCGTATTTAAGGTTAGCGACTACTTTATACGGACGAAGATACTTAGGTCTCAACTTCATGTCTACCCCGAACTCTGTCTTTTTAATTGCAACTAATAATTTTGTTTTGGTATTTTTTCAATATTTTCATGGGCATACTGTTTTATTTTGTCACGCTTATCTTTTAGATGATCTACTTCTAGTTCATTCAAAATCATTCACAGATATGGATAATTCAATACTGGCATTGTCAACTCAACTCCTAACACAATAGTTTTGCAGGTATATATTTACATATGCCTACTTTGGTTGTTGGCTAAAATCTACCAACAACCACACACGTCAGCCGGCCAGCTAACGTACAATAACAAAACTATTAGCAGAGGAAAACAACACCAAATATATTTGCCAACGCTGATATAAGCAAATGTAAAAACAATAGATGGACGACAATTAAGCAACGATTTGGGACAAAGTAAACAAAATATATTTTTGGGGGTGCACTCGAACCCACTCGCACTACTCCCGTGCTGCCGGGGGCAACTTTAACCAGCCTGTATGACTGGACTCTGGGTGCGGGATGTTATAAGGTTGGGTGAGAACGTAACCAGGATGGTGACACTGTCGGCACGACAAGAACGATTGCAAACCGGAGACCCAACAAAATCTTTTTGGTTTCTGGGTCGGGTGTGTTTCCCGACTTCGGTGCTCCTCCGACGGTGCCGCCAAACTCCTGCTCCGCCACTGAAACACGTCCAAAACAAAAAAAAAGCAAGAAATATTTTCACTTAGCCTCGACTGGCTTCGAACTACAACCCGTGGCCTCGAGTTACCTTACTTTAACTATTTGGCTTCAACTGCCAACTCTAAATATATAAATATATTTTTATTATTATTTTTTTCCAAAACACAGAAAACGCACGCCTGCGCAAAAAAGGATGTATTCGCTTTCAAAGATTGGGAGAATCTGATCCGGCATGCACTTACGAGCCAGGCTACACGTCGGGGGTTCAGAATTCTGTGGCGAGTGGGTATTGGTGCCCAATCAATTGATGCCTCCCCCATTACCGGGGACCGGGTTGTATAGCGCACGCCACCATGCCACACCAAGTAAATTTGGGATAATTTCCCCCTCGTTGTATAAAGAGAAAGGCGACACCCCTGTCTACGGAATACCAGCGCAAACCATTCCGTTTCCCTAATATTTGTTAGTGGAGGAACCGTTTTGAAGGAACACCTCCTTTTGGGGACCTTTACCACTGGGTAGGCACACACCGAATACAACCGTGCCATCAACTCATGGCTTTGAATTATGCAACTATTTGCCGACAAATGTCACTGCCAACGCTTGGAGTGAAAGGAAGATGAGGCAAAACAAAGAATATATAAAACAAGGGAAAAAAAGTTTTTGTTGAGGCCAGTACGCGACAGCATATTTAAACCAGTTAATATTTTGAAGGGTGTTGTTTTCGTACTTCGAAGTACCATGTTGTTCAGAATCTGTTGCACTTTCGCTATATGAGTTTACCACTGTGTTGGATTATTCTGACACTTTTTGGCTAACATTAGAACAGCCGTTTGGGACATGGGCTCCACCTCCCATCTGTCGCAGAAGTTTTTTTAAATATATGAGGTGAAAGCTACCCCTTTTTCTTTTGTAATACGCTTCGCGTTTCAAAAAATAGTGGACTGTTTTTCTAATTTATGGATTACTACATTCCCTCTAGTTGATTTTGTCGGATACAACCAAGTAAATTTTGAAATTTTTTCTTCTAACGCCAAAATTTAAATACAGTTTTTCAGCGTTTCCGTTAATGGTCCCTAAAAGTTCTTGAGCTTAATCAATTGGTGCAAATAAGCCCTCTCTTTTACTTCGTTTCGCATCAACTATTACGAATTGGTTATATAATAACTTTTTTCCAACTCCTTTACTAGATCACAATACACTAACAGCTTTATTCTGTGCACTTGACAAATTAAAAAAAAAATATTGATAATTTATTAAGGTTTTTATGAAGAGAGAATTTATTTGTTATTCTGTGTCAATCTTGACAACACATAAGGCTTCAGTTTGTTGTACTTTTCCCCCTACGTGTGGTGAACATTAATTCTTTTAGAATAAAGGAAAAATAATTAAACAAATATGTAACTCTATTCGGGCTTCTTTATAATCGGGTAACGGAACAACTCTTCCATCGTCATCAATTGAAGTTTCGGGTTCACCATCTCCGGGTGTTTCCTCTTCACTGCCATTTAGCAGGCTGGAGAAGTGCTCCCTCCATAAATCCAGTATACTCTGGGCATCTGTAAGTAGCTCACCTCCGTGGGTCCTACAAGAATTTGCACCGGTCTTGAGGCCTTATGTAAGTCGTCGTATCTTTTCGTAGAATTTTCGAGCGTTACCCCTGTCGGCCAGCTTCTTAAGCTCCTCGTACTCGCGCATCTCGGCCTCTTGCTTTTGTTTGTCTGCAGACGCGTCTTGCTTTCCTCTTCAGTTCTCGGTATCCATCCCACCCCGCACGTGTTGTGGTCGATCGTAAGGTTGCGAGGTAGGCAGTCTGTTTTCTCTCCACCGCGACACGGCAGTCATCATAATACCAACTCTTTTTGCGACCATTCTGAAATCCAATAGTTTCGTTTGCAGCTGTACGCAGGGAGTTTGAAATGCCGTTCCACAGTTCCCTAATACCGGGTTGCTGATGAGTGCTCTCAGAGAGCAGGTGTGCAAGTCGAGTAGAAAACCACTCGACAGTCTGTTGTGATTGCAGCTTTTCAACGTTGAACCTTCCTTGTGTTTGTTGACGGGCGTTCTTCGATACACAGAGGTGGGTGCGTATCTTCGCTGCGACAATATAGTGATCCGAGTCGATTTGTCTCTATGTCCTTGTATAAAGAGTGTTCTCCAAAAGTTACCGACCGATTGACTCGAAGTTTCGTTAGATTATTTCCATGATTACTGGAAAGGAATTTCCGAAAAAAAAATTTTCGGGAAGTGGACCCGGGACTGATCTATTCAAAAAAATCGGACTACTCTTTTCTCCGGGAAGGAGGCGGGAATGACCTATGTGAAAAAAATTAATTAATGATTAGGTTTACTAGAATTTTTTTAAATAAGGGACTTTCATTTACAGGGAGACTTCTCTTCTTTCCGGTAAGTGGACCAGGAAATGACCTATTCGAAAAGGGTTTTCCGAAAAAAACTTTCGGGAAGTAGACTGGGCACTGATCTATCTTGTAACCGGTGTTCTCCAAAAGTTACCGACCGATTGATTTGAAATTTCATCAGACTGTTTCTACGTTTATTGGGAAGGTTTTCACGGAAAAAATATATTCGAGAAAAACGTATTTAAGTTTCCATTTACGTGAAATTCGGTACATAGGTGGCTTTTTGCTTAGATGAGCAGGAAAACTACTCTTCTCTCCGGGAAGTGGAACGGGGGCTGGCCTATTCAAAAAGTAGGATTATTCCTCTCCCCGGGAAATTGATCAATGTCAATTGGTCATTTTCAACCACAGTTTAATTAAAAGTTCAAATATCTGACAAAATTTCAACGTTCGTTGTGCGCTTTTTTAATTTTCATTGTAATTTTCCACACTTCACAGTTTCTTGTTTCATTCCCATTAGTCATTCACCGTCCATCCCGGATTGGCTCCCAACTTTTAGAATATAGGACACAACACTACAATTTTTGAAATTTTTTTATATTTCAGTTATTATTCAACATAGGTTTAATATAGTTAAAGTACGTAAGCATTAAATGATTTTAATATACAAAGGTTATTTACTACACACGCGCACATTCCACTTACAACTGAATTGCTTTTAAAAATGATGGACGCTTCGGTTATTCGTTTGTTCGATAAAGATGTCACCTGACACTTATTCTGTTATATTTCTTCTAGATGCCACGTGATACTTGTTCTATTACCTTCCCGCATGTCACCCGCCCAGGAGCGACAGCATTTAGAAAAATTAACTAAATTTTTTATTCTTTAATTTTTGGATGTTGCCCGAACCAAGGCTCTAGCCCTGGCCTTCCGAAGAGCAGTACGCAATACTAATCACTCGACTATTTTGTAGCTTACTGACTGTGGTAACATGAATTTTGAATCTTTAAGTTTTAATTAGCTCAAGCTGCATTGTTTTTACAAAACTTGTATGTTGGTAGCTTTCATTAGCTGTTTGAAACTTCATTTAGAGAGAAAAAAGTAATTTCGAATCACTACTTGTGCAAAACACTCAAAATGAAAAGTTTACTTTTGGAATTTTATTTTACTTCTATTCCACTTATTTTCTTTTCGTTTCCATCATTAGATAATTCTATACAATAATTTTTCGCAGGCCTCATGCAAATCAGGCTTTTGGCTAAACAATGAAACCCAAATTTGTAAGCTTATACTTGCCCTAACTTCTTTTGAATCGTTCATCTATTTTTGTATTTGAATTTTTTTTTAATTTAGTTTTTACATTTGCATATGAAAAGTACATGCATATAGTATATACTTGTTGCAAAAGCATGGAAATTTATTATCAAAAAAATTGCATTACAACTTTGTATGTCTGCTTAGTGTTTTTTAACTAATTTTATGATCACACAAAAAAACTCAGTTCCAATAGTGCCCAGTATTAATACGTACTTTGTCCAACTATTCAAAATACTTAGTGCAGTGGATTGTTGATTTAGACAAATGTAAATCCGAATACTTTAACTAGTAGACTTTCCACGCAAAGGTGGCTTGTGGCGCTAGTGTGCTTCACCCGAAAAAAAGTATTTGTTTCAGCAATACTAATGTAATAATGTACTATTATAAGTTTTTAGTGAGCTGAAGGTCTGGTTTGTTTATATGAATATTTTTGTTATACAACAGAGGAAAATGGTAGAGTGACAGCTGTTTCGGAGATCACCACATCTCCTTATCAGACTTCTTATGGGAGGGATCGAAACAACGGATCCTGATTTAACAGGCGAGTGCTCCACCACTGCGCCAACATCAGCCATGTAATCCATTATTGAATTTTTTAATTCATTATTAACCAACAACTAAAAAATTACCGAAGAAGTTTGGAAACCTCATACCTTTTTCGAAATTTAAAAAAATGCCAAAAAAATTGTTTAAGTAACACTTTTAACCGGCGGCCGCGGTAGCCGAGAGTTCAAATCCCGGTGGCACCAACATCCAATAGTTAAAGAAAATTAATTTAAATAAAAAATTAAGTTAAATTCTCTGATTGCGGACGCCCCTCGGCAGGGAATGTCCACCCCTCCGAGTGTATTTCGGACATGAAAAAAAGGCTACTCGTAAAAAACCATCAGTCGTTCGGAGGCGGCTTAGTATAAACTGTAGGTCCCTCAATTTGTTGGAAAAAACATCAAGACACAAAACCACAAATTGGAGGAAGAGCCCGGCCGAAAATCGCTTCAGCGGTTACGAAGCACCAGTTATATTGGATGTATGCATTTATTCATTGGGTTTTGTAAGAGAGGGCTCTACTAGTATTATTTCGCGTCGTGTTCATCTGTGGCTATATTCATTTCAAAGATACTGTCATTTCGCGTCGTTTTCAGTAGATGTCATTTGTTTTAGCGTGAACAACAATTTGTTTCATTTATTTGAAAATGTCAAAATTTGTACCAGAAAAAGTGTTTTTGCGGGGAGTTCTTCTTCATTACTTTAACATGAAGAAAAGTGCTACCGAAAGCCATCATATTTTAGTGGACGTTTATGGGGACCATGCTTTAGCCGAACGAACGTGCCAAAAGTGGTTTGCACGGTTTAAAAGTGGCAATTTCGACTTAGACGACGGACAGGCAAAAAAATTTCAAAATATGTTGAGTTGGCCACTGAAATTGTAGACATGTTCTTGGATATTTTTAGAATAGATTTAAGAAAAATGCTTTTTTTGAAGCCTCTAATGGAGACTACAACCTTAAGCAAAAAGTAATCTAAAATTATAAACATAGAACGAACTAAAATTGGTCACTTTTTGCATTGAGTTATCTTAAGTATATTATTTTAAGTATAAAATTGATTTAAAAAAACATTAGCAATGTAAATTGAATTGCACATTATTTGAAAAAATAAAGAAGCATTTACCGAATAAGAGAAAAAAGGTAACTTAATAAATTAAAAGAATTAATAGTTCTACGAATTAAAAGTGGTTAGGGCAAGTTTTCCCGAATATAATGTTTTTTTTTTAATTTTAATGAAATTAAGAAACGTCATACAATTTAAAAGTTATTTTTTTTTTAAGTTTGCAGTGCCCCTTTTCATATTCGTAAATATTCATAAGCGAAAACGGAATAAGAATTCCGTATTAGCTGTTATTCTACAGTTTGTAGACAGATGTAAAGGTGTTTTCGCGTATTATTCAATTGTTAAATGCAGTCATTTTGTATTCTTTTAATTTATTGCGTTCTGGAGGCACAAATCCTTTTACAAGGTTTCTGGTTTAAATTCAATATACGTTAGTATTTTCACTAGCACCCTTATTTTTATATTTCTTTTCCTTTTATTTTGGACTATGTTGCGGGCTCGTACCGGCGTTCACTAGTTTGAGACTTGCGGTCTCAACACTCATAGAAAAGACATAAAAAATAAACGGTTAAACCATCTCAAAGCCTCTTCATTATCATGAAATAGTAGTCTTACAAAATGCATATATACTTATTTAAATTTTTCTTAATAAATGTAAAAAAAAAATCAATTTCATGTCATTTAACAACAACAAAACATTCCTTCGAATTCAAAGAATAAGAAAGTAAACTCACCTACTAAATGAACATAGGCATCCATCCATCCGTGTGCGGTCAGGGTAAAAAAAATAAAATTTTGCAATACGTAAAACTTATTTTGCGGCACATTACAAAACATACGTATATTTTGCGACACACTTCCAAAGCCTCGCCCTTTGGTTCATCTGTAGATTTAATTGGAAACATATCTTTCCCAGTGCAGCTTTATTTTGTTTCATCAGATCTAGAAGCGAAACCTTATGTTCAGCCAATATATCGCAAGATTTGTCATTCTGCTCTTTTGTTTGCACTGTGCAATAGATATTCAAATGTACAATGTATAAACGTAGGTCTAAATAACTTAATTTATTTATTTAATTATATTCTGAAAAGGATACAATAAATTTGTATATGGAATGTACTCGTATATACACACGTCAGCTGTACAGAGCTAGAAAATCTCTCTCTGTTAAATTTTGGCTGTAAACTAACATAGGTATTTGATAGTTTAACATAACGAAAAACTGTTATTGACGACAACATAAGTAAAACCAATAGAAATATATTAGAAATTCAATGAAAACCAAATGATTCATTAATTTTTTCTTTTTCACATGGCGTTTTGCTATGATTTAGTTAAAAAAATTAAAGAAAAGAAAATATTAATATTGCAGAAAGTTTTTAACGAGCATTCATCTATTTTAAACTGATATATTTTATTTTTATATTCATCCTTATTCATAAATAAGCAATAAGTATTAATAAAAGTAAAATAAATAATAATAATAAAATATAACAAAAATAAAAGGAAAATGTAACATATTGGCTCCTTCGATAGGAATTTCAACTTGCGCCAGAAGCAAAAAAACAAAAAATACAAAAGTACACACGCGCTAACAACAACGCATAAAAATAAATTTTATAAATGATAAATTTTTATTTTTAAGTTCATTATATTATAAATGTTTTATTAATATAAAAAATATTAAATAAAACAAATAAAAATAAAATTAATTATTTTGAATAAGTGATATTGGCTCCTGCGAAAGTAAACTGTGCCACAGCACCACATAAAAAACTTGTGGCATATTCTGCATTTATACTGAATCAAAGAAATAGAACATTGGTTTCTGTTCTTCTTATTCAGTTAAGTATACGAAAGAATATGCCCACCCCGCGCACACAATCGACTTCGTTGATTTGCACAGTGCGGGAGTTAATATCGGTTTCACGATATGAGTTCAAAGAAAAAATTATACTTTCACAACGACAAAGTACGTGGTATTTATTTATAATCTTCAGACTAACTAGTTTACATAAATCTTAGTGCTACTTATACTAGTGAGCTGTATCGGTGGTTATCTGTTTATAAACAGATAAAACTATTCGTTTCTATTGTTATATTTGGGTTGTATATGATAAAGCATGTCAAAACAAGTTCTATTGTTTTGATGTAATTTACATGTAAATCAGCTACTTGCTGTATTTATTTTATATACTTTCCGTTTTACTTTAAATAGTTTTCACAAATTTGAGTTTATTTTATTATTTGAACTTTAAATTTTCACAGGGGTTTTTATGATTTATCTATAATTTATTTATATATTATATATATAATGTATTTAGACACAACCGGTTTGCACATTCGAACGAGCGAAAAATATTTAACTAATAACTTAAAATTACCAATACATACATATTTATACATTTTTGTTTTGATTTCCCCTTTTTTGTAGTAACGGAGTTAGGGTTGCTGGTAAGTATTATAATTATTAGTACATTCATGGTGAGTAAGTAATTCAGTATTTAATTTTTGGTTAATTAGGAATTTTATATATATGTTTTTCTAAAATTTAAAATTCGATGAGGTCCTCGCTCATGTCTTCAACATGCCGGGAGGCCTGCGGGGTCGTGACATTCACCAATTCTTCCAGTTGTTGCAGTGCCTTCTTAGCTTCGCTGACTAGGCCAGTGAGTCGACGTTGGAGGGACCACGGAGAATGCCTTCGGGATTTTTGGGCATCAACTTTTCGATTTCCTGCTCTTTTTGGGACTCGTCCACTGGCAACAGGTTTACCGTGCGATGTCGCCAAACAATTAATGCAATATTTATGCACCTTTGCAGACTCATATCGCTCGTCTGGAGTCATTGCGAGGAACGCACAGCAGTGGCGCAATGAGTGGGTGCGGCAGCACAGCCGACACTTGCCGAAGTTCTGTGATCTGAAAAGACATCTTTCGAAAAGCAATTTTAGTATGAGATGATGGAGGGTGGAGGTGTGCAGAGTTTAGCTTTTCAAGAGAGAGGGAGAGAGGGGGATGTATAAGCTAAGCGGGTGGCAGAAGGGAGAGTTTGGTTATGTTGCGGGTGACCGTTCCGCCTTGAATGCGGATGTCTACCACGCGAACGTTTTGGTCGGGTCCGGGATGAAGTTTCGTTATGCGACCTAGTCGCCATTCGTTTGGGGGTAGGAGGTCGTCTTTAATGACGACGAGATCACCTTCCTTCATATTTCGCTGGGATGCTTTCCATTTATAGCGTTTTTGAAGATGGTGGAGATATTCAGTTTTCCAGCGCTTGCTGAACTGATGATGGAGTACTCTTAATTTTTGTCATTTATTAATGAGTGAGAGGTTTTCTGAGTTTGGCTCAGGGATCGAGAGTAAGGGCGCGCCTCGTAAGAAGTGGCCTGGGGTTAATACCTTCAAGTCTTCGGGATCTGGAGACATAGGAGAGAGTGGTCTGGAGTTGAGTACCGCTTCGATGCGTATTAGGAGAGTGGTAAATTCTTCGAAGGTGAACTTTTGATTTCCAGCGACTTTAGTGAAGTGAGTTTTGAAGCTCTTCACTGCCGCTTCCCAAAGTCCTCCCATATGTGGAGCGTAAGGCGGTATAAATTGCCATGTAAGTCCGTGAATGGCATATTCTGTTGTGGTTTTGTCTGAAACTTCTTCAAGGAAGGCGGATAGCTCTCTTTGGAGGCTTCGCTGTGCTCATACGAAGGTTTTGCCGTTGTCAGACATTATCTTGTGGAGAATGCCTCTTCGTCCTACAAATCGTGCGAATGCTGCCTTAAACGCTTCAGGTCGGAGCATACTTCCAGATGAATGGCCTTTGTCGAGAAACATACGAATACACACACGTATGCTTATGAATGGGATGCTCGGCGGAGAGTCTAGGTTTTGACGAGGAATGGGCCGGCAAAATCTACACCGGTAGTATGGAATGGGAGTGTATATGTGGACCGTTCAGGGGGCAACGCTGCCATCAATTGCGGGCTCATCTTCTGCTTATATATCGTGCATGTCTTACACCGAAAAATGCAACCTTCTGGCGGATTCGGGGAATATGGTATTCCTGTTGGACCACGCGAATCATCAGCTGCTTTTCCGCGTGCAGTAGAGTTGAGTGGAGGAATTCGAGGAGGAGCGAGCAATATCGCGAATTATTGGGGATGATAATAGGATGGCGCTCATCGTAGCTGAGGGCGGCATGAGTGAGACGTCCATTTGCACGCAGCAGTCCTGATTTATCCAAGAAGGGGTTGAGAGTACGGAGGGGATCTCCTTTTTCTATCGGAAATTTCGACTCCAGTGCTGTGATGGTTTTTCCGAAGTATTTTCGCTGGGTGACAGCTATGAGGCGAGTTTTTGCGAATTTTATGTGGCTTTGAGTGAGAGTGGTAGAGGGCGGATTTGGCAGTTTCCTAGCCTTTTGCGCGAAACGAAATATGTACGCTGTTACTCTGCGAGCGGTGGAAAAGGAGGAGAACCGGTCTAGAAAATCAGGAGATTCTAAAGCGTGGAATGCTTCAATTTGTCGTTGTTCGGGAGGGGACGAATGAGTTGGTGAACTTTTCGGTTAAAGAGGGGATGGCCTAGTTAACCACTCGGGGCCTTTCCACCAGAGTGAACAGTTGACGAGCTCTTGGGGCTTAGCTCCACGCGTTGTCAGCGCTGGAGACATGTCGCCACGTAGCATTATTCACGAGTTCAAGGATCTGAGATGTCCTGTTCGCTACGTATGTTTTCCACGTCCATGGGGGTTTTTCCAGCCATGCTATTACAATGGAGGAGTCTGTCCACAAAATTAGTTCATGAGATGGCAGATTTAGGGAGGATCGGATCTGCTTTACTAATTTTGCGAGTAAAACTGCGCCGCAAAGTTCCAGCCTAGGGAGAGAGACGGTTTGTAAGGGGGCTACTTTACTCTTGGCTGCGAGTAAGTGGGATGTAGCAGCTTCATCTTGCTGGACTCGTAAGTATACGCAAGCGCAGAACGCCTTCTCGGAAGCATCTGAGAATCCGTGTAGCTGAATGGAACTGTTTGGGCTGAATTGCACCCATCGAGGTATCCTTATTTCTTCGATTGCGGCGAGATTTTTCCTGAAGGTGTTCCATTTGTGGAGTCAGATTGGCTTCACGGTTTCGTCCCAGTCTGTTCCTTCCATCCATAGTTGCTGAAGAAGAATTTTCGCTGCTATCATTATGGGCGATAGCCATCCTGCCGGGTCGAAAAGTTTCGCGACAGATGAGAGGATCTGTCGTTTCTTGGCAGTGTCTGACGATAAGGGGGGTCAACTGAGTACGAAAATGTATCAGTGAGAGCATTCCATTTTATTCCGAGGGTTTTTGTAGAACTTGCCTCTTGGAATTCGAGAAATTCTTCATCTAAAAGATCAGACGGGGGAATATCTTTCAGCAGTGACTTGTGGTTTGCTGTGATCTTTTTTAACGGGAATCCGGCTGACTTGAGTACTTCGATAACTTGATGTATCGATTCGCCGGCTGAGTCTAGATTATATTATTATACATGGGGGTATGTCTCCTTAGAGTCCTCGGCTAATTGGTGGAGTGTCCTTATTGCCAAGTATGGAGTGCAGTTGACACCGAATGTCACCGTTTTTAATTTAAAGTCTTTTATCGGACTATGGGGGGTTCTGCGGAATAGAACGCGTTGGAAGTCTTGGTCTTCCTTATGGACGTATATTTGACGGTACATTTTTTCAATGTCGATAATATAAAATCCATTTTAGAATAATGAGCATTAAGTCATTTTGGAGAACGGGGCCAGTATGTAATACGTCAGTGTATGTAAACAGGATTTGTTTCTACAAGTACATATTTCCTATTGGTTAAATCTATTATACTATCGCAAAGTACGATAGAGAAAAGTGAGATAAATATTATTCCGTACATGCCTCTACTCTGATATTATCCTTATGTATAATAACTCTTTTATTGATCGTTACTCTTTTCCCGTTATCTTCTTTTACTATGTATTTTTTTACGTTTTTGTTCCTTCTGTGCGTCTTGGAATATATTACGTCTCCTTCTTTATAGGTCAGTTGTTTGTGATTGCGGTTATGGGATCGCAAAACTCTCTCTTGGTTTTTTTGAAGACACTGTTTGATGTCAGGATACTCCCTTTGATTGAAAAATATGCCCTCGGGTTTCTCGTTGGTTACCGAATGGATTGTATTGGTGTATTGTCGGACTGCTTCGAATATCTGTTCATCAGGTGCCGAACTGTGTTGATGTGCCAAGAGTTTCGCGAGTTCAATTATCGTGCTATGCGTCCGTTCAACATGACAGTTTGTTGTCGAATGATAGGCTGGAGTTTTGGTACGCGTTATTTGTAGTCGCCTGTATATTTGTTGTGCACATATGCCAGTAAATGTTGACTCGCTATCAGTCATTACAAACTTTGCGTTTGGGTAAATTTGGGATAGTATCTCGTCAACGTACTTGTATGTGTCCTTCTTTGATGGCAGAATTTTGAGTATTTGTCGGTTGAACTAATACATATATATGTACATATTATTGCTCATAAAGAATAAGTCTAAGTGTATGTACTCGCCTACTTTGTTCGGCATTGGTGCTGAACCTATTGGTTGTTTATTTGTTCGGCGTTCGTACTTGTTGGAGAGACATATTTCACAGTCTTGTACTTCTTTTATACAAGCGTCACGTATGTTCGGCCAGTAATATCTTAGCGAAATTTCCTGAGCACTATTTCTGTAGTTTCTATGAGCATGTCTGTGTGTCTTGTATGATTTGTTGTTGTTGATCGTTATTGGTGACATTATCCACAATTTTTTGAGCTAGAACGATTGATACAGTCGGAAATATGTTGATAATGTCGTTTTCGACGTAAAATAATCTTTGTTCGTCTTTTATGAAGTGTGTTAATGACCTTTGGTCGAATTATATTTTTTAGTCTGTCTAGCAATTCAGGTTTGGTGTTGAAAAAAAAAAACGTATGCCGGCAATTAGAAAAAATATGTTGTGAGGATATTTCTACGATTTGTTTAAAATAATTTGATTTCTAAAGCAGTTTAATGGCTGCTTTAATCGTTTCAGTTTTTGTGTTGGGGGCTTTGAGCCGAGTGTTGGGAGTCATCAGAATTTGATGTTTTTTTATTTGCTGCCGAAAAAGTGCATCAGCGACAACATTCTGATGTCCTGGTTTGTAAACAAGTTTTGCGCCGTATTCTTCAATGAAATTTTTCCATCTTTTTAGTTTTGTATTGGGGTTTTTTTCTGATATGGAGAAGATTGGTGATCAGTATAAATTGTTAAATCTTCTATACCATATAAGTAACTGCGCAGTTTCTGTAGTGGACATACAATCGCGAGTAACTCTTTCTCATTCGTGCAGTAATTCTGTTCTGTTTCGCTGAGTGTTCGTAAAATAAATGATATGGGTTTTTGATTTTGAAATAATACGGCTCCTTTAGCGTAATTGCTAGCATCTGTGGTTAATTCGAAGGGTTTGGTAAAATTTGGTTGGAAGAGTTCAACCTGGGCTTCCAGTCCTTTAATTTTGTTCAATGCTTCTAGTGCATATTCGTCTAAGCTGATTTTTATTTTTGCACTTTGATTCTTGGATATACCACCGTTCTCTCCTCTGAGGAACGTGGTAAGTGACTTGACTATAGCTGCGAAATTCTGTATGAATTTTCGACAATAACTCGCAACACCTAGGAAGGATCTGAGTTCCTTAAGCGTTATGGGAATAGGGAAATCTTTAATGGTTTTTATTTTTGAAGGATCAACTGTGATCTTGTTATAATTAATTATGTGACCTAAATATTCTACAGAGTTCTGGAAAAAGTGAGATTTCTTGTTGGAGATCTTCATGTTGGCCTGGTGAAGTGATTTTATTATTATGCGGATGTGTTCGATATGTTCTTCGGGAGAGGAAGAATAAATGCGAACGTCGTCTATATAAACGTATGCGAACTTGCCGATATATGGTCTCAAAATATCATCTACACATCTTTGAAAAGTTGATGGAGCATTTTTCAGGCCGAACGGCATACGGAGGATTTCGCATTTAGCTCCATTTACACTAATGGCGGTTTTTTCCCTGTCAGATTCTTTAATAAGGATCTGATGGAAGCCAGGCTCTAAATTTAAAGTTTTAAATACCTTTACATTACCTAAATTCTGTATGGTCATAGCCACATCTGGTATAGGGTATCTATCTGTGTTAGTTTGAGCGTTTAGCTTCTGGAAGTCTACGACCATTCTGCGCTTGGGTTTCCCTTGTTCATCGGTACCTTTTTTAGCGAATGTCCAAATGGGTGAGTTGTATGGACTTCTACTGGGCTGAATTATCTCATCTTCTAAAAGTTTATTAATTTTTTATTAATAAAGTCGTTATATGACATAGGGTACGGATATTGCTTGGTCCAAATAGGATCTTCGAAGTTTGTCCGATGGTAGTTTGTATCGCGGTAGTATAAGGTAGCACTTCGTTTGTGCTTTCATTTTTTTTCCTAATTTCTTCGATTTTTGCCCTATATTTTTCACTGTTAACCGTATAATTAATTTTTTGCACAGATTCACTTTCTTGGCCTTATATTTATAACGGAGTTTTTACTCGAAAAGGTTGATCTCTGCTTTAATTTTTCTAAGTCCCTGTTCACCCAGGAGCATGCAATTATGATGTTGATAAGTTTGCCTGTATCCCGACAGTGGCGTTGCAAACACGGCAAATCGTTCATGCACCTAAAAAAGCGCTGCCTGTTTCGTATTCCTCATTTTCATATTCTGGTACAAGCGATGTTAATTTTACGTCGCGTGTTTGGTTGACACGTTGTACCTTCTGTGGTACGTTTCAAGAAGAAGGGTTTCTTTCCTTTTTCGGTGGATCCCCGCGAAATGGGTTATTTGGAAGTAGTCCTTGTGTTTGGCGAATATGCCTGTTTTGTTGTGGTGCGGACTGATTCCTGTTGTAATTTGTGGATCTCATGTATTGCTGTAATGAATCTACATCCATTGGTTGGTGTTGTTGGTGGGGTGCAGTAATGCACCTGCACGTTATGTTTGTACCTTTGTGGTTCCTCGTGATGTCTTCTGCTTGTGTTTTGACACTGCGATGCATTAAATTGTCTGTGCTGATTGTATTGCGGAACGTGGAATTGAGAGTTCATGTTGTCATGATATTGTATATCGTACTTGCGATAGCGTAAGCGGTTTCTAGGTCCTTTGGATTGTGGCTATAGAGGGTGCCGCTGGTATATTTCCTGTTCAAATCGAGAATGAATGTCCGTACAGCTTCCTGGCTCGCATATTCTTTCATGGCTGAGGGATTTCCTGAGCTGTCCATCTCAACTTTAATGAGTACAAGATTAAGTGGCTTGCTGATTTCGCTATGGAACTCTGCCAAGGTCTTTTTCCCTGGTTTATTCTCTTCATTCCGTCGATCAACACATACACGTACAGAGGTCTCTGGTCTGAATAGGTGTAATCGAGATTATTATCGAATAAAAATTGAATTTGGTGTCGTGGTTTATTAAAATATCGGCCGCCTCTCCTTGAATTTTCGAATGTACAATTGAGAGTGCCTTGTAATATGTGGGTGTAGTAGCGTAATTCTTGATGCTTTCCATGGGTGTCCAGGCACGTTTTCTCCATGACCTATAATGGTTCGTGTCACCTGTAAATATTGGGAACGTTTTGAATACTTCCAGGTTCATTTGTGCTGCATCGGTGATTTGGCGTACAGTCCTGGTATTTGTTGGTGACTGTGACGTTAGGTGTTGGATGAGTTGCGAAAGAATTCCCTCTCTGTTGGGTTTCGGTGAGCGTTGTGGTCAGAGCAGCGATTTGTGCTCTCAGGCTTGCGATCTCCTGTGTTGTCATATCGGAGTTTACGTCCAACGATACACGTGATAAATTGAATGCCGCTTGTCGTTTGCTTCGCGATTCCAGTATGATGTTATTCCGATTTTTCAGGAATTTTGTTGTTTTCTTTTGTTGAATTTCAAGCACTTTTTTCAAAGATCTAGTGCTGAAAGTCCTTCTTTCCTTTTCTTTAATGGATAGTGATGGCTAAAAGGTTCGGTTGAGCCCCCAGTTAATATCGTTTACACGATGTGAGTGCGTGGTCTTTATTTATAATCCTCAGACTAACTAGTTTACATAAATCTTAGTGCTACTTATACTAGTGAGCTGTATCGATAGTTATTTGTTTACTAACAGATAAAACTATTCGTTTCTATTGTTAAATTTGTTTTGCTATTGATAGTGCATTTCTACTGTTATATTTGGGTTGTATATGACAAAGCATGTCAAAACAAGTTCTATTGATTTGATGTTTTTTACATATAAACGCTTATCATAGTGTACGAGACCTGAAACGAGGGTAGGTCGTTAATTCGCGCGCGTGTACACGAACAATGCGTACATGATTTCAATTAGATATGCTCATTAGTTTATGTGAATTAAAGTTATAGTATTGCCTAATTTTATTACATTTTGAATTAATTTGACATTACTAAGCTCTTTAAGATCTAAATTCAAGTTATATTTATTAAAATCGTATACTTTGAGGGCATTTAGGGAACATTAATTTTTGAATTGCAGTGCATTTGTTCGACTTATCGAGATTATGTTTGTGGGCAGCGGGAACAGAAATTTCTTCCATTTGTGATTTTTGTGAGCTGTGGCTTGTAGAAGAGCTGTGCGCGGGGAGAGGTATTGCTTTCGCCATACAAACGATTTGTTGACGATGCGAAGAATATTTTTTGCAAACTCAACTAGGCGGCATATACGTATGTATGTTGTCATGGTAACGATGGAAAATGATACGAAAAGAAATTAGAAAACTAAATAGCTATTTTATATTAAATATTTTTATATATTGTATTTTTATTTTAATATTAATTAAATATTTTATCTATATTATGCATATGTATGTATGAATGTAAATATGGGCAGTCATATGTAATACCTAAAGCATGCATAAAGTCATTTAAAAGTAAATAACTTCAAATATTTTAATTCATTCATAACCACGAGCCATTCATACTATCAATCACAAAAACAACTCCATACGCGCAGCTCTATTCAAAAGGCTATTTGTTATAAGAAGAAGAGGCATAAATGCAACACCACGCTTTATATAACAGCCGCTGTAAAAGTTAGCAGAGTTAAGTCAACGGATTATCTGCCAAAAACGGAGAAATTGTGTACAATTATTTTATCTATGTTAATATATTCCTTTACTTCGGCAATTACAACTGTGCTAAATAGGAAATTAATTAACTAAGATTTCAAAAGCAAAAAAAAAGACATTAGAAAATATTAAAAAAATTAAATAATTATTTTTTAATTTTGTTTTTATAATTATTATTAAAAATAAATAAAAAATTAATTAAAAATTGTTAAGAAGTAAAACTTTTAAAAATATTTAAATACATTAAGATGCTTTTAAAGAATCTGATATAAAGAAATAAGTTGCAAAAAATATATATTTTAATAAAAAATTCTAGAGTTTTTACTATGAATGACTGAGATTATAATTGCACTTGTTCCTTCATAGTTCACATGTCGAATTAAATATGGTCATACACACACGCAAGTATTTCTTTTGAATATTATTTGAGATTTTATCAATACTGTTGTCAGCGGTCTAAATAAATACCAATTATACCCACGCAACTTCAAAGTGATCAGTGGTTTTATGGTTTGCGTCGATTGACTTTGGTCAAAGCTGCGCGGGTTCAAATCCTTCTCTCACTTCTTTTTCGCGTTTTATTTTTTGAAATTGGCAAATTTTAAGTGGTCGTCAAGGAATTGCTTGTAGATTCGGGGTACGTGAGAAAACAGGTTGGTATAATTTTGCGTATGTATGGGTCTTTCATATACATGCAGGGACCTTGATTAAGTTTGCAAATTTTTCCGTCGTTGAAATGAAACTGCTTGTGGATGACGGGTCTAAGGGAAGAGAATAGGCTAGTTTTTGCGCATGTGTGTAACTTTCGTATACACATTGGACGTTTTGAATGTATGTGTCTTCAACATCAGACCAACTTGTATTCTGATTTTTAAAATTTTGTCATAGTCGCGAAGCTGTTTGTGGATGACGGGTTGAAGGAGGGAAAGGCATGCGCAATATTAAGATTGTGTGCGTTTTTCGTATTCATATTAAAATGGTTAAATGTATGTGTTCTCAGTTTGGCATGGGTTGAACATCAATTTCAGATTTTAAGCAAAATTTGCCAATGAAACTGCTTGTGAGTGAAGGGAGCAAGGAAAGAAATTACACAGCTTTTTGTGTGTATATGTTTTCTGTACACATGTGGAAAGCTTTGAATGTATGTGTTTGCGAATTTTGCTCAACTTCAATTTCTGATCTTTAGCAAAATTTAACTTCGCTTGAGAAAACTTTTTGTCGATGAAATTTTTTGAGATGAAGAGCGAAGGGAATGGAGTTTGTATCCGGTAGTTATTTTTTGTTGTCTTTATGCTTCTTCTTGTTATAGCAAATCGCCTTTTTGAATAGAGCTGCGCGTATGGAATTGTTTTTATGATTGATAGTGTGAAGGGCTTGTGGTTATGAATGAATTAAAATATTTGAAGTTATTTGCTTTTAAATGACTTCATGTATGCTTTAGGTATTACATATAAATGTCCATATATACATATGCATAATTATTCAACCCAAAAATCAAGCATATTTTGTCGACGCAAACCAGTACACCACTGATCACTTTGAAGTTGCGTGGGTATAATTGGTATTTATTTAGACCGCTGACAACAGTATTGATAAAATCTCAAATAATATTCAAAAGAAATACTTGCGTGTGTGTATGACCATATTTAATTCGACATGTGAACTATGAAGGAACAAGTGCAATTATAATCTCAGTCATTCATAGTAAAAACTCTAGAATTTTTTATTAAAATATATATTTTTTGCAACTTATTTCTTTATATCAGATTCTTTAAAAGCATCTTAATGTATTTAAATATTTTTAAAAGTTTTACTTCTTAACAATTTTTAATTAATTTTTTATTTATTTTTAATAATAATTATAAAAACAAAATTAAAAAATAATTATTCAATTTTTTTAATATTTTCTAATGTCTTTTTTTTTGCTTTTGAAATCTTAGTTAAGGGGTTAGGGGTAGTCAGAGGCACGAAAAAATGAGAATTTTCAGTATTTTTTTTTGCTATTAAATAATTTTATTTTACAAAAGTAGTGATATGGTATATTAAACAATGTTTTGACTTGAAGTCACGAAAATTTCGAAAAAAAAAAAAATTTTTCCGAAGTTACAGCTGTCTGTGTTAACCCAGTTCCAAAAAAAGGTCCTTGCGGTGACAATCATAAGTCCTTGGAGATTCATCTGAAATCAATCGGATAAAAAAAAATAGTTTTATAAATAAATAATCCTGGGCCTGATCGAAGGATTTTATTTTTTTTCAAAAATTAACAAAATGGCGGCCTCAGGAAATTTTTTTCTAGATTTTTGGGAAAAAATCAACAGTTAATTGGTCTTAAAAAATCGAAATTTCTCAAAAAATAAAAATCCTTCGATCAGGCCCGAGTTTATTATGTATTCTACAAGCTGCATAAATTTCATTAAAATCAACTAAGCGGTTTTCGAGTTACAGTTGTCACCAGTTCAAAAAACATAGTTTTGAGAAAAACGCGTTTAAAGTTTCACACTAGCGCTTTGAAAGGCCCGAGCTCTCTTTGTTATTTGTCGAATAACTTAAAAACGAATTATCGGATTAACTTGAAATTTTCAGAGATTATTTTTAAGATATTATACTTAACGAAAATGCGAAAAAAAAAATTTTTTTTTTGAAAATCCTGACTACCCCTAACCCCTTAATTAATTTCCTATTTAGCACAGTTGTAATTGCCGAAGTAAAGGAATATATTAACATAGATAAAATAATTGTACACAATTTCTCCGTTTTTGGCAGATAATCCGTTGACTTAACTCTGCTAACTTTTACAGCGGCTGTTATATAAAGCGTGGTGTTGCATTTATGCTTCTTCTTCTAATAGCAAATAGCCTTTTGAATAGAGCTGCGCGTATGGAGTTGTTTTTGTGATTGATAGTATGAATGGCTCGTGGTTATGAATGAATTAAAATATTTGAAGTTATTTACTTTTAAATGACTTTATGCATGCTTTAGGTATTACATATGACTGCCCATATTTACATTCATACATACATATGCATAATATAGATAAAATATTTAATTAATATTAAAATAAAAATACAATATATAAAAATATTTAATATAAAATAGCTATTTAGTTTTCTAATTTCTTTTCGTATCATTTTCCATTTTATTTTATGACTTGTTTTAAATGTTATATTTTTATATTAACTTTTGTGAGTTATTCAACCCAAAAATCAAGCATATTTTGTATACAAACAAACATACATACATACATATGTTTGTGTGTACATATTATGTCTTCATTTGTAAACACACATCATTACCATGACAGCATCCATACATACATATATGCCGCATAGTTGAACTAGCAAAAAATATTCTTCGCATCGTCAACAAATCGTAAGTATTCCGAAAGCAATTCCTCTCCCCGAGAACAGCTTTTCCACAAGCCACAGCTCACAAAAATCAGAAGTTTAAGAAATTTCTGTTCCCGCTGCCCACAAACATACTCTCGATAAGCCGAACAAATGTACTGCAATTCAAAAATTAATGTTCCCTAAATGCCCTCAAAGCACACTATTTTAATAAATGTAGCTCGAACTTAGATCTAAAAGAGTTTAGTAATGTCAAATCAATTCAAAATGTTATAAAATTAGGCAATACAATAACTTTAATTCACATAAACTAATGAGCATATTTAATTGAAATCATGTACGTATTGTTCGCCTACACACGCGTGCACTGTGCAAATCAACGAAGTCGGTTGTGGACAAAGTGCGCGGGAGTTGAGGAATGTATTCCCTATCTATAACAAACACCTAAATATATCAAAACATTCTTATCTCTAACAAATAACCCAAATGTATCAAAACATTAAAACATCCTTATCCATAACAAATAACCCAAATGTATCAAAGCATCAAAACATCCTTTTCTCTGACAAATAACCCAAATGTATCAAAACATCTTTATCAATAATGAGCAAAACAACATGATTGTATGTAGAGGTATAAATAGCAGTAGGCAAACTAAAGGGTGGTTAAATTGTAAGGGCCGATGTTGAATGTGAACCACACCTAAACGCCAAGTTTTTTTCCGAATTTAATTTGACATTTCTCTGTTTCAGACTTACTCAATTTGAACCATGGAGAGATACACAATCCAACAACGTGTTAAAGTTATCCAGACTTATTATGAAAATTTTCGAAGAAAATCATCTTCAGTGATGAGGCACATTTTCACCTCAGTGGATTCGTCAATAAACAGAATTGCCGCATTTGGGCGAATGAGAATCCAAGAGTGATTGTCGAAAAACCAATGCACCCACTAAGAGTGACTGTTTGGTGCGGTTTATGGGCTGGCGGCATCATCGGGCCGTATTTTTTCCAAAATGAGGCCGGTCAGGCAGTTACTGTGAATGGTGTTCGCTATCGTGAGATGATAACGAATTTTTTATGGCCACAATTGGAAGATATGGATGTGGACGATCTGTGGTTTCAGCAGGACGGTGCCACTTGCCACACAGCTAACGAAACAATGGCTCTTTTGCGCAACAAATTCAATGGCCGTGTTATCTCACGTAATGGCGATGTCAATTGGCCCCCAAGATCATGTGATTTGACACCGTTGGACTTTTTTCTCTGGAGTTATTTGAAAGAAAAGGTGTACGTCGATAAGCCAGCAACAATTCAAGAGCTAAAGGATGAGATAATTCGGCACATTAACGGCATAGAAACTCCATTATGCCTCAGCGTCATCGAAAATTTGGACCATCGTATGGAGGTGCGCCGCCGAGGTCGCGGCGCTTAGTTGGCCGATATTTTGTTACATACATAATTGAGTAATACCAATATATCATATTAAAATAAAATTTCAATAATTTCCTAAATAGTTTGTGTTTTATTCGAAATCAACATCGGCCCTTGAAAATTTAACCACCCTTTAAATGTAGGACAGTTATAATTTACTATCAATAAAGAGGACACGCTAGTGCTCAAGAAAATAAAAATTAATTTTTTTATTTCAAAATACTTAATATAATTCTAACTGGGGGCTCAACCGGGATGACAAGTTAACTTGTTATCCAATTAGCCAGAGACATCCTCGAAATAGAGGACTCTCAAAAAATCCACTATCCTGAAGAAGGATAAAAAACAACAATCCTGAAGAAGGATAAAACAACAGTTTCTGATAAAGGCAACAATACAAACTGGAGCTCCAAGGAATAAAGGCATTCCTATCCGCCGGACCTACAAAACGACAACGAAAGAAGAACGACTCATACTCCTCCTCTTCAAGAACCAAAAACGAAACAAATATGGCCGAAGCAGCACAACTCAGAGCACAAATTGACACTCTGACCCAACTATTTCGTGAGCAAACCCTGCAACTAACTGCCCTGCAGGAAGGGCTCACCAGTGTAAAGATAAATCAGAACACATTCCACAGCATCGACACTATCACAGAACACCTTAAATTCCCCTTGCAATAACCGAAGCAAAGGACATTGATTTGGAGCTATTTAAGGCCCTACCCAGATTCGACGGAGACAAAAATTTGTATCGGTCATGGAGAGGCCAAGCCTGGCAGTTTATGAAAGATATCAAGGGATTCACAGGATATCCAAAATACTATAGTGCAGTAGGAATTATTCTCACTAAAATAGTAGGTACAGCAGCCGACGTGTTAAGCAACAATAACACGAAATTAAATTTCTATGCTATTACAAATCGATTGGACTACACATTTGCAGATCAAAGACCATTGTACGTGCTTTTAGAGGAAACGAAGAAAATTTACGAGGGTAGAAAGAACCTTTCTGAAAACCATGGCGAAGTCAATAAAGTACTCAATCTTGTGCTTTCAAAAATCGATATGTCACACGAAGCCATGAATACATACGCAAACCAAGAAGCGGTCCGGACATTTATCATGGAATTAAATAGCAAATACAATAGCGGGACCTTATACAGCCAAAACCCAACAGATCTGGAGCATGCTTATGCTATTGTCAGTACAATTTATCACTACAACTGCGATCAACAATTTGAAGTGTAAAGAAAGACGCTCCCCTCAACAAAATGAACGCCCCAGATACAATCCAGCGACACAAGTGCAACACAGCAACTTCACTCCATACAATGAACCTGCAAATAAACAATAATATAATCATCATTTACCTTTTTTTGAGATTGATGAGCACAAGATTTTGATATGACATTAGGTGAACAAGGGCTTAGAATTTTGAAAGCTAAAATAAGTTTATAATATCAAAATAAAATTGTGAAGACAGAGAATGAACAAAAAATCAATTATACTATAAATAATTTAGAATATGAGGAAGATATCAGAGAAATAATAAAAAGAAATGAGGAAATTAGCGAAATTTTACCTTTTAATGAAGAACCTATTTATACCAACCCCATGTCAGATAATGACTTCGTGAAAACGGAAATCCAAAAACTTCTTGATAATCAGATAATTCAACCAAGTAAAAGTCCATATAATTCCCCTATCTGGACCGTTCCAAAAAAAGGGAATCCCAAAAGAAGAATGGTTGTAGATTTTCAGAAGATAAACACACAAACAATAACTGATCGGTATCCAATACCCGATATTAATATGACGATTCAAAATTTAGGTAAAGTAAAAATATTTTCGTTTGTATTTTGGGCCAATGTACATATATATATTTATAGGGTAGTGTATTTGAGCTTTTCGGCCGTTAATTAAAAGTAAAAACCTTTGTTTTCCTGTTTTGCCTCCTACGCGTTTCGATACAATTTTGTATCTTCCTCAGGGAGTCTAATTTATTTTGAACAAGAAAACATTATTTACAAACATTATATATACACACATCTTTTTCAACCATACCTTAACACAAATATATTCACATGGACAATAAACATTTGACTGACCACTTACAGTGCAATAAATACAATAATGCTACATATCCACTTTTACTTTTTCGTTCGTTATGATCGCTGTGTATTCGCAATTTATGTTGTCTACGTCTTCTTTGTAGTTCATCGCACAGTGTATTTTTTGTTGTATTCTCAGTCCTTCTAATGTCATTCTTTTCTTTGTTTTCTTCTCTATATCAATTATTTTTGCATTGTCAAAGTCTGCTGTGTAGTTGCGATTCGGCAATAGATTTGGAATCAGGATTCCACCAAATTTTAATTAAAGAAAAAGACAGAGAGAAGACGGCATTAGCAGTGAATGGAGCAAAATATGAATTTGTTATGATGCCTTTTGGGTTAAAAAACGCACCGGCAATATTTCAACGATGTGTTGACGATACTTTGTGTGACTATATCAGAAAATTTGCATATGTTTATATGATGACGTATTAATATATTCTTCCATAAGAACATATTGAACACATACGAACAGTAATCAACGCACTTCATAATGCGAATATGAAAATATCAAACGAAAAATCACATTTCTTTCAAAGCTCAGTAGAATACCTAGGACACATAATTAAACACAATAAGGTAACTGTAGACCCCAAGAAAATTGAAAAAATAAAAGAATATCCCGTTCCAAAGACATTAAAATAACTTAGATCATTCCTAGGACTGGCCAGCAACTACAGGAAGTTTGTTCAAAATTTTGCAGCAATCACAAAACCTTTGACTATACACTTACGTGGGGATAGCCGCATAACTAGTAAAAACAAAAGTGCGAGAGTAGAAGTTAACTTAGACGAAGCATTATAAAAGCTATAGAAAAAATCAAGAATGCTCTTCAAGTTCAAGTAGAACTTTATCAACCTGACTTCATGAAACCCTTTGATCTGACTACAGATGCCAGCAATTTTGCCATAGGTGCAGTACTGTCACAAAATAGACAACCTATTGCTTTTATATCAAGAACACGCAATGAAACAGAACAAAACTACAATACCAATGGAAAAGAACTATTAGCCATTGTATGGGCGCTACAGAAATTAAGAAATTATTTATATGGAATAGCTAATCTAACAATATATACAGACCATCAATCTTTAATCTACTCTATATGTGAAAAGTACCCAAATAGTAAACTAAAAAGATGGAAGAATTTAATAGAAGAATATTTTTTTTTTATTTATACTGAATCTGGTTTAATATAAGCCTAACAGTAAGTGTACAAATCTTAAGAACTAAATTACAAACATGATAGCTCGAGTCATGTAACTCTGAGCCCTTTTCAAACTACGGCGCTCTCCTTAGAATGCGGGAACATCTCTTCGCTGCTGGCGGGAATTTCTTGTTGGATTGCATAAAGCATTAGCTAGCGGGTTTGGATGATTTCTCAGCTTTGTGAAGTACTTCGTCCTGCTTCTTTCAATTTCAGGCTTAACCAGTAAAATACCAAGGTCTTTGTGAATATTTACGTTACGAACGTACCATGGTGCGCCCGTTAGTGCTCTTAAAATTTTGGACTGGAACCTCTGTATTTTGTCAATGTTAGTTGCACAGGTCGTACCTCACAGTTGAATACCATACATCCAAATTGGTTTTAACACTGCGTTGTAAATAAGGACTTTGTAGTCTAGTTTTAGACCGGAGTATAGAAGAATATGGTGCGAAATTGGTATAGAAACCAGGACATCAGAATGTAGTCGCTGATGCTCTGTCAAGACAGCAAATAAACACGACTCAGCAGAAAGCTTACCTCGATATATGGAAATTATGGTACAAAGCTCCCCACGCTTTTCTCTTAATTATACAAGTATTTTTTATATACTATTGTCTTAAGTTTATTTTCAAAATTATTTTGAACTTTTTAGTACAATATTCTTTAAAAGCGTGTTTTTTTAGTTTTTTTAAACTATATTTATTTGGCCTTCGATTCAAGAAATGTGTAAAAAAGAACTGCGAAATTCGTTTACAAAACAAATATGAAAGACACCCTAATAAACAACCTATCGGTAAAACACTAATACCAACACATGTAGGCGAATATGTACAAATGGACATATTCCACATGAACAACCAAATATACTTTAGCTCCATATGCAAATACTCCAAATACTGCTATCTACGAAAACTAGAAAATAAATTAAATTGTAATGAATATATAGAAGAAATATTGACACATACATACCCAAACGCTAAACATTTAATGACCGACAATGAAAATATTTTTATCCGTAATATAGCAAAGTCCGTATACAACCGACTACAAATACAACATACATCCACTCCAGTGTATCATTCAACAACAAACGCGCAAGTTGAACGTATCCACAGCACATTAATCGAAGTATCAAGTGTTTTAGCTTACGAAAATTATGCGGCTCCTGCAGAAGAATTGTTTAATGCAATTAAACAATATAACAGAACCATTCACACAACCACAGGATATAAACCAGAAGAAGTATTCTTCAACCATGAGAAACATCGTGATAGGTTTTAAAGACAAATTTGCGAAAAACAAGGTAAACTTTTAAATTATCACAACAAAAACAGAAAAGCGATCACATACAAAGAAGGAGACATTGTTTACGTAAAAACAGATAGGCGTAAAAACAAGCTACCAAATACAATAAACATAAAGTTGCAGAAGACCGCGGGGACACGATGCTAACAAACAAAGGGAAAGTTATACATAAGGACAGCATTAGAAAACAAACGACATGTGGAAAATAATATAATAACAGATTTAACAAATAAAGAATATGTTTTAACTGAGACTGATTTCGTATATCTTTATACAAATTCTTCTTACCTATACCATATGAATGAGAATCAATAAAATTGAGGCCATAAAATTACAACTAATACCATCTCATCGCATAACTAGATCTCTAAATTATTTAGGTTCAATTTTAAAATTTGTCAAAGGCATACCCGACCATGACGATTTAATAGAAAAAAGCCGGTATAAATCAACTTATAGAAAATAATAACCAACAAAGAAAAATAAATTCGCAATTTGAAAAGATATTCGAAACTTTAGATCCTAAATCAATAACTGAAAACATGGTGCTAAATGAAGTCCACCAAGAACTTGTAACCATCACGAATACAATAAAATCTTGCAAATATGGTAATTATTATTCAAGCACGTTAAATATCAGACACATCATAAGAAACGAAGAGTTTGACACACCTGTAATAAACATACTAGAGTATGCAGATATACATGTTTGTCTATACGAAAACACTGTAATAACAATCTATAAATATCCCTTTATCACGAACAATTGTAAATTATATAATATTACCCCACTAATATACAAACATGGAAAAGTTATTATGAACAAAAATATTACCAAATACAATCACAAATATATTAGAGTAACTAGATGTAAAAATAATGTAGGAATGAACATATGCACAAAATTATCAGAAGATAATTGTACTATCCCTTTATTAAAAGATAAGAAAGCCAAATGTAACATCATTCAAGAAAATAACAAACCTATACTTGTATTGGATCACGGCAATATCATCATAGATGGGGAACACATATGGAATGGACATCCCATTAAAGAACCGCATTTAATACAATTTAACACCTCTACAAACATTGATAAAAAAACTTACATCAATCACGAGCAACATGTAAGAAACGTAATGCATTCGCACACAGACGAACAACTAGAAATCCAAAAGATTCTAGTTTCCGATTCAGAGTATAAATTTACGAACATTCAGGAAATGTATAAATTTATAATACCGCGATAGCCGAGTGGTTAGCATTGCGTACTGACATTCGGAAGGCTCGGGTTCATATCCCAGTGCCAGCAACATCCAAAAGTTATGGAAAATTAATTTAAATAAAAAAATTAAATTAAATTTTCTAATTGCGGTCGCCCCTCGGCAGGGAATGTCCACCCCTCCGAGTGTATTTCGGACATGAAATAAAGGTTCCTCGTTAAAAAACCATCAGTCGTTCGGAGGCGGCTTAGTATAAACTGTAGGTCCCTCCATTTGTTGGAAAAACATCAAGACGCAAAACCACAAATTGGAGGAGGAGCCCGGCCGAAAATCGCATGAGCGGTTACAAAGTGCCAATTATATATATATAGAAGAACACCCTATAAAATTCATGTTACGTATATACAGCGTTCTCAGCTTAATCACACTTGCACTCTTCGTGTACACTTTAGTCAAAATATGCCAATGCTACAAAATAAGACAAGAAATAAAACAAAGGAAACTTGCAGACAATATATACGAAACAGAATTAACCCGTTTTAGGAAACAACAACATTGAAAAGTGAGGACACGTTTGCTTAACAGGGCGGAGAGTTAAGGAATGCATTCCCTATCTATAAAAAACACCTAAATGTATCAAAACATTCTTATCTCTAACAAATAACCCGAATGTATTAAAACATCAAACCATCCTTATCTCTAAATAACAACCCAAATGTATCAAAACATCTTTATCAATAATGAGCACAACAACATGATTGTACGAAGAGGTATAAATAGCAGTAAGAAAACTAAATGTAGGACAGTTATAATTTACTATCAATAAAGAGGACACGCTAGTGCTCAAGAAAATACAAATAAATTTTTTATTTTAAAATAGTGAATATAATTCTAACTCGCGGGGTGAACATATTTTTTCGTATACTTAACTGAATAAGAAGAAGAGAAACCAATGTTATATTTCCTCGATTCAGTATAAGTGAAGAATATGCCACAAGTTTTTTATGTGGTGCTGTGGCATAGTTAGGAGCGCGCAAGTGCTACATTCATTTTTGATATTTTTGATTCTGGTGCAAGTTCAAATTACTTTCGCAGAAAATAATATATTTTTTTATTTTTATTTATTTTATTTAATATTTTTTATATTAATAAAACATTTACAATATTGTATAATGAACATAAAAATAAACATATATCATTTATAAAATTTTTTTTTATGCGTTGTTGTTAACGCGTGCGTATTTTTGGGTTTTCTGCTTCTGGCAAAAGTTGAAATTCCTATCGAAGGAGCCAATATGTTACATTGTCATTTTATTTCTGTTATATCTTATTATTATTATTTATTTTACATTTATTAATACTTCTTGCTTATTTATGAATAAGGATGAATACAAAAATAAAATATTGTATATCAGTTTAAAATAGATGAATGCTCGTTAAAAACTTTCTGAAATATTAATATTTTCTTTTTCTTTTTTAATTTTTTCACTAAATCATAGCAAAATTCCGTATGAAAAAGACAGAAATTAATGACTAATTTGATTTTCATTGAACTTCTATTATATTTCGATTGGTTTTACTTCTGTTGTCGCCAATAACAGTTTTTCTTAATGCTTAACTATCAAATATGTTAATTTACGGCCAAAATTTAACAGAGTGGTGAGTCCCTTTGCCGAGATTTTCTAGCTCTGTACAAAAATCAATCGAGCATCGAGCCAAAAGTCAATTGCACCGTCTCCATATTATAAGTTATCTGCTACTGTCTCCCCTTTTGCACTAGTAATTGCTTCGAGCCTTCTTGGCATTGCTTTCACTAAGTTGGATACTACTTCTTCTTCATCTTTACTGGCGTAGACATGGCTTACGCGATTATAACAGAGTTTTTAACATTACGTCATTCCGTTCCTTTTTTTCGCTGTTTGGCGCCAGCTGGATGTTCCACGTTCAGGCAGGTCGTTCTCAACCGGGTCATTCCAAGGTATTGGGGATCTTCCCCTGCATCGAAGACTCTCAAAGTTGGAGTATTCTTATCTATACGGACCACACGACCTAGCCAGCGCAGCCGCCGTTTCGTGATTTGCTGAACTCTGTCAATGTCGCCGTATAGCTCATACAGCTCATCATTCCATCGGCTGCGGTGTTCGCCATTCCCAACTCGAAAACTCCTAACGCCGACTCATCAGATATTGTCATCGATTAAGCCTCGTCACCATATAGCAGGACGGAAGGATAAGCGACTTGTAAAGTTTGGTTTTTGTTCGTCGAGAGGATTTTACTTTTCAATTGCCTACTCAGTCCGAAGTAGCATCTGTTGGTAAGAGTGATTCTGCCTTGGATTTCAATGCTGACATTGTTGTTGGTGTTAA
The DNA here is from genome assembly GCA_037013455.1 of Ceratitis rosa. Lineage (NCBI taxonomy): Eukaryota > Metazoa > Arthropoda > Insecta > Diptera > Tephritidae > Ceratitis > Ceratitis rosa. The sequence goes on from JAWMAG010000007.1 coordinate 2,969,354, forward strand.
TACTGGTTCCAAGATAAAGGATGTTATCTACGATTTCAAAGTTATATCATACCTGTCTTCAGTGAAGTGGGAGGCGAGACGTGAATGCGATGACTGTTTGTGTGATGACAGGAGATATTTCGTCTTACCCTCAGTCACTACCATACCCATATCCTTCGTTTCCCTATTTAATCTGTAGCAAGCAGAATTCACGGGGGGTTGTTGAGGCCAATAATTTCAATATCATCGGCGTACGTCAGCAGCTGTACACTCTTATAGAAGATTGTACCTTCTCTATTCAGCTCTGCAGCTCGTATTAGTTTCTCCAGCAAGTTTTGAAACTTAGCAATTGGTTTAATTTCTAATTGACAGTAACATACTTAACAAAATCATATCTAAGTGAACGTTCCAAATCTTAATTCTTAGGTGACATTATATCGAACCATTTGCTTGTAACCAAAGGTGTTCCACAAAGATCTATTATTGGGCCTTCGTTGTTTGTATTATATGTAAACGACCTTCAAAGTATGTTAAACTGCTGTGACATTCATTTATACGGTGATTATGTTCAATTATATGCAAGTTACCCCTTTGACTCCGTCAATGTTTGCATTAATGATCTCAATACCGATTTAGATCACGTTAGCAAGTGGGCCTGCGATAATAGTTTATTTCTAATGCTGCAACTACCCATCTAACATACCTTCCGTCCATAGCAACTTCTCTTATGAGAGCGCCATGCAAATGAAAAGTTGTCACCGCTCGCCCATGCCGTTACTGACGGTTGTCCCAGAGAAACCAGCGGCGTTTTGATTTTTTCCGTAAAACCGGCTCAGCTCATTTCTCGCTCTTGTACATGGTTGCCAGTATAGACTTTGTAAACTAATGTGAAATAAACTTATAACTGTTAATATGAAAATGCATAGTTTTTTCAAAAGAAATGAAAACTAAATTCGTAATTAATTATTTATTACCATATATCTCATGTATATTTGATTGGTGTTTATATTCGAACATATAAATTATGAAATTTGTTGACGAAAATTATAAATTTGTTTAAAAGTATGCAAACACACTGGCAGCTGGTAATATTTCGCCGACGTTCGCAGCGTCGATAATTCGTGTATGTACATCACTCTTCCAGTCGGCTTTTATGGACGTTAGCTATGTAAAATGGGTAGTTGCAGCATTAATCCTAGTAAATCGCAGTGCATTGTTATACACAAGAAGCCTTTCAAATTCAAAGGCTACAATGAAGTGAAACTGAAAAAAACTCTGTCATTAAGTTCGTGGATACTGCCGGAAATCTAGGAATAATCTTCAATGAAACTTTGTCTGAATTGGTAAGGTTTATGGCATGCTTCGAGCAGCATTAAGAATTCGATTGCTATTAGCAAAAACTTTTTTGTTACCGACCTTACTTTATAGATGTGAACTGTTTGTCAACTGTGAAAGTCTGTGTTGTAGTAAACTCAATGTCATCTTCAATAACATCGCCAGATATGTATATGTTGGAAACCGTCGTGAGCACATATCTACTTTTGCATTAAAATTATTTTCTATAAAATTCGACGATTTACTGAAGATTAAGTACCTAATGTTACTTCACAAAGTCATCAGCTCCCAGGAGCCTAAATATCTTGTAGAACGAGTTTAATTCACTAGATCTACCCGATCACTTAACTTACTTAGCATGAAATACAGTGGCCTGACATCTGAAAGTCAGTTCGTTGTTTTTGCTGTTAGTTATTGACGCTCTGCCACAAAGAGTCGAAAGCATTGGAAGTACGTTGCGCTTTAGAAACGAACTCCTATTCCACTTTGCATAATGAATTAATTGCTCATTTATATATCTCAAATCTTGTAAATACTGTTATTTCTTTTTTAAATCCTAACCTTACGGTTAAGGATTATGTGGTAGCTCTCCATGTAAAAAGTGCAAGTGACTGTGCTCTGTAATTTAGAGAGTTTTTCTTGTGCAAATAGACAATTTATTTCTCAAAAATTAGTGCAGAGTAGTGCCTACTTTGCCTATACCAAAATATATAGAAAAGAGTGCAGTGTCAATTTGTTTTAAATATGTTTTACATACTTAAATAAGCAAATAGGATGGCGCTCCAGAAAAAAAAACAAAAGTGTACAACAATAAAACCAAAATAAACAAATAGTAAAACGTTTTGGTGGTAGCGCCTAAAGGTATGCAGCAAATTTCTTTTTGCTCAAATCTGATATCTCCAATTTTTGTGGGAAAAATGGCCAACGAACGGACGCTTAACGAAAAAAAAGGAAAAAAATACATTTATATATAAAAAATAAATAAAAAAAATTGATAAATAAAGATATAAATAAATAAAAATAAGTAAATAAAAACAAAAACAAATATAAAATAATAAAAAAGAAAAGATATTTAAATAAAATAATATTAATAATAATAAATAAATTACTATTAGTATGAATGCTCAGCGGTCGTTTCAAAAAGAGCGAAGGCATTGTTGTAGTTGTAGCGGTTAGCCAACCCCGCTTAGGGCAGGTATCATTAATCTAAGTCGCCGAGGTCATCTAATGGGAGGTCCAGGAAACGTGCTGTTTCGAAGGGGTTGGACCAAAGGGAAAGGGGGGTTAGATGAGTTGGTTTAAGGGGGCATGTGAAGAGGTGGTTAGTGTCGTGCGGGGACTCTCCACATGCAGGGCATACGTTGGGTATGCTGGGGTCCAGATCTAAGCTGTGCCAAGATCACTCGGGTCTCTCGAGGCAGCTCGAGCTCACTGTCTGCAATTGGTGGTGGTTTATCTCCGAGTACGCCATTCACTGGAAGGGAGTCTAAGAAGGTGTTGACTGACTCCTGGTGAATGGCGTTCAGCGCTTGTCGGTATGCCGTCCTGTCCAGCGGTTGTTGCACATGATGCTGTATGGTGCAGTTTAGGTCAAGTACTCCCTTCCTAATGTGCCTAGGCGGCGACTCGGCTTCCAAAAGGCGCCTGCTAAGGTGCTCCATACGGTGGCATCCCAACAGGAACTGCTTGCACAGCAAAGCATTATGCTCCTTAACTCGTAGCATAGATGTTTCGCTGTGCAAGTGATGCTCCGGTGACATCAGGAGGTTTCATGTCGCAGTCCTAAGGGCGGAGTTCTGATATGCCTGTACTTTTCTCCACTGCGTCTCGTTCGTCCCCGGCTATCGAATGTGACCCCTAAAATCTTAGGGTTGTTTATAGTTGGAATTTTCTGATTATCGCCCAAAACAAAACGGTTTTCCCCTCTGAGTAGCGCCCCTATATCAGGGCTATATCCAATTGGGCAACTTGTAACGGGAGGAATGTATATATTAAATATTTCGAGCTCGGCATCGCCTGACCGGATAGCTATGGCCTGACATTCTAGGGTAGTATCCCTGCGGTCGATGTCGCCGTCGATGACACGATGTGTTGTGTAAGATGAACGCCAAACCCCCTCCATGGTCTCGCTCGCGATCCTTGCGGATTATGTTGTATCCGGCCCGACTCAGAAGATCCGAGCGGGCGGTCAGCTTAGTTTCCTGAATCGCAGCAATTGACAGATGCTCTCGGCTCATATAGTCGACTATCTCGTCGATCTTCCCCTGGAGTCCGTTGCAGTTGAATTGAAGGAGTCGAGTCCGTCTCGGGGGAACGTTCATGATACGGGGGGTGAGGGAGTGGTGCGTAGATGCCGTGTGTTGCTGCTGTAATACCCGCTGAAGTTGGTTCCGCACGTTGGTGTTGTCGTGTTAAAAGGCGGGGGCAGACTCCTACAGCAAGGGGCAACGTACGCATCACTCCAGTCACGGGTGGTGCGCAAGCCCGAGCACGTCCGAAAGTGACACCAGCCGGAGCAAGAGTTGCATCTGACTGAGGTCACATTCCGACGTACTAAGGTCTGACACACAGAACAGACTGTGCGGGGGACTATGAGCTGCTGGGTAGGCCTCGCACGGGAGGAGGATGAGGAGCTGGTTGTGGGAAGGGAAGAGGGTGAAGGTTGGCGGGAGTCATACTGCGGGGAGACAGTGGAGGTCTGCGGGTTACCCAAAGTGGGTAAGGGTGCTGAAGGCACTGCCGTGGAGGCTGGGGGCGCACTTGGGCGTTGGCAGCATGGGGCCAAATAACGTGTGGTCCACTCCCTATGTGTCTTAAGGCCTGAGCAGACCTTAAGATGACTCCAACCATTGCACTGGTTGCACCTAACCGAGGTGGAGGAGTGGTGGAGTCTTTTGGTGCACACGCAGCAGAAGTAATCCATCGGACCAGGGTTGGTTTCGACGCCAGCCCTGATGAGAAGGATTTGAAGCAACCCAGCTGCGAGGTGTTGCTCCGATGGCGAACTTAAATTAATTTTACCTGTTGACCTGAACGGGGTTAGGTCGCCGAAAGGGTGACAGCCCTTGGCCGGATAAAATCCGGGTCAACTCCGGTGCGTAGAACCGGCTGTCGTGAGAATTGGAGCGAAGGCGACGCATACTTTACAGTTGTTTTCTCCAATTTAAAAGAAAACTAATATATCCCGTCTCCTACGAAACAAATAACCACCGCAATGCAAGCAGCGAAAACAGCAGAGACAACTCCAACAACGAAGAGGAAGGAAGAGCAGGCATCAGAGCAAAGAGAAAATCAGAAAGCTTTCACAGTACAGGCACCGGTATTGACCGGTATACCACCGTGAATCGAAAATCGAGCCCGCTGAAGAATACAAGCAATATAAAGAGAGCCAATACGAATAACGGTACTCAAGAAGCTTCAACTTCACCAGTTGGGTAATATAGACGAGACCAAAATTCAAGTATACTCGTACATTGAGAAAAGCTTTCGCCAAGTTGTAAAATTTTGTATCAAATAACAATAAAAAATTATTATTCTTATCAGTTGAAAAGTTCGGAGGGTCTTGTAGTCGTTGTAAAGGGCATAGAAGCGACAGTAGATTAGGCAGATGTAAAAGGTGCTCAAGAAGAACAGGGCTTTGTTTTTAGATCCTTAATTAATATTATTAACAAAAACAAAGTTAAGTAACCAATGTACAAGGTAGAGCTTATACCAAACTCGGTAGAATTGAGAAAAAATGAAGTTCACCCTATCTATAAATTGAAGTACTTGCTACACCGAAGAATTTCAGTCGATGAGCCACATAAAATAAATGGGCCAGTCCAATGCATGAATTGCCAAGAATTCGGCCACACAAAATCTTATTGTACTCTTTGTACTGTGTACATAGTATGTGGTGAATTACATCTCTCATCTAAATGGAATATTCAAAAGGAAAATTTGACTGCTAAGAAATGCAGTAATTGTGCTGGTAACCACACTGCAAACTATCGAGACTGCCCTGTTTATAAAGAACTAAAAAACTAAACTAAACAACTAAACGATTCAAACGCGCACTGATGGCCAATATGGTGCCAACACCTTTAGCACAAGAAACTGAGAAAAAATCTGCTTCTTCGAATATTCCTACATTAACATCGAACGAGCCCTCACACGCAGAAGCATTAAAATCAAATCCAAAGCAAATGTCGTCAAGCGCGAATAGTGGTGGTATAGAAACAATGATACTTAACCTTACGCAGTGTGTGACTACACCATGCAAAATATGATTCAGGACTTAATCAAAGCCCAAAATCGGATTTTGCTAGCTATTGTAAATAAAAAATTAGTGAACTAAAACACAAGGCGGAACTTAGCAAGTTTTTACAAGAACAGGAACGCTACTGGCTGAGACGCATTTATCGAACAAGTATACTTTCATATACAAGTATAACTATCAGTTCTACAGCACAAACCATCCGGATGGTAAGGCACATGGCGGTACAACTATTCTTATTCGAAATAGACTAAATCATTACTTAGAACCTCATGAGAGACCTTATATGGAAGTAACTTCAGTCTGCCTCTCAAATCGAGCAAAGAAACTAGTAATCTCTGCCATCTAGTGTCCACCACGGTTTTCTATAACAGACAAGCAATTTATTGATTTTTTTAGTAATCTAGGTAATAGATTTATTGCCGGTGGCGATTACAATGCCAAACATACGTACTGGGGTTCCCGTCTTGTTAACACAAAAGGTCGACAATTATATAATATAATACAATTACATGTAACCAAAAGCATCTTTATCTATCTTCTCCGAGGTAACCTATATATTAGCCAACTGATTCAAATAAAATACCTGATCTTATAAATTTTACAGTTAAAAACATTGATAGAAACATTTCAAATGCAGAAGTCATTTCCGACTTGTCGTCAATCATCAGTCAGTTATGATCAAGTTATTTGAACAACCTACTATAGTTGAGAAACCATTTCAACTGACAACGCTCAGAACAAATTGGCTTGAGTACAAGAAATATCTTAATACCCACATGCAAGTGGAAACTGAAGTAATATGTAAAATGGATATTGGAGACAATATTAACTTATTCAACTGTTTGCTCTCAACAGCGGAATCTGTAGCAAAACCAAAATCCAAAGAAAGTTTCCGAAGTACAAAACGAGCCACCAACAGCCTAATTGAGGACCGAGTAATCGAAAAGCACAGACTGCGCCGAGAATGGCAGAATGGTCGATCCCCATCATCTAAAAAGAACTAAAAGCTGCAGAGAAAAACCTTGAGGGGCGTTAAAATGTGAAGAAGATACGCATCTAAAGAGATTTATCTCTACTTTGACGCCAAATTCTTCACTAAGAAATTCACTATGCAAGGCGTACAAGAACTTTAAGCCACCAGTAGAAACTGATAGACCGTTCAGACACAAAACCTGTACTTGGGCCCGTTCTGAAGAAGAAAAGGCAAAATGCTTTGCAAATCAGCTTAGCGAAGAATTCCAACCCAATCCACCAATGCATAATTTTACGATTCCACTTTTGTCTCACTATGGCACTAGGACTATCCTGACATGATTACGACCTCATCTGAGATAAAAGTCATAGCTAAAACGTTAAATATCAAAAAGTCGCCTGGATACGACCAAATAATACCACAAATGCTAACAGAGCTCCCAAATATTGCTTTCAATTTCTTGTCTCAACTTTTTAGTGCCATCTTTGAACTTGGATATTTTCCGAAACGAGATCATCATGATAGCCAAGCCCGGAAAAGACCCAACGCTGCCCTCATCATATCGGCCAACTAGCTTGTTGTCCTTTCTTTCCAAACTTTTTGAAAAAGTGCTGCTATCCAAGATATTTCCTTTTCTCCATGACTACGAAACTATACCAAACCATCAGTTTGGTTCTCACGAAAAACATGGTACTATAGAACTAGTCCATCCCATGAGATCAGGAAGGCATTTGAGTTGAAAGGGTATTGCTCAGTAATATTTCTTGATGTGGCTCAAGCATTTGATATAGTATGACATGAAGGACTGCAAAAGTACTAACTTCAACATTCGCAGACGATACCGCTATTTTATGTCGGAGCAAGTGCCAAATAAATGCTTCAAATATACTAGAAAATCACTTAAAACTCGTTGGAAGATGGCTGTCAAACTGGCGCATAAAAGTGAATGAGCAAGAGTGTAGGCATGCCACATTCACTCTGAAGATAGAAACATGCCGGCGACTTACCTGGAAGAGCCATATTTCTGCTGAAATACAGCACCTAAAGCTTAAAACCGCCATCCTAAATTGGTTACTGTGTAAAACTTCAGGTCTATGCTTGGATCCTAAAATCCTTCTATATAATTCTGTCATAAAGCCAATATGGATGTACGGAATACAATTATGGGGATCTGCCTGCGCAACTAGTATCCATATAATATAGCGATTCCAATCAAAAACGCTACGATCCTTCACAGAAGCACCTTGATATATGCGCAACAAAAGCGTACATAGCGACTTGAATTACCAATGGTAGACACAGAAGCGATAAAATACCTGTCGAAACTGTAAAATTATCCGAATCCTCTAACGAACGTTTTACCCTGCCCAGCAAGTCGAACTCACTTTCCAGGAAGGGATCTGCCAGTATTTTGAAGATCAAGGTTTCTGAAACTTATTGTTAGGCTAAAATTAAGCAGACGCAATGAATAAACTTCTTTGATGTGTCAAAAAATAAAAAAATTTAAGAGAGAGGGTTTTACCATAATGTTACAATTTAGATGTTAACATTATGTTTTATTTTGAGCTATTAGAATTAAGTTCAACTTCAAGCACTGTAATATATTGTAGCTTATGTTTTTGTGTTTGGATAATTAAACAAATAAAAACCAGTGGAGAGAAAACCGACTGCCTACCTCGCAACGTTGCGATCGACCACAGCATGTCCAGGATGGGATAGATACCGAGAGCTGAAGAGGCAAGCAGGACGCATCTGCAAACAAAAAAAGAAAGAGGCCTATATACGTGAGTGTGAAGAGCTTGAGAAGCTGGCCGCCAAGGGTAAAGCTCGAAAATCCTATGGAAAGATACGACGGCATACGGAAGGTTTCAAGCCCGGAGCAGATTCTTATAGGACACAAAGAGGTGATCTAGCATCCGAAACCCAGAATGTATTGAATTTCTAGAGAGAACATTTCTCCAACCTGCTGAATGTCAGTGAAAACGAAACACCCGGAGCTGGTGAAACTTCAATCGATGACGATGGAAAAGACGTTCCACTACTCGACTATGACGAGGTTTGCCAATTGCCTGACGGATTACCTGCAGAGGTATTAAAATATGGCGATAAAGCTGACAAGGTCCATGCATCAGCTACTTTGCAGAACATGGTCGGACGTAAGCATACCCGACGATTGGAATATAAGTGGGCTCAGCCCAATCCACAAAAAAGGCTATCCCATAATCTGCGCCAATTACGGGGGGATAACCTCCTTAATATCCCATGCAAGGTCCTGTCGAGGGTTGCTTAAGACCTGGTAAATCAACCATTGACCAAATATTCACCATGCGCCAAATCTGGGAAAATATCCGTGAAATAAGGATCGACACCCATCACCCCTTCGTGGATTTTACGCCTGTACGCCACTTTGTCTGAATTTGGTATCCCCAAAAGTTTATAGAGCTATGTAAACTGACGGTAAGCAGCACTAAAAGTTCCGTCAGGACCGGGAAGGACCTTGCCAAGCCGTTTGTTACCAAAATAGGTTTCAAGCAGGGTGACTCCTTATCGACATTATTGACCTCAACAATCGCGCCGTGAGTTCTCTTCTCTAATCAAACAAGCAGACGTCGATTTCGCGACTCGACTCCCTCGACACTGCTGTCAGTCATAACTTTGAAGTCGTACGTAATTTCGTCTATCTTGGAAACAGTATTAACATTAACAACAAAGTCAGCATTGAAATTCAAGGCTTTGGGCTAAGTAGGCAATTGAAAAGTAAGCCCTCTCTCGACGAACAAAAACCAAGCTCTACAAGTCGCTCATTATACCGGTCCTACTATATGGCGCAGAAGCGTGGACGATGTCAACATCTGATGAGTCGGCTCTAGGAGTCTTCGAGAGGAAAGTTCTGCGAACGATTTATGGTCCTTTGCGCATTTGCAACGGCGAATACCGCAGACGATGGAACGATGAGCTGTACGAGCTATACGATGATATTGACATAGTTCAGCGAATGAAGAGACAGCAGCTACGCTGGCTAGGCCATGTCGTCCGAATGGATGAAAACACTCCAGCTTTGAAAGTATTTGACGCAGTACCCGCTGGTGGAAGCAGAGGAAGAGGAAGACCTCCACTCCGTAGGAAAGATCAAGTGGAGAGTGACCTGGGTGCACTTAGCATCTCCAAATGGCGCCAAACAGCGAAAAGAAGAGATGAATGGCGCGCTATAATTGACTCGGCTATAATCGCGTAAGCGGTGCCAACACCAATAAAGAAGAAGAAGAAGACTAGAAAATAAGTTTTTCTTTGGAAACATATTGAGCTCGGTCGGAAATCCCTTCAGCGGTTACAAAGCGCCAATTATACATATATATTTTTTTTTATACACTGTTTATTTACTGAATCTGCTTTAATATAAGTCTAACGGTAAGTGTACAAATCTTAAGAACTAAATTACAAACATGATAGCTCGAGTTATGTAACTCTGAGCACTTTTCAAACTACGGCGCTCTCCTTAGAATGCGGGAACATCTCTTCGCTGCAGGCGGGAATTTCTTAATGGGTACTTCGTCCTGCTTCTTTCAATTTCTGGCTTAACCAGTGTAATACCAAGGTCTTTGTGAATGTTTACGTTACGAACGTACCATGGTGCGCCCGTTAGTGCTTTTAAAATTTTGGGCTGGAACCTCTGCATTTATCAATGTTAGTTGCACAGGTCGTACCCCACAGTTGAATACCATACATCCAAATTGGTTTTAACACTGCGTTGTAAATAAGGACCTTGTAGTCTTGTTTTAGACCGGAGTATTTATTTAAAAGCCAATTTAAACTAGCTGCTTTTAATTTCATGTGTAGTATTTTTGCCTCTGTGTGTCTCTTCCAAGTGAGACGTCTATCTAAGTGTATACCGAGATATGTAACATCATTTATTTGGGGAATGTTTACACCATTTAAGCGAATTGCAGGACATGATTGCGGTCTTAAAATAAATGTAAATGATCTCTAATCGTTTTTGCTGCTCTTTTAGGGCATTTATACCGGCACAGCTGTGTCATCCGCAAAGGTAGATGTCTGCACTTTTCGGTTTAATGGGATATCTGCAGTGTATATAATATATAAAATAGGCCCAAGGACGCTACCCTGCGGAACACCAGCTTTTACCGGATACTCCACACTGATAAATTCAGATTGTTTAATTGTAAATTGTCCGTTAATCAGATATGACTTAAGTATCATATAAAATTGAACAGGCAGAGCATTATGTATTTTGTACAGTAAACCTTTATGCCAGACTTTGTCGAACGCTTGTGCCACGTCAAGAAAGATTGCACAGCAATGCTATTTGGGCTCGAATGCCTTCCTGATTTCATTAGTTATTAATTATATATAAAGGGTGGTTAAATTTTCAAGGGCCGATGTTGATTTTGAATAAAACACAAACTATTTAGGAAATTATTGAAATTTTATTTTATTATGATATATTGGTATTACTCAATTATGTATGTAACAAAATATCGGCCAAATGAGCGCCGCGACCTCGGCGGCACACCTCCATACGATGGTCCACATTTTCGATAACGCTGAGGCATAATGGAGTTTCTATGCCGTTAATGTGCCGAATTATCTCATCCTTTAGCTCTTGAATTGTTGCTGGCTTATCGACGTACACCTTTTCTTTCAAATAACCCCAGAGAAAAAAGTCCAACGGTGTCAAATCACATGATCGTGGGGGCCGATTGACATCGCCATTACGCGAGATAACACGGCCATTGAATTTGTTGCGCAAAAGAGCCATTGTTTCGTTAGCTGTGTGGCAAGTGGCACCATCCTGCTGAAACCACATATCGTCCACATCCATATCTTCCAATTGTGGCCATAAAAACTGCCTGACCGGCCTCATTTTGGAAAAAATACGGCCCGATGATGCCGCCAGCCCATAAACCGCACCAAACAGTCACTCTTTGTGGGTGCATTGGTTTTTCGACAATCACTCTTGGATTCTCATTCGCCCAAATGCGGCAATTCTGTTTATTGACGAATCCACTGAGGTGAAAATGTGCCTCATCACTGAAGATGATTTTCTTCGAAAATTTTCATAATAAGTCTGGATAACTTTAACACGTTGTTGGATTGTGTATCTCTCCATGGTTCAAATTGAGTAAGTCTGAAATAGAGAAATGTCAAATTAAATTCGGAAAAAAACTTGGCGTTTAGGTGTGGTTCACATTCAACATCGGCCCTTACAATTTAACCACTCTTTATAAGACAAGTTTATCACTACCCTCAAGTGGAAAGGCCAGACAGGTCCCACAACAGGTGGTCAAAAAACTTGTCTTACGGTGCGCATAATATCCCATTTGTTGAAGAGTAAATTTGCATCCCCTGTAACGCGCTCATACAATTTTGGTTCAGTTGATTTCTAGAATAACTTCCTAAAATTTAAAACAAGTTAATAATAAAAATGTAATATTTTTATCTTAAACTGCTTCGAATTAGCCTTCAGGGCAAATATAAGTAATTTTCTAGCTTGTTGTTCTGGCCAGCGAAAAGTACCATCGATCCGTGATCGTTTTTTATATAAATAAAGACATGCATGTTTAAATATCCAGATTTATTTTAAATATTAACAAAATTGTATGAACTTACGTCTTTCATTTTATGTCGAAAAGGAAAAGTACGCTTTTAGTTAACAACTGATTGTGATGTATTGTCATGGATAAAATTTACCTCGCATAGTCGAAAAAAAAATTACATATATAAGTCAAGAAGTAATTTGCAACATTGCTATTTTACGGAGTTTGCAACAAATGCTATATGTTTGCTTGTTTGCGGTTGATAATACAATGAATACTCTGTCCTTTCATTCGTTTGTTGAGTGTGCTCAGTGAAGATCCTTTGGTCCTTTGCTAGTGTTGCGTTTGATCGTCCTATTACTAAAGTTTTCTACTGTTGATTTAATGTCATGTCGCGTTTATAACTCTCTACATTCTGCTTCGGTTGATGGATCCCATTTAGTTATGAGTTCGAACACTTCATGGTCACAAATCTTTGGATGATCTTCTCGTCATTTCTACTCCGGCCTAACTCCGGTTCCGTATTGAGTTCGCTTGACTACTACTTCTAACATGTTGCTGGATGGTGCCCTTCAGGTCTAGTCCTCCCTTTTCTGATGTGCCTAGGTGTCCAGTTTCTGTAAGATGCCCATTACTTGCACAGCAAAGCATTATGCTCCTTAACTCGTTGGATAGATGAATTACTGTGCAAGTCATGCTCCGGCAAAATCAGGAGGTTTCCTGCCGCGGTCCTGAGGGCAGTGTTCTGACAAGCCTGTAACTTCTTCATCTACGTCTCGTTCGTCCCCGGCGACCCGATTGGTGTAGCATAGTTAACGATTTATAAGTTGCCCGGAAAGTTTTTTTTATTTTTCCCCCTGTGCTGCCGGCGAGCGCTTTGAGTATTTTGTTGAGGTTCTGGAGTTTTGTGATAATTGCGGTCGTATGCGAAGTGAAGAAGTGCAAGCTGTCAAGTGTAATTTCCAGTATCTTAGGGTTACTTATGATCGGAATTTTCACGTCAGCGACCTTCACATATAAATCAACCCTGTATTTCTTCAACCAGCTGATGAAGAGGGTAGCCGAGGATTTATTCCTTTGAATTTCAAGCTGTCTTGCAGTAAAGAAATAGGACAGGTGGGCGAGATAGCCGTTTACTTTCGAACAAAGGTCATCAATATTAGATATCCTGGCCAGACGCCCATATTGTGCAATCATCGGCATACGAAGTGAGGGAAGTTTCGAAATGTAGAAATTAAACAATAGTGGGGAGAGGACACCACCCTGTGGTGCCCCTTGTTTAATTTTCTTTAGTTTCGATGTTTCATCTCGAAATACTACCGATAATTGTCGACCACTCAGGGAGCCCATGATCCACCTCTGCAACCCCGGCGGTAATGAGGAAGCCTCATGCTTTTGACAGATCCAGGGCTACCAGGACAGTTCGCTCGCAGGGTTGATTTTGGTTAGGGCCATTGACTATGTGAGTGTTTATGGTGTTTAGCGCAGGCGGCGGGTTACTCGTCGTTTCATTTTGTCTACCGAAGGATGCAAGGTAAATAGGCGACTAAAATAGCTAGGGCATCTCTTCGAGTCCAACGAAGTGCGGTCACCGAATGAACTTTCCACTAGGTCATTGCGTCTCGTCGGGTTACACAACGATTTGACTGTAGCCCAAGGCTTAGTTGCCCCAGAGGTGAGATTGCAAGACCTTAAGTGCTCCTCCCACTTTTTCCGTTTGTGGTTGTTAACAACTCTTCGAATCGCGTTTAAATCCCTGTTTAGGGGATTTCTAGGATCGGCGTTACGAAGGGTCTTGATGTTAAAACCGCCACTTCCGTCGGGAATTAGGGCGGATTTCCGCAATTCGGTCTGCCGGGATGAAGCGGGCGGCAGCAGTCACGACAATGCTCCACTAGAAGTGACGTCGGATGGATTGGGGGGGAGCATTGAAGGCGTTCTCAGTAAATTTCGTCAATCGTTGTCAAATCGTCTATCTGTTCCGCCAGCTCCATTCTTCTACGATCATTTGACAAGCTAGAATGCCAAAGATTATGGTGCGCTGCAAAGTCGCCCAAAACCGAACCGAATACTAAGTCCCCACCATTATGTTGTATCCGGCCCGAGTCAGAAGATCCGAGGGCAGTCAACTTCGTTTCTTGGATCGCAACGATTGCCAGGTGCTATCGGCTCATATAGTTTACTACCTCGTAGATCTTTCCCTGCGTCTTGATGTTTTTCCATAAAATACACCTACAGTTCACACTAAGACGCCTCCGAACGGCTGATGGGTTTTTTTGAGGAGCTTTATTTCATGTCAGAAATACACTCGGAGGGGTTGACATTCCCTGACGAGGGGCGACCGCAATTAGAAAATTTCGCTTAATATTTTTTTTTAATTAATTTTCTCTAACCTTTTGGATGTTAGTAAGACACCCGAACTTGAGCCTTTCGAATGTCAGTACTGCTAACCACTCGGCTACTGCTTTTGTTCATATTCGTTGTAAACGCAGCTGTTGCGTGTTGTTTTTTTAGTGTAAATATCAGTGCATTTAATATTGTTCGCCACATAGCGCCAAAACTTTTGCTTAAATTTTCTTGAGTTTTAAAATTGTTCGTTTTTCGTTTTGCCTGTAATATTTTCTTGCTTATAAATTTGATTATTTGTTTATTTATTTATTTATGAAACCTTAAATTAGCAACTAATGTTTTTCATTTATTCTTTTTATATGATTGTTTTTAACTATGTCTTGTTCATTCCCTAACTGTGCTATTAAAGGTAAGTCTGAGAGCTTTGTCGCTTGCTGGCTTTGTGATAAGCTGACTCATCAAAAATGTGCTGGATTGACTGGAAGATTACAGATGACAAAGGTCTATGGTGGTCGTGTCTATAATGTGGATCGAGTGAAGTAGGTTTATTTAAACTGTTTCACCAGACACGTAATGAGCTTAGTGAAATAGGTCGGGAGCTGGCCACATTAACAGAAAAGTTCATACAATATGAGAAGATGTTCCAGTCTTTCAAGTATTTAGACGAATCACTAGAAGATGCTAAGCGCACTTGTAAACGTAAAAGAGTTATGTGTCTGTCCGACGATATTGCCCCAAATCATTCTTCTCAAAAAAGTATCTCTCCGCATTCTTCTAATATTTATTTAATAAACCTGTCGTCACCTTGTCCCCATATAGAGAAGCCTTCAACATCTAAAGCGCAGACTAACGCTGAATTAAATGTTCTTGAGCCTCAATGTGGTGCTGATCTGGCTGCTCCACCACTACTAGCCTCTTTATAAAAAGTGGTTGTTTTCCCCCCAACAAAAGCTGTTTTTATTTCTAGATTTGCTAAAGATACCACCAGCGAAGAGGTAAAGTCTTACATCATTTCAGATATTAAAACTGATGACATAACAGTGAGAAAGTTTAATTTCAAATATGAAAAGAATATTTTTTCGCTCAAAATCGATATTTCAATTGAATGTTTTAATCAACTTCTTACAAGGCTATTCTATCGAGGTACTAAAACCTACTTTGTTATTAAAATTTACCATTCTGTAAATTTTGTTACTATATTGTATTCTGATTTCACTGTCACCCTGTAAGATTTGTTACCCGCGATATAGGAGAGTTATAAACTGACAGACAGACAGGCAGACATACAAGTGAAGTTAATAAAAGCATGTTAAAAAGAAGAATTTTCACATCGAAATAGCAGACGGAGAGCAACAAAACAAGTAAGTTTTATTTACAAGGATTTGTTTTTTAAGTCACAAATAATTGAACCTAATTATGGAAAATATGTCAGGACGACAAAAAAAAGCTGAATGAAAACGCTATCTCCTAATTAAAAGGGTAATTTTTTTCTCGCAAACTTCTAAGAATGCGAGCGATTTCTCTGTTTTACATTTTGTTTTTATTTTTTCTCAAATTAATAACACGAAATCAATCAGTAGATGGTATGTTACATCCTATTTCCCGGGTAACAAATCTTACAGGGTGACAGTGAAATCAGAATACAAAATAGTAACAAAATTTACAGAATGGTAAATTTTAATAACAAAGTAGATTTTAGTACCTCGATAGAATAGCCTTGTAAGAAGTTGATTAAAACATTCAATTGAAATATCGATTTTGAGCGAAGAAATATTCTTTTCATATTTGAAATTAAACTTTCTCACTGTTATGTCATCAGTTTTAATATCTGAAATGATGTAAGACTTTACCTCTTCGCTGGTGGTATCTTTAGCAAATCTAGAAATAAAAACAGCTTTTGTTGGGGGGAAAACAACCACTTTTTATAAAGAGGCTACTAGTGGTGGAGCAGCCAGATCAGCACCACATTGAGGCTCAAGAACATTTAATTCAGCGTTAGTCTGCGCTTTAGATGTTGAAGGCTTCTCTATATGGGGACAAGGTGACGACAGGTTTATTAAATAAATATTAGAAGAATGCGGAGAGATACTTTTTTGAGAAGAATGATTTGGGAATGATGTGTCGGACAGACACATAACTCTTTTACGTTTACAAGTGCGCTTAGCATCTTCTAGTGATTCGTCTAAATACTTGAAAGACTGGAACATGTTCTCATATTGTATGAACTTTTCTGTCAATGTGGCCAGCTCCCGACCTATTTCACTAAGCTCATTACGTGTCTGGTGAAACAGTTTAAATAAACCTACTTCACTCGATCCACATTATAGACACGACCACCATAGACCTTTGTCATCTGTAATCTTCCAGTCAATCCAGCACATTTTTGATGAGTCAGCTTATCACAAAGCCAGCAAGCGACAAAGCTCTCAGACTTACCTTTAATAGCACAGTTAGGGAATGAACAAGACATAGTTAAAAACAATCATATAAAAAGAATAAATGAAAAACATTAGTTGCTAATTTAAGGTTTCATAAATAAATAAATAAACAAATAATCAAATTTATAAGCAAGAAAATATTACAGGCAAAACGAAAAACGAACAATTTTAAAACTCAAGAAAATTTAAGCAAAAGTTTTGGCGCTATGTGGCGAACAATATTAAATGCACTGATATTTACACTAAAAAAACAACACGCAACAGCTGCGTTTACAACGAATATGAACAAAAGCAGTAGCCGAGTGGTTAGCAGTACTGACATTCGAAAGGCTCAAGTTCGGGTGTCTTACTAACATCCAAAAGGTTAGAGAAAATTAATTAAAAAAAAATATTAAGCGAAATTTTCTAATTGCGGTCGCCCCTCGTCAGGGAATGTCAACCCCTCCGAGTGTATTTCTGACATGAAATAAAGCTCCTCAAAAAAACCCATCAGCCGTTCGGAGGCGTCTTAGTGTGAACTGTAGGTGTATTTTATGGAAAAACATCAAGACGCAGGGAAAGATCTACGAGGTAGTAAACTATATGAGCCGATAGCACCTGGCAATCGTTGCGATCCAAGAAACGAAGTTGACTGCCCTCGGATCTTCTGACTCGGGCCGGATACAACATAATGGTGGGGACTTAGTATTCGGTTCGGTTTTGGGCGACTTTGCAGCGCACCATAATCTTTGGCATTCTAGCTTGTCAAATGATCGTAGAAGAATGGAGCTGGCGGAACAGATAGACGATTTGACAACGATTGACGAAATTTACTGAGAACGCCTTCAATGCTCCCCCCCAATCCATCCGACGTCACTTCTAGTGGAGCATTGTCGTGACTGCTGCCGCCCGCTTCATCCCGGCAGACCGAATTGCGGAAATCCGCCCGGAAATCAAGACCCTTCGTAACGCCGATCCTAGAAATCCCCTAAACAGGGATTTAAACGCGATTCGAAGAGTTGTTAACAACCACAAACGGAAAAAGTGGGAGGAGCACTTAAGGTCTTGCAATCTCACCTCTGGGGCAACTAAGCCTTGGGCTACAGTCAAATCGTTGTGTAACCCGACGAGACGCAATGACCTAGTGGAAAGTTCATTCGGTGACCGCACTTCGTTGGACTCGAAGAGATGCCCTAGCTATTTTAGTCGCCTATTTACCTTGCATCCTTCGGTAGACAAAATGAAACGACGAGTAACCCGCCGCCTGCGCTAAACACCATAAACACTCACATAGTCAATGGCCCTAACCAAAATCAACCCTGCGAGCGAACTGTCCTGGTAGCCCTGGATCTGTCAAAAGCATGAGGCTTCCTCATTACCGCCGGGGTTGCAGAGGTGGATCATGGGCTCCCTGAGTGGTCGACAATTATCGGTAGTATTTCGAGATGAAACATCGAAACTAAAGAAAATTAAACAAGGGGCACCACAGGGTGGTGTCCTCTCCCCACTATTGTTTAATTTCTACATTTCGAAACTTCCCTAACTTCGTATGCCGATGATTGCACAATATGGGCGTCTGGCCAGGATATCTAATATTGATGACCTTTGTTCGAAAATAAACGGCTATCTCGCCGACCTGTCCTATTTCTTTACTGCAAGACAGCTTGAAATTCAAAGGAACAAATCCTCGGCTACCCTCTTCATCAGCTGGTTGAAGAAATACAGGGTTGATTTATATGTGAAGGTCGCTGACGTGAAAATTCCGATCACAAATAACCCTAAGATACTGGAAATTACACTTGACAGCTTGCTCTCCTTCACTCCGCATACGACCGCAATTATCACAAAACTCCAGAACCTCAACAAAATACTCAAAGCGCTCGCCGGCAGCACAGGGGGAAAAATAAAAAAACTTTCCGGGCAACTTATAAATCGTTAACTATGCTACACCAATCGGGTCGCCGGGGACGAACGAGACGCAGGTGAAGAAGTAACAGGCCTGTCAGAACACTGCCCTTAGGACTGACCTCCTGATGGCGCCGGAGCATCATTTGCACAGCGAGGCATCTATGCTACTAGTTAAGGAGCATAATGCTTTGCTGTGCAAGCAGTAGGCACCTTGTTGAAGCTGAATCTTCACTTAGGCACATCAGAAAGGGAGTACTTGATTTGAAGAGGACCATCCAGCAACACGCGCAACAACTTCTGGACAGGACGGCGTACAGACAAGTACTGAACGCCTTTCACCAGGAGTCAGTCAACACCTTCAAAGACTCCTGTGAATAGCGTGCTCGGAGTGAAACCACCACCTATTGCACACAACGAGCTCGAGCTGCCACGAGAGACCTGCGTGACCCAACGCGTTGCGCAACTTATATCTGGATATTGTAGCAGGTTAAACTCCTCCTTACCGAGACTCAAACTTTGCATACCCAACGTATGCCCTGCATGTGGAGAGTCTCCGCACGACACTAATCACCTCTTCACATGCCCCCTTAAACCCACTCATCTAACCCTCCTCTCCCTTTGGTCCCATCTCGTTGAAACAGCACGTTTCCTGGACTTCCCTTTAGATGACCTCATCGACTTAGATTGACAAAGCCTGCCCTAAGCGGGGTTAAGGTACCGCTACTACAACAACAACACGAACGTTGTTCAAGAGGGTGCGGACAGATTTATGTCGGCCATACTGGAGAACGGGCGTTGTTATATCAAGTAGTTCTTCTTCCGAGTGTGACCATAGGGTAACTGAGTGCAGAATGAAGTCGGATGTCTTTTGAAAGTGCGGCCAAGTGGTACACAGGTCTACAAGTTGCAGCAATGCAGTGCATTGTCGCAACTGTGAGCTCAAGGGAAGGTCAGCTGGTCATCTCAAGATATCGGCTTCCTGTCTATTTACGGTATCCTCGCCTGACACTGATGGTAAGAACAATTCAATTAAATTGTCAGGGGCCCTACGCCCAACGGTGTGGCAAGAGGTCTTCCCGTAGACTTTAGGGTAATTTCTGACCTTAGGGTCAACGCTGCAGTTTTAAGTATGTGTGTGCATAAAGGAGTTAGGTAGGATGTATGTGGCCAGCTTGTATTGCAAGTTTGGTGAGCCTCCTGAGACCTATTTGCGGTTTGTAGATACGGTGCTACTACATGTGAGTAGCTACCAGCTACCGATGTGGTTTAGTATATTATCCAGGCAGGCTGCCGGATATACTAGCCATCATCGGGGCGCATGTGAATACCAATAGTCTCCTCGTGATGAACAAGCCGAGCGAATGGTATACGTTTGAAGGGCCAGGAGGTGTGAGTGATATTGACGGTACGTCAATGAGTTTGGGGTGGCTTGGGTATAACTTGATTGAAGTTGTGATAACATCTTCCACTATTCCCCAAAGGAGTGAGACCGTGAGTATGATTAAAAGGTTGCGTACTTCACGTGTGGATTGGGTTCTTTATGGACAGCATGTTAAGGAAGCGATCTCTCGTACACCGCTTAGGGTGTTTGAAGAGCTGGGTGTGGATGAGCAAATTGCTCATTTCAATAAATGTGTATGGAGTGTATGTTTAGGAGGTGGAAGCATGACTGTGGTAGGAGGTCGTTGAAGTGGTGGAAACGGGAGTTGAATGAGAAGAGGAAGTCCGTCCGGCGGTTGAGACGTCAGCTCCAACGCGCCCGACTTGGCAACCTTGAGAGTGTGGATCGATTGAGGATCCAATGTAGTCGTTGTGTGAGTAAGTGAGAGTTAAAGAGGAGCATGCTACGGTCAAAGGAATGAATCTGTTAATTCTAGCCATGTTGACGATTCTGTACTATCAAAAAAGAGTGAATGCGCGAATATTTTGATTAACATGTTCTTTCTCAAGGCGGAGTCACAGGTTACTCATGCACAAGAGGCGCCTGTGCATCCGACAGATGAAGACGAGCTAGGATATGCATTTAGCCTCGGGTTACTTCCAACGTGTGTGGATGTTTGCTAAAGTTGTTCCTCTCTTGAAGTCCCCAGACCACAGGAAATATGGTTTCAGAAAAAGGCAGGCATGGTAACTGTGATGTTTGTAAGGCCAAAAAAACTCAAATACGTTCCAAAAGCCGGTTATGGAAAGCAACATATCACTGCTAGACTTTTTCAAAGTTTGTTTATTGATTTCATTGGTACATATCCGTTTGCGTGTAGTGGTAATGTCTTTATGTTTGTGTGTTTAGACCATTTTACTAAGCTTGTGCTTCTGAATCCAATGCGTAATGCCACTTCGGCTAACGTCATTCAATTTTTTGAGGAGGAAGTTTTTCACATATATGCAGTTCCCGAATATTTTCACTTCAATAACAGAAAACTGTTTGTCTCAGAAGTGTTTAATATTAAGGCTGCCTTTTACTTACCTCAGGCAGAGAAAATAAACAGGGCAGTGCTACAAATAGTTAGGTCTTTTATGAAAGATAATTGTTGAGGACATGGACCTCCTTATGTTTTCGGAGTGATCCCCCTCAGGTGGCAACGCCGCGATGTGGT
This sequence comes from Ceratitis rosa, assembly GCA_037013455.1. Classification (NCBI taxonomy): domain Eukaryota; kingdom Metazoa; phylum Arthropoda; class Insecta; order Diptera; family Tephritidae; genus Ceratitis; species Ceratitis rosa. The sequence continues at coordinate 2,990,725 of JAWMAG010000007.1, forward strand.
GCCCAATGTTGCCAACGGCCGCACCAGCAACACCGTTTTTGAAGTAACCAATCGGCCAAAAAATAGCCAACAGCAACAGACAGTAATCAATCGCTTTTCAACCTCCAACGAATCGACATCACCACACCATAATATACATTATATTATATTCTTTTCATTGTAATTTCAAAAAACTTATACAACGAATTATAACTCAAAATTATTATTATTTTTTTTCCAATAATCTATCTTATACCATACGTAATTTAAAAAACCTGAATTGTTATCGGTTAAACCCCAAAAAGACCTAGACTTCCTCATTTCATTGGAAACGACCCATATTTTATCCCCACTCAACAATATACATTGTTCTTCGGTGCCGCCAAAACGAATTGGCACCACTGATCTACCCAACGGCAACAGCGGCCATCATACATAATAGACAAAATAAAACGGAATCTTGAACCGAGCGGTCGTGTGTGAAAAAAAAACATATTAAAATTGTGCTAATAAAAATAATAGAAAGTGAACAAAATCGGACGAAATAAATGCAAAAAAGTGCGAAATACCTAAAAAAGTGAAATATTGTGTGTGCTGCACGCTATGTGAAGAGAAAAAAAACCATACAGACTTACAAAAAAAAACAATCGGTACAAAGTTAATAAAAAATCAAACGGAATCTTTAAACGAGCGGTCGTGTGTGTGATAAAAGAAAAAAATTGGAAATATCTCAACAATAATAATGTTGAAAAGAAGCCAGAGGCAAAACTGTTTAAAGACAATTGCGTTCAGTACAAAATAATTTTCGTCAAAAAAAAAAAATCAAATTAAGCCGTGAAAGTGAACTTTGAATTAAAAATTTATATTTTCAAAAGCGAAATATAGCAAAAGAAAAGATCTCTTTTAGTGCTGATTTAAAACTTCTGTGAAATTAGTGTTTGAAATGACAAATTTTGTTTAAATAATTTTTGAAAAAAATTAAATTCGTTTACTTGTTAATTTCGCATAACGTAACATAGCGGACTCGTCGGAGAAGGAGAAGGGCAAACGAAAAGCCGTACGACCTAAAATAACAGCTACAAAATATTTAACTAACATAAAGAAACGATGAAAATTATAACACCAAAAAAAATCCAAACATTTTGAACATAAATGCTACTATTTTACACATTGTTAAGTGACGAAACTGCGTGAGTTTTATCAAACTAACGTGCTAAGAGTTAAAAAAAATGCAATAACAAAATAATATACATATGTATGTATATCCTACAAATGCATGATAAGTATACGCATGTTAACAGTAAATATTCAGTGCTATAAATTAGTAATATAAAGGTTAAAGGGTATTAAATAGTTTTCGATTTTTGTGTTTGAAACAAAAAAAAAGTTCCAGAATAAACAATTTTAATCAAAAATATTTCTGCTATAAGCAAAAATTCATATATATAAAAAACAAAAAAAAAAGATATTCGAAAATGAAAGTGATTTTTCTAAATACCTAACCCATTTCCTGACGTTTGTTGCGTGCATACATACATATGTACATATGTACATTGGTATAAATATATACGGCTAAAGAAAAGTGAAATATAAAGTTTAGCAACAGTTGGCGCTGAAAATTACTCATAAGTCGAAGCTCGATTATTCAGTATAAAACAACCAATTCGACGTAAAAAAAAAATAACAAAAATACATATATACATGCATATATAAATATCGAGAAGTTTCGAGCAATATAATAGAAATAAAAGCGTACACTTTCTACCACCACCGCCAACAACAGCAACAATCCAGTCCGCCAGCGCAAGCAAAGTACAGCCAACAACAACAACAATCAAGTCCGCCAGCGCAAGGAAAGTAAAACCAACAACAACAACCAAGCCCAACCAGCTACCCAAAGGCTAAGTAAAACCCATGGCGGAGTAAGTACAACCTACTTCACTCAAACATACATACACGTACATATATAGTCGCATATAATTTTTCAAGCCCTCATAAATTACATAATTATTGGTCAACTGTACAAGCTTGTACAACACCAAAAAACCCCGTTAGCCACTCCCTCAAATTTGCAGTAGCGAAAAAACATATTCTACATATCAGTACCGTTTTTCTGAAAAACGGTTGAAATATACCCATCAAAAAAAATTATATACAAATTAAACTGTACAAGCTTGTACAACACAAAAAAATCCCGTTGGCCACTTCCTCAAATTTGCAGCGGTTAAAAAATATAGTATACATCTCAGTACCATCTCTCTCTCTAAAACGGTTGGCATGTAGCATATCTGTATACGTATATGCAAAATCTCAATCCAGTTACAGCGCAGCACACTCCTTGATTCCCACTCAAACGCGCTCGCAGTCGCAGCATAAGACACAGTGGGCCGCAATCAAGTAATTATTACACTTTTGTACAGTGGGACAAAAGTGAATAATTTTAATAGGAATTCACCACTAAAAACCCAAATATTTGCACTCAGACGCGCTGAGGCAAATGGACACATTAAAAAATTTTTTTTATTATAAACTCACCCAATTTTTTTACAATACTAACCCAATTTTTTTTAAAAAACCCACTAAATATATATTTAATTTTTATAAAGCCCCATTAAATCAAATCCCAAAAAGTTCCACAAATGCCAGAAGATAAGGCAGAAAAAGCATCAACCAAGATGAACAGGTACTTACAGAAGTTCATCTTTGAATCCAACAGGCTGGAGGTCTTCTGCGCAAAATGGTCAACGGACTTAGCGAGAGCCCAGACGGAAACCCTACTCAGCGTAAAAATACAGCAGCTGGACAAAAATTGGGATAGCATACGAGGCTATTTTCATGACAGACGTATACCCGAAAGTCAGCGAGTCAGTGGAGAAGAAATACGCAAAATGTTCCGAAAGCTTCCAGAACTGTAAAGCGCAAATGCAAACAACCCAACAATTAACCAATACACACACAAGCTCAGTTTCCAATGGGGTATGTCTCAAAGTACCAGCATGCGATACTGAAGCATATTACGGAGGCTACGAAGACTGGCCGACATTCCGAGACATGTTTACGGCAGTCAAAAAATCAACCTCAACTAACACCCGCCCAAAAATTATTTCACCTGCGCCACAAGGCGAAAGGTCCAGCAGGCCTCATTGTGAAACAATACCCACTCACAGATGAAAGCTTTCCGCTTGCTTGGGAAGCATTAAAAACTCGTTATGAGAACCCAAGGATTCTGGTAGATAACCCGCTCAAAACCCTCCTTAATCTACCACCCATCTATGCAGAGAACGGGGAGCAGCTGCAAAAACTGCAGACCACAATAAATAACTGCCTCTCCTATCTCTCGTCACAAAAGATTTCGACTAAGGATTGGGTCCCCATCCTCATTTATATATGCTCCTCGAAACACTCGCGTTTTGGGAACAATCACTCAGTTCGAGGAAAGAACTACCATTCTGGTCCGAAATGAACGCATTCCTGCCCAGTAGATACGAGGTAGTAGAACGACTGAGAACATAGCGCCCAGGTAAACCCAAACCCCACATCAATACATTCACACCCAGAGCTGGCAATCAAAGCTCCCCATGTGCGAATAAAAGTCGCATGAAAACCTATCACACAGAGTTCCAAAAACCCGTTTCCTGCAAGTTATGCAACTCTAGTCACGGGATGAAAATGTGCATCCGATTTAGGAACCTTTCCGTCCCAGATCGACAAAAATTCGTTCGAGAAAACAATTACTGCGAAAATTGTCTTTCCTGTTCACACCAGCAAAGTCAATGTCAAAGCAAGTTCACCTGCGTTAACTGCCAAAGGCGTCATCACTCACTACTCCATTATCAAAATACAACCCCATACTCAAAACCCCTCTCATCGACAGCACAGGCAGCGACCGCAGTGGAAATAGCAGACGACAGACCATCAACCTCAACAGGAATCAACCACGCCCCCCAGGCTCAGAAGAAGACAGTCCAGGTAACAACACGCCATGCAAGCAGTAATGAAACCACACTCTTGCCCACGGCTATAGTCTCGATATATCTAGCAGGAGAACACCACAAAATCCGAGCAATGATAGACCAAGGTTCGCAAAAAACCTTTGTCACATCTCGGATTCAAAAAACACTTAATCTACCCACGGAGGAAACCCATTACGAAATCTCAGGAATGGGAGGAACTTTCATCCAGAACTCAACTAAAGTCTGTGAACTAACTCTATGTTCGTCAGACTTATCACACCATGTCAAGGCTAGAGCAATAATATTCCCAAGCTCACACACCTACTACCCACAACCCAGGTGTCAACCATTGACATCAACCAAATAACACACTTAGCGTTAGCCGACCCAAAATGTCTCATCTCGTCTCGAATTGACATGGTAATCAGCAGCGACTTAGCACCCCAAATCCTCAAACAAGGAGTTCAACACCTCCACAATGGAACCCTGTTGGCACAGCAGAAAATATTTGGATGGATAATCAGCGGACCGACAACTCAAAAGGTAGTATCCTTTTCAACACAGGTCCATCCAGCCCAAAATGACCCGATCAGCATCCAACTAAGGAAATTCTGGGAGCAAGAAGAAGTCCCAGCTACTCAAACTCACTCAGAAGCGGACAAATTTTGCGAAATTTCGCAAAACAACAACGCGTCAAAAGAATGGTAAATACACAGTCTAATTACCATTCAAAAAGGAGTTTCCCAGGGACGCAGCCCTAGGCCACTCCAGACTAGCAGCACAGCAACAGTGCATCAGCAACGAGTGGACCCTAGAACGAAAACTAGTGCTGCAGCAAAAATATCAGGAGGTCTTAGAAGAATACTTGACCTTGGACCACATGGAACCCACTTCACCTCTCGAAGTAATCCACTAGGGGAAGTACTTCTCCTTTTATCTACCCCATCACGCTGTCATAAAACCCGACAGTAAATCCACAAAGGTCCGAGTGGTATTCAACGCGTCCAGATTATCACAATCAGGGAACTTGTTAAACGACGTCCTACACACAGACCCAACACTAAAAATCGATTTAATGCTGATAATCATCAATTGGCGACTGTATAAGTACGTATTTAACGGCGACATTGAGAAAACGTACCGGCAAATAATCGTTAACCAGGAAGATCAAGACTTCCAGCGAATACACTTTCGTAGAACCCCCGACTCTCCAATAGAAGATTTCAAGCTAAAGACAGTTACGTTTGGCGTTAACTGTGCCCCATATTTAGCTATTCGAACCCTACATCAATTGGCCGAAGATTGCAAAAGCGAATACCCTCTCGTAAACAATATCCTACTCAATGAAATTTATGTAGATGACATTCTTTCAGGCAGTAATGAAATACAGTCCACTATCAACTCTCTCACCCAAGTTATCGAAGCGTTAAATTCCGCAGGATTCCCTCTTAAGAAAATTACGGCAAACCACCCGAAAATACTCGAAAAAATCCCAGAGTCTCATTTGTTGGATGCCGACTTTCTTAAATTCAGCGACACAAGCTTGACAAAAACTCTAGGAATACGCTGGAACGCGCTTACGGACACCTTCTCATACTCATAGGACCCTCAACCCGCAGCAAAGTGTAGTACTAAACGCCAGATTTTATCGGCTGTGGCGAATTTATTCGACCCGGCAGGATGGTTATCACCAATTATGATAGTAGCCAAGGTACTACTCCAAACACTTTGGCTAGAAGGAACGGATTGGGACGAAAACGTAAAATCCGGCTCCCTACATAAATGGAACTCGTTTCATAAGAATCTCCCGGCAATCAAAGACATCCAAATACTCCGATGGGTGCAGTACTCCCCCGACAAACCGATTCATCCCCATGGATTCTCAGATGCCTCAGGGAAGGCATTCTGCGCTTGTGTACATGAGGGTACAACACGGCGAAAACTCATTCACCTTACATTTACTGGCTGGCTGGCTGCTCCTCTCCAAACGATAAGTCTCCCCCGTATAGAGCTCTGTGGAGCAGTTTTACTGGCAAGGTTGGTAAAACAAATACAAACAGAATTAAGTTTACCGCCTCACGAACTTTTTCTGTGGACAGACTCGACCATCGTCTTAGCATGGCTAGAGAAACCACCACACTCTTGGAAAACATATGTAGCAAACAGGATATCCCAGATCCTGCAACTGATAAGTAATGCTACGTGGCGGCACGTATGCAGCAGTGACAAACCAGCTGACCTAGGCACCCGTGCATGTCGACCTCAGGATTTCGTTGAAGACACCATCTGGTGGAAAGGTCCTGAATGGCTCGCCAAACCCGCTAATGAATGGCCTAGCTCTCGCCCCAACACCCATCGCCTCCGGAGCAAAGGTACATCGCCGCACTCCATACCTCGTTTTATTCACAGGTCCCGAAAATTGCCATCTCGGATGAGCATGACTCTAAGCCACGAAGAGATGAATGAAGTAAAAACGCGACTCATAACCCTAACTCAACGAAGGCATTTTGGTGAAACCAATGCGCAACTCGAAGCCTCAAAACCAATCGGCAAGAAGGACACGTTGCTGACAGTAAATCCTATACTCGTTAGAAAAGGCGTACTGCGCGTAAACGGACAACTTAAATACGCAGCCCTTAGTTATAACGAGCGTCATCCCATAATCATCCCAGGAAACTCAATATTCTGCACTCTGCTGTTAAAATTTCTACACACCACCATGCTGCATGCTGGAAACCAGTTAATGATGCGAATGGTACAACAAGAGTACTACATTCCCCGACTCAAACTCAAAATAAAAAAGTGCATCTTTCACTGCAAAACATGCACCATCCACAAGCAACAGATGAGATCGCAGATTATGGCAGCACTACCCTCCGAACGAACCACATATACCCTACCGTTTCACACGACTGGGGTGGATTTCGCCGGCCCGTTCCTAGTAAAGGTATCTACCCATCGGCGAGCTTCATATTCAAAGGCATACTTTTGCGTGTTTGTATGCTTCTCCACGAAAGCACTCCACCTCGAAGTCTGCTCTGACTTGACTATGGAAGCTTTCCGAGCAGCCTTTGCTAGATTTGTTGGACGTCGCGGTCTCCCCTATAAGATAATGTCCGACAATGGAAAAACCTTTGTCGGAGCTCAACGCACCTTCCACCGCGAGCTCGGCGTGGTCGTGAAGGAAGTAGCAGCTGACGTTTCCGCTAAATACGCCCCACTCGGCTTCTATTGGGAGTTTATTCCACCGTATGCCCCTCATATGCGTGGACTATGGGAAGCAGCAGTGAAGAGTTTTAAGCTGCACTTCACTAAAGTCGCCGGACATCATAAATTTAGCTTCGAGGAACTCACCACCCTGATGGTAAGACTAGATGCGGTTCTCAATTCCCGACCACTCTCAGCCATGTCACAAGACCCGCAAGACCTACTGGCACTCACCCCAGGACATTTCCTACGCGGTGCTCCATTGTTATCGATACCCGAACCCAATGCCGAAGACCTCCCTCTGGTTCCCAAATGGCAGAAACTCAAGGTGCTTCATCATGAATTTAGTACCAGATGGAAGAACGAGTATCTCAGAGAATTACACAAGAGGTACAAATGGAAAAGGGCGGAAAGCCCCGTAAAGGAAGGAGATCTCGTCGTCGTCAAGGATGACCTCCTCCCCCCGAATGAATGGCGCCTAGGACGTATAACCAAAGTGTATCAACGGGCAAACGAAAAGATCCGTGTGGTCGACATAATCCCGCAGAATGGAAAAATAACCCGAAATATAGCCAAAATGTGTGTGCTGCCCGCTGTAGGAACCTCGAACCCTATGACTTAGATCCCAACATTTTACATTAACGTATACCAACCTACAACTCATATAAAAGCATCTCATGAAATCTCTTCATATACCCTTTTTTCAACCATATACTAAAGTCGTATATTTTCACTCTTCTCCCCTAGGTACCGACGAGAAGCGACATCGGGGAAGTGCCGTTTATGCGGCCGGTTGCATTCGCTGCGCCATTTCCCTGCTTTCCTCGCCATGGCACCGGAGGACAGGTATGAGTGCGCAAGGGTGCACCGGTACTGCATCAACTGCCTGGCAACCTCCCATACGACCGGCGAATGCGACTCAAGGTCTAGTTGCCATCGGTGCACTCACGGGCATCATACTTTGCTCCACCGGGCGAGGTTAAGGAGGGTAAGCGGTAGAGCGAATGCAGCCAATTCCAGGCCAGCTTTATCCAGCCGGTCTGCCCAGCAGCGGAAGAAGTTGCAACAATTGGTGAAGGACGTCCGGAGTCTGATTGGCAAGCTGGAGAAGGAGATACATGCACCAACGCCGGTGGGGCGCCATGTTGAGGACATGGACCTCCTTATGTTTTCGGAGTGATCCCCCTCAGGTGGCAACGCTGCGATGTGGTGCCCAATGTTGCCAACGGCCGCACCAGCAACACCGTTTTTGAAGTAACCAATCGGCCAAAAAATAGCCAATAGCAACAGACAGTAATCAATCGCTTTTCAACCTCCAACGAATCGACATCACCACACGGACCGCTCTTCCTAATTTAAATTCATAATATACATTATATTATATTATTTTCATTGTAATTTCAAAAAACTTATACAACGAATTATAACTCAAAATTATTATTATTTTTTTTTTCCAATAATCTATCTTATACCATACGTAATTTAAAAAACCTGAATTGCTATCGGTTAAACCCCAAAAAGACTAAGACTTCCTCATTTCATTGGAAACGGCCCATATTTTATCCCCACTCAACAATATACAATAATCACAAAAATTGAAACAAGCACATCAGCGATGTCACATTTGCACTACGCAGCGTAGTGCATATCGGCATTAATAGATCCCCAACCAAGCCCTCTTAGGTATGCCGATCATACAGCATGTTACATCTTAAGAGCTATACTGAAGAATGGACACCGTAGGAGGAGTAGACTTCGAGATCGAAACACAAGCACATACGATGCGATTAATTAGGAAGAAGATCATGTACGAACTGAAATTGGCATGAGAGAAGTCTAACGTCGAAATTTTAAGTAAAGTTCCCAAATTGACAGCTAAAACGCTAAACTTGCCCCAAACAAGTCAAGTATGTTGTCTTAAAATCAGTGGTAAAGTCAGTGTATGAGTTAAGTAATGGTACTATTATGAACAAGATCGGGATTTACCATGATAAAGATATTTCTGTTGCATAGTTCTCGCATAACCTGTGTCAAATGTTGCTAGTGCGGATGTGAATGTATATCTACTTGTACTCTGTATCGTGTATCGTTGATTTATCCGTAAATTTATGAATCTATTAGTTATTTGTTTAAATTTTGTTTATTTTTTCTACTTGAATGTATATATATTTATTATTTAATTATTTATTTATTTGAAGTATTTTTAGAACTCCCACAAATAGGCTGCGTTGTTAATCTTATTTAAGAGAACTATTCGAGAAAGTTTGGGTATTCTGTAAAGTGGACAAAATAAGTGTAAATTTTTGAAAATTTCAAGCGTGGTTTAGTAACTTCTCTAGTTATTTGAAGTTCATGCAGTTCTTGGTAGCACTATATAACGGGCTGACTGCATGATTTTATGTGTTCATCCTATTGAATGCGAGAGTTCGTACGAGTGACAACCGAAGTATAATCAAATTAAGTTCTTCATCACTTTAAAATCTGACGAGAACTTTTAGATTTTGTTGATAGAACACTATTTAAATAAATTTTAAATGGTAAATTTGCTCCTTAATTGCATTTAGGTTCATCGAGAACTATTCGTGTTTTGCTTTAGTAGTTATTCTACAAAAATTTTTTTCCTAAAAATTTACAGCTAGAATCTACATTATAATGTCTTCAAACCAAAATAAAGAAAATAAATCACTTTGAAATTCTAGATCGTTGCCGGAAATTGATGGACTGAGTAAGGAGACAGTTCTTACATCGTGGATGGCCAAATTTGATATAATACTTAAAGGTACAGGAGAAGAAGACTCAAAGAGACCATCAAGAATGCAACAGTCTCTCAACAGTGAATTGATTCTATCTAAAGAACAGTTATATGATATGTTCCAACAGATATTGAGCGTGAAGAAATTTGAACATCAAATTCTATTTAACGCTTTAATGGTGAGTGCCTCGTTAGGCTCGTGTTTTTTTTATCAATGACTAAAAGCGAGACGGTGGAAAGAATTTATGTGAAAAAAACGAGCAAATCTGAAATATTTTGTAAATCGAGCCTAAAACGGTAACATTATTTTAACATGGTTTCATTTTTGTTATTATAGGCTTAAATTTTTAGTTAACCCAAAATATATTTATAAAAAAACATAACACTGTTTGCAGGTAAACCTTACTTAAATGGATAGTTAGTTAGGTTAGGTTGAACTGTTTGACTTTAGCTAGTCTCTCTCTCTCGCTGTCGTTACACGAAATATGACCAAAGCCGTACTACTACACTCTTACCTGTGTCAAACGTAAATTGAAGACGTGCGACGCTAACACGCAAAGTCTCAATAATAGTCCTACTAGCAGATTTGAGTCTGGCCTCCTTTACGCCAGTTCAACAGCTATCTCAACATCATTGGCATCCAGTTTCAGGTAGTTGCTGATCGTTTCTTGGCTTAAGTCCTTACATCTCTCAAGAGTATTTTTTTTATTGTAAGTTTGATTTGTGTTATGACAGATATTTTATAGAATCCATTTTTAAATAAATACAGTATCTTGACATACGCTTCTTAAAACCGAAATTTTCAGTTGGATTCAGCCGACGAGCAGGCAGCAGCGATTCGTCGTGAGCTGGATGGCAGAATGCAACGAGTAAGTGATATGGAAAAGAAACGAAAGCTAATGCCAAAATTTGTACTGAAAGAAATGGAATCACTCTATATAGAAGAGTTAAAATCATCTATAAATCTGCTAATGGCAAATTTGGAATCCTTGCCTGTATCTAAAGGAAATATGGATAGTAAATATGGATTACAGAAACTAAAACGTTATAATCATAGGTATATATTTCTGTAAGTATATGCGATAAGTGAAAATTATTAAATGCATACCTTGTTTTTATGCAGCACTCCATCGTTTCTGTAAGTATACTTGAATCAATTCATATTTGTATTTATAAAGCTTATACTATAGTATATGCTGAAAATATACTTCATATATATTTCATATTATAGATAAAAAACCTTTGACTTCATAATACCAATTTTTAATAAATTGAACTATATATACAATTTTTTCTAACAGCTTGGCTCCGGGCCCTTCTGCCCGAAGAAAAAATAGTGCTCATGTAAATCTATGCAAAATCTATTGCCAAATTTCACGTAAAAATACTTCTCGAAGTTGGGTCCAAATCACTGGCGAGTATTAAATGTAATCTAAATCGGGTCCATAGTTTCAGTGCTGTGCAAAATAATTAACACTCAAAACAGAATGGGTTCCGGCAAGTCGTGATATATATATAGTGCTGTCTCATAATTAGCTGGAATGTTGAGGCATTCCAATAAAGGCAAAATTACTGAAAAATTTGAAACGGAAATTTGTTGGCCCTCTTGTTACATATATATATAAATCCTTGGTCAAAAGTATTAGAAACCCATTAAAATACAAGTAAATGTGTTATATGGGTGTTTAACTGTTGATTAAACGAATAAATAATAAAAAATAAATAAATAATATTAATATTAATATATAATATTAAAATTCATAGCACTCTGGGTAAGCTAAACATAAAAATTGTCATTTCTAAGAAATTCATAAAATATTTTCGCATTTAAAATTTTAAAGTGTAAACTAAATTTAGTGAAAATTTACCAATCTTATAAAAACAGTTCTTATTTACCGAAATGCCTAAAAAAAGTGAAATTAGTTACGACGATAGAATTAGAAATCAAGTTCTAAGTGAAGAAGATAAGTCTCATGTTGAGATTGCCAATATGGTGGGATGTTCGCGGTCCAATGTGCTATCAGGCGATTTGTGGAGACGAAATCCCACAATAATAAATCAAAAAGTAGAAGAAAGCGTCTAACCCGTAAAAGAGAAGACCGAATACTTATACGCGAGTCTCTCAAGGATCGCAAAAAATCTTCTTCTGCCCTTGCAGCTGCCCTTTCGGATGAATTTAGTAGTTTAGCAGTTAGTGCTCGAACAGCTAGAAGAAGACTTCTGGAAGCAGGTTTAAAAGGATTTAAAGCCCGAAAGAAGCCGTGGCTTTCAGAAAAGAATAGGAAAAATCGTTGGGAATGGGCTCGCCGATACCAACATTTCACGGAAGAAAATTTGTCGAATGTTCTATTATTTTTTCTTTTCTACAGATATTTGGAACACCTGGTGTGACGTTCGTGAGGCGACGGATTTGCGTGGTACCCACTGATAAGCATGGAGGAGGCAGTATTATGATCTGGGGCTGCATGGCTGCTGATGGTGTCGGCGAAATGTTCGATCAAGTACATAATGTATTAGAACCTGTTCTTCTGCCTTCATTAACGCGCATTTTCGGCGATACTAATTTAGACGGGGTTCAATTTCGGCAAGACAATGCTCCTTGTAACAAATCAGCGACTACGATGCGTTGGTTTAGAGATAACAACATTGTTTTGTTAGATTGGCCTGCACAGTCTCCAGATCTTAATCCCATTGAGCACATGTGGGCTATTTTAAAACGCAAGATTAAGGAACACAGTATAACATCAAAAACTGTCTTAAAGAATGCCTTAATTAACGAGTGGTTCGCTATAAGTGCGGACAAATGTGCAAAGCTTGTACGCAACATGCCTAAGAGGATTGCTGCCGTTATTAAATCGAAGGGCCTAATACGTTTGCCCAAGGCTGTATAATCGCAACCGAACCCAGTTTATTATAAGATGCTCCCGAATGGCTGATGGATTTCTGTAATCAGTTTTAATTTGTGTTGTTTTGTTTTTTTTTTTTTTGTTAACACAGCTCTGAAGAGAATACACATAATACAACGCTGTGATTCTAAGGAAATTAAGCAGCCCATCTGCAGACGAATTTGTTCGACGTACATACGTGTTCATTTTGAAGACATTTTTTGTCCTTGGTGGTAATGTTCGTGTACACATTTTGTGTTCGATGTTTTGTTCGAGACAGATACGAACGTTTCTATTTTGGCTGTGTTTGAGCGAACACTTTGCAAAAATTTGTAGAACACATGGTCCCTTGGGTTAATCCAACTATTGGATCAACTTACGTCTTGTTACCATGCTGTTGTTAACCGATGATTGCACGTGTTTTTGTAAAGATCGAAATTACTAGCCGAAGATGCATGTGCGTAATAAGATTTTTACTCGTATAGTCTGAGTTTACATGGGGATACCTTTTGTCAACGAAACACTCATTTGTAGGGGAGGGGGTGACGACGAAGGCTACAGCGGACCGTGCCGCTGTGCTCGTTCGACACGTTTTGTGTTTCTATTCGTCTCTGTAGATTTTGACATTCCCTATTATTTTGTTTCTCACTTTGAACTGATTGTAACTGTCTTAAATTTCAAACGAATAAATGCCGTAAGTTTGGAAATTGAAATTCGGGTTTTTACTGCAATATTTATATGTGCATGCAAACATACATACATACATATATGGCCATGCAAATAAATATATATAATATCTATCTATCTTAATATTTCAGATAATAGGATTTGCAGATAAAGTTGAATTAGTTCAAGAAATATTAGAATGTATTGAAAAGCCGTTGAAATTGTCTCTGATGATTGTGAAAAGGATGAGAAATGTTTGTGAATAGATTGCACTTTCGAAAGGATAGAGATAATGTTTAATCGAATGTAAAAATATACATACATAAATATATATGAAATAGATAAAGAAAAGCTGTGCCTTCCTCTAAAAGAACATAGTGTTTTTATTTTAGAAATATTAAAAAGGGCGGAACGAACGAAAAATTACAAGTGTAAAATAAAGCGGAATAGAGAAAAAAATGATGAAGAAACAAATGTCAAAAAAATTGCTTGAAGAAAGGATCTCTGTGTGGACGTGAAGGGCGACACAAAAAAGAAAATTACGATAATAAGCGACAAAAGTATCCTCATGTAAACTGAGACATACAAAAAATATGTGAAACAGAAATTGAGTCAGTTTCGTTTGGTTGATGAGCGCTGCTGGTTCATAGAGGACGCGCATATGTATGCTTGAGAATATAAGAACAAACATATATTCCAATGTAAATAGCACAAATACGCAATTATAAATATGTTATAGGTACACTTGTCTATTGGCAATTTAATATTCATTTAAGTTTATGTGATAAATATTATGTTAGAATGTAAGTGTGTAGGTATGTTTTAACCAAAGCGAATTATATTCGAAACTAAAAAGGGAAAAATCTGGTGCTGGAGCGGATGTTGTTTATAAGCCAAACATCTGGTATTTCGAGGAACTTGTTGTCTTTATCCGCCGACAAGTTTCCTTTCTGAAAATTTTCTACAAATGATGTTCGCAAGCATGAGTGTAAAGGGGTTTAGTCAAGTTTCTGGGTAAGCAGTTTCAGTCGAGAAGCTATACTCAAGTCATGGGTTTTGGACCCGCTATGTAGAAACCAGCTCCAATGAAAAGCAACACAACGCCCTTTTATCACGACCACTGCAAACGAATAAAGAATCACGATTTGAGGACATGCACCTGAAATAGCCCGTCCATTAATTGGGAAGGTGCCGCTGCCTAGCTGGTTGATGTCCTCGTAGGAATAAAGGCTGACATCGGAAATAAGTAGGAACTTGTAATATTTACTACAGCGGCCATATAAAGGAGTGAAAATTTAGTTTCGTATTCGTGGTGGGAGAGATACTCCGCCGTCGAGTGCTAGCATCGCATTTTGGACTGGACTAACACGTCACTATCGACAATCATAACTTTGAAGTCGTAGATAATTTCGTCTTTCTTCACGGCAGCCGCGGTAGACGAGTGGTTAGCACTGCGTACTGCCATACCGAAAGCCTGGGCTCAAATCGTGTCTCCTCATAAGAAACCATCAGCCGTTCGGAGGCGGCTTAGTATAAAATATAGGTCCCTCCATATGTTGGAAAAACATCAAGACTTGCGACACATTAGAGGAGGGGCTCGGCCGAAAGTCCCTCCATCGGTTACAAAGCACCAATTATATATACATACGTGTATGTATCAGTATTAACATCAACAACAATGTCAGTCTAAAAATCTAGCGCAGAATGACTCTTGCCAACAGGACCTACTTTGGACTGAGTAGGCAGTTGAAAAGTAAAGTCCTCTCTCGTCGAGCGAAAACCAAACTCTACAAGTCGTTCATCCTTCCCGTTCTACTGTATGGTGCGGAGGCATGGACTATGACAATATCTGAGGAGTAGGCGTTACGAGTTTTCGAGTGAAAGGTTTTGCGTAAGATTTGTGGTTCTTTGCGTTAGGAACGGCGAATACCACAGCCGAATCAAAACACAGCGGCTGCGCTAGCTAGGTCATGTGGATCAGGTAGAGAAGGATCTGGCTATTGGTGCTAAGCTGCGAAAAAAAAATTGAATGGTGCAATGTTTTTAACTTGCCTATAATCGCGTAATGGTTAAATATAGTTTTTGTTTGGCGAAAACTTTCGCTTACAAAATATGAAGTAGAACACTCAAAACAATAATTTTAATAGAAATAAACAATTGTAATAGAAATAAAGTAATAGTGCAAACAAAATTGTGTGAAGCTATTTGTAGAGGTCCACAACAAAATACTTGCTAGAGGCCCAACAAAACTAAGGCTCTCAAATGTATACTTTAGTTTTACAGCGCCAACAATGCCTACATAGACAACAGCAAAAAAAAAGTCGAAAGTGAAGACTCCCAGAGCAGAGTAGACTCGGCAGAGCAACAACCAAACAGCTCAACCAATAGTTCGAAAGAAATCATTAAATAACCACACTGCAGCCAAGCGCCCATTTATATAAATGCAGAAGCACAGAGAGAAAAAAATTCAACGGAAATCTAGTGTAATAAAAATTTATATCCCCTAAAAGTTGTAGCTAAATGCATGATGTGCAAGTGTAAGTAACAACAGATTTACATCATTAGATGTAATCAACATGGCAGAGTTAGAGGCTACTTTCACGGTTGATAATGCCAAACCTCCACAAACGTAGTTCGAAATAAAAGATGCTCTTGAAGAGGACGGTTCTAATATTAAATCTGCTAAAAATATACATACTTAATAGAAACAAAGTGCTCCAGCCAATGTACCAATGCAGCTCAATTAAAGATAAATGAAAGACATCTAAAATATTTATTACGTCCCCGGCTAACTGTAGAAGAGCCACATGAGGGAAATGGTTCAGTTCAATGTACCAACTGCTAAGAAATCGGTCATAATTAATCTTATTACACACTGCGTAGTGTTTGTGTAGGATGTGGAGATCTATATGATAAACAAACTTCAAATCTAACTGTGGTGAAAGCCGTCCAAAATTTGCAACATAAATTAAAAACAACTGTCATATGCGAACGTTTTAAAGAACAAATAAAGAAGAAGAAGATAAATTCTTCTTCAGGGACATCGTTGAGATATGGTGCAAATATTATACCTTTTAAAAAGTTCATTATATCTTGAAAACTTACTTTTATTTCGAATATTCCATTCAATCGGAAATGGAATTTATTTCTTTGCTTACCGCTTCCAATGCTTTTTATTTTGGCAGTGGTTCAGTTGAATAAACTGTTGATATGGTAATGAATTTTGAATTATCCTGTGTGGGTTTTGGTAATTCAGGAAATATTAGAGATTTACATATTGTCTTTTTGCCTTAGGCTTGGGGATTCTCAGCTAGCATAGCGAACATATTGTTATCCAAAATTTGGATGCCCAGAATTTACACGTGTATCGTTTGAAGATTGAAGTGACGTACTTAAGAATAGTGCTAAACAAAAAGCACAGGGGTGAGCAACCACAGAAAAAACACCATCTGAAAATATAATACATCTTCTTCAGAAATAATTAGTGAATTAATTACCGTGGTAAATTAAAGTTGGCAGACGGATAAGCCACTTCGAGAGTTAGTTGAATAATTTGATTAATAAAACTGCTCGAACTAATTAGACAACCTACCTTTGGAGTTAAAAAAACCATAGAACAACTTAGGATAATATGAAATATTATTCTTAACCAATGTTATGTAATCATTATAACATTTTTTGGTTAAGTTCAAGAAATTTTCGACGAATGAAAAAGTATTTTAAATAGTCCAAGAGTAAGCCACTTTTTCTGTAAGCTTTAACTCCTTTGTATACCATAAATTCTTGTGCTCTATTTTAATGCGAGTGTGGTCTATTACAAATTTGCAAAACTTAAATTTCTTGAAATTAGCCTTCACAGCTTAGCAAATAATCAGAACGAAGTTTGCTTCCGAGTTCAAAGTAAAACAGGGTGATACAAATCCACTGACAGAAGAGAATTATCGGTTCTTAAATTTAAAAGCATTATAATAATAAACTAAATCTTAAGCCAATAAAGTGGTTCAGAACTAAATTAAAGCTAAATTGATTAACTTTCAAGAGCTTGTTTACACATTATCGATAACTGGTTTCCATGGGACACATGGTAAATTAAAGTCAACCAAAACAATAAAGGAATTGGCTTTTTTACCAATGAGATTTTTAAATATCCAAGCATTTCGCATATATACAGGTATTCCGATATATCCCACCGGGTACGTAGGTATATGAGATAGCGCTACAGAAATACCTATATAAAGCTACTAGCGGAAAGCACTCGTATGTATTTAAATTCCACGGAGCGTACGATAGGAACAAGAACTTCTACAGAAGGAATTGAAGAATGAGCGGCAAGTAGGGCCCACCTCTGATTAATCGATCAGTTTTATAAATTTGATACTCACTCTTTAAAAGTTCATTGCCAAATTGTGAGATTGAAGCCATTTTTTGGTAAATGATGTGATTACATCCAGACTATTTAGATACCAGTCACTTAGCTTGCTGTTAATGTCTCGAGTATTTTGATAATATGAACTTATAGAAAGATCTTTGTATTCCTTTTTTGGCTGCGCGGTTTTGTGGGGAAAATCATAACTATTTTCTTCATTAAGCTTATTACCTCTATGCACAAATTCGCTCCCAAAAGCCTTGGGTGAGCAGAAAGTTCTTTCAAGAAGTTGAATAATGAATTCAAATGAAATATCATTTATTAACGAAAAAGTATTTCTTTCCTCTTTGAAATTGATTTTTCTCACTATTATGTCATCAGTTCTATTTGTTGATGTGATGTAAGACTTTACCTTGCCAACGGTGGTATCCTTTGGAGATCCGGAAATAAAAACATAGTTTTTTAGAAGAACAATAAATAGTTTTTGTAAAGTAGCTGCTGGTAATGCAGCACCCAAATCAGTTCCACATTGAATAATGTTTTGAATTAGCATAAGATACAATCTGCCTTTTACAGGTTGAAGACTTCTCTATAATAAGAGAAGTTGATTGAGTCAATATTGAGAATATCGTCGGACGGATACATAACTGTTTTACTTTTAGAAGAAAGCTTAGCACCTAATTAAGACTCGTTAAAATAATTAAAAGACCGCGTCATACTCAAGAAAAAAAACAGATAGTTTTAAAACTCTAAAAAATTGTAAAAGAAAAGTGTAATTCTGTGCAATATTTTAAAACGTAGACAAGGTATATTACACAAAATTAATTGGATAAAGTATCTCAAGGTAGTGAACCGTAGTGACCGTAATAAATGGCCATCGTTACGTTTACATTACGGCCACAAGCAAGTCCTGCAATTAGATTAAATGGCATAAATATTCCTCAAGTAAACAATGCAACATACTCGTAGGTATACTTAGGTAGAAGATCCACCTGGGAAAGACAGAAAATACAGAGGTTCCAGTGCAAAATTCTACAGGTAATAACGGGCGCACCGTGATACGTTCATAGGGTACTTTGGTTTAGCCTGAAGTTGAAAGGAAAAAATCATTTAATATTTTGTACAAGTCATCCAGACATTCCCAACCTCAGTGAAAAGTTAATTCGAGCTAACCAGTTTTTAATTAAGTTTTGAAATTGTATACTTACTGTTACGCCGTGTCCAGCGTAGCCACGACAAGTGCGGTGCAGGCGGTGCGCTGCGTTAAATGTGGGTAGATCATAAATTCAAACACATGCTTTCAAATTTATAATGCGTGTATTTTGACGTCCACGCATCGCACGCAATGTTTGAAAATCAAACTTGTTTGATTTTTCCCGCAGAAATCTTCCGAGAAGTACAGTAATGAAAATGGAAGTTATAATTTCTGGTATTCAAAAGGGAAGTGTTTTGTGGAATAAAATTTATTAGTTGTGCTATGGTAATAAATATCATGTATATATCTGCATTCTTGAATACTCCTGAAATTTATTTTCGAATACTTACAATTGCTCTGAAAAATAAATTTAAAAAAATATACTTTTCAAATTGTAACATCGGGAAATATAAAAAAATAGAATTTTTTATTCATTTTTCAGAGCTAATTTGTAATGAAATGAGAAAAATATGAAAACTTGAATTGTAAAAAGTTATATACCATGTTATGAAAACCAAGGCCGGGCACAAAAAAGTTTCAACGGTGTATTCGTTGTCAGCGATCAGCCTTCCTGCAATTTATGAAAACTTTTAAATTTCGCGTGTAGAACATGGTAAACTTTGGATTATTATTTTCAAAATTAAATACATTAGAAATGATAACAAATAGATTAAAGGGGAATATGGTATCATGTAGTGCATTTGTTTAATAATACTCCCTCGAATTTTCAAAATTTTTCCTGGAATATTTTCGAGAGAAAAAAATGGAATAAAACGTTTTTCAATTGAATATTGCAAATAAACCAATTAAATTTTAACAAAAATATTTAGCATGTGACTTTATACGAATACCTAAAATATTTTCCCTTACTTAGTTTTAATTTTCTTTCCAGCAAGAAAATGTATGGTCCCGTTACATAAATTTCTTCTGAAACTGTTTTCTAATAAAAAAAAATTTTACTGGCCGAAAGCGAGGCTATTTTCTACCAAATAATCACTTTATTGTAGCCACCCGCAATAACGCATAGTCGCGTTGTAATTGGATGTTTCTCGTATTCCGCACGATTTTACTGGCAGGTCGTTGCCCACACACACCGCAAATTCGTGAGTTTATTTCTTGCAGTTTTTTTAATTTTTATCCGTCGAATTTTCTACAAATTGAAAATTAGTTTGTTTGTTTATCATTTGACTGTAGCTTGGATACTATTGCACAACCTGCTTTTAATATCTTTGTAATTAGCGCAACCACTATAATTAGCAGTAGGATTTCCGCCTCAATTACTGCATTTTTAATGGTGGCATCATCTTTCTTATAACTTCAGATGTGAGATGTAGATTTCCACATGCTACGGAAACACTGCTCAGTTTGCAATAGGGTTTAGTATGGCCGGATTCATGGCGGCTGGTAATTGTACTGGACCAGTTTCCTGCAATGCAATCTTTAGTTGAGTTGCATTGGGCGACAATTCTACCCTAAACATTAGATGGAACACTTTCTTCGCTGGGCTTTTTAGTTGTTGTTCTGCGGACTTGGCCGCTGGTTTAGCATTATTTGAGTGCTGCTAAAGTTCTTCAGTCTCGCTGTTATGTTTTGTTTTGCTGTTGCCGATGTAGACGTTGTTGGTGCTTTGGAACTAAAGTAGTCATTATAGAACCCTCGCTCCTGCGGGTTTGTTTTTGCAGTCTCTGAATAACTTTATTTATTTTGTTTGCGCTTTCGGTTTATTTCTGTTATATTCGCTTTTTTTTATTTATTGAATTTCAGGGTCTTATTCAATGTTTACCTTTATAGAATTTTACGAAAGTCATAATGGGCATTCGTCCAATTTACTTGACTTTTCACTAACCATTTTAATTTAGTTTTTTTTATAATCACATCGCTGAACTATGGGTATGCTCCCACAAGCTGGAAGGTTGTACAAAAAGTGAAAACCCTTAATAGGATGAAATCAGGGTGAACTCCGGTGCGTAAAGCCGCATGTTACCACACGGACTCAATACAGTAACACCAAATAGAACTGTTGGAAGCAACACGTTGTAGACAATCCCCATTAATAAATTTAACACCTTTCTCAACTCTTTTTCTTTAAGCCCGACCACCAACAATTAAGCTCTGTATATTATAGCAGATTAGCCTACCTTTTATCAAAAGTCAACCGCAATGTACGCAATGTATGCCCTTCATGCAATGTATGCACAATGTGCATACTCATTTAACACAGTCTTTCTTTAGTCCGAACTTAATGAAACACCCCATTTCGTGGACATTATCGAAGTTATATTTAACTGCTACCTGACAAAAAGAATATTTAGATTAAAAGTTTCGATAAAAAAGTAAAGAATCAGCCCACCCATCACAATAATTTTTTTTTACATGTGTATTTAAGTAGGAAGATGATATTGCGATCACATGGCTCTCTTTCAAAATTAGAAGGTGATGCGGATGAAAGTATAACACAGCTTACGAAGTTAGATGTAGTTCTTACATTTCAACTGGAAGTTATCGTAATGGAAGTTAAAGGCCTGAAATCATTGGCTCCCAACCGTATTGTATATTGCACTATGGAAGTGGAGAACGGTGAAAAACTACAAACCGACCAAGCTGAGGCTTCAAAACCTATGCAAGTTCTTATATAATACTAACATTACGGAGTTCGTAAAACTAAAACTGTATCAAAAATAAATTTTTCAGGTGGGACACGCAAGGTGATTTTACAACGACACATCCTTTACCCGTAGTTAAAGTTAAGCTATACACGGAAAATCCTGGAATGTTAGCATTAGAAGATAAGGAATTGGGCAAGGTCACAATAAAGCCGACGCCTCTTTCATCGAAGGTACAATATTGTAATACAAATCATATGTTTGTTTTTTAAACCATAAACTTTCATTTTTACTTCTATATTCATCTACTTTATTTAGTCCCCAGAGTGGCATCGGATGGTAGTGCCTAAAAATCTCCCAGATCAAGATCTACGAATTAAAATCGCTTGCCGGCTAGATAAGCCACTTAATATGAAGCACTGTGGGTATGTACAATGGTTTACATAAAATACTTGGAAGCTTGCTGTAACTCTAGATTTTTAACCTGAATATAAATTCTATCTAAGTACCTTTATTAAAAAGTGCTGTGAAGACCCCAAGTCTAAGGCTTTGAAGCCTTCACAGCAACAACAACAACAGCAAGAGAAGTTACACACACATATATATATATATAATCAATGAACATACATATACCCACATATATTGAAGTACACATACTTATAGATATATATATATTAATACTAGCTGTACCCTGCAACGCTTCTCTGTTGCACATCTGTAAATACATGAACAGCTTTGTCTGAAAACTTAAGTCCCTCACTCCATCTGATTGGCTTTATTGTAGTTGTCAGTAGCTTCCCGAAAGTCAAGCGTAAGACAACATAGCCTATTCTTGTGAGGTGTTAAGCAATGAAGATCCAATGCGAAAAAGTTAGTAAAGGCCCCACCATCTTTCATATGTGTAAAGAGCTGCTGATGTCTTCTTCGCTCTATTCTCCACATCGAGCATCCAAGACCACTTTCAGTCTAATACTATTCCCAAGTGTGACCTTATTTCGAGTAACTTGCAGAACACTGGTATGGAGGGGGACAATCAAGAAAAAGTTCTGCTTAAAGGCGCTTGGAAATTGTATTGGTAATCGCGTCACATTAATATTATTATATATTTTATATTATGGTTAAGAGTTAAAAATTATTATAAAGATAAGGGCTTGCCATTATGTTTTAAAAATGATTTTGGGTAAGTGACCGCTGCAGCTGCCTCGAAAAATCAAGCCGAGAGGCCCAATTTTCGACAGCATTTTGAATAGATCACGCGCCGAATATTCTCTCCCAAGGTATTTGACTTCACATATCTCCACAAAAAATGGTCCAGCGGTGTTAAATCACACAATCTTGGATGCCACGTCACATGCTCAATGCGTTCACCAAAAGGTTTCTTGATTATTTTGTTGGCTGTACGACATGTATTGCCGTCTTGTTGGGACCAAAGGTAGTCCACATCAATATCCTCTACTTCAGACACTCACATTAATCATTGCTACCCATTGACTGCAAAATTATGGCCGGCGTATCCATATTACCCAAAGTTAGCTTAATAACTGAAGAAAATTTTCTTATGAAAACCGAGACCTAATGTACGACGTTCTTAATAGTCATTCGACTCTAATTCTTGCACGAGTTGAATTTCGTATGCCCGCATAGCACAGCACAGCACCAATTGATACGCAAAATGGCGAATGGACTCATTCGGGCCTTCTGCTTCCCTATTCTTCTGCACAGCAGCAACAGCATTTCGGTCCTCGAACATCAGCAAAAGCTGTCAAAAAAATCAACACCGGTATTAAAATATCGCCTTATTAAAAAAACATCATGCTTCGATCAAGGCGAAAAAGCACCCAAAACGGCAGAAAAAATTAATTTAGTTTATGGACCCGACACTGTAAACGAACGTGTAGCACAAAAGTGGTTTTCTAGGTTCCGTTCCGGTAATTTCGATGTCAAAGATGCACCACGCGTCGGGAGGCCTGTCGTCGAAAATTGCGATAAATTTATTTTTTTTTTAATTTGATATGACTTGAAGTCAAATCCTTTTAAGCCGTACTTAAAATTTGGATATTAAAAATAATAAAACACTGTTGGTAACGCGATTTTTGTTTGACTGATGTAATGACGTGGAAACTGATGCATTTTATCTCGCGTGCCGAAACTAATACAAAAGAAACGCGAGTTTCGGAACGCGACATTAAACTCCTCCAACTATGTATTCTGTGCTCCAACGCACACACGCACATTGTTTTGATAGATATGATCTTTGACGTTAGGAACACACCTACATTGCTTAGACAACAGTGAGTGCTTGTAATTTAATATGAACTTTATACCATAGCATAAAGCTCAAATTGACTACGTTTTAGTTACAAATCATTTGTATGGGAAAAAGAAAAGGGTTATTTTTAGGGTTTTTCTAGCAATAATTCTAATTTTTCTCGCCGTAAAAACCATCCTTGAACTTCAACGAACATTTTAAAAAAAGATTTGGCCAAATTGGTCCAGGCGTTGTTGAGTTATGCGCTTACCAACACATTTTGCGATTCATTTTTATATTATAGAAGATAAATATACATATAGATATATACGTATGATGTTAAAATATGAATTTTAAATATTTAACCATTTAAGTTAGGCAAGCACCAAGCACTAGCATAGCAAGCCGTCGCTGTAAAGTGGGGCAAAGGAGAATAGGCGTTATGCTGCAACTACCCATTTTACATTGCTAACGTCCATAACAGCCGACTGGAGAGCGATGTAAATACACGAATTATCGACGCTGCGAACGGCGTAGAAATGTTGCCAGCAGCCAGTGTGTTTGCATACTTTTAAACAAATTTATAATTTTCGTCAACAAATTTCATAATTTATATGTTCGAATATAAACACAAATCAAATATACATGATCTGTATGGTAATAAATAATTAATTACGAATTTAGTTTTCATTTTCTTTGAAAAAACTATGCATTTTCATATTAATAGTTATTAGTTTATTTCATATTAGTTTACAAAGCCTATACTGGCAACCTTGTACAAGAGCGAGAGCTGAGCTGAGCCGGTTTTACGGAAAAAATCCAATCGCCGCTGGTTTTTCTGGGACAACCGTCAGTAGCGGTATGGGCGAGCGGTGACAACTTTTCATTTGCATGGCGCTCTCATAAGATAGGTTGCTATGGACGGAAGGTACGTGAGATGGGTAGTTGCAGCATTAGGCCTACCAACAACGCAACCAGTAACTGTCCACCTGCAGGCAGATTTTAGTATAAAAAGGGCAACATCAGCAGTGATCGGACACTTCTGTTTGTGCTGTCGTAGCTAGTGTATATGGTGTGTCGTGAAAACGCTACCAATAGGAGTAGATAGAAACATATGGTGTGACGTGAAAACGCTGTCAATAGAAGTATACGGTGTGTCGTGAAAACGCTGCCAGTATGATACGACTAAGATATATGGTGTGTCGGGAAAACGCTGCCAGTATGATACGATTAAGATATACGGTGTGTCGTGAAAACGTTACCAGTAGAAAATTTAGAAAATAAAGATAAGTGTGTAACATTTGAGCCACTCGTGTTGTCCTTTGCTTTTCTCTTTTGGAATCAGAATTATAGGAGAGACCCATAATCCGGCTGAGTGATAGTCCAGCTATAGACCGGAGAACCGGGTTCGTTACAGTACATATTAGGAGGTTTGTTGGTTTAGGCAAAGTTTAAAAAGCGGAGGCAGATTACCGGAGTGCAAAGTAATAACTTTACCATTAAGTAGCGAAGAAAAATACACTGCTCCAAAGCAACGTTCAGCGATGTGGAAGAATTTGGAAAGACTGCAATTATTTATATATTTTATTTATTTGTAATACTTCTTCTTTTTCTTTATTGGCGATGGCACCGCTTACGCGATTATAGCCGAATCAATTTTAACACGCCATACACCCTTTCTTTGGCGCATGTTGAAAATACCAAGTGAAACCAGGTCACTTTCCACCTGATCCTACCAACTGTAATGTACAATTGTAAAATAGTTTGTGGCATGCATAAGTAGTGAAACTCTGGTTGTGAAGGAATATAAGAAGAGTCGAGCAGGAGCCTTTGACTTCTTGACTCTTCAACTTCCACTATTTGCACATAAGCGCAAGTGTTGAGCTGTGAAGTTGTTTTACCGATATGCTTTTAAAATTTTATTGAAACTTTCTTTCTTTTTTATACATTTTATTTAAAAATTTGTGCTTAAAGTGATTTATCACTTGGGTCGCACTAAGTGATCGTGAAGTTAAATTTGAGTTTATTAATTAATTATTGCTTTTATTTGTGCATTAAGTTTTAATATTTTGTTTTGACGAGTCATTTCATCTATTATTCTGGTTGTTGTGTATGCACATTTTCATTTGATTTTTATTTTGCTTTTGTTTGCATTATTTGTAAACACAGCTGTTGCGTGTTGTTTTTTAAGTGTTAAAATTAGTGCATTTAAAACTGTACGTTTTTCATTTTGTCTTTTTTTTTGCTTATAATGTTGATTATTTTTTATTTATTTACATAATTATTTTTCACTTTTAGTACTTAACTCTTAAATTAATTATTATTTTTTTCATTTATTCTTTTTATATTATTGTTTTTAACTAAGTCTTGTTTATTCTCTAACTGTGCTATTACCAGGTATGTTAGCTGAAATTTGCCGGTTTTTTCGATAAAGAAAATACTTAATTTTCAGAGGAGTCTCAAAATTTTTTTATTCAAAGTATTGACCATTGGTTTCTACACATTTCGCCCATCTCTCAGGCAAATTATGGATACCATTCCAAAAAATCCTTTTCTCTTTTGAGGCAAACCATTCCACGAGCCATTTGAGTTTATTAATTAATTATTGCTTTTATTTGTGCATTAAGTTTTAATATTTTGTTTTGACGAGTCATTTCATCTATTATTCTGGTTGTTGTGTATGCACATTTTCATTTGATTTTTATTTTGCTTTTGTTTGCATTATTTGTAAACACAGCTGTTGCGTGTTGTTTTTTAAGTGTTAAAATTAGTGCATTTAAAACTGTACGTTTTTCATTTTGTCTTTTTTTTTTGCTTATAATGTTGATTATTTTTTATTTATTTACATAATTATTTTTCACTTTTAGTACTTAACTCTTAAATTAATTATTATTTTTTTCATTTATTCTTTTTATATTATTGTTTTTAACTAAGTCTTGTTTATTCTCTAACTGTGCTATTACCAGGTATGTTAGCTGAAATTTGCCGGTTTGTTCGATAAAGAAAATACTTAATTTTCAGAGGAGTCTCAAAATTTTTTTATTCAAAGTATTGACCATTGGTTTTTCACATTTCGTCCATCTCTCAGGCAAATTATGGATACCATTCCAAAAAATCTTTTTCTCTTTCGAGGCAAACCATTCCACGAGCCATTTTTCGACTTCTTTAAAATTAGCGAAGCACTGCTCTGCAAGGGAGTGTCCCATCGATGCGAAAAGGTGTAGTCGGACGGGGCGATGTCTGGAGAGTACGGCGGGTGCGATAATATTTCCCAATTAAGTGTTTTTAATGTGTATTTCATCAGTTTAGTGGTATGAGACGGCGCGTTGTCATGTTGCAAGATAACTTTGCCATGTCTTCGGGCCCATTCCGACCGTTTTTCGATCAAAGCATGATTCAAATTAATCATTTGTTATCGGTAGCGGTCCGTGTTCACCGTTTCACCAGATTTTAACAACTCGTAGTACTCCACACAACACTGGTCCGACCAAATACAGAGCATTGTCTTACGGCCAAAGTGATTTGGCCTTGCAGTCGATGGGGCAGCTTCACCAGGAGAAAACCATGTTTTTTTCGCTTCAGGTTCTCAAAATTATCCATTTTTCGTCCCCAGTGACAACTTGATGCAGAAAAGATTTCCTTCCGAATCGTTGAAGCAGCATTTCACAAACGGTTTTTCGATTTTCCATTTGTCTATCGTTCAGCTGGTGTGTCACCCATTCTTCATACTTCTGGATCTGGCTTTTAAACGTTGGCAAATTGCTCCTCGAGTCACATGTAGTGTTTCAGCCAGTTTTTGTTGCGACTGGGTTGGATCAACATGCAATTCCTCGTCTTCGAACTTTTTCGCTGAACCAGGATGTTCATTGTCTGCCAAATCGAAATCTCCACTTTTAAATTGACGAAACCATGTCTCACATGTTCTAATCACTGGAGCATGTTCACCATAAGTTTCTACCAGCTTCAGCTGCTTTTTTCTTTTGATGAAATAAGGAGACCAACAAATGCGAGTTACTTGGAACGAACCTCGACATAGTCATTGAGGTAAACAAATATGACGCTATTATTTTGGCGGAATTTGACTTGCGTATTTTTGTAGGTTAATGTCAATAGAAAAAAATTACATACATGCCAAATCATAGAAATTTATACATATTGCTAGCGACATCTACTAGTAAAACCGGCACAATTCAACAAACACACCTGGTAAAGCTGAGTCTGAGCGCTTTGTCGCTTGTTGGCTTTGTGATGGGCTGACTCATCAAAAATGTGCTGGATTGACTTTGAGAATTGTTGACGCTATTAGCGATGGTAAAGGTCTATGTGGTCGTGTATATCATGTAGATCGACTGAAGTAGATTTATTTAAACTGTTTCGCCAAACACGTAATGGGTTTAGTGAAATAGATCGTGAACTAGCCACCTCAACAGAAAAGTTGAAACATTATGAGGATGTGTTCCAGTCAAAGTCGGAGGTGGGGTACTAATCGCCGCTCATTCTTCAATTCCTTCTGAAGAAGTTATTGTTCTTGGTTTAGATTTCATGAAATTTTAATACGTACGAGGGCTTTCCGCCAGTTGCTATACATATGTACGTGTATATAGCGATATCTTATATACCTCCCCTGTCGGACATATCTGTATATATGCAGCATGCTTGTTTATTTAAAAATGTAATCTCGTTGGTAAAACAATCCGATTCCTTGATTGTTTTGGGGGACTTGCATCTGCCATGTGTTTCATGGAAACCCGTTAACGATAATGTTACTCCAATTTGTAATCGATCCTGTGTAAAAGAATTTTTGAAGAACTGTCTGATTTTTCCCTCAATCATATTAATTTAGTTCCTAGCCACTTTGGTAAAATTTTAGATTTGGTGTTTGCGTTATTAGAAGCGGTTCTGTTGTTCTGCCAGAGGATATGTATCACCCTGCTTTGGAGATAACATTTGAAATCGGAAGTAAACTTGTGGCTGATACCTCTGCGCTTAGCTGTAGTTTTCGATTAAACTTTGCGAAAGCTAATTTTAAAAAATTGAATCAGGAGCTCTAAATTTACTTGGCCAAGTTATACTGATAATATTGAAGCAAGTGCCTTAAGAGTACCATTATTATTCTTTTTGAAAAATGTGTACCTCAAAAGCCTCAACTTAAAATAAAACACATGAATTCGTGGTTTACAAAAGAATTATGTTGCATAAAGAATAGATGTCCAAAAGCTTATAAGACTTTCAAGAAAAGTGGCGCAAGCGTAAGACTCGTCCCTTCGTCGTTAAGAAAAATATTTTACGCAATCCAAAGCTGTTCTACGATTTTGTTAACTCCAAACGTTAGCTTTCTACCTTTCCGCCCGCCAGCCATTACAAACCTACAATGTCAAGTGACAGTCTAAGTATTTCCAATATGTTTGTGCAATTTTTTAAATCAAATTATTCAAATTTGGCCATCTGTCAGTATTACTTACGTTCAAAAACAATAATTAACTCACCAACTGAACTTTTTAATTCCTCTCTCAAACAATGTGTGTTCCCTACAATATGCAAGCAGTATTTTATAGTACTCGCCGTAGTAGCCGAGTGGTTAGCATTGCGTACTGCCATTCAGAAGGCAGTCCTGGTGTCGTACTAATATCCAAAAAGTTATAGACAACTAATTTAAATAAAAAATTAAGCTAAATGAATGTCAACCCCTCCGAGTGTATTTCTGACACGAAATAAAGCTCCTCATAAAAAAACCATCAGCCTTTCGGAGGCGGCTTAGTATGAACTGTAGGTCCCTCCATTTGTTGGTAAAACATCAAGACGCAAAACCACAAATTGTAGGAGGAGCTCGGAAGAAAATCGCTTCACCGGTTACAAAGTGCCAAATATATATATAGGTATATATAGATATTGCAAAAATATCCGCTATACCAAACCTTTTTCCGGCAATTATAACTAGTTAGATAGCGTTCTCGATCTCCTCACTACTATCCAATTCCCAACACGGGTTTTGTAAAAGAAAATCAAAGCTTACAAATTTGTTTGAGTTTATGTCACAAAAAAAGGAGATATCTACAGTAATATGTCTTCTTTCAGGGCATATTTTATTAGGCAGGCACGCAGAGAGACTTGGCGTACCATCCAATGATTTCTGCAGAAGTCGCAGAAAAGAATAAGAACCTGAAACCTTAAGGTTTCTATGCGAATGCCCCACACTATGGAGGAGAAGTTTGAAGTATCTGGGGGCGGCAACCTTTAGAGACCTGAGCGAGATAGCGGGGACTGCTCAGCTATGCGAACTCCACTCAGTGGTTTGATTAGCGGGTAGTGGTCATCAGGATCCTGAGTGGTATTACAATGGGCCCGCTTTGGACCTAGGTGTGCTGATGCCCAGCAACCACTTCAACCAACCAACCATATCACATATCTCCAAAGCCTTTATTATCTCTAAGCTGACGTTATCTACACCGACTTCAGTAAAGCATTCGATAGGGTTAATCACTCAATTCTCATGTAAAACTTTTTTTTTCATGTACCTCATTCGACGAAAGGCGTTTGTTGTAAAACGATCTAGACAATTTAGCTATTTGGTGTGATAACAATGACATGCCTTTGAACTTTCAGAAGTAACTAAACCACTTTATGAGGCTAATATTCGAATATGGTTTACTGCTATATAACCCCAAGTATCAAGTACATTCCGATAAGTTAGAGTCTATTCAAAAACAGTTTTTACTTTTAGCATTAAGACACCTCCGGTGTAACTCTTCGATAAATCTTCCTCCTTATACCAACCGATTAAAGCTTCTAAATCTACCTACTCTCGCAAGTCGTAGAGAAAAATTAGGCGCATTGTTCGTAGTGAAACTTCTTAACGGTTCAATTTTTAGTTCGTGGCTCTTATCTGAAGTAAACTTTAATGTTACAACTCGTGTATCTAGGCAGTTTAGGTCTTTACTATTAAAGTCATGTAAAACAAATTATGAATTGAATGAACTCTTTCGCTTGTGTCACAATTTTAATTTTCATTCCAGCACCTTCGATCTCACAGACTCACTTTTTAGCTTCAAAAAAAATATTCTTACTTCTCTCAACAATTAAATTCTAAAATTCCATAATTACTAAATTTCAGCTGTTGAATAATTATTTTTTCTGTAGCTGAACAGTTTTAAAACTCGACGTTTAACAAACACTTCCCAATCATGACTCGGACGTACGTTTGCGGATTTCGCTTCTTGTGTCGGGTGGGCTCATTATTATTATTAAAAAAAGGACAATCAACCCAACAAAAGTAAATCCCCTCTATGAGCATGACATACTGTAAAGAAAACTAAAGAACGAAAAAAAAACAAACCTACTTGACCAACTGGTTGGCAGAAGAAATGTGTTATTAGGATATACGTGTATGTTTCTTTAACCCACCCTGCAGAATATCTGAGCACTTGAACGTGGATATGTCGGTAAAAGGGAAAAAGTCAAAAACAACAATAAGTGAAGGCGACACATGTGATTTAATGGGATAACCATTGGGTTATGCTGTGGGCATCCCAAGTTCGAATCCTATTCGAACAAGGTGTCTGGAAAAAGAAGTCTGATGAGGAAACTTGGTGGTTTCCGAAATAGCAGCTATAACTTCTACCGTCCAAAACTGTTATTGTAATTTTTTCACTATTTCCAAAAAATTTATGGCCATAAAACTCAAAACCAAAAACAATTCAACAGAACCTGAAAAGGCATCTGTGAAATTTCCTTGTTTTATCAGATCACGACAGTAGACCATAGAATTTGTTTGTATTTCAGTAAAAATCTTTAAAATGTTCACTACGTAACCAAATAATACTGTTAATTTTATCAGTAGTATTAGTTGGAACAGAACGCTCATTCTCTTATATCCTTTGCGTAAAAAGTGCCGACCAATTTGCTTTGCAGGTCTTCTAAAACATAATAATGATTTCTCGAATCTTTGATTTTATAAAAAGAGGACTTAATTTAGCATTAAAATGTTTAACAAAATTGCTTTGAGTAAAATTTTCCCTCAAGAATTCTTGACCAATTTTAAACGAAACTGGTCTGGTTCAAAGATTATAAGTCCTTGTATTTTTTTTATCATGAGCTTTAATTATCTTTTTTCGCATGTCTTCTCTTAGCAAAACTAGTTGACCATCTATATAAAGTCTGCAATTAGATTCGTCAAAAAGTTCTAAATTTTGTGCAAGTATGAAAGTCGATCCATGTGTGAGCGCAATTTATAGATTGATGAATTACGTTTCGCGATGCACAGCTGATGGAACTAAGTTGCGTGTCCCACTCTCGTTGATAATTTTTCAGATAAGCTCGAATTGTCACTAATGAGCACTTCGGAAACTCCGTACACGTGAAAAATATCCTTCAATAGAAATTTAACTATTGGCTCCGTTGTGAACTTACACAGCGGACACAGCCAATGTAATTTACTTAGGTGTTCAAGAACAATTAATAAGACGATATGTCCCTGTTTACTACGTGGATACGGGTCTATTAAATCTACATGTAACGGCCTGTGGGATTAAGCTTTGTTTCCCATGGCTAATTTTAAGGTTACATGGTCTTACATACGTTACAATTACGAGCATAGCCACGAACATCACAAACCATGATAAGGATATTATACTTCCGAAGTTTTAAAGGAATCCATAATTTTCAGGCTTCCTCTTTTTTACCAGTGTACCAGTCAGGCTTCCGGAACAGGGTGGTTCTTTCCCTCGCGATGGCTGATTGAAAATATATATGGTTGTAATTTGAATGCCCATCTGACGAGTCTACCTATCAAGTCTGATTGACGCATGAGCCACACCAGACTCGAATGGTCCGTTATAACCTCAAACTCCTACATTTCAATGTAACACCTGCACTTCAATTGCGGCAAGACACTAACGCTCTGTCAGACTGTAATTACGCAGATTTCAGCTTTTTAGACATAAAAGGCACGGGTCGTTCTTGGATATCGTCAATTATTTGAACAAGAGCTGCACCAATGCCAAAATTACTTGCATCACAATGCAGATACAATTTTTTTGCTGAAATCAGGGTTTATAAGTACCGGTGCTGAAGTTAACTTGCCTTTAAGTGTATCGAAAGCCTGTTGCGAGTTTCAGTCCAATTAATTTTTCTTTTAGCTGACAATGTTTCTGTTATTGGAAAAGTTATGTTAGCAAAATTTTTCTTCTGGATCGGTGGTGATACCCCCATTTCCTATGACGTACCCAAGGTACTTTACTTATCTGACACAGAATTCTTACTAAAACAGTGTGTCAAAGTTATCCGACACAACACACTTGTAAGTCATCGAGGTATCCTAAAACACAATGGCGTAAATCAGATGGGATCAGCTCATCCATAAGGTGACACATTGTCTGCGGTGCATTACACGACCCGAAAGGTATAACCTTGAATTGATACAACGGTCGTCCAGGCTCCGTGAAGGCAGTTAAAGGTTTTGACTCTTCTGATAACGCAATTTGCCAAAATGCGTCTTTCAGGTTAATTTTAGATATAAGATTCGCTTTATGAAGACGATATAATCCACACTATGCAACGGGTAAAGATCTTTGATTTTCAATCGAAGGAGATACAGGATAAAAACGTTGTTTAATTGGTTTCGCATCAGCTACTTCGACTTTATGTTTGGTCTACGTAGTTCGACCTAAGCCCTGTAATTTTCGCGTTAACCTATGCATTCTTGCCAAGAGTGGCTTTGTTCATTGCAATTCCAACATCTAATTTCGGTTTTACGTAGAGCCTCTATCGTCCAAGGAAATTCAGTATCCAATTTGCCATCATTAGCACATCCGTCTGTTGCTTGTAATTCAGCGATATTATGGCGATAACATGCATTAGGTGCTTGACGAGACAAGTGAAGTCGTTTCGACGCTTCTTATGCCAATAAATTTTCACGCATCTGTCATAAATTCCTTAAATGTGTAATTAATCGAACATTCACATATAGCAATTCGTGTCTAACCTCCAAGGGAAGATTTCGTATAAGAGTTTCAATAAGATCAAATTCCTGAATTGGCTGTTGTAGAGTCACAAAACGCTTCAAATGATTCACCTGGCTTTTGTATCCGGTTTCGGATTTCCTCGCGTATATCGTAATCCGATTTGTAATCTTTGTAACGGTTTGAATGTCAACCCCTACAACTTGATAAAGGGTGGTTAAATTTTCAAGGGCCGATGTTGATTTTGAATAAAACACAAACTATTAAGGAAATTATTGAAATTTTATTTTATTATGATATATTGGGATTACTCAATTATGTATGTAACAAAATATCGGCCAACTAAGCGCCGCGACCTCGGCGGCACACCTCCATACGATGGTCCAAATTTTCGATGACGCTGAGGCATAATGGAGTTTCTATGCCGTTAATGTGCCGAATTATCTCATCCTTTAGCTCTTGAATTGTTGCTGGCTTATCGACGTACATCTTTTCTTTCAAATAACCCCAGAGAAAAAAGTCCAACGGTGTCAAATCACATGATCTTGGGGGCCAATTGACATCGCCATTACGTGAAATAACACGGCCATTGAATTTGTTGCGCAAAAGAGCCATTGTTTCGTTAGCTGTGTGGCAAGTGGCACCGTCCTGCTGAAACCACATATCGTCCACATCTATATCTTCCAATTGTGGCCATAAAAAATTCGTTATCATCTCACGATAGCGAACACCATTCACAGTAACTGCCTGACCGGCCTCATTTTGGAAAAAAATACGGCCTGATGATGCCGCCAGCCCATAAACCGCACCAAACAGTCACTCTTTGTGGGTGCATTGGTTTTTCGACAATCACTCTTGGATTCTCATTCGCCCAAATGTGGCAATTCTGTTTATTGACGAATCCACTGAGGTGAAAATGTGCCTCATCACTGAAGATGATTTTCTTCGAAAATTTTCATAATAAGTCTGGATAACTTTAACACGTTGTTGGATTGTGTATCTCTCCATGGTTCAAATTGAGTAAGTCTGAAATAGAGAAATGTCAAATTAAATTCGGAAAAAAAACTTGGCGTTTAGGTGTGGTTCACATTACAATTTAACCACCCTTTATATAGGCTATATCTCTATGAAATAAAGGCTCCTCATAAAAAAACCATCAGTCGCTCGGAGTTAGCTTAGTATAAACTGTAGGCCCCTCCATTCGTTGGAAAAATGTCACGGTGCAAAACGGCTCGGCCGTAAATCACTTCAGCGGTAACAAAGCGCCAATTATATACCGATTATATAAGGCCAATCATACCAACAAAAGTAAATCCCATATATGATCGTGACATACTGTAAAGAAAGCTAAAGAAAAGAAAAAAAGCAAACCTACTTGACCAACTGGTTAGCAGAAGAAATACGTATGTATACGAGTATACCTTGACTTTGCGACGCTCGAAAATAGTATGCAAAGTACCTTATCTTCTATTTAACCATATCCCACCACCATATCACAGTAAAATTCTTAATTTGAGAGTTCATATTTGAAATTGAAATTTTATTCACTCTTTTAATTCTTTTTACAAAATGGAGATAAAGTATATACAAATACAAAATAGGCTACTGGAATAAAACCTCTTAGAAAATACCAGGGGTGTTACTTGAAGTTTGCGGGTTTTACTAGTAGATGTCGCTAGCAATATGTATAAATTTCTATGATTTGGCATGTATGTAATTTTTTTCTATTGACATTAACCTACAAAAATACGCAAGTCACATTCCGCCAAAATAATAGCGTCATATTTGTTTACCTCAGTGAATATGTCGAGGTTCGTTCCAAGTAAATCGCATTTGCGGCATTCGTTGCTTTCCTTATTTCATCAAAAGAAAAAAGCAGCAGTTGCTGGTAGAAACTTATGGTGAACATGCTCCAGCGATTAGAACATGTGAGACATGGTTTCGTCAATTTAAAAGTGGAGATTTCGATTTGGCAGACAATGAACATCCTGGTTCAGCGAAAAAGTTCGATGACGATTAATTTGCATGTTGATCCAACACAATCACAACAAAAATTGGCAGAAACACTACATGTGACTCGAGGAGCAATTTGCTAACGTTTAAAAGCTATGGGATAGATCCAGAAGTATGGAAAATGGGTGCCACAGCTGAACGATAGACAAATGGAAAATCGAAAAACCGTTTATGAAATGCTGCTTCAACGATTCGAAAGGAAATCTTTTCTGCATCGAATTGTCACGGGGGACGAAAAATTGATTTATTTTGAGAACCCGAAGCGAAAAAAATCATGACTTTCCCCTGGTGTAGCTGGCCCATCGGCTGCAAGGCCAAATCGCTTTGGCCGTAAGACAATGCTCTGTGTGGTGTGGTGTACTACGAGTTGTTAAAACCTGGTGAAACGGTGAACACGGATCGCTACCGACAACAAAGGATCAATTTGAATCATGCGTTGATCGAAAAACGGTCGGAATAGCCTCGAAGATATGGCAAAGTTATCTTGCAACATGACAACGCGCCGTCTCATACCGCTAAACTGTTGAAATACACATTAAAAACACTTAATTGGGAAATATTACCGCACCCGCCGTTCTCTCCAGACCTCGCCCCGTCCGACTATCACCTTTTCGCATCGATGGGACACTCCCTTGCAGAGCAGTGCTTCGCTAATTTTGAAGAAGTCGAAAAAAGGCTCGTCGAATGGTTTGCCTCGAAAGAGAAAAAGATTTTTTGGAATGGTATCCATAATTTGCCTGAGAGATGGGCGAAATGTGTAGAAACCAATAGTCAATACTTTGAATAAAGAAATTTTGAGATTCCTCTGAAAATTAAGTGTTTTCTTGATCGAAAAAACTGGCAAATTTCAACTAATATACCTGGTATACATATTAGGCTTCAGATTTTTAGAAAAAAAAATAATAATTTATGCAGGTGTTCTGTTAAAAAAATTTGCAGATCGGTTGTCTTTTTTACATATTTTCTCTACCCGCTCCTTCGCAGGTGAATTGAGCCGATATAGCTAAACTACGAATGCTGCGAATGAGGAACTAAGAGAGTTAATGAATGTTATTACTGTAAGGAAATAAAATGCATTTCTCTCAGACAATCGATTAGTGATTATTAATACAAAACGTATATGAAAAAAATGGTACAATAATTGGTATAGAAGTACACTTACATTTTCCACTTATCTCAGCAATAATGTTGATCTTTATAATATTAAGAAATACGTGTATATACATAAGTATGAGAAAATGCATACCGTGAATGCATTAAGTTGTCATACACGTGTGTTCCTTTTTTACAGTATAATTAAGTTATTTATATTTTTATTATAGAAAAATTCATAATCTCTTTGCTACAATTATAAAAATATTATATTATATTTAAATAATTAGGAAAAAAAAATTCAGCATTTATTCACTTCGATTGTGCATTACACATCTAGAACCTCATTTAAGTTTCTTTTTAAAAGTTTGAAAAGATATTTTTCATACCTTACAACTTAATTTTAATTTTAATTTACTTTGGAATTAATATAAATATTTAAATTTTCACTGCACGCTTACAAATTTTTTCATAAATGGCCGATTATTTTAAACAAAAGTTCTTACTCTTGCTTAACTCTTTAAAATGACAATCTGGCAACTGTAATTGTCCAGAAAATTGTGTTGAGACGAAGATCACCAGGTAGTTTGGCGAGGTGTATGACCACTTTCACACGTGGAAGGTGGACTTCTCCGAATCCAAAATGAAATATTACAAATTTATGAATTCTGATGCGCTTTATAGAGCTGGTGATAAAATGAAAAGCCCGTACTCGCTGGTCGTGGCGAGTCAAGTTGAGTGTTCCACGTGGTCCTGAATAAAAAAGATGATAGTGTTCTTTCCAAGAGCTGGTTTATGAAATGGTGATGTTTCCTCTTCGAGAGTTACTTGGAAAGGCTGCTCATAATTTTTGTAGAATATTATTATGCTTGGCAAAAAGATAAAATGAACTCACTTGAGAGATGCACCCCAGTGTTGATTTTTTTGGGATTAAAGCAATTTCTTAGATTTATCAGATCACGGTAGTAGACCATATAATTTGTTTATATTTCAGTAGAAATATTTAAAACGTGTACTACACAACGGCGTGGAGGTCTTCCCCTTCCTTTGCTTCCACCTGCGGGTTCTGTATTGAAAGCTGGAGTATTTTTATTTTTACGGACCACGTGGCCGTCCGTATATATCATACAGGTCATCATTCCATAAATCTTAGGCAAAACCTTTCTCTCAAGAACTCCTAACGCCCACTCATTAGATGTTGTCATCGTCCATGGTTCCGCACCATATAGCATGACGGGAGCGATAAACGATTTGTAGAGTTTGGTTATCGTTTGTCGAGAGAGGACATTACTTTTCAATTGCCTACTCAGTCCAAAGTAGCACCTGCTGGCAAGAGTGGTTCTGCGTTGGATTTCCATCCTGACATTGCTTTTGGTGTTAATACTGATTTCAAGATAGACGAAGTTATCTACGACTGCAAAGTTATGACGGTCAACAGTGACGTGGGAGCCGAGTCGCGATTGCGATGACTGTTTGTTTGATGACAAGAGATATTTCGTCTAGTCCTCGTTCACTACCAGACCCTTACCCTGCGCTTCCCTATCCAGCCCGAACAATGCGGAAGTCACGACACAGTTGTTGAGGCCAATAATGTCAGTATCATCGGCGCACCCCAGCAGCTGTACACTCTTATAGAAGATTATACCTTCCCTATTCAGCTCTACAGCTCGTATTATTTTCTCCAGCAATAAATTAAAGCACTCACACGATAAGGAATCACCCTTTCTGAGAACTCATTTGGTATCGAACGGCTCAGAGAAGTCCTTCCCGATCCTGACGGAGCCTTTAGTGTTGCTTAACGTCAGTTTACTTAGCCGTATAAGTTTTGCGGGGATACCAAATTCAGACATAGCGGCGTAAAGGCAGCTCCTATTCATGCTGTTGAAGATGGCTATAAAATCGACGAAAAGGTGGTGGGTATCGATTCTCTTTTCACGGGTCTTTTCCAAATTTGGCGCATGGTGAATATCTGGTCAATGGTTGACTTACCAGGTCTAAAGCCGCACTGATAAGGTCGAATCAGTTTGTTGACGGTGGGCTTTAGTCTTTCACACATTACGCTTGATAGAGCCTTATATGCGATATTAGGAGGCGCAGACTCTGGGTCCCCTGTTTTATGGATTGGGCAGAGCACACTTAAATTCCAATCGTCGGGCATGCTTTCGTCTGACCATATTCTGCAAAGTAGCCGATGCGTCTTAGTTTCCCCTTCAGTTCTCGGTATCTATCCCATCCCGCACTTGTTGTGGCTGGGAGGTAAGGAGCCTGCTTTCTCTCCTCTGCGAAATATATATAATATATTTCAGAAAGTTTTTAACGAGCATTCATCTATTTTAGACTGATATATTTTATTTTCATATTTATTATTATTCATAAATAAGCAAGAGATATTAATAAATGTTAAATAAATAATAATAATAAAATATAACAATATTAAAATGTATATTAGCGTACTTAATAGTTGTTGGGTAATAATGACTTGAATAATACAACAATAGATTACATGTCTGATGTTGGCGCAGTGGTAGAACACTCGCCTGATGAGGAGATGTGGTGATCTCCGAAACAGCTGTCACTTCTACCATTTTTCTTTTTTGTGTAACAAAATATTCAATTCTTACAAACAAACCAGGCCTTTTAGCTCACTATAAATATAACAAACATTAATAGTATGTATGGCCGCAACAAACAATTTTAGAGGATGTAACATATTGGCTCCTTCGATAAGATTTTCAACATGGGTCAGAAGAAATGAAACCAAAAATGCAAATATACGCACGCAGTAACAACAACGCATAAAATATATATGATATATTTTTATTTTTAAGTTTATTATATAATATTATAAATGTTTTAGTAATATAAAAAATATTAAATTAAATAAATAAAAATTAAAACTTAATTATTTTGAAGAGCGGCATATATGTGGTCATGGTAATGATGTGTGTTTACAAATGAAGACATAATATGTACACACAAACATATGTATGTATGTTTGTTTGGCTGTGGACAAAATATGCTTTATTTTTGGCTTGAATAAATCATAAAAGTTATTAAATAAATATAACATTTAAACGAAGTCATAAAATAATTTGGAAAATGCCACGAAAACAAATTAGAAAATTAAATAGCTATTTTGTGTTAAATACTTTTATATATTTTTATTTTAATAATAATATATTTTATCTATATTATGCATATGTATATATTATATGTAATTCCTAAAGCAAAGTTAAATTTTGCTAAAGATCAGAAATTGCAGTTGAGCAAAGGTCGCAAACACATACATTCAAAGCTTTCCACATGTATACAGAAAACATATACACACAAAAAGTTGTGCAATTCCTTTCCCTTGATCCCTTAAACCACAAGCAGTTTCATTGGCAAATTTTGCTTAAAATCTGAAATTGATGTTCAACTCATGCCAAACTGAAAACACATACACTTAACCATTTTCCCTCCTTCCCTCCTTCAACCCACCATCCACAAACATCTTCACGACAATGACAAAATTTACAAAAATCAGAATTCAAGTTGGTCTGATGTTGAAGACACATACCTTCAAAACGACCAATGGGTATACGAAAATTACACACATGCGGAAAAACTAGCCTATTCTCTTCCCTTGTACCCGTCATCCACAAGCAGTTTCATTTCGACGACGGAAAATTTAGCAAACACAATCAAAGGTCCCTGCAATTTTAAAAAGTAAACGCGAAAAAGAAGTGAGAAAAGGATTTGAACCCGAGCAGCTTTGACGAAAGCCAATCGACGCAAACCATTACACCACTGATCACTTTGAAGTTGCGTGGGCATAATTGGTATTTATTTAGACCGCTAACAGCAGTATTGACAAAATCTCAAATAATATTCATAAGTATTTCTATGTGTGTATGACCATATTTAATTCGACATATGAACTATGTTAACGAAAACAAAAATATTAAATCGTTTAAACTTATACATCGACTGTAGTGGCTATACTTATGTTGGCAATAAACAAATAAAAAAAATTAAAATAAACAGAATATATAACAAAAAACAAAATTATTCCAAATAAACAGAGAAATAAAAACGAGAAATAAATAAATATAGTTTAAAAAACTAAAAAAACACGCTTTTAAAGAATATTGTACTAAAAAGTTGAAAATAATTTTGAAAATAAACTTAAGACAATAGTATATAAAAAATACTTGTATAATTAAGAGAAAAGCGTGGGGCGCTTTGTACCATAATTTCCATATATCGAGCGCCCCACGCTTTTCTCTTAATTATACAAGTATTTTTTATATACTATTGTCTTAAGTTTATTTTCAAAATTATTTTCAACTTTTTAGTACAATATTCTTTAAAAGCGTGTTTTTTTAGTTTTTTAAACTATATTTATTTTCAATTTTTTAGTACAATATTCTTTAAAAGCGTTTTTTTTTTAGTTTTTTTTAAACTATATTTATTTTATATATTTTTCTAATTAACTCTATTTTGATTTTTTTTCTCTGAATTAATCAGAGAACGTATAATAATCATTAGTATGGATTATTATACGTTCTCTGATTAATTTTGTTAACGCTACGATGTATGCAACGATTCGCATTTCAAATATTTCATATTGGGATCGCGTCACCGCTAAAAAGTTACAAACTGACAGACAGACATACTGACAGACAGACATACTGACAGACATACTGACAGACATACTGACATACAAGTGAAGCTAATATAAAGCGTGTAAAAAGGGAACCGGCGATGTTATGACTGATCAACGCTCAAATCAGAAAGCGCGCCTGTTGTTGTGAGTAAATCACCACCTAACAGCAGTGCAAAGGCACGCAGTTCAACTCTAATAGC
The DNA here is from genome assembly GCA_037013455.1 of Ceratitis rosa. NCBI lineage: Eukaryota > Metazoa > Arthropoda > Insecta > Diptera > Tephritidae > Ceratitis > Ceratitis rosa. The sequence continues at coordinate 3,032,488 of JAWMAG010000007.1, forward strand.
CTATTTCCACCGGACGTTAACTGCATTTTAGCTTTAATGCATTTAAACATCGCATTTAAAAGCGAAATTCTCATGTGTTTGTTGTTGTATAAAAGTGTGTTAACTCACTTTTCAAAGTGAGTTAACTCACTTTCGGTAATTTAACAGAAGTTGTTATGTTAACAGTCGATGCTGTCACTACTAATGTAAACATTTCGGACGTTTCGGTATATTTCTTGCCAGAGTCGTGTATTTTCGGAATTCATGAGGGGTCAGACTTTTATTTTGCATGCTAAATTTTTTTCTGCAAAAGTTACTTTTTTGGATTAATATTGACATAAAAACATATATTAAGTAATCGGCGAAGATAATGCTTCTCCTCTTTAAAAAATAAAATAAAATAAAAATAAAAAACAAACAAAAAGCAATTGTGGAATAGAAAGCGATCTCCTCAACATAAAAATATACGCGACTCTGGCAACTATCAGCTGATTGCCCAAAACAAAAAATTATGTATGTATGTACCTATAATTGGCGCAAAACAAATAGTTATGTATATATAATGTGCGCTTTGTAACCGGTTAAGGAATTTTTCGGCCGAGCTACTCCTCGAAGTGTGGTTTTCTAGAAACACACACTTAATTACTTAAAAAAAATAAACTAAACTGAAAATGGAAACAAAACGACGCAAGTGGAACCTTACGGAGGAGCAAAGTTTCGTGGATTGCTGGCAAGGAAGAGCTCAGGAATTGAGAGGTAGCCGAAAAAACTCTCATGTATACAAAGAAATGGCATTGTTGGCAAAGTTGTAAGCATGCAAAAAAGCATTTTCCTTTCAGCAGCGTCTGTCCGTACAGCAATAATCTGCACTTGCAAATCATAAGATTCCATAAATAGCAAAATAAAATGAATGCGGTCTCTTGAATTCATGATTTTAATACTTGTGACAAATTTTGTAAACTGCAAATGTTTGAGTTAACTCACTTTCGGTGGAAACGTTTGAAATTCATTCACATAACAGAGGCCTTAAATGCAGTTAAGTGCTTGGTGGAAATAGGCTATAAGGGCGCCAATGCAGACCTTAGCAACAACAGAGAAAGCAAAGAGTGAAAAAACTCTCTTCCCAACATGTGTAAGCTCCCCAGCAATAACAGAAAAACAAACAGCTATGCAGTCAAGCAGCGCAGCAGCCGTAGCAACTCCAGTGCGGGCGACTAATACTGAGCAAGGTGAGTCAGCCAAAATGACAAAAGCGTCGGCAGTGCAGACAGGCATTGATCGCTACATAAATGTGGTAAACAAAAAGGGGAAATCTAGTCCTCCCAAAAAAAGTGATTAATGCTAAGAAGTATGATACCGTTGGCTCCACTATCGATGCTGATGTTAATGGACTAAAAGGGAACAGATTTGCCAGATTTACTAAACCTCCATCAATCTCATTGCGGGAGCACACCTCTAATTTACTCGTTACGAACATAGCCAAGATAATAGGTACCAACAATTTTCACATTGTACCTCTTAAAAAAGGAAACATAGACGAGACAAAAATACAAGTACACAGTGAAAAAGACTTTCGTGAAGTCGTTATTTTTCTTTCTGAAAACAACAAGAATTATTACTCTTACCAGTTGAAGAGTGCGAAAGGCCTGGTTGTTGTAGTTAAGGGAATTGAAGCCACTGTTGACTCATATGATATAAAAGAAGCACTAGAGGAGCAAGGGTTGAAATTAGGGCGGTTGTTAACATAATAAACAGAAATAAAGTGCCGCAGCCTATGTTTAAAGTATTTCTATCGCCAAGCTTAGCTCAACTTAAGAAGAACGAGACGCATCCAATTTGCGGTTTAAAATACCTTTTACACCGAAGAATCACGGTGGAAGAAACGCTTAAGCGTAATGGTCCCGTGCAATGCACAAACTGTCAGGAATTTGGTCAAACAAAATCCTATTTCACTTTAGGTACCGTTTGCGTAGCATGTGGTGATCTTCACCATTCTACCAAATGCACCTTGAATAAAATGGATGCAAAACAAAAAAAGTGTAGCAACTGCGGTGGTAATCACACCGCTAATTATAGAGATTGTCCGATTTACAAAGACTTAAAATCTAAACTTTCTCAGGGTATACAAGCCAAACGGAACCAACTCCCATATACTACTTCCATTCCGAGCCTTTCCTACATACCCAGCTCAAATATTGGTCAAATGACCTATGCCAACGTAGTAAAAGCCAATGAATAGGCCCCACCAGTCACTCCATCCAGTACTGGATTTCAGACCAATATTCTTAATCTAACCCAGTGCATGACAAAATGTAAGTCAACCATGCAAAGTATGGTCCAAGACCTAATAAAGGCGCAAATCCAAATGCTCCACACCCTGTTGACCAAAAAATGAGTGAACTCAGGATTTTCTTATGGAATGCTAATGGTGTAAACCATCATAAATTAGCACTCAAATTATTTTTACAGACCCACGAAATTGATGTTATGCTTATATCTGAAACGCATCTCACCCAGATGGCAAAGCACATGGTGGCACAGCTATACTCATAAGGAACCGATTAAAGCACAACTTTCTTAATTCCTTTTCAACAAATTGGTTGCAGTTAACTTCGATTACCCTTAAAAATAGGGGGTTGACCTTACTTTGGCTGCGATTTACTGTTCGCCACGTTTCGTAATAACAGTAAAACAATTTAGCGACTTTTTTATGACTCCATGAGATAGGTTCCTAGCAGGAGGTGATTACAATGCGAACAACACTCATTGGGGATCGAGGCTAATTAACCGGAAAGGTCGTCAGTTATATAACACGATCATAAGTACCAAAACTAGTTACGATTTTATCTCCCCAAGGCAACCAACTTACTGGCCTACGGGCTCAAGGAACTTACCTGACCTGATTGACTGACTGCAAAGTCAAGACTAGTATTTGCTGAAACCTGTGTTGACTTATCTTCTGATCATTCCTCAGTAATCATTCAGTTGAACGAACAAGCAATTGAAAGTGAGCACGCTTTTCGATTTACTACATCAAGAACTAATTGGCTTAAATATAAAAAATACATTAGCAGTCATATACAGACCATTCCGCAAATAGAGAGAGGAACTGATGTTGAAAACGAGTTACTTGTATTTAACAGTATACTAGCAACAGCAGCAACTATAGCCACACCAGAGCAGAAAACAAAAGTGAAAACATTGATAACTAATAGCGGAATAGAATTACTGGTCCGAAAAAAGCGGCGTTTGCGTCGCGAATGGCAAGCCTACCGATCTCCCGATGCAAAAATTCGTCTTAAGGTGGCAGAAAACAAACTAAAAAACGCATTTAGACACGAAGAAGAAAAAAATATCAAAAATTTTATCACGTCTTTGTCTCCCAACGTTTCTAATAAAAAATCTCTATGGAAAGCTAGCAAAAACCTTAAGCCGCCAGTAAGCACTGAAGTACCGTTGAGAATGCGTAATAGTTCATGAGCAAGAACAGATGAAGAAAAGGCGTCTTATTTTGCAGAGCACCTTAGCACAGTATTTCAACCAAACACTGCTATATATAGTGCACCTTTGTCACCGTACCATAGTGCTCCTACATACACTGTTACTTGCGGAACATCTGTGTCTGAACTAAAAAACACTACTGGCGCCTTAAATCACAAAACAATCTTCAGGAGACAATCATATCTCATCAAAACTTCTAAAAGAATTGCCAAGCATTGCTCTCGTTTTTCGTGCAAAGCTTTTCAGTGCCATTTTAATGCTAGGATATTATCCACAAATCTGGAAAAAGTCGCAGATAATTATGATAGCTAAACCAGGTAAAAACGCAACTCTGCCGTCATAATATAGACCAATCAGCCTGTTGCCTTGCCTATCGAAACTTTTCGAAAAAGTGCTGCTATCGAAAATTACTTCGTTTATCCAAATGAAATAAGGAAAGCTTTCGAAATGCGAGAGTATTGCTCGGCCGTTTTTCTTAATGTGGCGCAAGTATTTGACAAGTAATTGATGGCCTCATTCTTAAAATTAAAAAATCATTACCTAACGTTCCACAATATCCTTGAATCCTACTTATTCAACAGGCGATTCACAGTAAAAGTAAATGAATACATAACAGAAGAGTGTCCAATTACGGCAGGTATTCCGCAGGATAGTGTTCTTGGACCAATATTGTACATACTGTTTACTGCAGATATTCCTACAAGTGACGAAGTAATTACATCAACATTTGCGGATGATACTGCTACACTAAGTCGACATAAATTCCCCATTACAGCCACAAAAATGTTAAACAGTGTCTTAAACTAATTGAAGAACGGCGAGCGAAATGGCGCATAAAAGTTAATGAAAACAAGTGCAAACACATAACTTTTACATTAAGGCCAAAAACGCCACTTGGACAGGCGCTTAACCTGGAGACGAAACATTGGAACTAAAAAGCTGAAGCTTGAACTCAAATCTGCCAGTTTACATTGGCTTTTAAACAAGAAGTCTGACTTTGCCTTAGCAATAAAGTCCTCTTATATAATGTAACAATAAAACCGATATGGATGTATGGGATCCAGTTATGGGGCACAGCTTGCAAGACGAATATAGATATAATTCAAAGATTCCAATCGAAAACGTTAAGAGTAATAATGGGCGCACCATGGTACATGCGTAATGAAAATATTCATAGAGATCTAAATATACCTACCATCAAGGAAGAAATTGAAATCGCAGCAAAAAAATACTTAACAAAACTGCGTAACCATCCGAACCCTTTGGCTAACACCTTGGCCATGCAACAAGTCAAACCCGCCTGCGGAGAAGAGACAAAGCAGCCTTCTAAAGAGCAATGTCAAGCCAGCAGCCCATTCCTACTAATGGGCTTTATGTTTTAATTTAGTTTAAGGGAGGACATCTGAGTAAAATTTTGAAAAAATCAAAAAATTTTTTTTTCGTTTAAAAGATGCTTTAGGATCTTAAAAATAATATACCACAAGATAGAATCCGGCAAAAGTGTCTAAATGTCCAAATTTTCCATTCTGCGGCAATGCCTCATAGGCATATTCTATATATATATAATAACTTTAAACGCGTTTTTCTCGAAACCACTTTTTTTTAGACGGCCGGAAACATAACTCGAGCAAATCTTAACCGATCGATCTGAAATTTTGACAGTATATTCAAAATTCCTTCCTCTATCGACACACGTATAATTTTTTTTTTATATTGCTTACTTTTTTTTTTATAAACAATTTTTGGACTTTTTTTCCTCGTGAAAATTTGAACTTTTTTTTCGATCACGCACCATTTTGCGAAAAATCAATATATCGAAAAAATCCTACGTGTGTCGATAGCTGTTGATGTATAGAAACTAACAAAACTTTATTTTTTGTTCCAGATCAAAAATTAAGGACGTTAGCTTTCCGGCCATGGACCCCCTTCCCAAAAATAGGGCCTACGAAGAAATGCTGCACAGCCGCCATTTTGTTTTCGATTTCTTTCAAAAAATCATATTTTGTACATCGGATCGCATATTATAAAACCTGCTGTACAAAATTTCGATTGGCTCTTTCGTTTGGTCAAAAAAAATTCCAGAAAATCCGCTTATTTTTTTTGAGTTACTCAGATGTCCCCCCTTAAGATTTTATTACTTATTGTTAGGCTTCCGAAGTCATTCAATAATAAATATTAATGTTTCAAAACAAAAAAAAAATATGAACTATGAAGGAACAAGTGCAATTAGAATTTCAGTCATTCAGAGTGAATTTTTATTAAAATGTATATTTTTTGGCAACTTATTTCTTTAAAAGCATCTTAATGTATTTAATAATTTTTAAAAATTTGACTTCTTAACATTTTTTAATTAAATTTTTATTTGTTTTTAATAATAATAATTTTAGTTTTTTAAATTTTTTTTAATATTTTCTAATTTTTATTTTTTTTGTGAAATTTTAGTTAAATATTAGTTAATTAATTTCCTATTTAGCACAGTTGTAATGGCCGAAGTAAAGGAATATATTATATTAACATCGATAAAATAATTGTACACAAAAATCCGTTGACTTAACTCTGCTAGCTTTTACAGCTGCTGTTATATAAAGTCTGGTGAATCCCTATCCCGTTGTGGTGAATACCTTTCCCGAACTTTTTCAAAAAATGTTTGAAGGTGGTTCGATGTTGCAACGAATTTGCACCTTCTCGTTATTATAAGTTCTCTGATCAAAGTCAAGGCTTCTAGTGATTCTATTAAATTCAGAGAGTGCTCTAACAATATGATCGTAATTGGATTTAATTAATAAATAGAACGGATAATGAGAGTGCAAATTTCTATGAGGAACATTAAAGCTGTTTTGCTCAAATAGAACAAATTGGATTTCGAATTAAGCTAGCGCACTCCAGCTTTGAACGAACCAAAGAATTATATAAAATTTTATGTGTGTATTGTGTATTTTTGAAATCATCACCATAAGTTAGGAAAAGCTTTAGGAGTAAAACAATTGATGTGATTAATGAAGGTGAATCCCGCATCAAATAACACCCCAAGATCCAAAAATTCATTCACAAAAGATAGCCTATTACAAAGTAATGTTAAAACATTTATTGATGTTAAGGACTAATGGAGCCTTTATCAGCAAACAACTAGTTATTCTTTACCACTTTCTCGAGAAGTTTCGAACAAGTCGATAAGTTAGATTTAGGCCTATAATAATTTTAAATACGATTAAATAAAGCGTCAGACGACAGCGAAAGATTAAAAATGTATTTTAAGGGAGCGAAAATAGACGAACTGCACTTTTTAAGTAATTAAAAAGAAAGAAAGAAAAGAGATGTAAACGTTAGATTTGAAAAATTCAGCAATGAGATTTATAATATTAAAACTGCTTTCAGAACTCCCTCCTCAGTAGAGCATCCAAGAGGGAATATTGGTACAACCTTTCTTAGAGCGAATATATTTCGAAAAGACTTTCGTATTTGTTTGAGCTTTCTCAATGATTGAATTGATTTCAGTTGATCATTCGAAGTCATCCTTTTTCTTAAAAGTTGCATCCTTTCTGATGTTTCAAGAGCGAAGGAGGATAGGTTTATAGGCCTAAGGTCCTTTGTGCAACTGCGTATGGCCAGCTTCGAGATTGATACTAGCCTCCATGCCTTTGGAATATAGTTATATTTAGCACTGACTTCAAAAATTATCTTGAGCCGGCAAGTAGATAATTCTAAACTTTCCTGCAGCTGAGCAGGGATAACACCATTTGGTCCGGGTGCTTTTTACGTACTGAAATTTTTAATTGCGCTTATTATTATTTCTTCCGAAATAGGAATATTTATAAAGCTACAACTCTATGACAAGCTATGGTACCTGTAAGTTTCCATGAGAGTGGATGTCAAGCAAACCTCAATGGTTTTCTCTACTGTCATCATATACCTAGAATCCATCACGTTTCCAAAGAAATCCTAAATTGTTTGGGGACCCAGAAAATCCGAACTGCAATCAATTCTGTTGACCAACAGTGTGGCTTTCGCTTGTTCCGTGGAATTCGTACAGGACACGCCGAATTCAGGTCCTTAAAGTAGGCTACAGTTGAATCACTGCACAAGCATTTCAAGATCTTCTATTAAAATATTTTGTATTCTATTCGAATTTCTGAGATTTTCTATATAACGATAAACTGATTATGAATACTTTTCTAGAACCCTCGAGCTCTTGACATAATCATTAAAATCTCCACTACATAAAGTGAAGTTTATAATTTCTTAGTGATTTTTGCTTAGGAAAGTTGGTGTCCTTCTAGGTAGGTTACATGTTCAAAGATACCTAAAGAATATAAATATGGTGAGCGTTAGCATTGGACCCAATCAAGATAATCTCCTCTCTGAACATCGCCACAAAACCCCTAATTTGCATCGTGGAGGCTAACCATATTGCTCACTCGTCTAGACAGTTGACAGCTGCCTTGACATCGCCATTGTTGAAATTGGGAAAAATAGCAGATTTAACTCCGCTTTAAGCAATAAAGTCCATTAGCGGACAATAGCTTGAAGCCCCCTAACCGCACTATAGAAGGTTCTTTAATGAGGATTGCATCGATGTTGCCTTTTGAAACTCGATAAAACAAAGTAATAGAGGCTACCTTAGATGTGTGGAAGTTAATATATAGTATCCTTAGGCAGGGTTACTACACGCTTCTCCACAGCTATAACAGTGTCATCTGCTGCGAACTTCCCTTCGCTGTACAGCAGGTCCTCCTAAGTATACAGTCTTGGCAGAGACTCTGATCCCTCCGCTTCTCCTGCTTTATTAACGTTCCAGTCTTTGGTATGTACTGTGTACAAATTCTAGCCTTGCAGGGGGGAAGGGTTCTCCACCATGACGTCCAGAATGAAGTTTTCCAAAGCTGCCTTCACCCCTCTCCATAGGTTCCTTGGGTGTGATATTTACTTCTATCTATGACTCCAATCAGAATCTTGTTTTTAGCGCATCTGTAAAACTGGGTTTTTGTATCGAGGACCGAGGTTTCTTCGATTGAAAGAATTGTTCTTCTACCGATTTTTTTCGTTTCGACGAGGATGCTGGTATATTGAAGTTTACCTGGAGTTAGGCAGTATAGCTTTCGCCCTTTTCATCGCTTCCCTTGCAGTCTGGGGTCAGCGTGTCCATGAGAATCCGTTAAAAATTTTCAGAGTTCTCGCAGCTTTTCATTTTTATGCGTGGAGAGTCTTTACGGTCGTCGTGTTTTCAGGTCAGTTTCTCGTAGTTGCAATCGATGCCACGCTCTTGGTGATGTTTTTGGTGGTCGCTTGTCACCTGTGACCACTCACCAGGTGGTGAGACCTCTGTTCAAGTAGAAATAGTCTTCAGGATCGTGCCTGCCTGCGATTAATGGATAGACCCGCCGTTTTTAGCGCAGTTTGTTCCCCAGCCCTATTGATGCTGGGCCATAACACTTACGGTAGCGTGGGAGGTTACTACATATACCGGAAAAGCGCTTGCACCTGTGTTGCTCTCACCGGTTTTGGCGAAGAAGAAAGTTTTTTATAAATTAAGCTCACTCACACTAATCAAAATCTCTTGTGACCATACTCAGTTTTAAATTTCCAAAGAGAGATCAGTGATTGTTCTCTTTAAGCATATGTTTCACTCCTACATTTTCAGTAAAGAACCCAAGGTAACGGGAAACTGTAACAAATGCACTAAGCACTTTCAAACGTTGTGCATAATTTGTTGACGAATTCCAAGTAAAGCATTAAAAAATGTAAAACAGGAAGAAGAAAAATCTGTAGCTAAAGAAATTAGTAATGGCAATTACACTTTTTCTGGTCGGCGTAAAGGACGATGTTTGGTGTGGAATGTGTCAAGGTGAAACAGTAGTGGAAGGGTTTGTTTACAGTCCCACTTGCTGTAAAGTTTTAAAATACACCAACATTGTTGAAGACTGCGGACTATTTCCTGCAGTGCGTGGCGTGGATTTTTGAAACTGGCAAAGTTCGTCATAAAAATCGGCGCAACGTATGGCAAGCACGTGGATGTAGAAGATTTGCTGCTGCTTGCAACAATGGTTTCCCATAATGCACAATAAAAAAACAAAGAAAATAAAAGAAAATCTTAATATTGAAATTAGTGTAATTGTTAGCAGCGGGGATGCTTAGCTACAATCGACATGTGGATCGATAATTACGTAAAGGGAAAATTCTTGGGATTTGATATAGACTGCAATCAATGCCTTTTGAAAGTTCTACGGTTGAAAACTGAAACTGAAAAGGTGCTCAACATATTGATCAAATTAAATTTTTTACTGACGGAGTAAGTAGCACAGTTAAGGCTTTGAAGCAAAATGTGCTCATAACCTGAGTAGCCACATTTTTTAAAATGTGTTGGACAAATATTATACAGAATGGCTTAGAGTATTGCAAAAAAATTGTGATATATTAAAAAAAAACAAATTGGGAGCATATCTTGCTGACTTCGCTAAAAGCCCAGAGCCCAACGTTCTGACTGAGAGAGAACAAAGTAAACGATTGTTACACATATATATATATCTATACTTAAAATCCTGGTTGAAATGTAAAAGAATTTGAAGCCATTTTCAATAAATTACAACTTTGCAATTCTACATCGTTATACTACATTATTCTTTCTATTTTGAAAGTAAGAAGCATTTACGGACCAAACATTGAAGATGTAACTGCAATTTTAGTTTTAAAAAACAAAGTACTGAAAAAATTAGACGACGGTTGCCAATATAAGTTTCTGCATAAAGCTGCATGTTTCTTGTATCCGCCTGATATAAAAACGCATCCCAAATGATTTAAATGCTATAAAAATTTTTTGCATATCTCGAATTCATGACAACGGGATAAGCCCAACCATACTCTTATCGACTTCGACATCGAATTATATTCTAAAGAAATCATATATTCTACTTCAATAATAGTTTCTGAGGAAAAAATCATGATTTCAATTTACATAATTTGTAACTTAAGATTTAATCAAACATAGATATATGCCCCATGAAATGTTCTTGTTTAAATAACTTTGTACCAGGATTTTTCTTTTCTAAAATGTAGATATGAAAAAAGTTTGTGAAACATACATACATTTTTCACATTAGAGTTTAAAGCTTTTAATGCTGTCAACAATACTTTTTTGAAAATGAATCGTATGCAACAAATTTTATATTCATCAAATTTGCAATGGTTTGCAGTTGCAGAAATATTAAAATATTTAGATTATTATTACTACATATGTAGGTATATTGAATCATACAGGTCTGAAAAAATGATTATGCCAGTGACGCTGTTCCAAGCTGTTCAACTGTGGCAAGTAAGCTTTTGAGATTATACTTTCTGCTGTCATTTGCTCTTTTGCCGGTCAAGAGTTCATTTTCAATCCATGCATCTTGTGCTCTTTATTATTCTTCTGAGTATAACTTAACTTCTCTGTTGCATATGGTCGATAAGGTGTGATATTCTTAAGACTTTACTTTCTGTTTATTTGCTTTTGATTTTGAACACTTATTTATTTACGAACGATCATAACTAAAATGTAGCGCTAGTTCCATTTTGTTACACTTCATGATACTTTTCTTTAAGCCGATCTTCATCCCTTGACCAAGAGGCAAGTCAACACGAACTATTACTTTTTCAACAACATCTGCTACTATGAACTTATGTAACCCCATTTCTGATTAAAATTCCACACGCAACTTCTCATGCAGTGGTGTGAACAATTGACACTCGAAGGGCAAAATCAACATACCCACAAGCAATAAGATTATTCGCCTTTCTGCCAATTTTAGAGATGGAGGTTAAGAGACATTCTATTGCCGGAGAAAGCCCACTCTCATTTATATTAGTTTTAGTCAAAAACACTTTGTGAATGCTTATCATTTTATCGAGCTGTTGACAAAAATTTCGTTATACGGTCTGCTTACTGTTCGAAAAGCAATTGTCTAAAGAATACAAAGAATGCATTTTCTTCCCTTCCCACGCCAGCCGTTTCTCCTTTTCCTGATAATTTTAACGGAGTGGAAGCCTTCATCTTCCGCTGCTTCGACTAAATGGTACTGCAGCGAATATTCTCAAAGCTGGAGTTTTTCCATCCATAGGGAAAACATGATATTGGCATCACAGACGCTGTCCCTTTGTTCAAAATCTATTATCTGAAATCAATTCTGATTCCGTCAGTTCATTGTCATCACTGTGTTTTTTATAGAGTGTAGTTGATTCATTACTAGAATATTTTGCCATTTACTATCTGGCAATTGAGAATTTTAATGGGGTGGGTTGTTAATGCATATTCGTTTTCTACATTTTTAAGATGATATACTTTACAATAAAGCAAGTTACCTATCAGTGTCAATTAATAATTTTCTATTATTATTCACAACGGTTTACCCACCTCCGCACGCATAAGCAAGAGATTGTTTAATGTCGAGAACGTGTTTCGTTCCACTACAAAACAAAAATTCATTAGCTGATTTAAAAAGTAGCTTAATTCCAAAAATAAAAAAATGTCTGCACATTCTAAGCGGAGCATTAAATTTGATTTCAAAAAGAATAAGTGGACAAGAAATAGCAGGAAATTTCAGACGTCTGGTATTATAACGAGAAAAATTACACGGTGTGTCCCAAAAATAACCGAACTTTATATTTAAATCATACAACATACAGCGCCATCTATTGAACACATTATATTATCTTTGAAAGTTATTATTTATTCAAATAGGTTCCATTTGACTCAACACAACGTTTGGAACGATCAACAAGCGCATGCATAGATTTTTTTATGTCATTTATAGAAATGTTCTTCAGTACCTCGGTTACGGCTGCTTCATTTTTTTCAATTTTTCTTTAATTTTTGAAACTTCAATTTCAATTTTTTTTTCAAGTTTGACACAAAATTTTATATTTGCTCTTTGTTCCATTTTTTTTTTGGAACCATTAGCACACTTTTGGTTTTATTGAAATGGCTGTCACTTTTACATCTGTCATCCGACTTACATGAAGTCAGGTGCGTTTGAAAGAGGATTAATATTGCAAATTTTCAATAGATGGCGCTGTATGTTGTATGATTTAAATATAAAGTTCGGTTATTTTTGGGACACACGTGTGTATTAAGAGTCCCAATGTAAATTGCTTTTGAATGGATTGTATCTAATCCAAGTAGATTTTATACCTCGAATTCTATATTACCGAGCCGTATTCTACAATAGGTTTTACTAATGTTATAAGCTCTAATATCGTAAGGGTATTTTAAATCCTTTGGCCACCGTTTTACAAACGCCAATACACCTTTGGCTTTGTTGACTGCCCCACCAATGTGAAATGAGAAGTTCATACTAACACACATATATTAAACAACCGTTAATTATGACCGCCACAATAACCATCATAGCTTGAAACTAAATGACTAAAAGTCAGTCTTCCAAGTAAAAACTGTGGGCCATACTGAAGGCGCCAATAGGTAACTTAGAGTTCTTAGTGCATTGGCGGGGCATCTACCTCTAATACCTTCTCAAAAACCAAAGTACGAAGAATCGGCAGAGTGTAGAGCCTGCACAGAGGCGGACGAAAGATTGGAGCGTGGGCCCGGCCTACAGACGCCAAATGTTCAGGATGCTCCGAGCTATACCCTTATGGAGGTGGGTATACTTGCTTGGAAGAAATTAAAACTATTTATTAAATCGGGCGAACTTTTCACAAAAGCTTAATTGGAATAGACAGGAGACAATATGCCTACACAATGGCTAGGCGCTGCTCATCGCGATCAGGCCCTTAACCTTCACCTTCAGCCTACCACCAACCAACTAACCATAAATAAATCTGAAGATTTCCTGCTTTTTAATAATTTTTTTAATTTTAACGGCTGAACAATTTTGTTTAATATATTTTAGATACCTTCACGCAATTGGCAAATCTGTGTGGAAGAAATGGAAAAAGCGCTATTTTGTTTTAGTACAAGTATCCCAGTACACGTTTGCGATGTGCAGTTATAAAGAAAGGAAATCTGAACCTTCGGAAATGATGCAGTTGGATGGATATACAGTTGATTATATAGAAGGGGCAAGCGGTAAAAACTTTTCACAATGAGATTTGAACGCTTAATTTTTGTATTCTTACATTGCAGCTAATTTAATGTTTGGCATCGATTTGAACGGAGGACGGTACTTCTTCAATGCTGTACGGGAAGGTGATAGTATTGCGTTTGCCTGCGAGGACGAGAATGAATGCAGCCTATGGGTAATGGCTATGTACAGAGCCACTGGACAATCGCACAAGCCAACACCACCTGTAACCCAGGACAAAAACTCAGCAATATCAAAAATACAAGGCGGTAATATTTGTTTACAATATGACAAATAAATTCTTAAGCAGCTTAATAGAATTTAATTTATTTTGTTTAATTTTTTTTTTAAATTTGTAGGTTATTCAGCTTTCTTTTATACAATTCTAAATTCAGCTGAAATCTTTCAGCGCTATCGACTGATAAGCCAGAATTGAGTAAATGTAACCAAAATGTTGCGAAAACGCAGATTATTTAGATAATGCAGTACTTGGTAAAAAAGTTTTATAATCTTATCTGGCTGTTATAATCACGATAAAGGACAAAATATATTATAATATGTCTTAATACTTTTAACTATGCGAGAAAAAAGTAAAATAATAATAGAGTAGTATCTAAACTTATGGCCTGTTTGCAACTCCTATTTACGAATTCGTTAGTGATCCAACTTCGTGATCGTTCAGCATTATATGTCGTCAAAAAATTCTAAGTGTAGTTTCTACTCTATTACTATAAGCATTAATTTTACTATTAAGCTTTAAATTTTTTTCGGTTTTTTAGATGCTGACAAGGCACGAAAGCATGGAATGGAAGACTATATAAGTGCAGATCCTTGCTTGTTCGATCATGCCGCTCTGTTTAAAGTGCTACAAAACCTTACTCTTGAATATCGCTTGAATGATACTTATGCATCATTGGTATGTGAATAAAAAATAAACTCACTCATTTTAACGCGAAGGCTTTATTTCGTTTTGTCAGTTTAGTAGACTAGGGAATTAAAAATTTATGATAGCTCAGATGCAAATATTTAGTAAAAGTTAAACATTCCATATTCCACTACTGAACAAGTCTGAATTAAATTCAATAAAGGATAATAATAAGCGATTAAAAAATAATAACTTAAAACTCGAATTTTGTGACCATCAGACATGAATGAAAGCTATAAAACTCAAGGAGAAAACAATCTACTACCTTTGGGTCTCGTAGATAGGTTTCGAAGATATAGCGCTTACAAATGGGTACATGAGGTTTTTTTATCAACATTTTAGGTTTTTTTATTATTTACATTTAGGCTTAATACAATATTGTATCTCAGTTTTAAAACCGTTTTCCCTTGTTGTTGCATAAATATGTATGTGTAATGGCGGCCACGGTAGACGAGTGGTTAGCACTGCGTACTGCCATTCGGAAGGACCGGGATCAAATCCTGGTACGACCAACATCCAAACGTTATAGAAAATTAATTTGAATAAAAATTTAAGTTAAATTTTGTACTTGCGGTCGCCTCTCGGCAGGGAATGTCAACCCCTCCGAGTGTATTTCTGACATGAAATAATGTCTCCTAATAAAAAGCCATCAGCCGTTCGGAGGCGGCTTAGTATAAAATGCAGGTCTCTCCATTTGATGGAAAAACATCAAGACGCAAAATCACAAATTGGAGGAGGAGCTCGGTCGAATTATATATATATATATATATATATTAATGTTAAGGATAGACTGACATTTTGCCATTTATCTTCAGGGTTGGCTTAGTCCAGGACAAGTCTTTGTGCTAGACGAATATTGTGCGCGGTATGGAGTGCGTGGTTGCTATAGACATTTATGCTACTTGTCTGATTTATTGGACCGAGCTGAAAAGCAATATATGATTGATCCCACGTTGATACATTACTCGTTTGCCTTTTGCGCCAGCCACGTGCATGGAAATAGGTAATACATATATATGTATATATACAAAATAAATTTGAATTTTGTATCCCTAAAAGCGAAATTTATGTACATAAAACAAAATATGTATATTTTTCTAGACCGGATGGAGTTGGCAGTATAACACATGAAGAAAAGGAAAAATTCGCTGAAATCAAGGAACGTTTACGTATTTTACTCGAGTACCAAATAACGAATTTTAGATTTTGCTTCCCATTTGGACGGCCGGATGGTGCTTTAAAAGCAACGCTTTCCTTATTGGAGCGGGTGCTCATGAAGGATATTGTAACGCCTGTGCCACCAGAAGAAGTTCGTATGATGATAAAGAAAAGCTTGGAAACAGCAGCTCTTGTAAATTATACACGTCTATCTTCAGAAGCTAAAATCGATGGTACGTAATTATGATCCATCTTTACATGTATTTTAAATTAGTGCAAGTATACTACAAGGAAAGTGGTTTTAGGGAAATCAGTTACATATTAATACCACATTTTGAAGGACACATGGTAGTTCTCATTTGTTGTCAATAAATATATTTCATAACTTAACGACTTCTTCGAGGGGTGTGCTGACGATATGTAGGGTTTAAGTTGTCTTGATGCTCATTCTTACCAAAATTTGGTCTTACCGATGTTGATTTTAGGTCCTGCTCGTGCGGCGAAGTCGCTTAAAGATTGAAGTTTTAAGAAAATGTGGAAGTCTTTATGGGACAGCAGACAGATATAATCCGCATAATCTCCATTTAGACCAGAAAGTGTTTATAGTACTGCTCTTAGTTACTATTCAAAAAATTAGTACGAACTGTCAACCAGTTTGTTTGCAGCAGCTGTTTAAATTAGTCAGTTCCCTCTGCGAATTTTTTTTTTACGTCCTCAATCGAGTCGAAACGGGTTCCACGGAGTGATAACTTGAGTTATGAAAACAAAAAAGTAAAATCGTTCACAACTACAGCTCGGTGCGATAGCGCATTTTCGTCATGAAAGCTTCCGGAAATTGTTGGCTCACAATTCCGGCCGTTTACGACGGATGTTTTCGCAAATGCCTCAAAACGCTACTCTATATTGACTGTCTGTCCTTTTGCAACGAATTCATGATGAACTAAACCGGGAATATCGAAAAAAACTATTTCCGGGAACTTTCTGGTGCTAATGTATATCTTCGAGGCAACCGCTTAAGCCGCTTTTTGCATCACCAAATGCAATACCAAATTGGCGGTAGTACGCACTTTTACCTGACTACAGTCTGAACTTGGATATCGTAGCTTAAAATATTTGCATACCTTGCACGACAGTTAGCTCCTGAACACAGCTGGGTTATCAAACCAGTATTTTTTTACGTGGCTCCTGCATCAGCGAGTGCGATATCAATATGTGGATATGAGTTTTTATTTTATTCGCCCTGCTTAGAAGTGTTATTCGTTTCCAATTTTTACATTCAGATAAATTTCCCCTTATTTTATCTCTAGCCGTTGTCTATTCCGCCGCCTTCATATTTAAAGTTTTGATGGTTTTCAGCGAAACATATGTTTCTTAAATGGCGTATGGCGTATAACGGATGCCGCCTTGGCGGATCTGGCCTTCGAGAGGCTTAGCTGATTTTTTTTCTTTGCGTTCGTTTGTCGAACTCCTTGTGGAGTCTGAGATCTAGAATTTCCTCATGTATTCTTTGAAGCCTCTACAATCTTACTCTGCACAGGTTTATTTATCTTTCAGCTTCACTACATCGAATTGTTTTGCATTTTCTCTTTCAAGCCACTAACTGATTTATGCATTTAAAATTTTAAAATAATGTGATGAATTTGATTTTCAGTCATACGTTGGGGGATGACGCGCTTATTATTGAATATCGTACCCCCTATGACAAGGTTAACGCTAGAGCTCAATAAAGAACTTGCCAATTTCAGCAAACGTGCCTAACTCGTACCGACCCATCGTCACCTCTAAACCCTTATTTTATGACCAACTTGGACATTTATATTACTCATTAATCAACGGACCTCCCATTAGATACATAATATTATATTTAAATACAAGTTCAAATATGCCTCTTAAATTTGCAATCCGCAAAAAAAAATGTGTATAGAATAATTTCTTAATTTAAAATGGGTTAACAACGGTGTTTTTATACATTTCAAGAGGATTTACGGGGTGAAATCATAGTCGCTGCAGCTAAGAAGCTTGAAGACCTGATACATTTGGCTGAACTTTGTGTTGATTTGCTACAACAAAATGAGGAGCATTATGCCGAGGTATGTCAATACAAATATAGTAAATATATACATCTATGTATAAACATACATTTGTTCTATGTGTGCGTTGTACACTAAATATTTTTTATGTATTGTGTCTACAAATACTAATGCATCTTCCAATTAGCATCCTATTTTAAGTGGAGATCTCGACTGTATATGACCTTGTATATTTTAATCTAACAATATAAAAAATATTATATATATATTATTATACTTATATATACAAATTGAAATTATTCGATAGTACAAACTTACATGTACCTACATACTCGTATGTGTATTAATATATTGTGAATATGCGGTTGTATGTTTTTTATGTGTGCAAGGTAAATAGTACTACTGCAAGCTAACTTTTTCTATAATTTAAGGGCTTACGTTGTCTAACTCCCATATTTTTTAAAATTATATACATACATACATATATAGTTTTTTGCTGACTCTATACAAAACCAAACCCTTATTTAAAAATATTAAAGGATGTAACAAATTTAACTTTTTCTGTAATTTATAGTTATAAAAAATCCTTTAAGCACATTGATAGATTCCTGCATTAACTAAATTGGAATAAAATTTGTGATATTTTGTAAATTTGCAGTAATATAGGTATGCCAAATTAGACTTCTCTTTAGCTGTGTTCGATCTTCGACTATAGCAGTGAGTAACGATCGAACCAACTTCCATCATAATATGTTTCTGTATGTGGAAATACGAGTAGATTAAAATAAAAGCAACTAGCTTTGCCATTTGTTTTCTTGTGCTCACTATCTTCGGTAGGCAGTGAGGATTGAAAATCGAATGCTGCTCACATATGTAAGTAAGCGTGCCGGCAACTCTTGTCTTTTTTTCTTCTTTTTTAGCATCAAAAGACTGGTCCAATGCTAAAAATAGCAGTTTTGAAGAGAAATAAATTTTAATGCTGGAACTGGTGGGCTTCCCAATCGACTGTGGGCTAGGACGATATTATAATGGAACATTAAGGCCTTGCCTTTGTACAGTTCAAAGCATCTTTCCCTGCTTTCTTTTTTGATAGTTGAAGTCAGTAAATACTTGCATCAATGGTTTTATTTCTTAGAAGCAGCTCAAAGTAAACAATCCCAACTCATGAAAGTAGAGGTAGAGGAGATGTCGATCGTATTCATGGTTCGATTTATTTGAATTTAATCCATTAGAACGTTTAGTTTTTATTAACATATAACTGGAAAATAGTTTTGGAAACTATGTAATCAAGAATCGTATTTATGCTTTGATTGCCTTGGAAAAATATATTGTGACTTGACTCGGTTAATTTATATATATATAATTGGCGTTTTGAAACCGCTCAAGCGATTTTCGGCTGAGCTCCTTCTCCAATTTGTGGTTTAGCGTCTTGATGTTTTTCCAACAAATGGAGGGACCTACAGTTTGTACTAAGCTGCCTCCGAACGGCTGATGGTTTTTTTTACGAGGAGCTTTATTTCATGTCCGAAATACACTCGGAGGGGTTGCCATTCCCTGCCGAGGGGCGACCGCAATTAGAAAATTTAACTTAATTTTTTATTTAAATTAATTTTCCATAACTTTTTGGATATTGGTGGCACCGGGATTTGAACCCGAGCCTTCCGAATGTCAGTACGCAATAATAACCACTCGGCTACCGCGGCTGCAAGCCTTCCGAATGTCAGTACGCAATACTAACCACTCGGCTACCGCGGCCGCAATCCTTCCGAATGTCAGTGCGTAATACTAACCACTCGGCTACCGCGGCCGGTAATTAATTTATACCAAATTATATTTTTTTGTATAAATATATGGAACATATGGAATAATTTACCCTGGAAATGGACTAGGTTGGCACCTAATTGGAATTAGCATTAAGTCTAAGATTTTGGGGTCCTTACACCCTCCCCTCACTTCCTGCTGCGAGACTTACTGTCACCATGTAATCAAGAATCGTATTTATGCTTTGATTGCCTTGGAAAAATATATTGTGATTTGACTCGGTTAATTTATATATATATAATTGGCGTTTTGAAACCGCTCAAGCGATTTTCGGCTGAGCTCCTTCTCCAATTTGTGGTTTAGCGTCTTGATGTTTTTCCAACAAATGGAGGGACCTACAGTTTGTACTAAGCTGCCTCCGAACGGCTGATGGTTTTTTTTTACGAGGAGCTTTATTTCATGTCCGAAATACACTCGGAGGGGTTGCCATTCCCTGCCGAGGGGCGACCGCAATTAGAAAATTTAACTTAATTTTTTATTTAAATTAATTTTCCATAACTTTTTGGATATTGGTGGCACCGGGATTTGAACCCGAGCCTTCCGAATGTCAGTACGCAATAATAACCACTCGGCTACCGCGGCTGCAAGCCTTCCGAATGTCAGTACGCAATACTAACCACTCGGCTACCGCGGCCGCAAGCCTTCCGAATGTCAGTGCGTAATACTAACCACTCGGCTACCGCGGCCGGTAATTAATTTATACCAAATTATATTTTTTTGTATAAATATATGGAACATATGGAATAATTTACCCTGGAAATGGGCTAGGTTGGCACCTAATTGGAATTAGCATTAAGTCTAAGATTTTGGGGTCCTTACACCCTCCCCTCACTTCCTGCTGCGAGACTTACTGTCACCATGTCCGTTCGTGTAATCCTGACGAGGTAGCTGTTACCCTCGATGTGGCGTTTAAGCGATTGCCTCATCCGTCGCTGCTGTGGTTGCCTACGTGTGTCACTTCTCAAAATCTCGGGTAGATATTCGGCTCGTGGACTTGCATCTTTCTTCTTGATTTCGTTTCTCTAGTAACTCGGTGCTCCTTTCATCTTTGCCGCATTCTGTTTGGATCATCTTAGGTTCTCCTCCTCTTTATGCTGCTGTGTTATGTCCGAGTGTCGTAAGGACGTCTCCGTTATGTTGTTCTGCGTTCTCTCGCTGTACGTCAGCTTGGTCGGCCTTTCGTTTCGCCTAACTGCTTTTTTGGTGACGATGTTGGACGCCCTTGGCATCTTCTCAAACCTCTTTAGGTTGAGCGCTGTCGGCTTCGTTGTATACTTAGATGGTGGAATGACTGGACTCGGACGTACTGTGGTCGTGTAATGCTCCAGTTCTTCTGCTAGCATGGTTGTACATATGTAGCCTCCTCTTTTCCTCTCTCTACTCGTAGACTCATAGATTCTCCTCCGCATCTAAAGTCTGCTCTTGCCTTCGCTAAGTAGTCCATCCCAATCACTATCTCATCGACCAGCTCTGGTAGCACAAGCAACTCATTCTTGTATACCTCACCTCCCAGTTTCACTTCTGCTTCTACGGCTTTTACTGCGTCTCTCGTTCGGCCATTGCCCATCACTACTCGTACCTTTACTTGCTTTGTTCCTCCTCCAAGTCTTCTCGCCAGCTCACTACTCACAAGACTCCCCGTTGCCCCTGTTTTGATCGCTGCTATCACGGCATCACCATTCACTGTTACCCAGGCTAAAATCCGGTCCTGCGTTTGCCTAAGCGCTGTTGATATCTTCGAAGTGTTCTGAACTCTACCTCTTGGAGCTGATGAGAGTCTCTGGTCGCACCTCTGCGGCTTCTGGCAGCAATCACTCGTGTGAGATCTACGCATCTTCCCCGCTGGTCTGGTTGGCGCTGTGGTCTCCTTGGTGTATTCACGTTACGATCTTCATGTAAGTGCTGGTAGCATTCTGCTCTTTCTTTCGTTACTGTGTGGATACCTATAGCCCCCTTCCTGACCTTCGTCCACGTCCATAAACTGGTACCGCTCTTCTGCTCGTCGAGGCACAAATGATCGCGCTGCTGCTCTTAATGGCTCTCTTTCGGGGGGAAGATTCTCGAAATTTTCTACCAAGTCCACTAATTCTTCCAGACTCCTGAATTCACTTCACTTGACGTATAGCTGATATTCTCGGCGAGAATTTCGATAAATACGGTACAGCTTTTTTTCGGCCGTGTAGTTTGCGTGCCCCACAAGTCTTTCAAAAATTCTGGTAACGCTAGTAGTATCGAATTTCGGTTAATGTCGTAAACGTCCACTAAATCCTCCACTCGCTCGATAAATCCTAAGGGTCTTTACCGCCATCGTAGTGAAATCCCCACTTCCGGACTCGGCCCATAATTGTAGCATATGATGGCGTTGCTGATACGTAAATTTGTTCTTCTTCTTGCACTGGAGAGTTAACGCCTTCTCTCGGTGTCGCTCGATTCATTGTTATAGTTGGCCGAGTATGTCGGAGAGCCAGCTCCGTCAAGCGTCTTTGTACGCCTTCTCCTTCACTTTGGTTCTGGATGAAGCTCGCAAAGCGTTTGCGCAGCTCTTCCACCGTTCCGTGTTCATCGAACCCAAATTCTTCTGCATACCTTAACAACTCTCGGTTGAGGTAGTATACCCATGTCACCTTGACCATGGTTGTCTCCTTCTTCGTGATGTCTTCTTCTTGCGTTTTTTTTTTTACTTCAGAGTCCCTGCTCGGGCGCCAGTTGTAACGGAGGGCATGCATCAGCTTCTTTGCAAAATATAGCCCTGAGTGCGCTCTGCTCAATTCACAGAAAGTCCTATCTCACCGCCTGCGCCACTTGCCGTAGGATAAAAAGTCCTATCTAGCGTATAGTGTGAAAGACTAATGCCCATCTTCAACAAACTGATTAGGTCTTTTCAGTGTGGTTTTAGACCTGGTACATCAACCACTGCCAAATATTTATCTTGGGTCAAATCTTTGAAAATACGCGTGAAAAGAGCTTTTACCACATCACCTGTTCATTGATTTTAAAACAACCTTCGACTGCACGGTAATGACCTGCCTATACGCCACTATGTCTGCATTTGGTATCCCCGCAAAACTTATACGGCTGTGCAAACTGACATTGGATAACACTAGAAGCTCCGTCATGGTTGAGCAGCATTACTCGGAACCTAAACAATGAGGGCAGAATCTTCTATAATAGCTGTACGAGATGTACAGCTTTGAAAATTTCCGATGCAGTACCAGTCGGTGGAAACAGAGCAAGAGCCTGTGCTTGGTATTTCCAATTGGCACCAAAAAGCGAAAAGAAGGTAAGAATGGCACTGTTGTTTACTTGGCTATAATCATATAAACGGTGCGTATGCCAGTAAAGAAGAAGAAGAAAAGACATCGTCCAAGAATTTACTGTCTTGCAAAAGTTTTAAAACATTTCCTTGGGAAAACTAAAAAATGTGAAAGTGCATTTAAATCATTTTGATGACTTTATACTTCTACTTCTCTGAAAATGATGCCATGTTCAAAGACATAATTATTGCTTCGAACACCGCCAAAAATCTCCTTTTAATGTGGCAACTGTTAACATGTGTTTTATGACATCTAGCTCACTTCTATTTCTTTCAAGTCCTTACATCTAATACAACTGCACTTAGCTTTCTTTCGGCACATCCTCCTACTTCAGCATCAACCATGTTGAATAGAGAAGAGCTTGGTGCGGTTCCGAAAAGGAAATCCGTGTTTATACCCCGTTTCTCGAATGACGCTATATTATATTTATTGGGTAGTATAATATGTGAGAGTCTATTTCTCAAAACAATATAGCACCTGCTTTATATTTATAGCCAAAAAACTGTTATATCTACCAAAAAAACGTAAGGGATTTGAAGTCTCAAAGATGTATACTTACAATCTTTAACCTACAATTTTAAAATCTCAGTCTTCTATAAATCTTTGCTTAATCCGAATGTGTTCAACTCTGAAATCTAGTGAAGCAACTTCTAAATTTTTAGAGACAAATGTCCGAACAAAATAAGTCATGGGTTACTTGTTGCTCATCAAATTGATCTTGCGGCTGAAGAAATTCCTATGCAAAATATGAAGCAATAGAATTCTTTTGTCGAATACTCCAACATCACAACAATATTTTTATGGTCGCTAGCCACATCAAACTAAAGTAGGTCTAACTTATTCTTTCCATTCGTAAATGTTAAAGTCAACATGACATTACTGTTTTAATTGCGGACTTCAATTTATCTTTATCGTACCTAGCTCAATTCGATATAATGTTCAAGATTTCCCAAATTATCTTCTTGTTCTGGGTCAAATAAATACCATCTGAAATAAACTTTAACCGAAACGATTGCAATTATTTCATTGAAACAAATCGAAAAACAGTCTTCGCTGAAACTCACTTGAAAACCCACGCGGCACTCGTTATTTCAGCATTTCTTTTACGTTTTTGAACTCACACGAAGCATACAATCATACTGTATGCAGTACTTATGTAGTGCCCTAAATTCTGAAGTTTACGCATTGAATAGTATAGCTAAGAGAGAGAAGATGTTATTAATAAAACCAAACTTTAGCAAGACTGTACAACTGTTGCCGTATGCTGATGACATTGATATTACAGAAGCATAGGAGATGTCAACATCTGATAAGGCGGCCCTTGGAGTCTGCTAGACAAAAGTTTTGCGAATGATCTAGGGTATTTTGCGCATTGGCAACGGCGAATACCGCAAATAATGGAACCATAATCTGTACGAGTTATACAATTACGCTGACATAGTTCAGAGCAGTGCTCACGCCAATGAATTTGCCTGTACCGTCCGTAGAAGTTAATAATAAAAACTCCTTTCAAATAAAGCATACAGCCACGTATTAATTGCCCATTTAATCTTGCCTTTTGTTAATAGATCTTTCTTTTTGGGCACTGCTTCGTATACTATTTGTTCCGCTTGTGGATGTTCAGGAAAGTGGATATTTATGGGAAGGTTGTGGTTTCTTTTTGTAGATATCGTCCACGCTCCGTCGGACCTTTGCAAGTATGCTTAGGCGATGCTTATATTAGTCCCATAGCTGCCTTCAGATGATGCAGAAGCTGCGTTAAAGGCAGGCCTTCCTTAGGTTTTGTAGATCCGTGAAATGAAGAAAATGCGTATTTTTTTTCAAAAGAAATGAAAACTAAATACGTAACTAATTATTTGGTACCATATAGATTATGTACATTTGATTGACGTTTATATTCGAACATATAAACTATGAAATTTGTTGGCGAAAATTACAAATTTGCTTAAAAGTATGCAAACACACTGTCAGCTGGCAACATTTCGCCACTATCAGCAGCGTCGATAACTCGTGTATGTATATCCAGTCGGGTGTTATGGACGGAAGGTATGTAAGATGGGTAGTTGCAGCATGATGCCTCTTATGGCATTGGGTAAAGACCATGTTTTGTAACGATCCAAGTGTTCAATTTTTATACATTGAACATTCTCCTTCACTCGCTTAGACAAGCTGCTTTTGTGCGTTTTTGGAATTTCGAGCTTGTGCCTTTTCACTTAAGAGGCATAAGCGGCATACGCCATGCAGCAATACTGATGTGGAGTCATTGCTTGAAAATTAATATTGAAATGTTCAAGTATTAAAACAGGAGTTGCTACAACTAACTCTTGATAACTTTTTAAAACGGATTGTTGATGAATGCTGAGGGATGTATTCTGTTGTAGTTGAAAAACTAACCAAAATTGACAACTGTTTTTCGATTCTAATTGAAAACAATCATTGTATTTCTTGATAAAACTATGCATGTAAGAATATCATTCCGCCCAACTAATCAAACCTGTTTAGATTTTGATCTACTAATGAATGGTAAAATGTATATGAAGGGCTTGGCGGCATTAACTATCAGTCCCAAAATTTCCGAAACAAAGATTTTTAAATTTACAAGAGCACTTAAATAACTCCCGAATATATATCCGTGAGCAAGCGAATCAGAACGAATTCATTAAGTTCAGAGTCCGAATAAAATTCATCATTCGTTTATATGGAGCTGTTAAGGACTGCAGTGATGATATTTTGCTTACATTAAGATTTTTTATAAATGCTTAGGGCCAAAAATTACATATCCTGCGAAGCCAACAAGGGTTATTCGATCCATTTCCATTCTCAAATCTGCTATGAATAGAACTTATTAAATTTAAACTTCGATTACTATTAGAAATAAAAAAATTTATTTGATCTTTAATTTCAAAAAACCATAAAACCTATTTACCACCAAAAGTATTCGGGGACAACAACAAACAGAAAAACAGACAACAGAAAATATTAAGAAAAGAAGTAATACTTCTTAATATTTTCTGCCGCCGGGACTTGGGTACCTGTTCCTTTGGAATACCACTGATTTTTTTTATCAAAAAAACCTGCTTTTTCGTCTCATGTTTTGTATTCACAATATAAATATTGTTTACATCCGTACGAAATAATGGAGAGAATTATATTTTGATTTATGAATTCACTTTATTTATACAATTTTTCAAGTTCTTAAGGAAATTAATTTTACATGAAGGAAGGAGTTTATGCAAGGGCATATTTTTAAAGATTTAGTATTATTTAAGATGAATTGTACGAATTCGTTTGTTTTATTAATTCAATAATTTAAGTTATAACAGATTTAACAGATTAGAGGTTTTAGATTCGATGGATTATGTTCACCGATTTAGAAGTTCGAGTTTAAATTTATAATATATGCACATATAAATTAAAGTTTTTTTTTTTAAATCATTGAGCCAACGGGGCTTGGCGACGCGTTGCCAGCATTCCAGATTTTTTTTGGGTCTGCCTTAACCCTTTAAGGACTCATGTTCTCAACATGGCGCCCCGCCTGCCTCGGTGCCAGTTGCAGCACCTCCTTCTAAATTTGGTCGATGGCCTTTCGTGCATCAGCAACCAGTAGTCGTAGCCTTTTGGTACGGCTGATTATCTCCGCAGGCACCTTTTTCCGCAAAGATTGGGATTGACTTTTCTCTCGGTGGAGTAGAGTATGGTGAGCGAGTCCACACCGATGGTAGCTGGCTTCTGACTCACACGTTCCAGTTGTGTGGGACATTGCCAAACAATTTATACAATATTTGTGCATCCTTGCACACTCGTAGCGTTCACGTGCATCCATCGGCTACACAACCGACTTTATGTCGAGTCTTTTCCTCGTGATCTGCAAATATGTATACAAAAGGGGGACTTTAGTATAAGATCATCAGAAGTGATTTTGCAATATGGGTGGAATATGCGCAAGTAGTAATTGGTACATAAATGATGTATAGGCATGTGCATACATATGGATAAATGGGGTAGACATTTTAATTAACTGGCAGTGTGTTGTATTGGGTTTGAGGTCTATCATAAGTAGACAGGGGGTAAAAGGCACAATTTGACGATGCTTCGGGTTATGACTCCATGCTGAGTTTTTATATCTACAACACGGACATTTCCATCGGGTCCAGGAAATAATGGAGTAATACGACCCAGTCGCTCAGTCGGTTGGAGGAAGCTAGTCATATTTAACAATGGCCATGTCTCCTTCCTGAAAATTTCGTTGGGGTGTTTTCCACTTGTGCCTTCGATGTAGGTCTTGCAAGTATTCGTTTTTCCAACGAACGCTAAATTGGTGGTGAAGAACCTTTAGTCTTTGCCATTTATTGAGAAGAGGGAGTTCTTTGGCGTCCGCGTCAGGTGGTGCTATGATGGGACCTCCCCGTAGAAAATGTCCCGGGGTAAGAGATAGCAAATCGTTTGGATCTTGAGACATAGGGGACAGAGGCCTGGAGTTTTACACGGCTTCAATTCGAATTAAAAGAGTGGAGAATTCTTCAAATGAGAATTTTTGATTTCCTGCACCTTTAATTAAATGAGTTTTAAAGCTCTTGACGGCTGCCTCCCAGAGGCCGCCCATATGAGGAGAGTTGGTATAAAATTCCAAGAAAATCCATGCATGGAATATTTTTCAACGATGTCCGAAGATGTTTCCTTTAGGAATTGAACCAAATCCTTTTGCATGGCTCGCTGCGCTCCCAAAAATGTCTTTCCGTTGTCTGACAAAATTTTTTGTGGCAGGCCGCGCCGACCTTTGAATCGGATGAATGCGGCTCTAAATGCTTCCTTTGTGAAATCTGAACACAGTTCTAAATGTATGGCCTTGGTTGAAAAACACATAAAAACACATATGGTACATATGCCTTTGAGTAAGCCGCCTTACGAAGCGGTGTGGTTTTAATAAAAATTGGGCCAGCGAAGTCAACACGAGTGGTGTGAAAAGGTAATGTAAATGTGGTTCTTTCTGGGGGTAAAGCTGCCATTATTTGGGTTCTGATCCGATGCTTATATATTGTGCATGCCTTACAGTGGAAGATACATTATTTTATTTTCTGTTTTAAGCGTGGGATGAAGTATTCCTGTTGTACTATTCGGGTCATAAGCTGTTTTTCAGCATGAAACAGGGTAATATGAAGAAAATCTAGGAACAGCGAGCAAAATCGCGAAACATCTGAGGTGGTGTTCATTGTAGCTGAGTGTGGCATATTCTAAGCGCCCATTAACACGCATAATGCCCATCTTATCCAGCATTCGGTTGAGGGTAAGGAGTGCACTCTTTTTGCTTACTTGCTTCGAGTGCTCGAGTAATGAGATTTCGTCTTTATAATA
Source organism: Ceratitis rosa (assembly GCA_037013455.1). Lineage (NCBI taxonomy): Eukaryota > Metazoa > Arthropoda > Insecta > Diptera > Tephritidae > Ceratitis > Ceratitis rosa. The sequence goes on from JAWMAG010000007.1 coordinate 3,060,617, forward strand.
ATTTCGTTGCGTTTGAGCTATCAGTTTATACTTGCTTCAGTGAGCTCTTCTTGGGATAGTACCTGGGTGTTGAATATAGGTAGCCCTTTGCAATGATTAATGAAACGATATATGTATGTAACGAATCTTAGTGCACGTGGAAATGAAGAGAATCTTTCCAGTATGTTTGTGCCTTCAGTAGTATGAAAAGTTTCCACCTCCACCAGAGACTTGGAGCTTGCAACTGCGGCTTCCTAAATCTGCTGGATTGTCGTGACCAGAAACATGCCGCCAAGCAGTGACGGTATCCAGAATTTGAGACGTCCTGTTTGCCACAAATGTTTTCCATGTATGTGAGAGCTTCTCCATCCAGGCTAATACTGTTGAAGAATCTGTCCATAAGGTTGTTTCATTTTGAGTTTTGATTGAATTTACTTCACAAGCTTAGAAAGAAGAACTGCTCCACAGAGCTCTAATCTGGGCAGACTGACCATTTGGAGTGGTGCTACCTTGCTTTTGGCGGGAAGTAATGAGGTTGCGAAAGTGGCTTCGCTTAGTGAAACCCTTAAATAGACGCATGCATAGAATGTTTAGGGGCGCCTGAAAATCCATGAGCTCTGAGTTGCCATGAACTGCACCCACCTGTGTATTTTTATGAGCTTGATTTCTTGAAGATTTTCTCTAAAGGAGTTCCATTTATGTAAGGCACCGGGCTTGACTGTTTCATCCCAGTCCGTTCCCTCCATCCAGAGCTGTTGAAGGAGGATTTTGGCCATAATCATTATTGGCGATAGCCATCCTGCCGGGTCAAAGAGTTTTACTACCGCTGACAGAATTTGACGCTTGTTGTTCGCGTTTGTGGAAGGTATAGGGTCATAAGAATAAGAGAAGGTGTCGGTCAACGCATTCCATTGAATTCCTAGGGTTTTTGTCAAGCTTGAGTCGTGAAACTTCAAGAAATCTACGTCTAGTAGATCTGAGTGTGGGATGGATTCTAAAATACTTGGGTGGTTGGCTGTAATTTTCTTTAATGGAAATCCTTCTGACTTTAGAGCTTCGATCTCATGTGACATAGATTCGATTGTGGACTGTATATCGTGACTTCCAGAGAGTATATCATCAACGTATGTTTCTCGTAGAAGAATGTTATTGGCTAGAGGGAATGAGTCTTTGGAGTCTTCTGCGAGTTGATGTAGAGTTCGAATTGCCAAATAAGGGGCACAGTTAACACCAAATGTGACTGTGTTAAGTTTAAAATCTTGGATTGGGGAGTTTGGGGTTTTGCGAAATAGGATTCCTTGTGTACGAGTATTTGGCGGTACGTTTTCTCAATGTTGCCATTAAAAACAAACTTGTGGAGTCGCCATTTTAATACACCGCTCAGTGCATTTCCTAAGTGAGATGTTTTGGAAGGGTTGAATACGACGCGAACTTTTGTGGTCTTGCTATCGGGTTTTAGTACGGCATGTTGGGGGAGATAGAAAGAAAAGTATTATCCTTCTCCAATTATATTTGTCGCGTAGCTCAGGTTTCCTTTCCAGCGTCTGTTCTATACTTAGGTACTACTGCTGAGCTGCAGGACGAGGATGGCCAAGTGCTATTGAGTTGGGAAAGTTGTGTGAAAGGCAGCTTGACGACGTATCTTCCATCTTCCTGTCGGGTTGTGGTAGCTGCGTAAATGGTTTCACAGTACTCATCTCCTTCTGAGGGGTACAGCAATTTGGATCTGCTAGTGTTAGTGTATGCAATTCTGGGAGGTTTTCGGTTGACAGTCTAACACTGGGTAGAAAATGAGTAAGCTGGGTAGCATTATTGCCTGGGTTAGAACTTTTTGTGAAAGATCTGTAGAGCAAAGTGTGTCACCTTCACTTTTCTTATTAACAATATGTATGTGCGTATGTACATACGTATATACATATGTACACCTACAATGGCTGTTAATCAAGAGCCTACCAACAACCACACACGTCAACAAAACAAACTACCGCACATAAAGGAGATGAAAAATCTAACAAAGCGACCGGCCAGCTTACTGGAGACGGCGTGGGTCAACAGCTAAGTGCAAGAACTACTACCAGCAAGAACAAAACCAAGTTAATTTTACTGACGCGATAAACAAATCCCACGACTACAGTTAAGCAACGATATACGGCAAAGTGAACAAAATATATTTTTGCGGTGCACCCGAGGTGTGGTCCACCCAAACTGGTTAAGAACTCACTCGCACTACTACCGTGCTGCCGGAGGTAACTTTAAACCTTTTACTATTGCCCCGTCTGACAAAACACTATAATATTCTATTTGTTTATAGAAAATATTATTAACTTTTTCACTAAGGTATCGCACGTCTGTGCAACAAAAGATGTTAACACCTTCTAACCTTCATCTACGAGATTCTGATCCGGCACTCACTTACGAGCCAGCCCGCAAGCTACGCGTCGGCCTTCAGAATTCTCAGGCGAGTGTGTATTGGTGCCCAATCATTACCCAAAGGGTACACCAAGTACACTGGCATAATTTTCCCCTCGCCGTATAAAAAGAAAGGCGACACCCCTTTTTACGGAATACCCGCGCAAAGCATTCCGTTTCCCTAATATTTGTTTGTGGAGGAACCGTTTTGTACGAACACCTCCTTTTGGAGACTTATACCACTGGGTAGGCACACACCGAGTGCAACCGTGCCAACGATTCATGGCTTTGAACTATACAACTATTAGCCGACAGATGCCACTGCCAACGCTTGGAGTGAAAGGAATATTAGGAAAAACAAAGAAAATGAACAAACAAACACAAAAGAAGTTTTAGTTGCGGCCAGTACGCGACAAGTGTTAAATCGCAAACATGTTTTGAGTTCTGGACGACCAGTCCTTCCATACCTGAAATTTCGTAATGGGCTTCTCTAACGGGTAAATTTAGAATTTTTTGGATTCGAGATGCTATAAATGTTTTTTGTGAACCTTGGTCGATTATGGCACGGGCCTTGTGGTATTCTCCGGCGTAATATATTGGAACGATCGCGGTGGGTAATAACGTAGTTCCATTGCTGCTGGAGAAATGAGTCGAGATTTTGTGGACAGCTTTATTGTGAGTTTGTGCATTATTTGAGATTTCTGCTGATGTTGAGGGTGTGTCATCTAATATTCCCACTGTGATTGCTGCCTGTATTGTCGCAGATTTGGGTTTTGAGTAGGGGTTTGAGGTTTGAGTGATTTGAATATGGAGTAACGACTTGTGGCGCTGTTGGCAGTAAACACAAGAAAATTTACTCTGACATTGGCTCTTTAGATTAGAGCAGGAAAGGCAGTTTTCACAATAATTGTGTTCACGGACGAATTTGAGTCGGTCTGGTACAGAAAGATTCCTGAATCTAACGCACACTTTCATTGCGTTGTTGGTATATACGAAGCTTTCTCATTCGGGAGTTTTGATGAGTACAAGTATACGAGTATAGGGTCCCAGTCCTTATACCTTATGAGAAGAGAGGTTAGAGAGGCAATTATTTATGGTTGTTTGCAGTTGTCTGCAACTGCTCTCCACTCTCTGTGAATATTGGTTGAAGGTTAAGTAGGGTTTTTAACTGGTTATCTACTAATATTCTGGGATTTTCATATCGGGATATCAGTGCTTCCCAAGCAAGCGAAAAACTTTCATTAGTAAGTGGGTACTGTTTAACAATAACGCCTGCTTGACCCTTTGTTTTGTACTGTAAAAGGTATATCTTTTGCGCAGGGGTTAACTTTGGGTGCTGTATATGATATATACGGCCGTAAACAATCCCGAAATGTCGGCCAGTTTTCATAGCCACCGTGAAAATCTTCTGTATCACACGGTGGTACCTTAGGGCAAACTTCCTCAGACGTTGCGTTATGAGAAGTATCGAGTGGTTGTTGGGTTGTTTGGGTGATGGCTTTAATTCTAAATAGTTGTTATGCTTCCAGCATTTGCGCCTTGCAGTTTTGGTAGCTTTCGGAGCATTTCCCATATTTTTGTTCGACCAACTCCCTCACTTCCGGGTAGGTATCTGCCATGAATATTACTTCATAAGATTTTAGGAGGCTGCCCCAGTTGCTGTCCAATTATTGTATTTTGACATTGAGCAATGTCTCTGTTTGGTCACTCGCAAAGTCCGTTGACCATTTTGCACAGAAAGTCTCTAGACGGTTACTTTCAAAAATGAATTTCTGCAGATATTTGGTAATTTTGCTTGAAGCTGATTTTACTGGATGTTCTTCCGTCATATTTGCGAACAAAGGTTATTATTCCAAAGGGGTGGGTGAAATTATCCAGAATTTATACGATTTTTGTTCTTTTCTATTAATATTATTATTTTTTTTAAGTAAAAACTATGTACTTGTGTACCAATGTACTCAAGTGTGCGATTTGGTTAATTGAGGCCCACTTTGTAAATAAGCTGCGCCTCTTTTATATATTTGGAAATTGAGTGAAAATATGTTTGTATGTAGTGGGAGTATTAGAGCGAATAAATTTTGAGTGTATGTGGGTGGAAATTATTTGATATATATTTTACGTACATACATATACCTATAACCGTGCTTATATATCTGCGGGTTTTGATGGTATTACGGTATAATTTTTGCCAATTGGAAGAATGAGGTCAATGACCTTTCAATGTAGGTGGGTTTTAATAATTAGTAGCTAACGAAGGGTTCAAATGTACATATGGTTTTATACGTATGTCATGGTGATGTGTACTTACTCCGTTACACTCATTTTTGTTTTGGGGCTTTACTCAGCTGGCAAATGTTGTTGTTGTTGTTGGTGTAGATCAGCTGGATCAATTTAATGACGTAGCGTAAAATATTTAATTTTTACCAATCGCTTTCCGTTTTTCAATTTAATTTCCGTAATATATATACATACACGTACATATATGTATAAATATAGGTATATTTTTTTGTTTAAACTAAAATATTTTTAAAGTATGAATCGTTTTATTTATTACTTAATTTAAATGTGCTGTCATATACTCAAAAATTATTGTTTTATCTTTATTTAATGTTAATAGATTTGGTTTTCTTTTTTACAATTTAAATTATTGTCAGTATGTTTTAGTATGTAGGTATGTATGTGGACGTACTTTTTTAACTTTTGTTTTTTTTTTTTGTTCTGCCTTTTCGGTTCTCATAGGTAAGCACGAGTACGTTTATATGTGTCGTATTTTTATTTTTTTGCGGTGAGATTTTTGAATAGATTCTGAGGGTTACAAATTTAAAATGATCAAGATAAAGACATAAAAATTTCGAAGAGGAAGCAGGTGTTGCAGGAACTGAGTTTTCAGCTCATCAGATGAGAGATTGAAATGGGACTGTCACAAAAGTTGGAAGGGACTTTCTCTTTGGTAAAAGAAAGAATACCGAACGGGGATCAGGTGAGGTGCCGGTCCTTCAGAAAGCTGAAAAAGAATATCTATTTGAATGTCGCAAAGTGCTCAATAAAAAGTTTAGAGCATTATTATATTTATAAATTAGTAAGGTTTATTGATGGTAAACTATGCATAAAAACCTGCAAAATACGTGTAAATAAAAACATACTCACCTGATATGTTGCTGCTGTGGCTGCTGGATCAAAAGAAGGGCCTAAGGCTGGCAACATTGGCCTTTTAAAGATTTCCACATAAAGTGGAAATCCTAAGCGGGGCTAACTGTATTCTTCCCATAAATTTGAAGTGACTTATGTTAGAACAAAAGACAGCAGCGACATCTCTAGGTAGATGTTATGGCTGCTGCTCAGGGTTGCTAGCGTAAAAATGAGGCCCGCCTTGACTGCATTACAAATTTCCAATCTATAATTCATATTTTAATAGGTAAATTAAGAAAATAACTCAAATAATTCAAGCACAATTTAATATTTAACAAATCATTTTATATATCAAAACTCATTTCTAAATTAAATGTCCCCCTCGCTGCCGTCTAATAGGGTGAGCATCTGGAGATCACCTATCCGAAAAAGGTGTTCTGTGGGTTTCTGGCATTAGCCCTGCCGGAGAATCATGCCTATACGGCGGCACTCAAAATTAGAGAAACGCCATTCGATTTATAAAATGTTGGGTCTGCCAACCGCAAATTGTCGAACTCATCGACGACTCCTGAGTCCAGTGTGCGTGCAGGTGTGGTCCTCATCAGACTAGCTACTACCCTTACCGGCAGGTTGATTCAAAATGATCTGTTCTACAGAATCACTTGGCAGCACGGACAGCATGTACCAGCGTTTCTCACCGCCTGAGACCGCTTTTGTGGCCTGTTGTTGTGCTTTCTTGATGGGATACTTCTTCCTTCTCTTGGTGGGGGTGGCCGCCGGACCACTGACGATACTCGACAGAGGCGGTCTGAGTACCGGGGAGTTTGGTGCTGGTTTTGTGCTGCGGAGGCTTGGTTTACATCTTCGTCGCTGGCATCGATCTCTACCACCTCGTCGTCAAACAATTCTTGACTCGATGGAAGATGGCCTACTGGCGTCACGTCTTCCTCACCCCTTGGCCTTGTGACGCGGCAACGGGCAACTGACAAAAGGATAATGAAGAAGGACTGCCCTCAGTCTCTCCGTCAGTTCTAGTAGATGCAGTTGTCGACAGAAGTGCAGCCAGTGGTTGTGGCATATGTGGTAAGTATATCTTCAACTCTAACTCGATTATCTTGACCTAGAAAAGCCCCAACAACTCTGCCAAGTCGCCACTCCTTCGAGAGTAAGTTTTCCTCTTTGACAGAAGTCGTGAGCCTCTAGATTTCTGTGAGGGAACTGCCGCTTGACTCTCTTGTGCAGTTCCTTTAGGCACTCCACTTTCCATCGCTGACAGAATCCTTGGTGAAGTGTCTTTAGCATTGCCAACGGTTGATTATTGACATTGGGTTTCCGCTGATTTCAGGTTCAGCGATCGCGAGCAGCAGCCTTCTAATTAAAAAATGCCCCGGGGTTAGGAGTTCAAGTGTTTCAGGATTATCTGAAAGTGGACATATCGGACGTGAGTTAAAGCATGCTTCTATTTTGGCCAGTAACGTCAAGAATTCTTCCATCGTAAAACGCATCGCATTTGCTACCTTTCGAAATGGGGTTTGAAGGTCTCTACTTCTGCTTCCCATAATCCTACCATGTGAGAAGTGCCAGTTGGTTTCTTGATGAAGATATGGCTGCATAGTTAGACGTATCCTTTAGTGGTGAGAAATGCCGGGCAGTGTTATTTTTTATTTTAAACGGATGCGTAAAATCCACCCGATTGTTGGTGAACGGTCTGGATACGCCGGTTCTTTCCGGTAGTAGCGCAGCTATGAGTTGTTCTCGTGTTCTTTTTCTGTAAATTATACAAACTTTGCAATTTTTCATTTCGGTTTTTTTTTAATTCTTTAACCGTACTATCCAATATTCTCACTTCGTAAATCTCAACATGAGTTGATTTCCTAAATGTAATGAAGTGTGAGAACTATTCGAGAAGTTGCGAAAATTGGCAATCATTGGCAGGATGGTCGGATATCTTTCATTAGACATAACGCCAGTCTTGTCCAGAAAAGTATTGAGAGCACGGATGGAGCTCTTAGCGCTTACTGGGTTCGATGAAGAAAACTCACCGCATTCATCCGGATAACAACGCTTTTGGGTCAACAGAATAAGTCGCGTTTTTACCTCTCGAATTTTCTCTGCTGTAATTTCCGCAGATTCAATTCGATTTGTTAATTTGTGCGCCGGATGTATTTTCCGATATAATTGAAAAATTCGTGCAAATAGACAAATCGGAGAACCGTTCTAAGATATCTTCTTTATCTAACATTCGAACACCTTTTTGTTCTAGTTCGGTTTCCAGTGGCTCCGTCTGTCTCTGAAGCCACTCACCGGGCTGCTCCTTTAACAGCTTGGACCCTGCCACCAAAGAGTGCTCTCCACTAGTCCTTGGGGGGAAACTCCGCGGCTACCAAGGTCTGCCGGATTGTTCTCTGAATCCACGTGATTCCAGCCACTCGATCCGATGAGTTCCTCAATCTTCGAGACTCTATTCGCCACGAAGGTAGTCCAGCAACATGGAGGCTTCTGCAGCTATGAGAGCACAATAGTGGAGTCTGTCCATTTGTAGACCTCTGGTTAAACAACATCGGGCTGTGGAAGTAAAGCGTTAATTAATTCTGCTAAAAGTAGTGCACCACATAATTAAAATCGTGGTAAAGATAGTGTTTTTACTGGCGCTACATTGGTCTTACTTACCAGCAGATTTACGTTTGGAACGATAGTTGCATTTCATTCCCGAATACTTACATATATAATACCATGAAATTCAACTTCGTTCCATGGGGTATACCTAATCGATCTTGAAATTCCAATTTTTGAACTATTGACTTAATTTTTTAGAAAATTTTCCCATCTGAGGTAAATACCTCTTAGTATGTTGTCATTCCAGTCAATCTTAGTTAGTTAGCCAAATATCTTGCATAAGGATTTTCGCCTCGGACAGCATTCTGATACCTAACATCCTTGCCTCGCTCAAGTCGTCAGTCTACAATAAATCCTCATTGAGAAGATGCTCTTTTGGTAAGTCGGCTAAAATTCCTTTGGAGTTTGACGTCCACTTACGTATGAGAAATCCTGCATCTTTGAGAGTCTCGCAGTCAAAATGTGCACCTGCAAGATAGAGAACCTAAAACGTTCTTCTTAACGTTTCCTATCATTATTTGCGGATACAAATCCGCACCAATTACCACGTCCACCTGCTGACTTTTATTAAAGTTGGCATCGGCTAAATTAATTGGGGGCAGTTGACCAAAATCCACTTGGTCCACTGTAAACTGGGGGATCCTGTCAGTTAGGGCCCTCTGGCCTCAACTCTAATCTGGGGGTTGACAGGAGAACCTAAAATGAACTGTGCGACTTCTCGCACCTTAGCCGATGTCGACACATTAATACCGCAAATCTGCACGTCGGCAGTCGTTTCGTTATGAATGTACCTTCTGATCCCGGATCCCGGAGGCCCTTGCCTTATATTTAACTCCAGATATGTACCATTGCAGTACCTTATACAACATTTTTTGCGTTTCTAGCAAAAAGTGCGTTGACGTTCCTAGATGTGGTTTGGGGTTGAGCCGGCTTGGCCTACGTATTTTCTGATGACAGCCGATTAGTTGAAATCGATGGGTTATTCCCAGTTGGATTCCGATGCAGCAGAGAGTGTTGCCGTTGATGGCAATTTAAGCAGCTAAAAGTGCTCTTACAATCTCTTGCTAGCGGCATCTACTAGTAAAACCGGCACACTTCAACAAACACACCTGGTACAATCTCTTGCTAAGTGGGAATGTGCTAAACAATTCATACATAAATCTAACCACTTTGACGTGATCGTCTACTTTCATAGCAAAAAATTTCGGGCACGCTTTTAGCACATGGATTACCTGTGGGCAGAGTCTGCAAGTGAGCTGTGAAAATTGAGTATGATGAGCAGCTACCTTCTTTCCATATGATGAGGCCGTAACGCGATTTTTCATTGTCCTAGACGCTCTTGTGCTTTGCATGTCTGAAACCGTTTCCAGCATCTGTAACCTGTTTATCAAAAATTTATCCAGTGCCTCCCACCTCGGAATTTCGGTCATGTGGACGATTCCTTCCCATAGGGCTAATGTGATGTCCGGCAACCTACTAGAGACTAAAAAGGCAAAAACTGCATGCCATTTGCTTGTCTCAATTCCATACATCTCAAGCACTGAGATGCAATTATTTACTGCTCGTTGTAAGTTTTTTATTTCCGCGCCGCGTTAGACAGTAGCAGTTGGTAAGTTGAATAACGAGGATTGACCATTGAATAGTTTTGTTGCACAAAGGTCAAGGTGTATTGTTTCACCCATCAGTGCCGCACATGTCAGATATGCCGCGTAGCAAACCTGATGCCTTGTTTTAGCTGAACGCATGAACTTACTACCTATTTCGTCAGCGGACAAATTCCGCGAATAGCCATCGAATGACTTCTTGACTTTCAACCACAGAAGAGAAAAAACTGAGTTATTTGCACTTGGAGTGTTGTTATACAACTCTTCGAACTATATGGTAGCAGTGCATCACAGGCGCGAGAAAAGTCATTAACGTGAGTCATTAATACGCTTTTATTAGCTTCACTTGTATGTCAGTCAGTATGTCAGTCAGTTTGTAACTTTTTAGCGGTGACGCGATCCCAATATGAAATATTTGAAATGCGAATCGTTGCATACATCGTGGCGTTAACAAAATTAATCAGAGAGCGTATAATAATCCATACTAATAATTATTATACGTTCTCTGATTAATTCAGAGAAAAAAAAATCAAAATAGAGTTAATTAGAAAAATATATAAAATAAATATAGTTTAAAATAAACTAAAAAAACACGCTTTTAAAGAATATTAAACTAAAAAGTTGAAAATAAATATAGTTTAAAAAAACTAAAAAAACACGCTTTTAAAGAATATTGTACTAAAAAGTTGAAAATAATTTTGAAAATAAACTATTGTCTTAAGTTATATAAAAAATACTTGTAAAATTAAGAGAAAAGCGTGGGGCGCTCGATATATGGAAATTATGGTACAAAGCGCCCCACGCTTTTCTCTTAATTATACAAGTATTTTTTATATACTCTTGTCTTAAGTTTATTTTCAAAATTATTTTCAACTTTTTAGTACAATATTCTTTAAAAGCGTGTTTTTTTAGTTTTTTTAAACTATATTTATTTTTAGCAATTATTATGAATATTACGAAATATATATATACGTATATATATATAATGGGTGCTTTGTAACCGCTGAAGCGATTTTCGGCCGAGCTCCTCCTCTAATTTGTGGTTTTGCGTCTTGACGTTTTTCCAACAAATGGAGGGACCTACAGTTTATACTAAGCCGCCTCCCAACGGCTGATGTTTTTTTTACGAGGAGCCTTTTTATTTCATGTCCGAAATACACTCGGAGGGGTGGACATTCCCTGACCGCAATTAGAAAATTTAACTTAATTTTTGATTTAAATTAATTTTCCATAACTTTTGGATGTTGGTGGCACCGGGATTTGAACCCGAGCCTTCCGAATGTCAGTACGTAATGCCAACCACTCGGCTACCGCCGATTTAGTTATTGGCGACAAATGTTACGTTTGAATTCTGGTCTGAGAATTGAGAAAATATTTAAAAATCAACCGGTATCGTATGTGCTCGTATAGTAAAAATATGTGCTATATATATTTATTCGATAAAAACGTTATAATGTCTGAGAGTTCACGTATTAATCCAAAAGTAGATGTTCCTAACTCTTAAACCTTTCGAGGAATCAATTTAAATGGTAATGAGAGACCAGATGACTTACCCTTAGTTGCGCCTCACTGCTTGATAAGCAGTATATGGAGACATTGTTGCGCAGTGTGGGCCTTGGGTCACTACCCAAACTGCGAAATGTTAAGCCTTTGGTGGCCTTGCCGCTTACTAATGGGATTTTGGTGGTGCCATTGCCGCTTTCAGTTGGGCCTTTGGTGGTGGCCTTGCCACTTTCCGTTGGGCCTTATGTAGTGGCCTTGCCGCTTGTCGCTTGCTGAGGGCTTTTTTTTAAACGTACTATCGCGGGAATATGCCTGCATCGGACAGTACATGTCCCAAAAATGTAACCTTTTTGGCGCGCCAAACGCATTTGTCATGATTGAGTAAAATGTTATTGTTATTAAAAACTGTTAGCACCTCTTTAACAGCAACGTCATGGTCTTCTTGTGTGCTGCCAAATATGATGACGTCATCAATATAGTTTAAACAATTACTGCAAGTGGACAACAGTTCTGCTAAAACCCTATGAACTATTTCTGGAGCGGAGCTGATACCAAACATTAATATTTTGTAGCGAAACATGCCCTTATGGGTTATAAAAGTGGTGATTTCGCGACTTGTTTCGTCGATCTCTAATTGATGATAGGCCCATTTTAAATCTAATCGAGAAAATATTTTAGCATTCTTAAGCCGTGTCATAATTGAATCGAACGTTGGTAAGGGGTAGTTTTCACGTAAAACAGCTTCATTAGCTCTACGCATATCAACACAAAGTCGCATTTCCCCGCCCTCTTTGAAGATGACAACAATTGGCGAGACCCATGAACTCGGTCTAGTGACTGGCTCTATAATGCCTTTGGCGAGTGCTTCAGTTATCTTACGTTCAACCTTTTCCTCGAGGGCAACCGGTATCCTACGCATTGGTTGCTTAATTGGTTTTACACAGGATCTATAGATAATTTTATTTTTATATTTGGGATTTTTGGGAATGGTTCTGCTAACTGAATTCGATTTACGTCCAGGCCTAATTTTAACACTTTAAGCTGGATAGCGGTGTCTCGACCGAGAAGCGATTGCTTTCTATCTTTTGTTACGTAAAAAGTTGCAATAATTTCCAAATCTTTCTCTACCGATATTGGTGCCTCGAACACGTTAAGTATTTTTAAAAACTAATTTGCTGCGTATGCTTTAAATTTGTTCGTCGATTCTGAACGAATATCCCACACGACCGCTTTACTAAAATTCAATTTGTTCCAAACGTCTTGACTAAGCAAGTGAAACCGAGATCCAGAGTCGATAACCAAAGATACTGAGTGCCCCCCGATGCGGCAATTTATTATTTCATTCATTGACGCTGAAGTTTGTACTTGGAAGCAGTGGTACCCGCGCGAGTCGTCTGAGATATCGGAATCATTTTTTTCAATGCACCTTACTTTTGATGACTGAAATCGGCGTTGCTTCGGGTTACCATAATCAGATTCTCATTGTTTCCGCTTTAAGCCCTTTGTTTTACATTTTCGAGCAAAGTGCCCCACCAATCCGCATTTATTACATTTTGCCTTTTTCGTTGGGCAATTCACATCAAAACTCATATGCCCCCTTCATCCACATCTACCATACTCACCTTCATTGTTCTTAGTGTATTGTGATCTCGAATAAACTTTATTGATTGTTTCGCATTCTTGCTTGGGAAACATGCTCTGCGACTGTTTATTAATTTGCTCATGAATCTGGCAGGTCTCAATAATTTCATTTAAATTTTGTTCTTCCAGCAGTTTTTTCTTTAATTTGGAGGTAGCCCAAGAGTCAATAACTTTGTCCTTTAAAATATCTTCGATTTCGTTTTTTGTAACCCCGAAATAACATTTGAAAGCCTGATGCCGTAATCATAGTAAGAAGTTGTTGAAGCTTTCCCCTTCCGTTGGGGTAAGGTTTCTAAATAAATGTCTCTCAAACGTCGAATTCCGTTTTGGTGAAAAGAACTCATTTAGTTTTTCAACTACAATAGAACCTTGTAAACATTAATTTGCTTTTCTGCATCGCCATCCACAAGCGCACCCGGAATATTAAAAACTACTTCTTGTAGTTATGGGCCGCCTAAATGAAGTAGTTTATTTTTCTGCTTGACTTCATCTTTGATATCTTCTGATTGAAGGTATAAAGAAAAAGATCTTAGCCATTTCTCCCACTCACTGCGCAATAACGACTCATCAATGTTATCGTTAAGGAATGGTCGAATATCACTCATATCAGCTCAGTTGACGCTTGACGCTATTCTGATTTTAGTAATGAGCGTGTTTGTTTTTTTTCCGTCTCCAATTGAATGTAACGTCTTCACTTGCTTACAATTACCCAATTTAATGGACCGCACACTTGCTTGTTAATTGCCAATTCAATGGTCTAAAATAAAAATAACTAACGCTACTTTTTTTCTTTCTCAATATCAACATAGATTTCCAATCTAATGGAAACTTTTACCAATTGAATGGCCAACCAATAAGAATTCCAATTCCAGTTTATTTTTCCTCTGTTTTTATGTTTTGCAATAGCATTCGCTATTTAAAGAAAATCAATTTGCAATTTTCGGATCAGAACCTACTGTCGAACAAACAAAAGGTTATTAATTTATTTTGTATGTCTGAAATAATACATCCTCTGTAGGAAATTTCATCCTCGTCGCCAATGTACTAACCTGTCAATTCCGCTAAACGTAAATATATTTATAAACGCTATTTAAAGTTGTGCTCAATTCAAGAAGTTATTTATTTTATGACTATCCAGGTCGAGTGTCTACATCCGAATGAATGAATACCTTATTCTATGTATGCTCACGCTCTTGCTAATAACATCTCTCCTTCGTTCCCGTACTCAGTTCATATTCGCCCCGTCGGTTACCGTTGTGAATCTCAACAATATATATACCTATGTATATTCTCGATCTCACTAAGACATCTCTCCTTCGTTCCCTTTCTCAGTTCATCTTCGCTCCGTCGGTTGCCGTTGCAGATCTCCACAAAAAGTTCGGCGAACGAAAACCAAACTCTACAAGTAGCTCATCATTTCGGTCCTACTATATGACGCAGAAGCGTGGACGATGTCAACATCGGTTCTAGGAGCCTTCGAGAGAAAAGTTTTGCAAACGATTTATGGTCCTTTGCAACGGCAACGGCGAATATCGCAGACGATGAGCTGTACGAGCTATACGATGACATTGACATAGTTCAGCGAATGAAGAGACAGCGGCTACACTGGCTAGGTCGTCCGAATGGGTGAAAGCACTACAGCTGGTGGAAGCAGAGGAAGAGGAAGACCTCCACTCCGTTGGAAGGATCAGGTGGAGAGGTACCTGGGTTCACTTGGTATTTCCAACTGGCGCCGGGCAGTGAAAAGAAGAGAAGAATGGTGCTTTTATATTGATTCGGCTATATTCGCGTAAGCGGTGCCAACGCCAATATAGAAGAAGAAGACCTGATAGGGTTCTGCCTTCATGTCTAGCTGAAAATAATACCTTGCGCTGGAATTTAAATTATTTCTGATTTCCCGTTTCCGCAGTCTAAATGTAGCGTAAGGCTTCGGAATATTTTGTAAATCCATCTATGCATATACCTACATACGAGTATAAATATGGTTGGCGGTAACCGCTGAAGCGATTTTTGCCTGAGCTCCTCCTCTAGTTTTTGGTGTGTATCTTGATGTTTTTCCAACAAATGGAGGGATTTACAGTTTATACTTAGCCGCCTTCGAATGGTTTTTATGCGAAGTTTTTATTTCATGTCAGAAATACACTAGGCGGGCTTGACATTCCCCGCCGAGGGGCGACCGCAATTAAAAAAATTAACTTAATTTTATATTGAAATTAATATTCTTTATATATTGGTAGAGTGGTCACCAGCTTAATTTAAACATTTCACTAAATGAGAATCAAACTATAGAGAAAAAGCTTGCAGAGAAATATATATTTAAGGATAGTTGCCACATGTTTTACTTTTGGATCTAAACAATAGGTATGAAGTATAATGGGTATGGGTCAATGTGACGAGTGTAAAGAAAACCTGAAGCTATAAATATTTTTACAGCTTGGTTTGTCCTTGAGGAGGAGGCCAAGGGAGCAATGATTGGCAGTACATTTTTATCATTTTTGGTAAAAATAAGTAAACATACACGTAATTATTACATAAATTTTATAAAAACTTATGGCGCAGAGAGTTGCTGTAGTACTTTGCGAGCTATATCCATGATAGGTAGATCGTAATCATTGGCAGATAACATAAGAGTTTTCATTGTTCTTATATGTAAATATCAATTTTGTACAACAGGTCTTTTTGCATATACATATGTAGTGTGTTACATTTTGCTTAAGAATATTAGTAAATAAGCTTTTGATTTCATTAAAATTATCATTTTTGGAAAATACTAAATTAATGTTGTTGATTTCTTCAAAAGCTATCATGAATAATATGGCGGAAATAGGACAGCCTTGTGCAATACCATTTAACAGGAATTCGCTAAATCAGAGTATGCGTCATTAATTTCGATTCAAAAATTTCTGGAGATAGCAAGTTTTTTCCCGATATACGATTTTTTAACTGTCAACGTAAATCAACGTGTATGCTTATAATGTCGAAAGCTTTTTCGAAATCGAGGCCCAAAATGAAGACCGGATTTCGACTCAAAATTGCTGTTTCCATAAAATATTCGAGATGTAATAGAATATCTGTGGTTTCTTGACCTTCTTTGAAAGCTACTTGGTTAGGGTTAATGTGTTTTTCTTTTAAGACGAGGCAAACTAGTCGCCGGTAAAATTTCATATTGTCCTGTGGTTTATTCGGCTTTAAAATCGGAACAATATCCACATTTCATTTGAGGATTACTCCGCTATGAAAAATTTCGTTAACCAGTTTTAATATCCGATCTTCACATCGCTCAAACCTTATTCAGTTCTTGGATTCCAAAAAGTTTAAATCGCGGGAATAATTAGATCATTTGAAAATTTTTTCATTTACTCCTTGTTCGGAGTAATTAACTTTGATATGCCTTTTTTAAAGTTACCTGTATAAAATATTGTAATTTCCTATGGGTTAGAATAAGGATTATATATATATTTATATAATTGGCGCTTTGCAACCGCTGAAGCGATTCTTGGCTGAGCTCCTTCTCCAATTTGTGGTTTTTCGTCTTGAAGTTTTTCCAACAAATGGAGGGACCTACAGTTTGTACTAAGCCGCCTCCAAACGGCTGATGTGTTTTTTTTACGAGGAGCTTTATTTCATGTCAGAAATACACTCGGAGGGGTTGCCATTCCCTGCCGAGGGGCGACCGCATTTAGAAGATTTAATTCAATTTTTTATTTAAATTAATTTTCTATAACTTTTGGATGTTGGTGGCACCGGAATTTGCGCCCGAGCCTTCCGAATATCAGTACGCAATGCTAACTACTCGGCTACCGCGGCCCCGGATTAATTGAGATTATTGATTGATTGAAACTGTTAATATTAGCTAAGGTTGCTATTCCACCAAGTTACTGAAGGCTGTGGATGCAGACATTTTTTTTGTGGTATACTATGATGCTGTCCGTAGAACTTTTAAAAAAGGTGCTGAGATAGAGAATCGCAGCAGTATTGGCATCGAACACTTTCGGCTTTGTCTGGA
Organism: Ceratitis rosa; assembly: GCA_037013455.1. Taxonomy (NCBI): domain Eukaryota; kingdom Metazoa; phylum Arthropoda; class Insecta; order Diptera; family Tephritidae; genus Ceratitis; species Ceratitis rosa. The sequence continues at coordinate 3,077,504 of JAWMAG010000007.1, forward strand.
ATAAATTTGATGTAGAAATTGTGACTGTCTTTCCAAGGTCTGTTTCAATAGATGTAATAGTTGAAAAGTGGTCACTTCCGTGAAGTGACATCTGTGGGTAGTAAAGTGAGAGGGTGATCCGTTTAAGTATTATACATCTTCCATTATTTTTCTCCTCGCTTCTCACATTAATAGTTATAATTCTCGGAGGTTGCTTCAATAACCGTTCAAGATTGATTGCAAAATTTTGACCATTTAGCTTTAAATACTGTATTTATTGTACGTGAGTATGTCTATTGGCTAAGTGAGGGGATTTTTTCAAAATTTTCTGCAGCTATCGCAAAGTTGTATCGTATGCCCTTGCAATTGACAATTTTTACAACGCGTGGGAGTCGAGATATTCTGGCGAACGTCCACTTTGCGACAAGCGATGTCCATTTTTTTGTGGTATATGGTAAGCTCAAAGGTAAGTAAGACTACACCTGAAGGAGAAAGTAAATCGTGGCTCTTTGGGAGCTTAGCTTGCTGATGATTTCTAAAATAGGAACTTTTTTAAAACAAGGACGTAGGCGGTCCATTTGTTATACACGCAACACCTTTGGCAAAATTTCATGAACATATATAGGTATATACGAGGCGGGATTTTGTCCCCTTCAAAGTAATCTCCCTCAGATATAATACACTTATGCCAATCTTCGAAACACTTCTGAAATGCGTTTTTTGGTATCGCCAAATTTCTTTTATCTCCTCAATCGTAGCAAAATGCTTTATTTTCATCGTTGTCTTCAGTTTTGGGAAGACGAAAAAGTCAACGGGGGCCAAGTCCGGTGATGTGGTGATTGAGGCATGATAACTGCACAAGCATCGATGTGTGAGCTGGTTGTTGGCGTGCTCGGGGACCAGGACGAGCATTGTCATTGACATCTTCTCGGCTTTCTTAAACCGGTTATACCACAATTGAACTTGTGTTCTGCTCATAGAAGACTCGCCAAACGCCACAGTCAACATTTCAAATGTCCTTGCGCATTTAATTTAATTTTTTTTACACAAAACTTAATACAGTTTCTTTGATCAATTTTTCGAGTAGCAAAAAATCGAAGAGCACACCAAAACAAGACTAAACTTTTTATCTGTCAAAAACAAACTGACAATCCAAAATGGCTGATATTGCCAACATATATCTTCTACTCAAATATAAACGAGCCTTTATCCATAACTCGACAAGGACAAGACATATGGCCATACTTTTTTTTTGCTTAGGTTGCCAGGACTGTTATATGTTTAAATGTTAAATTTGAGCGCGATCTGTCTCATAGTTTTCTTTTTACGTCACTATAAACAAGTCAACCTCGAGTGTGTTTTTCGAATTTTACTATGGAAATTAACGTTGATCAAAGATGTTTGTTTGAAATTTTGTTATTCCAATGGAATAAGTGCGACGGACGCAATGAAAATGTTGCAGAAGGCATATGGGGAATCTTGCCTATCACGTGCACGTATTTTTGATTGGTATAAGTCGTTCAAGGACGGCCGTACATCGCTGGAGAACTTGCCCCATGATCGTCGTCCAGCAACGTCAATAAACGAAGAAAACGTCGAAAAAGTAAAGAAAATTGTGTTAGAAAATCGTCGTGTGACTGAAAGAGAGATAGCTAGTGAGCTCAACATATCAAATGGATCCGCTCATAGCATTATTCACGATGTTTTGGGCATGAGACGTGTGTCTGCTCGACTTGTTCCAAAATTGTTGCTCATACGCCTCGTCTTGTACGCGATTATTTGACCAAAAACAACGTAAATATTGTTCCGCAAGCACCGTATTCACCTGACATGACACCGTGTGACTTTTTTCTTTTCCCAAAACTCAAACTGCCGCTTCGTGGGAAGCATTTTCAGTCGATTGAAGTCATAAAAGAGAATTCGAAGAAGGAACTGAAAGCCATACCTAAAGCGGCCTACCAGAAGTGTTATGAAGATTGGAAAAAAAGGTGGCATATGTGTATCGCCTCTTATGGTGACTATTTTGAAGGGGATAAAATAAATATTGAAGAATAATTAACCGTTTTAAAAGCGAAAATCGAACATACAAACGAAATTCGATAATAACGGATATTTTCTGATCACACCTCGTATAAATTTCCGTTTTCGAACTGGTCATCATAAGATAGTAATAGGGATTTATTGTGGATACCCCACTGTACAGCTTCTCATCAGTTGTTTAGGGGATGCCTTTGATAATATTGGTTGGCCCCAAAAGAAACCGGTGATTTATTAAAAGAAAGTAAATATATATTTTTTTAATTTTGTAAATAGCTTTAATCATTTATGTAATTTCCATTTTGTTGGATGACCTTTCGCCTTTTTTCCGGCAACGTCATTATTCCACGCTCATAGAACTTCTGTCCTTTATATAAAAAAAAAACTGAACCAAGTATGAATTTATATCCTCGTCACTTTCCGTAGTTTTACCATTTAAGGAGTTCAGCAAAGATCGAAGCAAATGGTAGTCTGACGGTGCAAGGTCAGTTCTATATGGTGGATGCACCAACTGTTTTTTGCAAGTGGCCGATGATGTGTGCGGCCTAGCATTGTCTTGATGATATATGACACCCTTACGATTGACCAATTCTCATTGCTGATGTATTCAATTTGTCCTGTTATTCACAGTTCTTTGGAAGCATCTCAAAATATACCACATCCTTCCAATCCTGCCAAACTGACAGCATAACCTTCTTTTGGTGAATATCAGCTTTTGAAGTGGCTTGTGGAGCTTCATCATGCTTGGACCATGATCGTTGTTGTTTGACGTTATTGTAAACAATCTAGTTTTAATCTCCATTTATGATTTTCTTCGAAAACAGATCATATTCATTGCGCTTAGGATGCATGTCACAAGCGTTGAAGTGGATTGTGGAATGAATTTCTTTCAATTCGTGTTGTACCCAAATATTAAGTTTGTTACCAGTCCAAGACGTCGTATATGATTATGAACGGTTGCTTTTGGTATACTTAACTTCTCTCCAATCTCACGCTCAGTTACATGACGATTCGATTCGAGTAAAGCCTTGATATCGTCATCATCAACTTCACTTGGACGGCCTGAACGTGGCTTATCTTTAAATGAAAAATCTACCTAGTGGAATTCAACAAATCAACTTCGACACCGTATTTCTTTTAAGGCCGTATGAATTATGCAACTTTTTAGTAACCTGTGCAGCATTTTTTCTTAAAGGAAATAATAAAGTAAAATATGGCGAAAATGTTCTTTTGTGGCTCCATATTGAAATTGACGCCAAGCAAACAAATATAAACAAAATTAGGCGTACTTTTTTTCTAATGCAAGCTAAATGTGACAGCTTATAACTGTCAATAGAAAAAATACATTTCGCAAGCTATTCAAAAAAATTGTCGACGCCGTCTGTACGGAATATCCCCGTTTTTCTTTGGGCAACCCAATATTTTCGGATTTACTTTAGGCTAGTAATTTATTAGCTAATTTAACTATTAAAGCAATAACAAATATCTTTTTTTCGAAAACCATTTTGTACAAAACACAATTTTAACCACCCGGGTTAACATTTTGGCCACTATACATATATAGGGTCCGCCACGTGACTTTTTTTTTTAAAACAGTGCGCACAAGATCGATCGTAACGTTGGCTGTGTGGCACGGAGCGCCGTCTTGCTGGAACCAAATGTTTTCCAAGTCCTCCTCTTCTATTTCCAAGAACCAATCCGTTAACATGGCGCGGTAGCGTTCACCATTGACCGTAACGACGGCTCCTGCCGCATTTTCGAAGAAAAATGGGCCAATGATGCCGCCGGCCCAAAATCCGCACCAGGATCTCTGAGGATGCATTGGCTTCTCTTCGATCACGTGCGGGTTTTCCGTCCCCAAAATACGACAATTTTTTTTATTGACGTAGCCGCCAAGATGGAAATGAGCTTCGTCGGAAAAGATGATTTTTTGGTAAAATTCCGGGTCTTCGGCCTAGCGCTCATCTGCCCATTCCTCAATCATATACACAACCATTTTCGTTCAGCGGAAGGATAAAACTAACTTTCTGTCAAATCAGATGTAACATCAGTGTTACCACGCTCAAAATAACCACTAGTTCAAAAAAAAATGTTAGATGGCGGACCCTGTATATATATACGTAGCTATAGTACGACTTAAACGCTTCTGTATTATGTTTGAGTAATCTGCTTAAATTTTGAAGAAATAGGATATGTAATTTCAGAGGCTAAGAAAATACATTATTTGAGACTGTTAATTAATTAATTATTCTGAGAGTGACGTACATTTATTAACAGCTAAACGCATAATATATTATTTTTAATAAAAATAAGCATAATTCAATTAAACTAAATTCGTATAGTAGCTTACGGGTGCTCCCATACGAGTATATGTAACATGTATTTGTGTACATATATTCCTAAAAGAGTATGATATTATATATAAATATATGCAAGTTCAGATTACATTTTTATGTATGTGTGGTCTTATACAGCCACATAATCCGTAAGATGTAGTAAACAAATTTTGTCTAACTGACTTGTTTTGATAAAATTAATAATATTTTAAGATTTACCTTTTTCCAAAGTTGTTTTTAGTGGAAACGTTGGAGACAAAGCCGTTTTATTACTTTTCCTCCGTGGTACCTTAGCGCCTTTTTTTCTGCCATCCTAAGTCAGATTTTTGCAGCCGAGCTCTCTAGCATTTCGATTTCAATATTAGTTATTTTTCCGGTACTCGGCTCCGTTTTCTTCTTTAGTGTTGCTAACTGTTAAATATAAGTGCTTCGTTGTCAGTGTTAGTGTCACTCTTAATTTAATAATTACTGGGAAGTGATCAGAAGTCAAATCATTAAATACTGAATTACCTAAAAGAGCTATGCGGTTTACAGGGTTTACTATCATTCGTAATATCAGGGTTCGAGTCTTGGTCTAAAGAACATTCAAAACTTATGGAAAGTATATAGGTATAATATAATAAAGAATTAAGTGTGAACACCTCCGAGTGCATTCCTGACATGGAAAAAAGGCTTTTCATAAAATACCGTGAACGTGAATTATTTTAATGAACTCGATCAGCAGAAAGCAATATGGTAGTAGACAAGCAAGAACAAACAACAAATACGGTTTGTCAACACGCCTACATGGGCAATTCTCATTAAATTACATAAATTAACCTAAGCGGTTTCAGATAAGAAAAGTTCAAGGAGCCCATACCAACGAAAATTAAAAAATTTCAAGCAAATTGAACCATAAATAAAATTATTAAGAACCACTTTCAGCATGTTAATCTAAACGATAAACTACCAACAAATAAAATTTCAAGTGAATCGTATCGTAACTAAGATTATCTCGCATAAACCGGTCGCCAAGATTCTTTTAATAAAGTTGAAATTTTTTTGGTCCAGCCGTTATGAATGCAGGAAAAACTATAAAATGTATTCAACATAAGGAGTTTCTCATTGAGCGAGATCGTATATGTATTAAAAATTAACCACATGTCTCGTTCTGAGAGTTATTTTTTTTAGGACAATTGTCATAGCACACGCTATGGAATTGCTCGGCTTTACGCACGTAAACACAAGGAAACTAACCCGTATACGCATGGGCGTGCCTTCCAACAAAGCTTCAGCTTAAGTCAACGAATGGTGCCATCTATCGGGATATGGAATGGACCAAGCCAATCAAATATTTGCTCGGTGACCCTTGGTCCACTTCGGAAAATTTGTATATATTAATCCAAACCATTGAAACGATTTATTCTAATAGTTAATTCCTGGGTTTAGTTATTTTTCCTTGAAACAAATGTAATGTTCCTGCTAAACTAAGCAAAAGGTTACCTTTGTATCAAATTTCATGGAAATCGAACTATAAATTAAAATTTTTTGAATAGATCAGTCCCAGGTTCTCTTCTCGGTGTGACAAATAGATGTTAAGTTATTCTCGGACCTAATGAATACCATATGCACATAAAATTTCATTAAAATCGGTGAGGCCTTTTCGGCGGAGTATCGTGTCTAACACCGTGAGTATTATATATAATATATAAGATAATATACAATATCTAAATAATGGTGACTGCAAAAACAGTCGAATCGGGTAATTTCTGGTTGCTGCCATGGCTTTAATGGCCTACATACCCATTAAAGCCATGGCAGCAACCAGAGACCAAAATTGATTATAGGTATATTATATTCACAATTCAAACTTTCGTCATCCACAAAATCAATTCTATTAGAGCAAACCAAAAAAAATCCTCTTTTTTTAATTTCATTATTTTATTCCTAATAAATATTAATATCTTAATGATTTATTTTTAAGGATGCGTCAGAACATTTACGATTTAAAAATTGGTAGTCGCGACGATCTCCTTCTTAGTTAAACGGAAAAATACAATTGTCGCAAGGGACTACTGGTCTTAGCACAGGGTATCTTAGAAACTTACAAACTGATTTCGTAGAACGAACAGGTCTTAGTACAGTGTATTATATGACATATCTTAAATAGGTTTTAGTATACGATATTATTAGCCTATAATCTATGCACAGGGTATCTTAGAAATTTAAAAATTGATTTCGCAGAACGAACAGGTCTTAATAAAGGATCTTATATGACATATCTTAAATAGGTTTTAGTATAGGAGATTATTAGTTAATACAAGGCGTTTCATATCTTTGATATATACAATAGCTTACATATTTAAAAGATTACAACTTCGCCAACCTGAACAAGTTGATTGCCCTCAAACAACGGTTACATAATTAAGTGGAGGTTGTGTGTCCTATGGCCTCAGATGACAGCAAGGGATCGTTGTCTTTGTCGGGTGGCATGAGCCACTTACGTATTTTAAAAGCTTCAATAATTTCGTCATATGACTGTTGCGTCCGCGGGCAATTATCGATATCTCTGATTACATATCGATCATTCGGCAATGCCTTAGGTATAACGTATGGACCGCAATATTTCTGAACGAGTTTCTTATTTGTTTCGTTTGATGTGTCAACATTTTTAATTACTACAAAGTCACTTACCGGGTATGTTTTTGCTGGGGCGCTATTTCTCAAAAAGTATTGCTTTGAGTTGGTCCTATCAATTTCAAGATCCCTGTTAATTCATCAATAACATGGCCCCTTTGTTTAACACCAAAAGGTAATTTACTTGGCGTATGATTGGTGGTACTGTGCACCGTGTTATTTATTGCATAGTCTATTTAAAGTAATTTGATAGTCCAATCAGAGTGATGCACAATCAGTATGCTATGTTATGAGACCAGTATCTAATGCGTATCTAATCGAAATATTTATCTGTGCCTAAATGACCAATTTTTTCGAGGGTCATACGAATTACATTATCTTGCATTTCTAAAGGAGCACATAACAAGATACTCTCACCAAGTCTGCGGAATACCACTCCTTTAATGAGCTCATATCCCACCACTTCTTCACATTCTAACTGCTTAATAAATTTCATCGAATTCTAATCTCTGTTTTGAACAATCTGAATCTGAAAATCTAAATCATTTACATTCACAGTGGCAATTAGTGCACAATTGTTCTCACTAGTTTTCTCTTCATATCTAGAAAGAGTAACAGTAATTTCTTCGCGAATTGTTATTGACTTGAGAGAATTATTTTGGACAAAGGTTTTAGAATTGATGCGTCTACGTGAACCTAAGGGTTTTGGACCATTTCGGTGTTGGATAGAATAATTGAAGTTTTCTAGCTCGAATGCCCACCGTGCAATTCTTTGGTTAATTTGTTTTCTATTTGGAGTCCTTGCCAATTAATTAATCTTCGAAAGCTTTTAAACAGCCTCTTGAATGTCGTGGATTAGTAATTTTAGAAAAAGTTGGTACGAATTTTCTAAAGTATGAGTTGATCGGCCGCGGTAGCCTAGTGGTTAGCATTGCGTACTGCCATTCGGAAGACTCGGGTTCGAATCCCGGTGCCACCAACATCCAAAAGTTATGGAAAATTAATTTAAATAAAAAAATTAAGTTAAGTTTTCTAATTGTGGTCGCTCCTCGGCAGGGAATGTCCACCCTCCCTAGTGTATATCGGATATGAAATAAAGCTCCTCGTAAAAAAACCATCAGCCGTTTGGATGCGGCTTAGTATAAACTGTAGGTCCCTCCATTTGTAGAAAAACATCAAGACGCAAAATCACAAATTGGAGGAGGAGCTCGGCCGAAAATCGCTTCAGCGGTTACAAAGCGCCAATTATATATATATGGTATATAAAGAATTTCGTTCGGTCGGATAGTTAGCAATTTCCTTAATATGGAATGCCGACGGTTGTATGGCAGATGGACTAACATAGTATCCTAATAATAATCTCAGTTCCAAGTTTTTCTCGTAAATTCGTCCGAGTACTTTTCCTTTGGTCCTAGCGTGGTTTTCAAAAGTGGTAGAAGCAATCAATATATCATGTATAAAAACGATAATTTCTCCAACATCTATGCGATCATGAACATTATTTTAAACAAATCTTTGAAATTTTGCTAGTGCATTCTTTAGCCCAAATGGCATCCAAATGGTATTCAAATTGTCCATATGGAGTGATGAAAGACATAAAATGAATTGAATTGTCGTCCATTACTAACTGATTGAACCAATCCTTCAAATCTAATTCCGTAAACTAGTTTCTCACATATATTTATTTAATGCAGTCTTCAATTAACGGCAATGGAAAATTATTATAATTTTTTGTAAGGGACCTATAATCTATGCACAAATGTGTTTTTCCATACTTTTTCCACACTAAGGCTATACGAGATACATACAACGAACAACTGGGTTGAATAATATGCCGATTTAGTAGGTCATCAGTAATAAATTGTACTTCTTCTTTGTCTTTAAAGTATAACGAATAAATGGGTGTATCGTCTGTGAGTCGGATTTTCATTGTATAGCCATAGGGTTTTTTTTCGATAAATGTGGGCGAAAGGTATGTATAATTTAGTATTTTTATAATGTATTATTTCTTGTGCTTATCTAAGCTTGGCTCAATCGATATCCGACTGTAATAACGCTTCGTCAATAGCGCACATGCTATATCAGGTAATAATATTTCTGTGTTTGTAATGTTTCTCTCCGAATAATTAATTCCCATTTCAAAGTCGTCCTTCTTACCATATGATTTAGTTTATTTTTATTACAGACCAACGTATCATTGCAGTCCCCATCAGCTGATTTAATCAAAATCGAATCATAGTCGTAAGGTTTCAAACAAGATTTATTATATACAATTTCATTTAAAGATGATGTCTTTCTACAAGATGTTTCTTTGATTTATCAATAGTATTGTTATTGATTTGTGATAAGAAAATATTGATTTATTTAATCTTTACCGAAGATTATCGGTGTTGATATTGTATCATCCAAAACTATTGTTCTTTGCAAAGATTTAATTTTTCCACGAAATTTTATCTCAAAAGCTGCTGTACCGAACGAGTGAATTCGGGTATTACCAACTCCAGCAAAGCATGTAGGTAGTATAGCATATGGCAATTGTACAAAAGGTATAACGAATGACGTTTGTATAAAGCTAATAAGACTACCGGATTCAAAAAGAGAAAACAAGTTGACCACCTGATTCGATTTTTTTCATAAAAGGCCACAATTATTTCATGTATGTATTTTATCATAAAGATCATCGGGCATATTAAGAGAAACAGCGGCCACGTCATTGTGTTCAGTTTCGGTGCTGGTGTCCCATCTGGTGGCAAGTAAAACAAGAACTTGTCGGTCGCGATGGCTTCGAGCAATTGTTTTGGTAATGTCCAAAACGAGAACAATTGAAGGAGCGCACTGTGGTTAGGTCAGCAGTAGATACAGGTTGTGGCAGCAGTAGTCGGTTTGAGTGGGGCAAGCTTTTGGCGTCTTTGTTCATAGCGGTCCATTCGCCGGATGAGTTCGTTGAATGTAGTGGCACCATACAAGATGCTGATGTTGTTGCTGCCATCTGGTATGCTGTCTATAATAATATCGACCAGCTCTTCTTCCGCAATGTAGTTGGCGGTAAAGCTTCTTTCGGTTGACTGCGCGTTGAAACATCGAACGCAAAGACAATTTTAGAGTGGCTTAGTCCAGCAAGTATTGGTTCAGGATGAATTCCCTTGCTTTTCCGGTCTGGCAGTGTTGCAATTCTAAACACTTATGTCTCCCGCCATAATTGTTGGCGCAGAGATAGTCCTCCATTTGTAAAAGCCACCGGTCTACATCATAGTGACTGTCACCACTGAACTTTGGAACAACGTAACAAAAACAAAAAAAAAACTGTTGAACAGGTACGCATATAAAAAGTTATATATTTTACTTTTTCTCAAAAGTGAAGGTAAAGGGCTTCAATTTTAATTTTAATGCGTGCAAAGTTTATTCAGAGGTGAAAATAATTTCATCGCCAATATTGAATAACGCTCTCAAGAAGGAGAGGTGGTCTGAGTGCAACGCCTTTTTTTAATTTTTGAGTCAGTTTTACAGTTACACAATCTCAAACAACATTGTGTGACATATACCACTCTTATAATCTTTAGTTGGATATCTAGTTATATAATATTATATTTCATTTTTTTACTTATACATTTTTTATCACGTGGCAGTTGTCATGAAATCCACTTTACACAATAGGCCTCGTGACTCACTTCACGGCACCACCTATGGTAAGGTTATCTATCCAAATAATTTCTTTTGATTGACTAAAATATACTTTAAATAGCACTATCGCAGATATACGTAGGGAGTTGGTCAAAATATATGTATATTGACAACAACAGCTAAGAGTTTTAAGTTTTTTTTTATCGAAAAAATTGGCTCACAAAAGGTCTAAAAAACACTTTAAACATAATAAAAATCGGTTCAGTCGTCATATGCCATATACTCGTATTTAGCATAGAATGTAGGTGAATGAAAATGCATCGCGAATAGATGAAAATTTTTATTACGGTTGATAGCGGAAATAGGACCTAATATCTAGAGGGTAAGTACCTTAGATCAACGGACATTTTCATAACAAAGATCCTCGAAACGAAACCATAAGTGCATTTTTTTTTAAATATGTTGAATATATGAAAATAGACCAAAAAATATTTTACCTTTTCTCCAAATTTCTTTAAATACACACTTTAGATTGGGATGTCAATCGAGAACTTTTTAACACGGTCTTATGGTCTAATGTGTATATATATAATATATATATATGTATACATATGTAAATATATATATATTTATATATTATATATGTAAATATACATATATACAATATATAATATATATGTTTATAGTTACGAAAGACGGAAAAAATTCATAAGGACAAAAAGGATAACAATGGCATCAAAGGGGAAACAGACGCAAGTGGTGCCACTGATACACAAGCTTCGGGAGGGGCTGGAGATTCGACAGCTTCTGGTAGCAATATTGATGGCGGTGGAAGAAAAACATTATCAGATGGATCAGAGGGAGCAACAGCATTCAAATATTGCATGCCAACACATGCAGTATATACTTCACCAGTACCAACGGCATGTACCCCAAAATACCACATGAATAATGTTTTCGTTCAAATACTCATTCGAATTCATGGCAAAATAAGTGTTTCTACTTTTAAAATTGCATACTTATTAATCTTGAATTACATACATAGTTGGCTCAAATACATCTATATATAATAGCTTAATATTTCAATATATTATAAACAATGAGAAAGTACACTGGTATTCATTTGTTTCAAACATGTACATGCGTGCAACAGGGCGTACTTATCTCAAAATATGTATTTTCTCTTAAACAAACTATATTACAAAATATGACATTACGACTGATTAGATAGTATTTATCCACATCTGAATCTACCCATGTATAAACAAATATACACGTATGTATGTATATTTTATTTTTATATTCATTAATGCATATATAATTAATATACTCGTATAACAATTGTAAGTATGACACGTGCATGTGTATACGAGTATGTGTATAATATTCACTCGTATATACCTACATGCGCTTACAAGCTTACAAATTATGTAGATGTGAAAATATATACACGTATGTACATCTGTATCCACAGTCCGCTCCACTTGATTCGGGGCAGTATTTTTAATGAAAAGAAACTTAAAAATATTAGCATATTAATCCAGTTAACTGTATTTTATAGTCCTAACTACCTGCTTTTGCAATTTTATGCTCAATTTATTGGTTCACTTGAATAGAGGCAATTACTTTTGTTGGGTCTATATTATAGGTCGTAAGGTTTCAAACAAGATTTATTATATACAATTTCATTTAAAGATGATGTCTTTCTACAAGATGTTTCTTTGATTTATCAATAGTATTGTTATTGATTTGTGATAAGAAAATATTGATTTATTTAATCTTTACCGAAGATTATCGGTGTTGATATTGTATCATCCAAAACTATTGTTCTTTGCAAAGATTTAATTTTTCCACGAAATTTTATCTCAAAAGCTGCTGTACCGAACGAGTGAATTCGGGTATTACCAACTCCAGCAAAGCATGTAGGTAGTATAGCATATGGCAATTGTACAAAAGGTATAACGAATGACGTTTGTATAAAGCTAATAAGACTACCGGATTCAAAAAGAGAAAACAAGTTGACCACCTGATTCGATTTTTTTCATAAAAGGCCACAATTATTTCATGTATGTATTTTATCATAAAGATCATCGGGCATATTAAGAGAAACAGCGGCCACGTCATTGTGTTCAGTTTCGGTGCTGGTGTCCCATCTGGTGGCAAGTAAAACAAGAACTTGTCGGTCGCGATGGCTTCGAGCAATTGTTTTGGTAATGTCCAAAACGAGAACAATTGAAGGAGCGCACTGTGGTTAGGTCAGCAGTAGATACAGGTTGTGGCAGCAGTAGTCGGTTTGAGTGGGGCAAGCTTTTGGCGTCTTTGTTCATAGCGGTCCATTCGCCGGATGAGTTCGTTGAATGTAGTGGCACCATACAAGATGCTGATGTTGCTGCTGCCATCTGGTATGCTGTCTATAATAATATCGACCAGCTCTTCTTCCGCAATGTAGTTGGCGGTAAAGCTTCTTTCGGTTGACTGCGCGTTGAAACATCGAACGCAAAGACAATTTTAGAGTGGCTTAGTCCAGCAAGTATTGGTTCAGGATGAATTCCCTTGCTTTTCCGGTCTGGCAGTGTTGCAATTCTAAACACTTATGTCTCCCGCCATAATTGTTGGCGCAGAGATAGTCCTCCATTTGTAAAAGCCACCGGTCTACATCATAGTGACTGTCACCACTGAACTTTGGAACAACGTAACAAAAACAAAAAAAAAACTGTTGAACAGGTACGCATATAAAAAGTTATATATTTTACTTTTTCTCAAAAGTGAAGGTAAAGGGCTTCAATTTTAATTTTAATGCGTGCAAAGTTTATTCAGAGGTGAAAATAATTTCATCGCCAATATTGAATAACGCTCTCAAGAAGGAGAGGTGGTCTGAGTGCAACGCCTTTTTTTAATTTTTGAGTCAGTTTTACAGTTACACAATCTCAAACAACATTGTGTGACATATACCACTCTTATAATCTTTAGTTGGATATCTAGTTATATAATATTATATTTCATTTTTTTACTTATACATTTTTTATCACGTGGCAGTTGTCATGAAATCCACTTTACACAATAGGCCTCGTGACTCACTTCACGGCACCACCTATGGTAAGGTTATCTATCCAAATAATTTCTTTTGATTGACTAAAATATACTTTAAATAGCACTATCGCAGATATACGTAGGGAGTTGGTCAAAATATATGTATATTGACAACAACAGCTAAGAGTTTTAAGTTTTTTTTTATCGAAAAAATTGGCTCACAAAAGGTCTAAAAAACACTTTAAACATAATAAAAATCGGTTCAGTCGTCATATGCCATATACTCGTATTTAGCATAGAATGTAGGTGAATGAAAATGCATCGCGAATAGATGAAAATTTTTATTACGGTTGATAGCGGAAATAGGACCTAATATCTAGAGGGTAAGTACCTTAGATCAACGGACATTTTCATAACAAAGATCCTCGAAACGAAACCATAAATGCATTTTTTTTTAAATATGTTGAATATATGAAAATAGACCAAAAAATATTTTACCTTTTCTCCAAATTTCTTTAAATACACACTTTAGATTGGGATGTCAATCGAGAACTTTTTAACACGGTCTTATGGTCTAATGTGTATATATATAATATATATATATGTATACATATGTAAATATATATATATTTATATATTATATATGTAAATATACATATATACAATATATAATATATATGTTTATAGTTACGAAAGACGGAAAAAATTCATAAGGACAAAAAGGATAACAATGGCATCAAAGGGGAAACAGACGCAAGTGGTGCCACTGATACACAAGCTTCGGGAGGGGCTGAAGATTCGACAGCTTCTGGTAGCAATATTGATGGCGGTGGAAGAAAAACATTATCAGATGGATCAGAGGGAGCAACAGCATTCAAATATTGCATGCCAACACATGCAGTATATACTTCACCAGTACCAACGGCATGTACCCCAAAATACCACATGAATAATGTTTTCGTTCAAATACTCATTCGAATTCATGGCAAAATAATTGTTTCTACTTTTAAAATTGCATACTTATTAATCTTGAATTACATACATAGTTGGCTCAAATACATCTATATATAATAGCTTAATAAAGGGTGGTTAAATTTTCAAGGGCCGATGTTGATTTTGAATAAAACACAAACTATTTAGGAAATTATTGAAACTATATTTTATTATGATATATTGGTATTACTCAATTATGTATGTAACAAAATATCGGCCAAATGAGCGCCGCGACCTCGGCGGCACACCTCCATACGATGGTCCAAATTTTCGATGACGCTGAGGCATAATGGAGTTTCTATGCCGTTAATGTGCCGAATTATCTCATCCTTTAGCTCTTGAATTATTGCTGGCTTATCGACGTACACCTTTTCTTTTAAATAACACCAGAGAAAAAAGTCCAACGGTGTCAAATCACATGATCTTGGGGGCCAATTGACATCGCCGTTACGTGAGATAACATGGCCATTGAATTTGTTGCGCAAAAGAGCCATTGTTTCGTTAGCTGTGGGGCAAGTGACATCGTCCTGCTGAAACCACATATCGTCCACATCCATATCTTCCAATTGTGGCCATAAAAAATTCGTTTTCATCTCACGATAGCGAACACCATTCACAGTAACTGCCTGACCGGCCTCATTTTGGAAAAAATACGGCCCGATGATGCCGCCAGCCCATAAACCGCACCAAACAGTCACTCTTTGTGGGTGCATTGGTTTTTCGACAATCACTCTAGGATTCTCATTCGCCCAAATGCGGCAATTCTGTTTATTGACGAATCCACTGAGGTGAAAATGTGCCTCATCACTGAAGATGATTTTCTTCGAAAATTTTCATAATAAGTCTGGATAACTTTAACACGTTGTTGGATTGTGTATCTCTCCATGGTTCAAATTGAGTAAGTCTGAAATAGAGAAATGTCAAATTAAATTCGGAAAAAAACTTGGCGTTTAGGTGTGGTTCACATTCAACATCGGCCCTTACAATTTAACCACCCTTTATTTCAATATATTATAAACAATGAGAAAGTACACTGGTATTCATTTGTTTCAAACATGTACATGCGTGCAACAGGGCGTACTTATCTCAAAATATGTATTTTCTCTTAAACAAACTATATTACAAAATATGACATTACGACTGATTAGATAGTATTTATCCACATCTGAATCTACCCATGTATAAACAAATATACACGTATGTATGTATATTTTATTTTTATATTCATTAATGCATATATAATTAATATACTCGTATAACAATTGTAAGTATGACACGTGCATGTGTATACGAGTATGTGTATAATATTCACTCGTATATACCTACATGCGCTTACAAGCTTACAAATTATGTAGATGTGAAAATATATACACGTATGTACATCTGTATCCACAGTCCGCTCCACTTGATTCGGGGCAGTATTTTTAATGAAAAGAAACTTAAAAATATTAGCATATTAATCCAGTTAACTGTATTTTATAGTCCTAACTACCTGCTTTTGCAATTTTATGCTCAATTTATTGGTTCACTTGAATAGAGGCAATTACTTTTGTTGGGTCTATATTATCGCGGTAATTGTAATTACGTGTAATAATGAAAATAAAACTCACATTTTAAAGCATTATGTATATGATGTATATGCTGGAATGAATGCTTAAAAATCAAATGCATTTTAACGTACGTTCAACTTGTATTTATAGCAAGAATACTTTACAGTTAGGTCATCTCATAATTAACAATTTGCAATAGGTATTATTTATGTAATATACGAAAATAGGTATAAGATGAAAAAATACAAGTAATGTGAAGCGATACCTAGGAGTATATTTGTATATACATACATATCTGGCATTGCTGACGTTTATTGTTGAGCTATTTTTTACTATATCAATAATTATATATATGCGAAAGGTCGATGAGTTACACCGGATTACATTTGAACCGTTTAGCTCCATATTTGTTCATCTTTGGATTTTATGAGGTTGATAATTTTTCCTTCAGGTCAACAATTTCGCGGTAAAATCGCAGAAGATTCGGAGTAAGTGCTTCATCGTCGCAGCTATACAATGATACATATGTAAGCGGTCGCGCATTTATAATGAATTCCACTTGAAAAAATTCCTCTCGGGTAGCCGCGTCTTGAAGCAAAGTTTGTTATTGCCATGATACTTGTATCTAGACTATGCGGCGTCTCAATGTGTACTGCTCGAAGAGCCATGCATGTAAACAATACTCCCTATCTCCGCCACGTAGAAACCAGCTCCATTGAAAACATTTATTACGCCTTGAATAAAATACCTATTTCTGGTCCGGTCCCTTAATTGGGAAGGTGCATCTTCCCAGCTGGTTGATGGCCTCGTAAGAATAAGCGCGGAAATGAGTAGAACCTAGTTATATTTACTACAGCGGCCATATAATGAAGCGAAAATTTGGTTTCGGATTTGAAGTGGAAAAGAGTTTCCATCGTTGAATATTGGCATTCACCCCGGTGGATGAATGTCTTCCCACAACCCACATCAAAGCGAAATTTTTCAACATATCGTTTATTTGCGCGAACGCCCCGATGTAAGAGAAGGACAATTTGGCAAAAGATGCCTTTTATGAGCGCCTGGAGCGTACTCATGAGCGCTGCCACGATATAAAAATCATGCTTGGCGATTTTAATGCCAGGGTGGGCAAAGAAGGTATCTTTGGTACAACTGAAAATTCATCCTCCACGATATCTCCACATGGGTCGATTTTGCCGGGAATCTGAAATACGGCTGTCTGTAGTACTAGATTCCAACACAAGAAAATACGCCAGACGGCCAAGTAGTGTCCTGATCGAAAAACATGAAACCAGATCGAACGTGTTGTGATAGAAGACATGTCTCCAGTATTCTTGACGTGCGTACACTCCGAGGAACGCGGTATATGGGAACTTTGGGGCGGCATTTCAAACTCCCTGCGTACAGCTGCAAACGAAACTATTGGATTTCGGAACGGTCGGAAAAACAGCTGGTACGATGAGGACTGCCGTGCGCAGTGGAGAGAAAGCAGGCTGATACAGTGACGGATGACAAGAGTATACTGTATTTATGGAGGGAACACTTCTCCAGCATGCTGAATTGCAGGCAAAATGAAACATCCAGCGATGGTGAACCCGACTATGACGAGTTTCGAACAGCGATTGCCCGATTAAAGGGCAACAAAGTGGCCGGAGCTGACAGCATACAGGCAGAGCTATTAAAATATGGCGAAAGAGCTGACACGGTGCATGCATCAGCTATTTTGCAGAATATAGTCGGACGAAAGCATGCCCGACGATTGGAATTTAAGTGTGCTCTGCCCAATCCATAAAAAAGGGGACCCCACAGTTTCCGCCAATTATCGTGGGATAAGCCTCCTTAATATTGCCTATAAGGGCCTGCCGAGCGTTTTATGTGAAATACTAAAGCCCACCGTCAACAAACTGATTGGGCCTTACCAGTGTGGCTTTAGACCTGGTAAGTCAACCATTGACCAGATATTCACCATGCGCCAAATCTTGAAAAAGACCCGTGAAAACAGAATCGACACCCACCACCTCTTCGTCTATTTTAAAGCCACCTTCGACAGCACGAATAGGAGCTGCATTTACGCCGCTGTGTCTGAATTTGGTATCCCTGCAAAACTTATAGGGCTATGTAAACCGACCTTAAGCAACACTAAAAGCTCCGCCAGGATCGGGAAGGACCTCTCCGAGCGGTTCAATACCAAACAAAGTTTCGGACAAGGTGACTCCTTATCGTATGACTTTTTAACTAATTGCTGGAGAAAATAATACGAGCTGCAGAGCTGAATAGAGAAGGAACAATCTTCTAGAAGAGTGTACAGCTGCTGGCGTACGCCGATGATGTTGACATTATTGGCCTCAACAACCGCGCCGTTAGTTCTGCTTTCTCCAGACTTGAAAAAGAAGCGTAGCAAATGGTTCTCTTCATGAATGAAGGCAAGACGAAATATATCCTGTCATCAAACAAACAGACTTCGCATTCGCGACTCGGTTCCCACATTATTGTTGGCAGTCATAATTTTGAAGTCGTATAGAACTTCGTTTATCTTGGAACAGTATTAACACCAACAACAATGTCAGCCTGGAAATCCAACGCAGAATCACTCTTGCCAACAGATGCCACTTTGGACTGAATAGGCAACTGAAAAGTATATGGTGCGGAGGCATGGCCGATCACTACTTCTGATGAGTGTGATAGGAGTTTCTAGAGAAAGGTTTTTCGTGAGATATACGATCCCCTAAGAGTTGGGAACGGCAAATACGGCAGTCGATGCAATGATGAGCTATATGAGATATACGGCGGCATTCACATAGTTCAGCGAATCAAGAAACAGCGGCTACGCTGGCTAGATGATGTGGTCCGGATGGATAAGAACACTCCAGCCTTTAGAGTTTTCGATGCAGTACCCGCCGGTGGAAGGAGAGGGAGAGGAAGACCTCCACTCCGTTGGAAGGAGCAGGCGCCAAGCAGCGAGCAAAAGTAATGAATGGCGCATTGTTATAAATTCGGTTATAATCGCGTGTCTACGCCAGTAAAGAAGGAGAAGTTATTCATAATTGCGTTACCTTTTGACATTATCTCTGTTGGCTTTGGATATTCTTTTATTAATTAATAGTCACAGGTGTAGACGTTCAGTCAATCATCGCATCCCTGCAACGTACATATCAAGAGAATTTTCGAAGCTTTTGGTTGTGACCATGTTGCTTCTCTTATTTTAAGAGGGAGTGCGGGCTTTCAATTATCACCGCCGATTAACAGATGGTTCAACGTTCTTTGCGTTGGTAAGTGGACGTCGTCAACGGTGTTGAGTTTCATCAAACTATATCTCCGACTATCGGTCTACAACAGTAGCCTTTTAGGGTCTTTCTCAACGCGTGTGGTGTTTCCTGTACATCGCAGACACAAGAAGTATAGTTCGCCATCCAAGGGTTACTCATGGCTTATTACCGATTTATGAAGTAGGGGATGGTGTTTAATTAATCATCCATCCTTACCACAGACTATATATACATTAACATTTGCGCCTATGTTGGTTGAGGTATTGGCGACATAGATTGTTCGGCTTCACTGTTTCCCATTTGCGTTGTATTGTAAAATTTTAAAATATTTTGCATTGCGCTATTTTGTGGTCATAACTCTTACAAATCTTAGAACGTTTGCTTTGATCTGAGTTCTGTTCCGCTTAGGTACGTTTTCGGAACGTTTCAATGGTATGAGTGTTAACCATGCGAGCATCAGTTGGCGTTAAGCTGATATTAGTGGTTTCAGCTATGTT
Organism: Ceratitis rosa; assembly: GCA_037013455.1. NCBI lineage: Eukaryota > Metazoa > Arthropoda > Insecta > Diptera > Tephritidae > Ceratitis > Ceratitis rosa. The sequence continues at coordinate 3,097,426 of JAWMAG010000007.1, forward strand.
GTACAACCATTCGCTAAAGTGCTTGACTGTTTTATCATCTTTCGGATGAACTGCCCAGTACAATTTTTGGTTATTTGACAGCTTGTCTACCAGCTCTTTAACCGCCAATAGATAGTGTAAATATGTGTACATTTGGCACGCTTTCATGGTAGTACAAATACTCCGCTCAAATCGCGAAGTCTTTCACCGGTAGAGCTGGGAGAATATATTCTGGTCTAGCAAAACACATCTTGAGAGTTTCAGTTGCCATGGACTGCTTCCTTAATCTTAAAAGCACGCTTGTGGTCGTATAAAGTATAAAGTTCTCAATTAAAGCTACTAATGAAAAGCGGTATTCGCCCGAATCTCTATTTAAAGTGGAAAGCTTAGGAATGGCTTGTCTTGCCGACAACTGCGCTGTTGCGGGGCTATTGGCCACAGTAAAAAATTTATTGATTGGAAGTAATTCATCATTCGCATTTCTTCTTCCAATCCTTCCAACTGAAGCTTTTTGTGTATTTTACTGTGTATTTTACTGTCGGTTGCGCGTTTGCAGTTGAGCCGATGTTACTACAAATCTCGAAGCACCGGCTTATATAAAACAAATTGCTGTCGACTCTAACGCATTAGCAGTTGCAAGTATCACACTGGACCATTTAATCGTTGTCTATTTCATCGCATCAAGAGCAGCTACGATCAAAATTTCGATTGGAACATATATGCGAGTATTTAAAAAAAATAAACACTCTTTTTAGAGTATTTAAATAGTGTATCAATTGTATTTCGGTCCTCCATCTGGGAGTGTCCAGAAACGATTATTTTGCACATAGATCAAGCAGCTCATGTCTTCCGGTCTTAGACCAAGTAGAGGGCCCCCGCAAATACTTCAAGGATTAAGATTTGGGGGCATGCACCTGGAATGTCCGGTCTCTTAATTGGGAAAGTGCCGCCGACCAGCTGGTTAATGTCTTCATAAAATTAAAAGCTGACATCAGCATATCGTTGATTTGCGCCCACGCCCCGACGGAAGTGAAGGAAGATTTGGTCTAGGTTGCCTTTTCTAAGCGCCTCGAGTACACTTATGAGCGCCCCGACTACACTAATGAGCGCCTCGAGAACATTTATAAGCGCTGCCCCGCCACGACGTCAAACTTGTGCTTGGCGACTTCAACGCCAGGGTGGGCAAAGGAGGTATCCCTGGTACGACTGTCGGAAAATTCAGCCTCGACTATGAAACATCCCGGAACGGTCTGAGGCTGATCGACTTCGCTGGGGCCCGAAATATGGTTATCAGTAACACTAGATTCCAGCACAGGAAAAATCACCAAGCTAGTTGGCTGTCACCAGATCGGAAAACTTTCAACCAGATCGATCATATTGTGATAAACGGAAGACATGTATCCAGTGTTTTAGATATGTGTACGTTCCGAGATCCTAACATCGACTCGGATCATTATCTTGTCGCAGCGAAGATACGCACGTGCCTCTGTGTATCTAAGAACGCCCGTCAACAAACAGAGAGAAAGTTCGACGTTGAAAAGCTTCAATCACAACAGACTGCAGAGTGGTTACCTTCTCCACTCGCACTCCTGCTCTTTGAGAGCACTCATCAGCAAGCCTGTATAAGGGAGCTGTGGGATGGCATTTCACACTCTCTACGCGCAGTTAAAAAACAACAAAGCGGCGGGGACCGATGGATTACCGTCCGGGCTTTTTAAATACGGCGGAGAAGAACTGATCAGGTGCATGCCTCGATACTAAACGAGGTTTCAGAAAAGGTGATTCCTTATCGTAATACTTTTTTTACTTATTGCTGGAGTAATCAATTCGAGCTTCAGAGCTGAGTAGAGAAGGTACGATCTTCTATCAGAGTGTACAGTGCTGGCGTATGCCGATAATATTGACATTATTGGCCTCAACAACCGTGCCGTGAGTTCTGCTTTCTCCAGGCTTGATAAAGAAGCGAAGCGAATGGGTGTGGTAGTAAATGAGGGCAAGACGAAATATCTTCTGTAATTAAACAAACAGTCATCGCGTTCGCGCCGCGCAGTGAGTTCTGCTTTCTTCATACTTCATGAAGAAGCGAAGCAAATGGGTCTGGTAGTGAATGAGCGCAAGACGGAATATCCCATGTCCCATGTCACTGTTGACACTCTTAACTTTAAGGTTGTAGATAATTTCGTCTATCTAGGCACCAGTCTTAACACTAACAACAGTGTCAGCCTGGATATCCAGCGCAGAATCACCCTTGCCAAACAGGAGTTTTTAGAGAAAAGTTTTGCGTAAGATAACTGTCCTCTAAGAGTTGGGAACAGCAAATATCACAGACGATAGAACGGTCAGCTGTACGAGCTATACGATGATATTTGCATAGATCAGATCATGTCGTCCGAATGGATGTACGTGTAAGCACTCCTGCTTTGAAAGTATTCGATGCAGTACCTGCTCTTGGAAGCAGAGGAAGATGAAGACCTCCCATCCTATGGAAAGATCAGGTGGAGAGTGACATGGCTTCACTTGGTATTTCTAGACAGCGAAAAGAAGAAGTGAACGGCGCGCTAATATTGATAATATTGAAGGCCAAAGGTAGAACTTATGCAAAGGAAAATCGTCAATCATAAAAATTGCATCCAAACATCGTTTTAACGTTCGTGTTGTGCTATTGTCTAAAGCTTTCCTTCTAATTTTTATTAAAAATTTTTTTATTCAAAGTACCAAAAACATAATACCTAACTCAAATGTTTATTTTAAACTTTAGCGTACCGTCATAGTAAAATATTCTGTCAAAAACTTTTGATTTTTGTGAATATTTACAATAGTGATAACATTTTTTTATCGAATTTATTTGTTTTCGTTTTAAACATATGTATTATTTAGACGAGAGAGTGTTACAGTTTGTTTTTTATTTTTCTTTTTCGTTTAAGTAATATTATACATTTATATCATTACTTTCTCTCCCTCATTATTTTCGCTTAACCAGCTGATCGTGGTTTTATTACATTGTCTCTTTAACTGTGCTATTTCGCTTGTTTCTAAACTTACCTATCTCAATTATTTCATTGCTTCTGTAACTTTTTAGTTTATTTTTCTTTTGTACATATACTACTTTTATTTTATACAAGAAAGTGTAATTTGAAATGCGATAATGAAGGATTGAAAAGCTTGAAAAAATAAGAAAACTAGATTATTCAAACTCTATAAAAAGTCCGGCAAAATTTCTGATTGTAGTGCTTATTCAGTAGTTAGACAAAAGTATAATATTTTGAATAAGTCGTGTTAAAAGAAGTATGTAACACGGATTCAAAATATCATTTAAATCCAATGACTTCGGATAGTTTTGCTAATACGAAACGTAAGACTTTTGGGTTTCCATCGCCTATGAAAATGAATGATAAAGTTTCTAGTGATTGTTACAGAATCACAGATATGTTCTCAGACTTTTTCGAATCTAATTACGAGCGGAACACAAATTCAAGCCCGCTCTTATTCATTTACCTTTACTTATTGCGTTTTTTTGATTGCGTAAAAGTACCATCCCTAAAAGTATATCCTTACTAGTGCACTTAAATTGTGTGCTGGATTTCTATATACGAGTATACCGTTAGTGAACATATTAAATGCTTCATTAAAGCAAAAAATCTTCCCTTCTTTATGGAAAGGCTAAAACATTTTACCTCTACATAAATCTAGTAGTAGGTCATCTATAAGGAGTTACAGGGGGATTGCAAATTTATGTTCTATCCCCAACATTTTCGAAGTTATTATTACTGTGAATTAGCCCATTCTGTGTCATCAATTATTGACATTTCACAACATGGGTTTGTAAAGGCAAGTCTACCATATCAAGCCTGCGGGTAGAATTCTACCCATGTCAGTAATACACGGATTTCAGCAAAGCATTTGACAAGGTCTCTCATTCCTTACTTCACTTTAAACTTGATCATTTCGCGGTTCCTCCTTCTTTTCTCAAATGGATGTCATCATAGTTGGTTGGTTAAAAACAAAAAGTAATGGCAGTAACATCTGGTGTACCTCAAGCCCCTTACTCTTCCTTATATTCATCAATTCCAAATGGGTTTCTTCATTCTTAAATACTCATGTACGCAGATAATTTCACGCTCTTTAAATCAGTTCATTCTATTGAAGATAGAGAACTTTTGCAACTGGACCTAAAGAATTTGGTTAGGTGATGTGATGCGAATTGTATGTCCATCAATTTAAATAAACGCAAATATATGTGTATCTCCAGAAAATATTCGCAATCCTTTGCCTATATGATACATAATCATAGTGTCAAACAAGTTACTGACTTCAGGAATATGGCTCAGTATTTTGTGATATAGTGAATCTGTACAAAAGCAAATCCTACTATCCGCATTACAAAGGCCGCTTACGACTGATTAATCTGCCTACACTTCATGGTCATAGAAAGATGTTAAGAGTTTTATTTTTAACTAAATTTATAATAGGTGTTATCAACAGCCCATTCCTATTTAGCGAGCTTAACTTTACCATCCCTTTAAGACCATATAGACACTTTAGGCCCCTTTCGTTGCGGTCATGCAGGGCAACCTTTGAAATTATGACCCTTTTATATCTTTGTGTAACGATTTTAATACACATTTCGCCAATATGGATTCCTCTGAATCGCTTTTCTGTATCAAAACCTACTTACTGGATGCGTTAACCTTCAAGCGGGCGCCCAGTGTCGAATCGACCGCGCTAAATATGTTTTCATTCATAATTATATTATTGTGTTATGTTACTATTTGGTTTTATAATTAGTTTTTCTCTGAATTAAATCTACTAGTTTTCGACAATTTGAGTCTAAACACAATGATAATATATCTAAACACAAAAAATAACCGATTTTTAGTTTATTAGTGTTTTATTTCTCGAATATATCAAATAGGTGTTTTGAATTATGCGCAACCGCTGTCGTTGCAAATGACCGCGCAACCGCTTGAAGGTTAAATAATTAAATAAATTCCTTCTCCTTTTTCCATGTAATTCAATAGCAGCTGATGAACACATTTCACAACAAACCTCCCCTGATCGGTGTAGGGTTCAGAACAGTCCGGAATCTCACTGGTTTTCGGTCACCGGTCTGTTGGATTTTTTGATTATGCCTCAGTCGCGCCCCTCGGTGGGTAACGCTGTGTATTGATATTGATAGCTCGGAGCCTTAAATTTTAAAAAATTACAAGAAATCTACCTAACAAACAACGACGTCAAGAGATATCATGGCTTGGGGCTCCCTTACAAAGAAGGACTCGATGAAATTTATGAAAGAGAGACACCACAGAATGCAATTACTTCGAAAATCAATGTAAATAAACAACAAAAAAATATTCTTATGGTATACCTGTTTTTTCCTTTCAATAAGTAAGTACTTCTAGCCTCCAGTCGAGCATAATATTACAGCTACAAGTAGTCTCTTTGGCTAAAAAATGCCGTTAGCTATTTTAATAAGCCATAAGTATAGCTGATATATGAAATACTATATATGGCAATAATTTGTTGCTAAGTTTAATACAGTAGTTTTAATCACAATATTTTCCATAAAAAATACTGTCTCTGACGAAGCGGACCGCACTGTACATACAATTTATATATTATATATATAAGTCTTTGTTATTTGAATTGCTCTGGCATATTAATAAATATATGCTTACAACCATTGGTTTATGTGCATATGTTATATTCATACATATGTAGATCATTAATGCTTGGAAATTTTTTGTGCTTCAATTAAAAATGTCCAAACAATTGAATTACTTAAACATGCTAGTACGAATAAATATCGTAGTTGTTAACTAGAATACTATTACTTCACTTTTTTACTCTAAATAGTTCATCTTATATCATTTGCCTATATTAGACTGGTAATTTCAACATTGCGATGCCTTACGAAATGTCAATTGTCTTAGTTAGAATGAGCTTCTCGCTAGTTAAATATTAGCTATGAGAATTGTAATCCTTTGCTAATGATTTGCCAACTAATGGGAAACTGGTATGATCCGAACTCTAAAATAATAGTAGTGAGTTAGAGTTCTTGCATACTATCTTAGGTTTTCACTATAGGGTAGATATTTGTATCAGTGTCGTTTCTTATTTGAGAACAGAAGAACTCTAATTGGCGATTTAAAACTTCTGAAGGGATCTTCGGTTAGGTTCCCCCTCCGATTTGTGTTGTGTTGCAGGAGCCTACAGGTTATTCTAAGACGTATCCGAACAGCTAATAAATTTTTATGGGAAGTTTATATTTCAAAAATACACTTGGCTTGGCAAAGGCTGATCCCAATGCCAAAAACCTTTTTTTAATTATATTTCAATAATTTTTGTTGAAGGTCTTACCTTGGACTCCCCGAATGACAGTACGCTATGCCAATTCGGCTAATGCAACCACTACAAATAAGGAATAAATTACGGAAATACAACGTTCTTTTAAATATGTCAAACACTGAGAGACTACATTGCATTCAGACAGACAAAACATAACTAGAAAAAAAACAATTCGCCATTCAAATTTGGTTTCTATATTTCAGTTTATCGGAAAATTTCGAAGTCTTAGTTGGCGGATTGATTTCGTTTTTTTCAGGTTTTTACTTCATGAAGTATATGAGCAGCTTATATTTCATGTTAGAAATACGCTCAGAGGACTTGACATTTCTTGCCAATTATAAAAATATTTTTCTACAATTTTGGGTGTTGTTGGCTTTCTGAATGCCAGAACGCTCGGCTATTGCGGTCGTCCTATTCAGTGGCAATTGATAACAATGAATTTTCACAATTCGAATCGGTTTGATTTTTTTATAAAATTTCTTAAATTCAATTGGTTTGCGGAATACCATTTCGATGCAGTTATCAAAATAAAGTTCATTTCATTCTTAATCGAAGCGAATTGCTGCCGTTAGTTGTTTAAATAAAATGTAAATATAACCCCGGGATTAAGTATTTTCATAGGTATAGTCACTGGTATCAAAAATTTATAGATATTTTAAAATTCACTAATGTTGAGGATCAAAAATTCGAAAACGAATAGGGACGATCAGCTGATAACAACCACTAGTTTGAGACGCACATAAACTTAATATTCGTGCTTGCAATATTAATTGTTCATTAAAATGAACATAATCTGTTTATTATTATGAGCATTAACCAATAACATATTTTTGAATGTGTATTAATTAAATTTTTCCTGAAACAAAAATTTAAATCATCATCAACCGATTAACATGCCCTGTGCATACACACAAATACACAATAAAGCAACATGAGTGTTCTCGTTCTGTTGCAATTTTTCCTAGGAAATTTTTGCATTGCATGTATTTCATATACTAATGACCCAATTTATGTATATATGTTTTCAGAATAACAATTGAGCGGTAATTCCGCAGTTTAATACAAAATTAATCATTCATAAATTTAAGAAACTTTTGTTTATATTTTCATCGCAAGAAATATCTTGATGTTGATGAATAACTTTCTGATTCCAATGACTTAACCAAGTATTGCGAATCTTAAAAATTGTATCTATATTTTGTTTTCCCTAAATTTTGGAACCATTTTTACAAACGAATAATTTGATTGCATACACGTAGTTATTTAGTGACCTGCTAAACACCTGTTCACTAATTTGATACTTATTTTTTGAGAATAGTGACACAGTGCTGCTTAAAAATTTCAGCTAATCTCAAAACTACACTTTTGAGACAAAAGTATCTATTTGAGACTAGAGGCTGCTTACTGTGTCTCGGGGTAAATGTAAATATTAATTTTGAATAAGCAGTTAGTATCATAACAAAAAGCACCGTATGTTTCAAAGAAGTGTTGCCAATACACTTTTAAATTAATGAAAATGTCTGTTTGGCATCAACATTTGCAATTTCCCCTCGCCTTGTTAACATGACGTCGAGAATAAAAATGATTTAAATATAGCTCATTTGCCAAATGGTGTCGTTATATTGTATTTGTTGAGCATCTCTGATTTTATTACAATAGTTTAGGAAATTAAAGTTCGCACGTATTTTATATTTATTGTATAATGTAAATATTTACGGATTGAAAAGCACCATTATGTATATCTTCAACTCAAGCCCCACATTTTATTATTACATGTTTATGAAATTATTAAATTCATTTTAAATATAAACTTCCTTTGTTCCATCCTTCAAAATGTATGTACAAGTATACATAGATACATACATATGTATATATAATATATGCATAAATGTTAGTTGGAAATGTGGAATTATTGTTAAAAGCATTAATAAATTATAAGAGGTACAAGTCATGATGTAACAAGGAAAGGTGATGTACTTTTGGACACATTTCTTTGGCTCCCTTAACTCAAGGTTGCGTTTTCATAATTTCTAATTAAATATATACATTTTCAGTTCTAGTATATCATTTCCAAAAGTCAATAATGAGAAACACGAAGCAATGTCCACTCACTACACAGTGGAGAGAGTGTTCTTCTAAGGGAGTCAAAATAACAAAATGAGAGCGAGTTGTCTACGTACGTCAACTTTACTTATTGGATCATGGGTACAAGTGCACAGGAATGATACAATATTAGATGATAGATTGCGTAAATTATTGAAATATTATAATTTTTGTTAGTTAGCTGACGTCACACAGACATGTTATTTCGAAAAGTGTATGGGAAAGTAAAAATGTTATTAACATTATGTGTATATTTTTGTATGTGATTTTAGTGAAATAAAAGTTCAATAAAAAATAAAGCCACTAAAGAAACTGAGTTTTCAGGGAGGACTTTTTGTCCTTTATCAGTAGTGTGCTATATCTTTTTTCCAAAACGGTTGATCAAATTTTATTAAAGAGTAAAAATGCTTTGAGAAAGTGCCAAATTAGGAAGAGTAAAAAAATTTATTCAATTTTACAATGTTACCAATTAACGAAAAAAATATCAAGTATACCAGAATGGTACTTTGTTGCTCCGTAAAACGATAATCTTTTCATTTTAAAAACAAAATTCATATACAATTCAACCGAATAATGACGACGAATTAACAGGGGCCTAATAGCCTACTACTCTATATTTCGAAATTATAAGAAAAAGAATTCTGATATTCCAAATATTTCGTTTTCTCCATCGTAACAAAGTGGTGCCAGAACACCAATTCGGTTTTCGTGAAGAGCATGGTACTGTAGAACAAGTCAACTGAATTACTGATGAAATTAAGAGGTCTTTCAATTCAAAAAGTATTGCTGTGCAATGTTTCTTGACGTAGCACAAGCTTTGGGCATAAAGACCTGTTAAACAAAATTTATAAAGCTTTGCCTATAAAATTGAATAATAATAATGTCATTTCAAAAATTGTCGCAATAATTTCGGAGGTGTGCTGAGCCCCTTAACTCTCCTCCTGCGTTCGCGCGTGTGTAATTTTTAAAAACATTGAACGTTAACTTGCAAATACGTGTGTAGATCTGATCTGCAATGAATACCGACAAAATGGATAGAGCTGTAGATATCCCTAAAATCTTTGTATTCATGCCCACCCGTATTTATGTACACGAAGTCTAGCCACATATCGAACTTTGAGGTATTTATAATCAGGCTCTGAACGCTCTGACGATTATCTACTCGATGTGTAAATTCGAAGACTATTTTGCACAATTTGAATTGTGAGTGTGTTTGTTCGCTGCGCTGTGTAAGCAAGCGGTGACTGATAATGGCTAGATCTAGATGATCACTACTATCCACAATTCTTTGTAAATATATTGAATTGTACAGCCCAAAAAAATGAAGCCTACCAATTTTTGAATTTGATGATATTTTGTACGAAAAAATATAACAAGAGAAGTGTTGATCAATTAAATCAGTAGTGTTTGAACGCATGTCAAAGATGGATACCAACAAAGACAAAATACAATAAATTCCAAAATTTTTATTTTTTTATGTAAAAGATACTCCAACTGCTTCGTTTACCGAAGAGCTCAACATTGCACAGTTTGGTACCACTTGAAAATACCCACTGAATGAGTGCCACATGAGTTAGCGAGAAAAAACATCATTGAACGTATTTGCATCGAAAACTTTCAAAGCTGGAGTATTCGTATCCATCCGGACCACATGACCTAGCCAGCGTAGCCGCTGCTTCTTGATTCGCTGAACTATGTCAATGTCGCCGTATAACTCGTACAGCTCATCATTCCATCGTCTGCGATATTCGCCGTTGCCAATGCGCAAAGGACCATAAATCTTACGCAAAACTTTTCTCTCGAAAACTCCTAACGCCGACTTATCAGATGTTGATGTAGCAGGACGGGAACGATGAGAGACTTGTTCGTCGGGAGAGGACTTTACTTTTCACTTGCCTACTCAGTCCAAAGTAGCACCTGTTGGCAAAAGTGATTCTGCGCTGGGTTTCAAGGCTGGCATTATTATTGGTGTTAATGCTGGTTCCTAGATACACGAAATTATCTACGGCCTCGAAGTCATGACTGTGAACAGTGACATGGGAGCCAAATGGTGAATGCGATGAATGTTTGTTTGATGGCAGGAGATTTTTCGTCTTGCCCTCGTTCATTACCAGACCCATATCCTTCGCTTCCTTATCGGCGTACACCAGCAGTTGTAGACTCTTATAGAATATTTTACCTTCTCTATTCAGCTCTGCTGCTCTTATTATATTTTCCGGCAATTATTAAAAAGTCAAACGATAAGGAATCACCTTGTCTGAAACCTGGTTTGGTATCGAACGTCTCGGAGAGGTCCTCACCGAGTTCTGACGGAGCTTTTAGTTCTGCTTGACGTCAGTTTACATAGCAGTATAAGTTTTGCGGGGATAGCAAATTCAGACATTGCGGCGTAAAGGCAGGTCTTATTCGTGCTGTCGAAGGCGGCTTGAAATCGACGATGGTGTATGTCGACCTTCTTTTTACTGGTATTTTCCAAGATTTGGCGCATGGTGAATTTCTGGCCAATATTTGACTTACCAGGTCTAAAGCCACAATGGTAAGGTCCTATCAGTTTGTTGACGGAGGGCTTTAATCTTTCATACAATACGCTCGAAAGGATCTTATATGGCGCAAACTGTGGAGTCCCCTTTTTTATTGATTGGGCAGAGCACACTTAAATCACGATCCTCGGGCAGGCTTTCGTCTGACCATATTCTGCAAAGTATCTGATGCATGCAAATTGTCAGCTCTTCACCGTCATGTTTGAGTAGCTCTGGAATGTCTTTTCCATCGTCATCGATTGGCCAATCTGGTTCACTATTTCTGGCTATTCATTTTTCCCTGGTATTCAGCAGGCTGGAGGAGTGTTCACTCCATAATTTTAATATGCTCTGCATCGGTGGCTAGATCACATCTTTGTGTCCTACAGGAGTCAGCTCTGGTCTTGAAACCTTCCGTAAGTCGTCGTGTTCTCATAGAATTTTCGAGTATTACTCTTGTCGGCCAGCTTCTCAATTTCTTCATACTCACGAATCTTGCCTTCTTTCTTTTTTTTCTGCAGATGCGTCTTGCTTCCCTCTACAACCCCTGGTATCAGTTCCATCCCGCACGTGTTGTGCTCGGTTGCAACGTTGCAAGGTAGGTAGTCTGTTTTTGCTCCAATGCGACACGGCAGTCCTCATCGTACCAGCTGTTTTTGCGACCTTTGCCAAACCCCATAACTTCGTTTGCAGCAGTACGTACGGAGCTTGAAATTGCGTCGCACAATTCCCGTATACTGAGTACCGGATGAGTGCTCTCAGAGAGCCGGGGTGCAAGTTGAGTAGAAAACCTCTTGGCAATCTGTTGTGATTGTAGTTTTTCGTTGTCGAACTTTCCTTGTGTTTGTTGATGGGCGTTCTTCGATACACAGAGGCGCACGCGTATGGTGCTCATAAAAGGCAAATCGTCCTTCTCTTCCGTCGTAGCATGGGCCCAAATCAGCGATATATTGAAAAAATTCGCTTTGATTCCGATTGTGGCGAGACGCTCATCTACCGGGTGAACGCCAGTACTCCACGACGGACATCAACCAGCTGGGCAGCGTCACCTTTCCAATTAAGGGACCGGACATTCCAAGTGCATACCATCAAATCGTGATCTTTGATTCGTTTGGGGGGCCGTCAACAGAAAGGGGTATCTCATCCGAGCCGTTCCTAATTTTTTCATTGGAGCTGGTTTCTACGTGGCAGGTCCCAAACCAAGAGTAAGTTTAGAGATTTTACACATTTATATAGCGAGCCGCTTGCTTCAAGACCGACGCCCGCTCGAAGCACAAGGGCTGCACACGTTTACGGAGTGCGCGACGTAGACGCAAGATTAGGAATTGAGTTTAGCCTCGCAACTGTAACTGCATACCCAGAAGCTTGACTACACTTCATTACACCCCATTTTAAGTTAACTAGTCTGTAATTAAATGACTGATTCAGAACGCGGAATATTACGAGTATTCTCTTTACTTTGCATAACCATGGCACGGGGCACGGATTGCATGAATCGCATAAATATCCAGTCTGTGCAATACCACAATAGCATTTTTGCAATCCGAGCACCGTGTAAGGTCAAGATAATACCCTTATTATAAAATTGCACATTTTTCGGCGCTCTCTCAAGATAAAGAGTACATAGTACGTGTATGTATGTTAGTAAATGCAATTTTGTTGCAGCTTAGAATTATAAAATATGCTGACGATAATTGTTAATTTATGCATGCACACTGGCAAATGGTATGCCATAAATTTGACAACATAATCGGCAACTATCACCAATCGTTTAACATGACATGCATACGTACATATGTACATACTTGTACTTACATAAGTAATTATACCTACATATACTATATACAGTAATATGTACATTTACGTATGGATATTTTTGAGGTTTTCTTGTTGGTATACCTTTTTTCTTAAATAAACAATTTCACAATAGTCTTACTGTCTTAGGGTGTACGTGGTTTGTTTATTTTGCAACTATGATATAATGCGTAAATTACGCGTAAATATGTGAGTTTACAATAAATTCAATACTCAAAACAGGCTCTGATTTATACATAGAAGTACCATTGACACAGTTGACATGCACTTTTGAACAATATTCATTTGATATTTTGCGTGATTAGTGACATGACGAGTAAAAGAAAACAAACTTCGATAGAAATAAGAGAGTTGGTTATTAAACTCTGCTGTGAAGGTAAATCCTATGGAGAAATCGGTCAAGCTATTGGAAGGCGACATAGTACCGTTCAAAGAATTAATAATAAATGGCGTTATAAGATACATTCAAAAATAATACAGGAAGAAGGTGGTACAAAATACGTATACCTACGGCTTGTCTTGAACGGAATATCATTCGATATTCCATAAAATCAGCATTCCAAAATTGACAACAGAGGTATCAGGCATCATCAACAAGTCTGTGTCTACTGAATCCATGGTCCTTGGTCGATCGAACGAAAAAAAAACTATTTTTTCCACAATAAATAAAACTAAACTGCTGGAATTTGCTAGGGCTCCTTTAAGCTTTTGGAAATCAGTTCTTTTTATGGATGAGACACAAATTTTTGGGGCTCTGATGGAAGACAAATTGTTTGTAGAAAACCAAATTCTCAACTACAAAATAAAAATATTGTGAAAACTGTAGCAGCGAATAGAACTGGAACTATAGACTTTATTGAAGGCAATATGACGAGGAAGGCTATATAGGCATTTTGCGCCGAAATTTACACTGGAAAAACTCAAGCTGCTATCAATGTTTTGGTTTCAACAAGATAATACTCCTAAACACACCGCTCATATAGTTCGGGAATGGTTGCTGTACGTAGTCCCCAAACAAATTAAAACACCACCACAATATCCGGATATGAACCCGAAATTACGGAATGTTCATCCAAGCAATAAAGAGGGGCTGAAACGCGAAATATGTAAGGAATAGGAGAAAATGTCGCCATCTTATAAAAAAAAAGTTAATTGCATTCATGCCACGACGGATGCAAGCTATAATAGATGCTGCAGGTGGGCCAACGGACTACTAATTTCCTTTTTTGTAATATTCTTTTTTTATAACATTGAACTGAAATGTATGCTAACTTTTTTGATACGAATTTGCCTTCGTTTATGTTATAAATAAACTTTGAAATAATTTTTTTGAAAAAAATGGTTTCATTTTCCTTTCATAAGTTCCACAAGTCTTTCATTTTTTAATGGAACCCAAAAAACCAACTGCCAACTAATATTAAATCTTATTTTGAATAAACACAGGTGTACGCTCAATTATGTAAGCAACTGTATGTACGAGGTGTGATCAGAAAATAACCGTATTTTAAATTTTCTCAAAGTAATCCCCCTCAGATATAAAAAGTTTATGCCAACGTTTTTTCCAATCCTCGAAGCACTTGTGAAACACTTGGTATCCCCAATAGCTCCTGTTTCGAGTTTTCTTTTATCTCCTTAATCGTAGCAAAACGCTTTCCTTTTATCGTTGTCTTCAGTTTTGGGAAGAGGAAAAAGTCAACGGCGGCCAAGTCCGGTGAATGTGGTGGTTGAGGCATGATAACTGCTTTGTTTTTGGCCAAAAACTCACGCACAAGCATGGATGTGTGAGCTGGTGCGTTATCATGGTGCAAAATCCATGATTGTTTTTCCCACAATCTGACGAATTGCTTCGCGCAAACGGCAAATAGCTTCTAGGTAGTACTCCTTGTGGCAAGAATTCATGATGCATCATGCCATTCCAGTCGAAGAAAACAGTGAGCAAAACCTTCACATATGACCGAAGTTGACGACCAGGACGAGCATTGTCATTGACATCTTCTCTGCCTTGCTTAAACCGCTTACACCACAATTGAACTAGTGTTCTGCTCATAGTAGACTCGCCAAATGCCACAGTCAACATTTCAAATGTCCTTGCGCATTTAATTTAATTTTTTTACACAAAACTTAATGCAGTTTTTTTGACCCATTTTTTCGAATAGTAAAAAATCGATGAGCACACCAAAACACGACTAGCCTTTTTATCTTACATACGTAAATCACGAAATTTGAAAATAACGGATAGTTTCTGATCACACCTCGTGTATAGGCGTCTAACATTTCGCTAATGCCGCGCTTTAATAGGCAAATTTATATACACGTGCATACCTATATCCGTATGTAATTAGCGCGTTGTAACCACTGAATCGATTTTCGCCAGGGCTCCTCCTCCGATTTGTGGTATGAGTCTAGATGTTTTTCCAACAAATGGAGGGACCTACAGTTTATACTAAGCCACCTCCGAACGGCGGATGGTTTTTTATGAGAAGCTCTTATTTCATGGCAAAAATACTACATTCGGACAGATTGACATTCCCTGCCGAGGGGCGACCGCAATTAGAAAATTTTACTTAATTTTTTATCAAATTTAATTTTCTAGAACTGTGGGTCGATCTGAACTTCCAAATAACAGTACAATTCGGCTATCGCGCCAAATTTACAAAATATAATAATCAATAGATATTTAAAATATAAGTTTATTTTATATTGAAAATTGCGAATATTCAAATTGTGTGCATTTCGTCTCTTCTTTCATTTGTGAACAGCTTTTTCATGAAAATATATGCGTTTAAAAAAAAAAAAAAATTGCGTATTCTTATTCTTTTGAGACAAAAGCATCTATTCGAATCACAAGAAAACTTCGTGAACGCTCGGCACTCTGCGGCGACGACGCATCATGCTTTACGCGATTAATAAATTTGTTTATTTGAGCGGATAGAAAATTACTTATTCATACATTCTTTCATTAGTTTGAGAACGAAGTTAGTAAAGTAATTAAAAACTTGAAACAAGTACAAAAAAACTAGGTCAAGTAAACAGTTCGTTCGGTTCGGAGACCCAATTTTCACAGGCCTCTCTTGAGGCCAACTTCTCACCATTAAGCGCGTTCGCAATGGACAGGAAAAGATGGTAATCACTTGGTGCCAGGTCCGGACTATAAGTTGGGTGCATTAGGACCTTCCAGCGGTCCAGTTGTTGGCAATAGAGGGCCGAATTGAGCATTTGGCCATAGGGGAGCAGCTCGTAGTAGATGATTCTTTGCCAATCCCACCAAACACGCAAAATTTTCCTGGCCGCAAATCCTGGCTGGGCCACCGTTTCCGCCGGCTCACCGCATTTCGACCACGACCGATTTCGCTTGACGTTGTCGTAAGTGATCCACTTTTCATCGCCAGTCACCAAACGCTTCAGAAATGGGTCGATTTTGTTGCGATTCAGCAGCGATTCGCAGCCGGAAATTCGGTCCGTCTTGTTTTTTGCGTTAGTTCGTGTTGCACCCAAACAACGAGCTTCTTTTTGAATCCAATGTTATGCAAATGGTTCCAAACGGGTTTCTGGCTTATCTTTAGATCCTCAGCAATTAAATAAGTGCTCACATGACAGTCTGTTTTCACTATTTCCATGATTTTATCGCAATTTTCGACGACAGGCCTCCCGACGCGTGGTGCATCTAAGACATCGAAATTACCGGAACAGAACCTAGCAAACCATTTTTGTGCTACAGTATCGGGCCCATAAACTAAATTAGTTCTTTCAGCCGCTTTGGCTGCTTTTTCGCCTTGATCGAAGAAAAATTGTAAAATTTTCTCTTTGCTGGTGTTCATCTTTGACGAGCGCTCACAACGTACTGGTTCAATCAATCGGAAAACTGTCAAGGACAAACTTTTAGCACGAATAAACACGTTTTCATAGTATGGTATGATGCGAGACGTAACACTAGTACTATGGACAATAACGCCATCTCTTAGATAAAAACCGAACGAACCTTTTACTTGACCTAATACCTATATACTTAACTAATTTTAGTTGCTTGTTTCATTTTTTTCCTTGTTTTTAGGTATTTCGATTTATTTAATTTTTTTTCTTCTTTTATTTATTTTTTTTTGGATGAATAACATATCAACTTCACATATGCACCAACTTCGTGGTGTACCCTTTCCAATAAAAAAATCTAAATATGTCTACTCTCATGAGTACATAAAAAATACTCGACTGGAGAACCTTTAGGTGTTCGATTTTTTCAATATCTATTGTTATCTACTCCACTTCCATTTTCAGCATATCAATATGGTGTTGTCAGATGTAGAAATTTGTATTTCCTTCACACAATTTAATGTAAAAAAATTTCAATTTCCAGGTGTGACCACCCTGAAACTAGTTTCAACAATTTAATTTTATGTAATTGCAGGAATAAAAATTGCATTGCGGTGACTGCAGTCCTTTACCAGCAATTTGATCTCTGAAATTCAATTTCTAATTGCTCGCACTTAACTAGCAAATTTTATCTCTCTTCTAGTTGCAATCAAAGGATTTGAGCATTGTCAACTAAGATTTTTGATAAATTATTGTGAAATGACTAAATTCCGGATATTGAGATTAATTTTCCGTGAAATTTATGCTGCGTGTGACCTTTGACATTTTCAAAATATTTGATTGCTAGGTCTGACGGCATCTCTATTCTACAACTTAATAAAATTTACACTCCACTCCTGTCCTTGACTTCTATGTTTTTGACTTTTTCTAAAAAACAGAAGAAAGTGCACAAAATATCAAAATCAACCTACGTTCCATACACTTTTCGAATTAGTTTGTTTTAGTGCTGACCTCAAAATAGATAGAAAATTTATACATTATATTTAAGCGTAATAATACAAAAATGTCTATGTTAATAAATATATACTAATCTATAATAGAAGATATTATATATTCAATATCATTTGTATAAGTTACATAATGTGTCAATTTTGTGCTGTTTAGGCATTCGCTTGGTTTAGTGACTTGCTAGTGGAACATGCAGAGATTTTCTGGTCACTCTTCGCTGTTGATATGGACAGGGTACTCACGGAGCAGCAGCCAGATACTTGGGACTCCTTTCCATTATTTCAAATCCTTAATGACTATTTGCGGGCAGATGGTAAGTTGAATTACTTATATTTGCATATACATTGAAACTTCCCATAAGCGGGCACCAAAGGGACCAGATTTTTTGCCCGGTCAATAGAGGTGCCCGTTTATCAATGATAAATTTGAAAAAGTGCCCGCTTATTAGAGGTGGCCGTTAAGGGAAGTATCACTACATACATATATACTCGAATATACTCATATCTTACATGTATATAGATATGCACATATGTATGCTTTTATCATATTTAGTGCTATAAACAAGAAATTTAACATGCAAAAAAATACAACACATTTAATTCCAATATGTTTACTTTCAAAATTCAAAGAACGATTTTATTAAAGCAAACAGTTATAAAAAAAACAAAATCGCACGGTAGTAAAAAACGTTATTTTACTGTCGCAAGTAATACAAATATCAGTTACATAAATTTTGTGTAAGGATACAATTCAAGCCATTTTAAAGTTTTTCTTCTAATCGTTCGAGATCTAATTACCAAGAAAAATCTGATATTGTTTTTTGCAGAAGCGTAAAACTTGAAATTTAATACTTTTAAATCTTATCTTCGGAGTATCAGAAATGGACTTCTGTTATCAGAATTTTCGTCAATACTCTGATCTTGAAGAACCACTATGACCTTCGACAAACCAAAATAACAAATTTGGGCAAGCCTCATGAGTATTATCATAAAAGTGAGAACATCATAAACAATTTCCCTTTGAATATTTAGTTTCCCAATTTTATGCGCACATTCAAAATATTTTCCAAATCAAAAAATTGCTGCTATGAATTTCTGATCGTCTTCCTAATCTCAATACGTTTGTTATTGCCTATTTTTATTAGAATTATATTTCGTTCGTTATTTTTTACACTACCAATTTCTAATGAGAACAACTCCTTTTTTCATCTTACTTACTTACTTTACTGGCGTAGACACCGCCTACGCGATTTAAACCGAGCTAACAGCATTGCGCCATTCGTTTCTTCTTTTTGCTGTGTGGCGCCAAGTGTGGTATTTCCAAGTACCTAGTCCTTCCAACGGAGTGGAGGTCTTCCTCTTCCTCTGCTTCCACCGGCGGGTACTGCATCAAATACTTTCAAAGCTGGAGTATTCCAGCCAGCGTAGTCGCTGCTTCTTGATTTGCTGAACTATGCCAACGTCGTCGTATAACTCATACAGCTCATCATTGCATAGTCTGCGATATTCGACGTGGCCAACTCGAAGAGGACCCTAAATCTTACGCAAAACTTTGAACCCGAGCCTTCCGATTGGCAGCGCGCAATGCTAACCACTCGGCTATCGTAGCCGCCATATATAATATATGAACATAATTTAATTCAATTCTACGTATAAAACATAAATGAGTAAAAGGCAAGGTTTGTTTATAAGGTCTCGAAGACTTTTTGGTCGATTTCGAGTCTAGCATGAATCTAATAAAACGATAAAGGTAATATAAAATTTAGAAAGCGTATGTATAAATATTTTTTAAAAGTTACAAATTTCACTAGTGTCGCAAAAGTTTTAATTAAATATTTAGGTCACGACGAATAACCAAATTATTTCTTCAAATTTGTTATAGTCGTTTACGTGAAAACTAATATATATACAAAAATTGCTATTTCTTTATCTAGTGAAAAAAATATACTTTAGATACAAATGTACATACATATGTACGAGTACGTATTCTTGAATGCACCAAACTTGATCGAATGAAAAATCGAGGTGACTTAGATCTACATATATCTCTAACAAAGTTTCGTTTCGTTAACAATCTTGCATGTTATGAAATCAAATTAATTAGTGTTAATATTGAAACGGTACAGAATTATAGTTAACGTTAACTTCAAAATCGATTTGCAACAACTCAAAAATTTGTTATGGCCAGTGTTGTCAGAACTTTTTTTCAGCTAAATGGCAGAAAAAAGTTAAAATAACAGCGAAAAAAAAAATTTTGAAAAGAGCAAACGTCAAAGCAAAAAATTCAAATGATGTTTCGTTTTTAAGAACACAGAAAAGTATAAACTTCATATTCTCATTTGAATTAAAGTAAATTGGAAATTTCTTGTGTACATGTTTCAAATTTCAATTTCAGAATTTTATTCGTTGAAGTACAGGTTTATCAACTTTCTGAAATAATCTAACGAATATTAAATAAATGCTAAATATGTTAAACTGAAGAAGTTTTGTATACCATGTTCACTGTGTAGATTGTGGGCACCGAAATTTACTGTTTTGGTTGGCATACCTGAGAGCTATAATTTCAATTCATATTATAAAACGTAGATGAAAAAAGAAGAAAAGACTCCTGCAGGACACAACGAGGTGATCTAGCCACCGATGCCCAGAGCATATTAAATTTATGGAGGGAAGACTTCTCCAGCCTGCTGAATAGCAGTGAAAACGGAGTAACCGGAGATAGTGAACCCGAAACCCTAATCGACGACGATGGAAAAGACGTTCCATTACCAGGCCTTGATGAAGTTCGAATAGCTATCGCTCGTTCAAAAAACAACAAAGCGGCTGGAGCTGACGGCCTACCGGCAGAACTATTCAAACATAGCGGTGAAGAGCTGACAAGCTCATGCATCAGCTACTTTGCAAAATATGGTCGGATGAAAGCATGCCCGACGATTGGAATTTAAGTGTGCTCTGCCCAATCCATAAAAAAGGGGGACCCACAGTTTCCGCCAATTATCGTGGGATAAGCCTCCTGTATATTGCCTATAAGGTCCTGTCGAGCGTTTTATGTGAAATACTAAAGCCCACCATCAACAAACTGATTGGACCTTATCAGTGCGGCTTTAGACCTGGTAAGTCAACCATTGACCAGATATTCACCATGCGCCAAATCTTGAAAAAGACCCGTGAAAACAGAATCGACACCCACCACCTCTTCGTCTATTTTAAAGCCGCCTTCGACAGCACGAATAGGAGCTGCCTTTACGCCGCTGTGTCTGAATTTGGTATCTCCGCAAAACTTATAGGGCTATATAAACTGACGTTAAACAACACTAAAAGCTCCGTCAGGATCGGGAAGGATCTCTCTGAGCGATTCGATACCAAACGAGGTTTCAGACAAGGTGATTCCTTATCGTGTGACTTTTTTAATTCAATGATGGAGAAAATAATACGAGCTGCAGAGGTGAATAGAGAAGGTACATTCTTCTATAAGAGTGTACAGCTGCTGGCGTACGCCCATGATATCGACATTATTGGCCTCAACAACTGCACCGTGAGTTCTGCTTTCTCCAGACTTGATAAAGAAGCGAAGCGAATGGGTCTGATAGGAAATGGGGGCAAGACAAAATATCTCCTGTCATCAAACAAACTGTCATCGCGTTCGCTACTCGGCTCCCATGTCACTGTTGACAGTCATAGCTTCGAGGTCGTAGATAATTTCGTCTATCGAGGGACCAACATTACCACCAACAATAATGTCTTCCTGGAAATCCTACGCAGAATCACTCTTGCCGACACGTGCTACTTTGGACTAAGTAGCCAATTGAAAAGTAAAGTCTTCTTTCGTCGAACCAAAAGAAAACTACAAGTCGCTCATCATACCGGTCCTACTATATGGCACGTCGAACACCGCAGACGATGGAACGATGGGCTGTGCGAGCTATTTAAACACGACATATACATTAACATAGTGCAGCGAATTTAGAGACAGCGCCTACGCTGGCTAAGTCATGTCGCCCGAATGGATGAAAGCACTTCAGCTTTGAAAGTATTCAATGCAGGACCCCCCGTGTGAAGCAGAGGAAGAGGAAGACCTCCACTCCGTTGGAAGGATCAGGTGGAGAGTGACCTAGCTTCACTTGGTATTTCCAACAGATGAACGGCCCGCTGTAATTGATTCGGCTATAATCGCGTTAGCGGTGCCAACGCCAATAAAGAAGAAGAGGTTACAAGGCGCGAATTATATCTAAGAAAAAACTGCTTGTCATTCACTGACTTCACGAGCGGTTAGCACTGCATACTGGTATTCGGAAAGTCAGAGTTCGAGTCTAAGTTCGACCAACATCCAAAAGTTTTAGAAAATTATTTTAATAAAAATTAAGTAAAATTTTCTAATTGCGGTCGCCTCTTGGCAGGGAATGTCAACGCCTCCAAGTGAATTCCTGACATGAAGTAAAACTCTCCATAAAAAACCATTAGCCGCTCGAAGGCGGCTTAATATAAATTTTAGCTCCCTCCATTTGTTTTAAAAACATCAAGACGCATACCACAAATTAAAGGAGGAGCCCGGCCGAAAATCACTTCAGAGGTTTTAAAGCGCCAATTATATATGTATATATATATAAATATATATAGAAAGAGAGAGAGATCCGAAAGAATATGTATACGTTTAATGTTATTAAGTGTAAGTGTATCTATATAGACCCGAGAATTAATAGAGGAATGGCAAACCACTAGGAAAAAAAAAAATCAATTACTCTAACAGGCCTATTCCGTGCACTTGAGAAATTCACCATCTTGATTATTTATCAAAATTGACAATTTATGAAGATTTCTCTATTCTGTGTAATAAATGTAAAGCTCTTTTCTTGATTTGAAGATGTCAAATGCTCTGGACAGTGCTTTTTACAAATAAAACATCTTTTTACTGTTTGTGCGTAGATGTGAATAAAAAATTGTTAGAATGGAAGATACATATTTTACTTATGTTGTTGTTGTTGGGCGATGAGGAAAATTGTAAAAATAGGGATCGCTCGCGCTATTAAAGAGAGAGTTTACGAGACGCTAGTTACCCATTTTCGTTAAGTGAAAACACATTTTCGTAAAATTTTCGTTTAACTTGTGAAATTTGTTCTCATCTCATAGATGAGCTGGCCCGACATGATATAAAAAAAACCTCACCCCACCTTTAATCATAAGAGTGCTTACCTATTAGTCAGTCGCCTCTTCCCAGAATTTTGCGAGCTGTGGCCAAGCTTATTGTGAAGGTGAAGTGAGGAGAAATAAAATCTCCCAGTTCGGCAGAGGAAGAAACTAATGTAAAAACAGGGTATATATTAATGCAAATAAAAAACCACTTAATCTAAGTTATCTGAAATGTATTCCAGATTTTTGAAAAATTCGACATGAAAAGCACAATAGGAACAATTGACTGCACGCATATTGCTTTTGTTGCTCCATCGTCTAATAATATTGAACGTCCTCTTAATTTATATTTAAATAGAAAGGGGTTCTATAGTATCAATGTCGAAGTAATAAGTTTTTTTGTATGTACAATATGAGCCAATACAATTCATAAATTGTGAGCTATGGGAACATCTCATTCGGCAGTACACTGATATGTCTGTACAACAGTGGAGAGAATCTTGGCATATTGGTGATCAAGGTTATCCTCTAGAGCCGTGGCTTCGAACACCAGTTGGAGAACCTAATACCGCTAAAGAGCTAAAGTAACATTTTCACATTTGACTTTCCAAATATACTACTCAGCTGTGTTACATATTTGTTTTTTTACTTTTCCTTTATTATGGTATAAGAGAATATATTGTTAGCAAGAACAGCTTATTTCTGCTTCCATTTCATTGTTTACCCCTCGTATGGGGAAAAGCACAACAAACTGAAGCTTTGTTTTATCAAGATTTCCACAGAATAACAAATAAATTCTTTTTTGATAAAAATCTTGATAAATCATCAATAGTTTGTTAATTTGTCAAGTGCACAGGACAAGGCTGAATGTGTATTTACTCTAAAAAAGACCCATGTCCTTCAATCTTTCCAATGATAATACGATAAAACAGACAAAATTCGTTACGAGTGACAACACGTGCATGTAAAGTTACAAACTGAAGATTCAATAATGTATTCGAGTTTCATAAGATTGAGTTTACTTGGATGATTTTTGTTGACGAACCTCTTAGTTTGTAGTAGAGATGGCAGCGTACTAGCTGTTGTGCTCAGTCAACACGTGTTGTTTTCTTATGCGTCGCTAAAAGTTTTTCACTCCTTTTCACATGTAGGTATGTTTACAACCTTTGAATGGTTGATATGGTCATGGTTGAAAATGTAAAGATTTTGTATAATATATGTAAATGTAAAATTCTCTGAATAAGGCTGCCGCTAAAGTGGAAAAAAGGAACTGCTCTTATCCATCGCCTCAGATCCCAGTTCCGATGAGAATTCTGGCTCTCTAGTGTTTCGGTAAAAAAGAGCTAAGTCATTATCCGGTATGCAACATATCAAATTCTTAAGTTATCAAGATGGCGCTCGCTGCCAATTTCGAGCTTTGCAGTCGACAACTGTTGCGGCTGAATTTTATCGCAAAAAGTCTTTAGTTTTCATAAGCTCTGCAGGAGAACGACCAGTAGATATGTGTGGCGTAATATGCTGATTGAAAAGAAACCGTGACAGCTTTAAGTCTATGTCCTGCCACTCTAGTGTTTTCTTCAAAAAGTCTTTCGTGAATGGGTGAAACAGGGTACATCGAATGTGACGAATTAAGTTGTCCCGCTTGAATGTTTTAAGTTTATGGGATGGTTTCTTTCGTGCAATTATCGGATGGCCAGTATGTAGCGCACTGAGGACGACCTGTAGACTTTCTGTCGACCTTTTACAGATTAAATTTCTTGTTGGCGAACATAAAAGAGATATAGCTTGTCAGATCGGCTCATTGGGTGGCCATCCCCTTAACGCCCAGCTAAGAACTTTTGAAAGAACCGCATTTCTGACAGTCTGAAAAACGATTTGATTAACATCTACCACGCGCTTATTGACCATTCTATCACCAATGCATCTTCCTTATCAATTTGTTCATCATCCGCCTTTATTGGATATCGTCTCAAGAAGTCAGCGTTTCCCAACTTATTTCCCGAACGGTATGATATTTCAAAATCGTATGCATTAAATAAAGCCGTCGATGATATCATATTAGGAACGGGCTTCGTTTTATTGAAGATAAGCAATGGGGGTCGATGATCGGTAACCACAGTAAATTTGCGCCCATACATATAGTCATGAAGTTTTTTTACTAAAGCAATTAAGGCTACAACTTCACAGCTGGTTTGAGCGTAGATCCACTGTGACTTTGACAAGGCTCCGGAGTAGAATGCAATGGACCTCTCAGACTCCTCAGGCGTGCGATGACTGAGGACAGTTCCGATGCCAGCGACAATTTAGGATTGCAGTGTACTGTAAAATGTACGGATGCTACTAGCTACTTGAGATTTTCGAATGCCTGTTGTTGTTCCTTTTCCAGAACCAATGGGAGTTCATACCGAGGAGGCGATGTAAAAGCACAGCAATTGTAGCTTTGTTTGTTAAAAAGAATTGGGGAGACCTAAAAACGCTTGCTATTGTTTCCTGGCCTAAGGAGCGAGGGCGTTTTGAATTGCCTTGACTTTACTCTGCGATGGCCGAATTCCCCGTGAATTCAGCTTGAATTCCAATATGCCGAATGAACACTTATCCCTTCTCAAAGGCCAGAAGTGTTGAATCGGCTAAATACTTCTTGTAATCGAAGCGCGAGCTCAGTTTCCATTTTGCCGATTAGTGCAATGTCGTCAAAATATGACAGCACTCCTGGAATGTTTTCGTAAATTGTCTTTATAAAATTTTAAAATATACCTGGCGCTGAAGAAATTCCTAATTGGATTCTGGTAACTCTGAGTGAATGACGATAGTCCTTCATTTGCATTTGCTGATATGTTTGTGCAAAATCTATTTTTGTAAAAATGCTGCCTCCTTCTATAGTGGAAAGTAATGATAGCTGGTCGGTTCATAGTCGCCGTATGTGTCGAACTGGTACAATAGATGTGGCCCAACCCGAATACTCAACTGGCTCCAAGATGCCTTGAGAACATATGATGCCCAGTGGATCAAATCAATTGCAACTTAGTACATTCGAACGGTTTCCGCCTACGACAACGACAGGTAAACCGCTAAATACACGGCCCACGTATGATACAGATGTACATCTGTATCAACCACACCCATTATAGAAACTATATTAGGTTGAATATCGAAAAGTTTAAGATTGCTCAGGAGCAGGATTGGTTTATGTACTAGCCACACATGTTGAAATGTTGTTGATGACATTATTGTATCGCTTGAGCCCGAATTGATTTCGAACGTGCAATTATACCCATTAATATTGATTACCGTTTAATTCTTTAAATCAACCAAAAGCAAAATTTAATATCTGCATTGTGGTTTCTGATTTTTGAACCGTCCTCAAGAATGCATTATCTTTTGTGGATGTGCTGTGTTTGACGCGGATGAGCACGTTGAAGGCGACCATTTGTGCCACACGACGAGCAAATGGGTTTTCTATGCAGAAACTGACAGCGGGAATGTGAGTCACCACATCCATTGCATGGTTTTGTTTGTGTGCTAGAATTAGCACGCGTTTTCAAACGATTATAGCGATGGTTGTTGTTGGACGCTACGTGATGAACCTGTTAGGAGTGTCGCATTTTAGATGCGTGTTTATTTACTACAGCAGTAGTAGCTCGATCGAGAACCTTCTGGAGCTTTAGATCGGCCTCACCACGCAAGCCAAACCAGCCTATTTGCCACTTTGTTAGTCCCGGCAAAGAATGTAGAAAAAAGAAAAATTCTATGAATAAGCGAAACAAGAATATGCAAAACGTTTTATAAATGCGCAGCTAGCTCGGTCATATCGCTGCGAACCGCACCATAAAAAAACTACAAGAGCGACCACAGACCATCGAAGGGAAACGAGTATACCTTCACGAAGCTAGCAGCAGCGGACACAGAGGGTTTCGACAACTCGACACGGCTTCTTGACAGCGGGGCAACGGCACATGCATAGGTCAATTAAAAATATTTTTATTTTATTAAAAAGCATTAAAAAAGGTGAGCGAGTACTAGGAGCTTGAGAAGCCGGCCGACAAGGGTAACGCTCGAAAATTCTACGAAAAGATACGGCGATTTACAGAAGGTTTCAAGACCGGAGCAAACTCTTGTAGGAGCCAGAGGGGTGAGCTAGTGATATATGCCCAAAGTATACTCGAATTATGGAGGGAGCACCTCTCCAGCCTGCTGAATGGCAGTGAAGAGGAAACACGCGGAGACGGTGAACCCGAAATTTCAATTGATGTCGATGGAAAAGTTGTTCCGTTACCCGATTATGAAGAAGTCCGAATAGCAATCGTCGCTTAAAAAACAACAAAGCGGCAGGGACCGATCGATTACCGGCCGAGCCATTCAAATACGGCGGTGAAGAACTGATCAGATGCATGCATCAGTTACTCTGCAAAATATGGTCGGATGAAAGCATGCCCGACGATTGGAACCTAAGTACGCCCTGTCCAATCCATAAAAAAGGCGATCCCATAGTTTGCGCCAATTATCGTGAAATAAGCCTTCTTAATATCGCCTATAAGGTCCAATCGAGCGTTTTATGTGATATACTAAAGACCACCGTCAACAAACTGATTGGACCTTATCAGTGCGGCTTTAGACCTGGTAAGTCAACCATTGACCAGATATTCACCATGCGCCAAATCTTGAAAAAGACCCGTGAAAACAGAATCGACACCCACCACCTCTTCGTCTATTTTAAAGCCGCCTTCGACAGCACGAATAGGAGCTGCCTTTACGCCGCTGTGTCTGAATTTGGTATCCCCGCAAAACTTATAGGGCTATATAAACTGACGTTAAGCAACACTAAAAGCTCCGTCAGGATCGGGAAGGATCTCTCTGAGCGGTTCGATACCAAACGAGGTTTCAGACAAGGTGATTCCTTATCGTGTGACTTTTTTAATTCAATGATGGAGAAAATAATACGAGCTGCAGAGGTGAATAGAGAAGGAACAATCTTCTATAAGAGTGTACAGCTGCTGACGTACGCCGTCGACATCGATATTATTGGCCTCGACAATCGCGCCGTGAGTTCTGCTTTCTCCAGACTTGATAATGAAGCGAAGCGAATGGGTCTGGTAATGAATGAGGGTAAAGAGACAGCCAAGTAGCTTGATGTATTTTCTTGTGTTGGAATCTAGTACTACGGACAACCATATTTGGAACCTCGACACAATTGATCAGCTTCAACCCATTTTGGTATATTTCGTCGTGGGGGCTGTATTTTCCGACAGTTGTACCGAAGATAACTTCTTTGCCCACCCTGACGTTGAAATCTCCAACCACAGCTTTGATATCGTTGGGAGGGCAGCGTTCATAAGTATGATCGAGGTGCTTATATAAAGCATCCATGGTCACATCGTCCTTTTCTTCCGTCGAAACATGGGCGCAAATCAGCGTTGTGTTGAAAAATTTCGTATTGATCCGGATTGTGGCGAGACGTTTATGCATCGGAGTTTCATTGGAGCTTCTTTCTACGTGGCGGGTCCCAGGCGTAACCTCACTGGGCGAGTAAGCAGATTACGCAGTGCAACATTTTTCGTGCTATCGAATACCACATCTTGAATTTCTGCATTTTCACCGAGAAATTAAAAGTTAAAAAGAAGAATATTAAAGGCACGCGCCTAGTGACGATCTATCCAAGTCTTCGACTCTGTAAAAAAGAAGGAACTGCTTGGACAAGCCAGACGAGATCAGGAGATGAATCGACAAACTGTTGTATTATTACGAAACAGTCGGCGTACGCACGTCATTGATATTTCACTTTTTACATTTTTAACTTTTTGCAACAATTACCTCAAGAGTCGGTCGAACAAGGATTTCACCAGATCACCTAGCAATTGGAAACGCTTTACAAAGAACAAAATTGGATGCATGTTGGTGGTCAAACCAAATAAACTTATTTGAAATTGAATACATCGATTACCTGGATTTGAACCGATATGAAACATGGACGAAAATATACAAATAAATGTTTTACTGATCCTGATCCAGATGATGATGAACCACTCTTGCGGATAATGAACTATTATAAATATAGGCATAATTGGTATAAAATGAATTGAAAATAATTTTTTTTGATTTGAAATAAAGAATTGTTTTTCGACCTATAGCTGAAAAACGGTGAAAAGTGGTCAGAAATGGTAATTTTTGTGTTGTTGGGTCCAAAATTTAATAGTTTTCAGTGAGTTTGTTTTGTATTTTTTTGTCTATTCAACACCAACAACTTTGTTTCAGATAAAAAATCAATATTCCGGTTGGCGAGATATGGCTTCTTCAAATAAACATTAAGAAAATGCTAAAAATCCACTTTTAGCAAAACCGCGGTCATGCTCTCAGATTCTTATATGAGCTAAGACAGCAAAACGAATAAAGCAGAAATTCAATATTTGGCGTCTACATTCAACTTCAACTTCAAATAAGTATATTTGAATCACTGCCAGAAATAAATCTGTGTTAAAATAAAAATATATCAAAATTTTATTTATGGAAATGGAAGGTTCAATGCTTCATCTTGTTCTAAATAACCACCCTCCTAAACAAGTTCGTCAGCTATCTCATTACCTTCAATGCCCCTGTGGCCTTGTACCCAGTAAATATTCACTCTTCTGTTTTCAGACAGACTTAAATCGCTTTTTTCATAATGCGAACACAGCTGAAGTCGTTCTGTATGAAATTAAGGCCGTTATGGCCGCTTGGCTACGCACATAGATGTGCATTATTATCCTTTGAAAGCCAGCACATTACAGTAACTCTGTCGCCATTTTTATAACAAATATTTCGGCTTGGAAAATACTGCAATAGTTGGATTGCTTATATGACTTCCTTACCTCTAGTTGGGCGCAAAAGTTAACTTAAAACATCGAAGCAAAGTCTAGCAGCTTGCTGAAGTTGGTAAAAAGCCTTATTCATTTTAAATATATACATATAATACTTAGTTAGCTGTACCCTGCAACGCTGCGATGTAGCACATACCTATTGAATGTATGAAAAATGAAATATGGGGTATCTTTTCATCATAATTTTATTTACTCATTACTTGTTGGTATACAACAATTTTGGTTTTACCTTTGATATTGGCCCACTTCCCGGAGAGAGGAATAGCCCGACTTTTTTTTATGTACCGAATTTCAAGTACGCCGAACCATAAACAAGAGTTTTTCGAATAAGTCAGTCGCTGGTCTACTTCCCGAAGGGAATTGTAGTCTTCCTGTCAAACATATCAAAAATCACCTCTTTACCGAATTTGAAGTAAATCGAACCATAATAGTTTTTGAATAAGTCCATACCTGGTTCTCTTCCCGGGAAGAAGAAGAGTCTTTCTGTTAATCTAAGCAAAAGGCCACGTACGAACCAAATATCTAGTAAATCCTGCCAGAAATAAACTTTTTCGAATAGGTCAGCCCCTGGTCAACTTTCCTGCGAGACGAAGAGTCTTCCAGTTAATCCTAGCAAAAAGACACCTATGTACCAAATTTCAAGTCAATCGAGCAATAAATAAATTTTTTTTTGAATACGTCAATCGCTTGTCCACTTAACAGAGAGAATTGAAGTATTTCTGTTAATCTGAGCAAAAAGACATATATGTACCGAATTTCAAGTAAATCGAACCATAAATAATAGGTCATCCTCTGGTCCACTTCCCTAAAATGTTTTTTCATGAAACCCTTCCCAGGTATCACCGAAAAAATCTGACGAAATATCAAGCCAATCGGTCGCTTACTTACACCCGTTACAA
Source organism: Ceratitis rosa (assembly GCA_037013455.1). NCBI lineage: Eukaryota > Metazoa > Arthropoda > Insecta > Diptera > Tephritidae > Ceratitis > Ceratitis rosa. The sequence continues at coordinate 3,127,878 of JAWMAG010000007.1, forward strand.
ACGGAAATAAGGGTTTTTTGAATAGGTTTTTCTAATAGGTCAGTGCGTGGTCCACATCCAGGAGTTAAGAGTTGTGCGAATTATTTTACTAGCTCAACCTCTGGTCTGGTTAGTCCTTGTTCCCCTTCGCTCTATTTCTCTCGAAAATTAATTTAAAAAAATGATCGTCCATGCCTACGCACCTGCTATGTGGTTTGGCCGGGAAAGATGGGTGACTTGTAGAGATATGCTTTGCTCACCGAGAAAGGACTTTTCAATTTAGTTGCCTACACAGTCAAAGTAGCACCTGTTCGCAAGAGTGATTCTGCGATGACAATTTCTTTGATGGCAGAGATATTTCGTCTTTCCCTCGTTCACTACCTAACCCAAATCATTCGCTTCCTCATCCAGAATGGAGAAAGTCACGGCCCAGTTATTGGGACCAAGGATGTCAATACCATCGGACAGACAGTTAAGCACCTTTCCCTATTCAGCTGTACAACTCTTGTTATTTTCTCCAGCATTAAATTAAAGAAGTTACATGTAAATAAAACACCTGATTTGGTATCGAACGGCCCGGAGAGGTCCCTCCCGATGCTAATGGAACTTTTGGTGTAGCTTGACGTCAGCTTCCATAGCCGTATAAGTTTTGCGGGTAAACCAAGTTCAGACATAGCGGGCTAGAATTTTCTCCTTTTCGTGCTGTCAAAACTGCGTTAAATTCGACGCAGAGGTGGTGTGGCCGATGCTCTTTTCACGTGTATTTTGCAAAATTTGGAGTATGGGGAATATCTAGTCGATAGTTGATTAACCAGGTCTAAAGTCACATTGATATGGTCCAATTAGTTTGTTTATTTTTCACACAATACACTCGATATGACCTTTTATGCGAACTGACGGAGACTTACCCCACGGCAAGATTGCCTTCTTTGCAGACGTTCCTATTTTGTTGTTGAAGCGGTTCATTAGTCTCGCTTAGAAAAAGAAAGGCTGGCATCCCAGCAGATATTGCTTGTACATCAAAGCTTTGCTTTGTACCTTCTTCATCTGTTTCCGACGTCCCATTAAATTTCAAAACTTGGAGTATTTTCGTAAATATCTTTCAAAGAGGGTGCTAATTTCAATCAGAAGATCCTGAGGAAAATTTGCAAATTTGTTTTAGCCAATTTTAGGGGGGAAAAAGCAAAAACATTTATTCATATTTAATCTAGGCCTCTTATTATAACAAAACAGATGATCAAAGCTCCCATCAGTTGATCGCTGAATAGCTGAATATATAAACTGACTCATAATCAAGTGTAGATTTATGCAACGAATCAGGAAGCCCAGACCATTTATACAACGCTGCTCAAAATGTACAATGCTACATATCGAACATATCAACATTTACTAGCACGAGCTGACACTTCCGAATTTAGGATATTTTTGCATTGTTACCAATGCTTACAGATAAACAACACTTCTTTAACTGCGCAATCCTAGATGTAAACTAAGGTAGACAATTGTCAAAGGCTCGACACTGTTTGGTTATCGCATCTTGCACGAGGCTTGCTCACGTTTCCATGGTGCGCGACGTGAACGTAATACTGAGAATTGAGTTGTCACCTCCACAATTTGTGCACACTATATTTAGGTACGTATGTAAAGGGTGGTTAAATTTTCAAGAGCCGATGTTGATTTTGAATAAAACAGAAACTATTTAGGAAATTATTGAAATTTTATTTTATTATGATATATTGGTATTACTCAAACCTCCATACGATGGTCCAAATTTTCGATGACGCTGAGGCATAATGGAGTTTCTATGCCGTTAATGTGCCGAATTATCTCATCCTTTAGCTCTTGAATTGTTGCTGGCTTATCGACGTACACCTTTTCTTTCAAATAACCCCAGAGAAAAAAGTCCAACGGTGTCAAATCACATGATCTTGGGGGCCAATTGACATCGCCATTACGTGAGATAACACGGCCATTGAATTTGTTGCGCAAAAGAGCCATTGTTTCGTTAGCTGTGTGGCAAGTGGCACCGTCCTGCTGAAACCACATATCGTCCACATCCATATCTTCCAATTGTGGCCATAAAAAATTCGTTATCATCTCACGATAGCGAACACCATTCACAGTAACTGCCTGACCGGCCTCATTTTGGAAAAAATACGGCCCGATGATGCCGCCAGCCCATAAACCGCACCAAACAGTCACTCTTTGTGGGTGCATTGGTTTTTCGACAATCACTCTTGGATTCTCATTCGCCCAAATGCGGCAATTCTGTTTATTGACGAATCCACTGAGGTGAAAATGTGCCTCATCACTGAAGATGATTTTCTTCGAAAATTTTCATAATAAGTCTGGATAACTTTAACACTTTGTTGGATTGTGTATCTCTCCATGGTTCAAATTGAGTAAGTCTGAAATAGAGAAATGTCAAATTAAATTCGGAAAAAAAACTTGGCGTTTAGGTGTGGTTCACATTCAACATCGGCCCTTACAATTTAACCACCCTTTATATACGTTCGTACGTACGACAAAAATTACACTTGTCCCTATTTAGTCTAAGCTTTGCACTAGCTAATCCATCTAAGATAATCTTCGAAATCTCTAAGTGCTTCTCAAAATTATTTGTAACTATAATATATCGTCCATGACGGAATCTATAAAACTCTGCCAGGTTGCCGGTGCATTATGCAAACCATATGGCATCATCTTAAATTGAAATAGTCGTCTACCTGTTACTGTGACCGCTGTGAAGCGCCTCGACTGCTCCTCCACCGGAATTTGTCAATAGGCGGACTTAATGTGCAGACTGAACAAAAGTTTCGCATCCCTTAGCGTATCTAAGGTCGCCGACAAAAATGTCGAGCATATCCTTAATCTCCTCGTAGCCTGGAACGCCCCAGTAATAATTGATCTAATGCCCTAGATTCTCTATCACCTAACTCGGAGTGGTTCACTATTGCCACCAACGGTTCTACCAAAAATCGATGCCAAGGATTACGCCCTGAGGTAACTCCGGAACTACGAGGCATTCCAGGAGAGCCGACTTGTCCTCCTCCTCGATTGGCAACAAAACCGAACCTTACACCGAGAGAGGCAAGAGGCACTCTCAAAAAATTCGAAACAGAACTCACCCTAATATCATATGCGCTCAATTTTGCCAACCTAGTCTGTATATCACTATTCTGGTCGCACCAGAGTACAACAAAGTTCTGAAAGCAAAACCATAGAACCTAACATCCAAATAAGGAAGTTCGTCGCGTCGCGCACAAACTCGACTCTTACATTTGCCAGCTGGGAGTTAGCAGGTACATTAACACTACTAGACGTCTGTCCTGCTGTCCCAGGGATCTATCTCCCGTTTCCCGATCTGTTGTCCGCCCTGACAACCCTATCGCTGGACCGATAATTCCCTATTCTTTCATCAGTTCTACTGTTCCTCACGGCCTCCGACCTGAAAGGTTTGTGACCTCGTCCACAACTTGAAGCTGTACTTCGTTGAGTACCCTGGGAGCCACACGCCTGGTAGTCCCGCTTCATGACCCCTAGTCACTTCTTGCAGTTTGCAGATATATGCCCGAACAGTCTACAATTAAAACATCAAGTATTCGACCCGGCCTAACAACGTCCAAATACATTGGGAGTGTAGTGGAGATGATAACCACTTTTTGGGCACACAATATGTAAGTATGTATGTATATACGTTCGTACATATTTACCCACGTACAAATAGGCGTACAGTAGTTGTTGGTTAAACCCTGCCAACAACTACACACGTCAACAATATGAAGAACAACCGCACAAAAGGTAGTGACAAAACTCTAATAAAGCGAGAGGCTAGCTAAGTGGAGTTGGCGTGGGTCGCTAGTTTAATACAATAACAAACAAGCCAAGTGAAATGATCAACGCTGACTTAGCCGAACGAAAATTGCACGACAACAATAATTAAACACCATGGCAAAACTAAAAAAAATAAAGAAAATATGTTTTTGAGGTGCACCTGAGGTGTGGTCCAACCGAACTTCGGTTGGCCTTCCTTGTCTTCTTCTGGTAAATCACTTTTTATGTCTTAATTTGGCTCAACTGGCACTGAACTTTTCTAACACAATCAAATCACTAAAATTATATTTTTTTTTTTGCTAGAACAACGTACGTCTGCGTAAAAAAGGTGTTTCCATTTTTAAAGATCACGAAAATCTGATCCGGCGCGCACTTACGAGCCAGGCCGCGAGCTATGCGCCGTCCTGCGGAATTCTCTGGCGAGTGTGTATTAGTGCCCAATAATTTGGGTGCCTGAGAGGATCGGTTGTTGATGCTGCAAGCCAGCAGATTTGGTTTGACATATAGTTACTTACTTAAGATTTAAGCTGGATATAAGACTCACCTGGAAAATCACATACAATATGTAGATAGACTTTGTGCAATTTATATTTTATACTAGCGATACCCAGGTGTGTTTTGCTACACCAATACAAATATTGTAAAAACATTTGATAAATTTGAAATTTTTTTATATTCAATCTCAACTATTTAATATTTAAGAAAATTTTTGTCTAAAACCTCTTTTTACCGGAACCATTGGGCATTCATGTAGAAAGAATAACTAAAAGTATGTTTCCCTGAGAAATTTCATGAGCTTAATACCAATATTGTACAATTTATTATCTTAACAATTTGATAAGCATGAGTTTAGTCATAGACAGACCTACAAAAGGTTTTTATATACATTCAAATAAATATATTTAAAGCTCGTGGAAAATCATTCAAATTGAATCGAAAACCAAGTAAAAATGTATAGATTAAAAGTAAAATCGAAAAATAAAGGAGTTCATCTAATTCGAACATTAAGCGAGCAATGAAACGGTTTTTGTTAGTTCCTAAAAAACCTTTTTTCCTTTTCTATTGATGCATTTTGGAGAAATAAATGAGCTAAGAAAAATATACATACATAAATAAATATATACCATATACGAGAGCTATAAGTATAATACAGCGCTTTTTCGGTTTCTCAATTGTTGAGAAACTCTGTATAATAATAAATTTATAATCACCATGTTTAAATAATGCGAATTTATATAATTGTTAAACGGAATTTAAAGGTGGAAACTAAAATGCTAAATTTTTTTTACACATTGTATACATTTTTTTGTAGGCTTTCTGTTCTATTTGATTGCAAAAAAAAATTATTTTCATGGAGCTTTTTCTGGAAACAAAACTCATTACTTCTTTATTACTCGATTTTGGTATTAAACCATACACTTTTTACTGGATAGTTCGATGAAACATAAAAACTGCCGAATAGTCGAAAAACTTTGCATACATTTTGTTTACTTCTATGAAACCGTTTTCGAATTACGAAACATCGAGAACATGAATTATTTATTACTTTATAGGATTGTTTATTGAGCTGCTCTAGGTTACGCCAGATTACTCTATTTCAAAAAATTGTGTTTCATGAAAACTTTTTTGCTCTTATTTGCTCTACTTTTTGTTTCATGAGTCTGCTCTAAGCAGAAATAGAGCAACTCAGATCACGATTTTCTGCTCTGACTTTTTTGGTAGAGTAACTTGGAGCAAGCAATAATATTTTTTTTTGACAGACGAGTTTAGAAAACGAAAGCGGACAAAATATAAGAAAGGAATCTTAAAGGGGCACATCAAACAACTTAAGTACAAGTGACAATAAAAATTATAAATTTTATTAAGAAATATGTATATATGTATATAAAACAATCGTAAAATCTTTTTATTTTGTTTACAATAGAAAAGTCAACCATTCGCATTTGAAAACTGTTGCCCAAAAAATGTTTCATGAGCTTTTTGCTCCGAATTGCTCTACCTTGCTCTATTTTTTTTTTTTTTTTTTTGACAGGTGCTCTGTTCTGCTCGAACTTGAGCTGGTCTACTCTTTTTTCAGTCTCAATAAGCAAACCTTATATAAAAGAAGGTAGAGCTGCCACGACCTCTTTTCACAATAACAAATATAACATAAACCATTTACATAATAGCCTAAATACGCCATGTAAATTTGATTAGATTCAGTGAAGCAGTTTCAACCTAGCGCTATGAGCATTGCGCTCACACAATTCGTGAATCGAACAAATTTCTAAGTTTTATGTTATTGCACCACTTTTTACGCTCAGTACCTTCACTTAAATAAAGAAATAAATATTAATAAAGTTTAAGGCTCAATAATGGTTTTTAGTTCAAATTTGAACATGTGTAAGGACCCCAAAATCCTGGATTGTTAGAGTCCTTAACACTAAACATACAAATACATATACTCACACGGAGTATACATCGAATTTACCATACTTAGATATGTACATACATATATAAGTACATTGAATTTTATATATATATATATATATATGCAGGGGATGTCCACCCCGAGGGTATCGGCAGGGAACGTTTACCCCTCCGAGTGTATTTCGGACATGAAATAAAGGCTCCTCGTAAAAAAACCATCAGCCGTTCGGAGGCGGCTTAGTATAAGCTGTAGGTCCCTACATTTGTTGGAAAACAAATTGGAGGAGGAGCTCGGCCGAAAATCGCTTCAGCGTTTACAAAGCGCCAATTATACCATATATATCGAAAACATATATATACATATATATATATATATATACGCAATATAAAAGGAAAAGGTACGTACATATATACACAATTAGCATTAGAGTTGGAAAATTCTGTAAGCCAACAGTTATCAGGAAATTATCTGTTAACTCTTAGGAGTCTCAGTTCGAATTATCCATATTTATATATGTATACTTTTAGGGGCCAAGTATGTATGTTTTTATGAATACATAGGTACATACATACACACCATATATGGTAACTAAGTAAAACTGTTTTTTTATAATAATTGTTGTTATAAAATAGCTTTAAGCCTGCGTACAGAAAGGTACATATAAAAAGAGCGATCGTAGTTTGAAAATTTAATTAGCCAATATATGGTCGATAGGTATACTTGTCCGTGAATTTCGCCGACAAACGCAGGTGGGTTTCCACTTCACGAGTACTTAGTTTATATTCAACGGGGTTTTCACCTAATTGAAAGATAGTTAGTGGAGGGAGTTCCACCTCCGCAACTTTTACAACAGTAGAGTATATTCGGATGAGGGATTCCACCTCACCAAACGGATGACCAATGGAGGGTGTACCACCACAGCGATCTTTACGAATATAGCAGAAGATAGAAACTAATTTAAACTAATAAAACTTTGTTGTAACAGGAAAGAAAGTGACTTATTAGTTTGGCCACTCTGGGTGCACTGAGCTTACCACAGCCAAGGAACTTCGTTACACATGTTACATTATATATATATAAAATTAGCAGAATATTTTCAGTACGTGAGCAAAATGCTCACGCGTGTCAATCCATGTCACTCTGCATAGCGCGCCTTTTCAAGGATGAAAGTTATAAGCTAAATAGGATTGGTTAGGATTAAGGGGCTATCGATGTGTAAACTTCAATATATTTAAACCAGTGTTCGCTCATTGTGATACCACGAACCTTGCCCGATCACTAAGCTTCATTATCTATCCGCTTTGACTCCTTTATAAATTTTTATTAGATAATTTACCTTGATGCCTGCTATTTTATACTAATCTGCGATGAAAGCAGTTCCTAGATATCGGATCCTAGCTCTGCCCAAGGCGGGCTCATGTCGTCCTATGAAGCAAAGAGATGTCCGCACTTTAAAAAGAGTATATTTTGTGTAACCTTTTCTGCTCCCATTTCGGTTAACTTTCTTTAGGAATTGTGTAAGTAGCAGTGTCAATTCGTCTTAATACGGCCTCCTCATGAATAAAGCCTCTGGATAGCGGATTACGTGTAGCAAAAGCCTTTGCTTGTCTGCATATAATTTCACCCTATGTCCTTGTGGTCATCTCTGCAGGGATCGGCGAGAGACCTGACTATTGCTGAAAAATGAAATGAAAAAATATCTTTGCTCGTAAGTCCAGTTCCAATGCAGTTTTCTGTGTCCATAATGGCTAAAATTTCAGCCTGAAATACACAGCCATGATCGGGTAGCCTGAAAGAGAAAGTACATATCTCAGTATTGTCTATGGAGGTATCGAAGTTATTGCTCAAATTGTTCCCTTTAATTCTCATTTCTTACCAATAGATTGAGGCCTTTTCAAATGTGCTTACTATTTTGGTTTTCCGCTCCAGCTTCTTGTGCCCAGGAATTCTGCCTAGATTTAATAATTTACCATGCGTCAGTAAAGAATAAAGTGAATAAGATGAGTTTTACCTTATTTGAGTACAATTTGTGGAAACTTACCCTTTATGATATGGCAATATCTCCGCGTATGTAACGATTCCGGCCCTTTCTCAGTCATCTTCTTTCAGATGCGAGTTAACCGTAAGATTCCAGAGAACGGGAGATAGGGCGTCACCTTGCAGCGTCTCTATGTGTTTAGGCCAATAGCCTAAATTACCACTCGTTATGTACCACCCTAATACTTCCAATGAAAATCCGTTTTTAAATATTAACATGAACCGTTTACCGAATTTATGGCAAACGGTAAGAACTTATTATTCTTATACGGTATTGCGATATTATCATCACACCTAAACGGACGTGTCCTAACCAGCGAACCATCAGCGAATCACCAGCCATCACCCTCATCCAACATATACTATTGTACAGGTAAAACCCATATTTCAATCAATAAAAGATTAAAGGCACAATCAATATCAACAGCAAAACTAATCTTTTATTTTCCATTGGTTTAATTTCATATATATTAATTATACATCGGTGCGCTCCAATCCCACGAGGCGCCGTTGTATGCATTGGTCCTTCGAGCCGGATAAGGCAATTTAAAGTATTATACTATTGTACAGAACCAGCACTAAAGGAGTTTTCATAAACACCACATCAAGCTGTTCGCAAGCCTCATCAACCACAGCACTACCGGAGTCTACATCCCGAACGATCAAGCGGTTCGTAAGCATCCACAGCACAAGCGGTTCGTAAGCATCCACAGCACTACAGGAGTTTTAATAAACACCACATCCACAAAATATATTTTATCATCAACCATCAAAGTCGTCACTGAATTATACCAACGAATTCACAAGGTACGTGGTTATTGTTCATTTGTGCTAAAAGTAAATTATATTGTGATATTTAAAACCAATCGTGTGAATCGAAGTGACAACGTGAATATTTAACGCGATATATTAATATAGAACACCAAACGGATTTGGTTTGTTTTTTTTTGTGCCATATACATATACATCAATATATACACGTATATATATATATTTATATATATATTCAAAGAAGTTAACACAGTTTTTGGTGTTTTTAATAAAACTTATGCTTGCAACATTTTTATTATAATTTTATTTTGTTTTTCACTTGCAAAGTCTCGGTTGACTAAATACCAGCTTTCAATTTCTTATCACCATTGTGTTGCAACTTATTGCCATATTAACACCGCTTCTTGTTAACGGAGATTCTAACCGCACTTCATTGGCACCAGTTGATTTTTCTATATCTATCTATAAACCGGAATTATTCAATTATTCACAAGTCACTTTCGAGGATATTAAACAAATTCAGTTTATTTAAAAAAAAAAAAATATATAACAATTATTTACACATTTATATTTGTTTGGTTATTGGCATATACGCCCACATACACACACGTATATCACATCTTTTTTCAATATTTAATTGTTGGGTGGCGAGTCGCTTTTATATATACACACACACATACGTACATAAAACCACTTGGTGTGTGCAATTTTTATATCAAAAAATAAATTAATTTCAAAAAAAAAAAAACTAACTTTCTCAGCGTATTTTATTCGTTCTTTTACTGGTTTATTGAAATTTATCTGCGTGATATTTGTTCTAACTCACGATATGCATTCGTTCAAATCACTTTGGTTTTTTCTTTTTTTCAATTTTTGCTCCACTTTTTCACTTTCATCGGCATCTGCTGCAAGTACATATACATAAGTACATACATATATATAACAAATTTTTGCAATGTCACAAATTGATATTTTTGTTCGCCTAGTTGAGGCAGTATCAGAGTTTGAATCTGATTACAACAGTATATCTTCATCAGATATGTCAAAATATTCGTTGAAGATTCATCAAGAAGAATTTCGGGCACTGTGGGACAAGGTGAAACATTCATATGATGAATACCAAGTGTCGACGGACCAGCTTTCGGCCAAAGATTTATCAACGATAAAAAAGAAATATAAGGGTTGTTATCAGATTTACAATCGTTGCATGGAATCGATGAGCAACTCAATTGATAAGTTGGAGAAGGCGGACAGACAAATCGAAGACATGCACTCACGGGAATGCAATATCCAACTACCTCCTTGCGATACTGAGGTATTCCGGGGTGACTATTCATCATGGCCAACATTCCGTGATCTTTTTACGGCTATATATATCCGCAACAAGCGCCTTTCTCCGGTGGAAAAACTATTTCACCTTCTGGCAAAAACTGAAGGGGAAGCCAAAGAAATAGTACAAAATTGTTCGTTAACAAATGAAGGCTTCGAGACCGCTTGGAAAAATCTCTGCAATAGATACGAAAATAAGTATCAACTAGTTAAGGCACAATTTAAAAGTTTGTTTAGTCTGCCGTCTGTCAAAGAAGAGGATTGTAATTCTCTGAAGCAATTGCAGAGGAAAATAAATAACTGCGTATCATTTTTAAAGAATCATAAAATTGATTGGTTGTCAATAGTTACATACTTTTGTACAACTAAATTACCAGATGCCAGTTTAGCTCTATGGGAACACCTAAGAAAGGACAGAACGGAGATTCCAACCTGGGAAGAGCTTGATGACTTCCTGACGAACCGTTTTCAGGCCCTCGAAGCAGTGACAGGGAAAAATGAGTCAAAGAACGCACAGCCGTTTAAGCCGCATGCCAATCGATATTGGCACAATCAGGAAACACCCCGTAAAAGGCTTGGCTCATATCAAATGAGTGTCGTCAAACCACTCTGTCCGATGTGTAACACTAGCGAGCATAAAATGCGTTTATGCTCAAACTTTGGAAAATTAACTCCAAAGGAACGATTGGAGATAGTCAAACGCCACCAAGTATGTATAAATTGTCTGTCCGAAAAACACCTCATTACCAAATGTCCTAGTGTTTACAAATGCTCTATTTGCAATTTACGGCATCATACTCTCCTGCATATAAAGCCTATGCAAAAGCAAACAATTGACAGGAGACCACAAACCAACAGTGACGATACGCCATCCACCTCCGCACAAGCACGTCAGAACCTAAACGCTCGACAATCAAATAATGTGCAATCCTGCCATGCACAGACCAACTCAGGAATTCTGTTGGGAACAGCTCGAGTGCTCTTAAATGTAGAAGGCACCAATTTTTCGGCACGTGCTTTAATTGATTCGGGCTCAGAATGCTCATTCATCACAGAATCTCTTAAACGCAAACTTAATTTAAAATCGATTAAAATGTGTGCTCAAGTTTCGGGCATAAATAATTCTATTTCGGCACAAGTAAAAGAAGCTTGTTTTGTTCAACTTCGCTCGCCGATCAATCCTTTATTCAGTATGAACGCATATCTTTTAATTTTACCGCGATTAACTGGAAATCTCCCTTCTTGCCAAATCAGCGCAACGACAGTGCAAGCATTTCCAGACTTAGTTCTGGCGGATAAACGCTTCTTTGCCAACGAACAAGTCGATCTTGTTCTGGGTGGAGACCTTTATCCCCAAATTCTGCTAAATGGCATCAGAAAAAATGTACTTAGCACTCTTCTAGCACAAGAGACGGTATTCGGCTGGATACTGACTGGCAGTCCTGGCACTGCTGCGTCTACCACCAATAAAGTCTCATTTTTTAGTGAAGTTACTTTGGATAAACAACTTACAGCTTTTTGGGAGCTAGAAAACATCCCCAAAAGAAGAACTCCAAATGAAGAGGAAAAAATATGCGAAGAGCTTTATCAACGTACTACAAAACGAAACCACGAGGGCAAATACATAGTTTCCCTCCCATTCAAAATGGAATATCCTGGTCAAATTCAATTGGGACCATCCTTAAAGATTGCTTGCTCTCAGTTCTTCCGGAATGAGACACGTCTAAGGAAAAATCCAATTCTACAAACGGAATACCACAGAGTTTTACCCGAGTATGAAACTCTGGGACATATGTCAAGGATCACAACCAACATATCTGCGGACTCCGCTGACAATTATTTCCTTCCTCATCATGCCGTGATAAAAGAAGACAGTACATCAACAAAAGTCCGGGTAGTTTTTAACGCGTCAAGTCGGACAACGAATGGTACTAGTTTGAATGACGTGCTTCATTCCGGCCCGGTATTACAGTCGGATTTGACCGTACTCATCCTACGTTGGAGGTTATTTAAATATGTATTTAACACGGATATCGAAAAGATGTACCGTCAAATATTAGTTAATTCTAACCACACTAAATACCAACGAATAGTACACCGAACTGATCCTAAGAACCCAATCAGTCTTTACGAATTAAAGACGGTAACATTCGGGGTAAATTGTGCTCCTTATCTAGCAATAAGGACATTACTGCAACTTGCTGACGACGTTGAAGCAACCTATCCTCTAGCAGCAAACATACTCCGAAAAAATATGTATGTTGACGATGTTTTGGCAGGAGGACATAGCATTGAAGAGGCAATGAAAGCCAAACACGAAATCTCGCAGGTGCTCCAATCAGCTGGTTTTCCACTAAGGAAATGGACTGCTAACCATGACCAAATAATAAGAGATATACCCAAAAATCATCTCCTCAATAAAGATTTCCTGGAATTTGAAGATACGAGTACGGTGAAGGCGTTGGGTATTCGATGGAACGCTCGTTCTGATTATTTCTATTTCTCGATAAAAGCTATTAAAGGTGATGACCAGATAACGAAAAGAGCGATACTGTCAGAAATCGCAAAGCTTTTTGATCCGCTTGGTTGGTTAGCACCGATAATAATTGTAGCCAAGGTTATCATGCAAAGCATTTGGTTAGAAGGCACCAACTGGGATGAAGTAGTATCTTCACCCATTTTAGATCGTTGGCATGCATTTCGTGAAGACTATCACGAAATCGACAACATCAAAATACCAAGATGGGTATTCTACGCTCCAAAAGACCTCATCGAAATACACGGTTTTTGTGACGCCTCTGAAAAGGCTTACGCAGCAACAGTTTACATGCGCGTACAGAGGAAAGATGCCGTCACAGTGAATCTACTTCTCGCGAAAACCCGCGTAGCACCAGTCAAGACAATATCTTTACCACGTCTTGAACTTTGTGGGGCAGTATTGCTAGCTGAGCTAATAGAATCACTAATGGACAACCTGAGCTTAGCTAATACAAAAATACATTTATGGACGGATTCAACCATTGTGCTGGCATGGATACGGAAGCCTCCGTGTTCATGGTCAACCTTCGTCGCACATAGAATCACAAAGATTGTTGAAAAGGTTGGCAATAAGAACTGGCAACATGTCGACTCAGCAACTAACCCAGCGGATTTAGCAAGCAGAGGACTTTCAGCATCCGACTTAGTCAACAATAACCTGTGGTGGAAAGGACCTACATGGCTTGAAGGAGACCCCTCGAAATGGCCTAAACAGGAGATACTATGCAACACTACGGAAGAAGAAAAAAGAGTGCATGTACATGCAATCACAACATTAGATAAATTCGATATTTTCGACCGTTTTTCAATTTTACCGCGGGCTTTGAGAGTTCTATCATATGTTATGAGATTCTTTCAAAGAACCCACCCAAAAACAAAAGCTTTTTTCAAAGCCAATTCTTGTCTAATTTCAGGTGATGAAATTAAAGCAACGACATTGCACTTAATACAATTAAGTCAAAAGCACTATTATAATGCGGAATATAATAGAATAACGTCAAAAAATCGACTAGATTCAAAGAGTGAATTACTTTCTTTACACCCCTTCTTAGATAATTACGGTGTTATGAGAACCGGTGGTCGCCTGGGCGCATCTCGCGATCTCGCGTATAGCGAGCGTCATCCAATAATACTGTCCTATAATTGCAGATTGTCACGCCTGATTGTCCAGTTCATCCATGAAATCTCCTTACATGGAGAAAATCAGTTGATGCTACGCCTCATCCGAACGCAGTTTTGGATTCCACGAGTGAAGAACATGATCCGGTCCATTATACATAATTGTAAAGTCTGCACGATTTATAAAAAACGACTACAAATCCAACTTATGGGTAACCTCCCTCAAGAACGAAGCACATTCTCACGGGCCTTTACCAATACAGGTGTAGATTTCGCAGGTCCTTTCGAAATCAAAAGTTATAGCGGCAGAGGTTGTCGAATGTCCAAAGGTTATGTCTGCCTATTTGTTTGCTTCTCAACCAAGGCCATCCACTTGGAAGCAACTAGTGACTTGAGCACTCAATCCTTTCTGGCAGCATTTGCCAGGTTTGTCTCCAGAAGAGGGTGTCCGAAAAACGTCCATTCCGATAACGGCACGAACTTTGTAGGGGCCTCACGATCATTAAGATCAGAATTCAAAGCCTTTATGGCAGATGCTCGCAATAGCATCGTTTCAAAATATGCGTTTCAAGCTTTAACTTGGCACTTTATTCCAGCTTCAGCTCCTCATATGGGAGGACTGTGGGAAGCTGGAGTAAAAAGCTTCAAAAATCATTTTAAAAAAATCGCATCGAATTGTAAATATACATTTGAAGAACTAAGTACGTTATTGTGCCGAGTTGAGTCCTGTCTCAACTCGCGACCACTTTGTCCTTCCTCAAATAATGCAAATGACTTGGAACCATTGACCCCAGGTCATTTTTTGATTGGTGGGCATTTGTTAGCTCCACCAGAGCCTGATGTGAACGAAAATCCCGCATCTGTTATTAATAGATGGCAAAAGCTGAAGGCGTTACACCACTCGTTTTGCAGACGATGGAAAAATGAATATTTAATGGAGATGCAAAAACGCATCAAATGGAAATACCCTCAACAAAACATTAAAGAAGGAGACTTGGTGGTTATCAAGGAAGATAACCTACCACCTAACGAATGGCGACTGGGAAGAATTCTACAACTTCACCCAGGTTCAGATAACCGAGTACGAGTGGTGGATATTAGGACTGAAAAAGGACAGGTGACAAGACCTCTTGTCAAATTAGTCCTCCTTCCGGCAAACAATGAAAACAGCGAAAACAATACGATCGCCTCTAAATCCAATACAGATGCCTAACTGAAATCTGATTTTTTTTTATAATTGTTTGTACCCTTGTTAGAAAGACCGCTGTATGAATACAGCCTTACTTACTTCCTTTATGACTTGAGTTCATAAAGCAATTTTTTGTTTTTTCTTTAAGCTACATGAAATGCATTGATATTGAAACAGTAGGTTATTAAGCTAATGAAATTGCTTAAAAGAGTTTCGCTTACGAAATTGTATCAAAAAAAAAAACGTACACATACATTTTCAATTGCCCATTTCCAAAAGCAGACGGTCAACTAAAAATATTTTTGCCACACAGCGCATAAGACGGATGATACAAATCTTTGTAAATCAAAGTCAATGGAAAGATTGAATTGGGTTCTCCACTTTAGTCGCGTTTCTACATATACGCAACCATCTACTAAATGTGTTTCATTCGCAACAAAAACAACAACTTTCGATAAAACTTAATGTATTGTCGATTGCGATGTCATCGAACTACGATAATATGTGGAAATCCCTAAATCAATATGAAAATAATAATACTCGAAAAAAAATCAACGGGCACGGGATAATTATATGATGCCTGCATTTTCGAGAAATAAAAAAAACGTATTGGATGAGTCAATTAATTGTTCAAAGAGCATACAAGAATACATTGCGAAATACCTAGTAAATCAAAGTAAATAAATCCTACTCGATAAAGGAATAAATAAATTTCGTCACTTTAACAAAAAAAAAAAAAAAAAGCTCGAGAACATGAACGCAAAACTTTCGGCAACATACCTATTTTGAATAAAGGTATTTGGAAACTTAGCTACGTCCTAAGCCGTAAACACTTGAGTATCGAAATAACTTAAAGTAAATAGGGATTTTTTATTCAAAGACCAAAGCGATATTCGTAATATACAAAAATGTTTTTTTGAATGTAAACTACTTCCACTTACTCGTATGTGAGCTTAGCAGGAAATATCAATATCAACACTAAGCTAGTAGTAGGTTTAAATAAAAAACTTTCTTTGCATTAAGACTGAAATAATGCTGTAAAAGCAAGTTCCCCAAATTCTCATTCGAACATAACTCAGCCAGGAATGGCAGGTATCAATTCCAGCGAGTCTCCTAATATGAGATATTTTAATGGAAATAGTTATAAAAATAGCGAAACCACTAAGTCGAAGTAAACACCAAAACCTATGGAAAGTCGAAGAAAATCCAAATTTGTTGAAGACCATATAGCAATGACCACTGCATTGGGACCAAACGCAATTTCCATCACAACCACAACCAAACGTCATAACACTCCAGAATCTTATTACACCAAATAATAATGTCAGCAATTTGAATAATTCTATTCATTAAGTTATAAATGCTAAGATTAGTGATATAAATGCATACGAATATGCACATATTCATTCAACAAGGGCTTGTGCCGAGTTTCTCAAATTTAATGATAGAAACTTTAAAATTAAACCGCCGACAACACATTTTGTTCATGATAAGAAGTCTGTTAAGTGAAGGTAAATGTATGTACTTAAAAAATTTAAAATATACAATGAAACAGAGCAGTTATTAATAAGCATACTCATATGTGAGGACGAATATTAATTCCAAACATCGTTAAGCATATATTTTAAATACAAGAATTCAATAAAAAGTTCGTCTAGTTAAGCACCAAAAATTATTGTTTTTCATTTTCATCTGTCACCCAATCGTCCCAAGATCCTTCGTAGAACTTTACATTCTTGAAACCCATGGCATTACCTACTTCTGCAGCTTTTAAGGCACTCTTTCATAGTTTACATGTGAAAATTATCTCATCCTCAGTCGATGGCTTCCGGCGACCATACTTCGACTGAAAAACTTGTGGTCTAACATCCTCTGCCAACATACGTGAGACGGAATCCAGTGGAATGTTAATACTCGTTGGTATTCTCCCAGTTTCTTCAAGTTCCTGCCGCTCTCGTACATCAATTAATAGTTTTTCGGGGCGATTCGGCAGCTCTTTTATATAACTATAGTTTACGGACGATATTTCTTTTCGGTAGGAGTTTTCTGTACTAAAACTTTTAATCTGTAGGTTGTTACTCCAGGAATCGCACTTGCTATTATGAATAAGTACCTTGTGCTGTAATTTCTTAAAATGGTCCAACCTAAGAGAAGTCATTGCAAAATTACGCGCAGCCAAATCACAGGCATTGACGTATCGTACTCCAATAATCCTTGAAAATTCATAAATCTTAGATATCATCTTTTAAATAAAGAGCTTATGTACAAAATAATAAAATTATGTAAATAAAACGACACGGTATTGTAGTTGGAAAATTTCTACAATGGTTTATGAAACAGACTGAAGACCACACATTAAAATCATTGACAATATCTATAAGAAGAGACGAGTCTTCTTCAATGAATGATTCATGCATCATTGCTCCTAAATACGCCAAATGAAAAATTGTAAGCATTGAAAATAAAAAATTTACGAACCTTACAAACAAGGCGCCATCGCTCTGCCAACCATGACTGGGACAGTATTTAAAATAGCAGGGCTTTCGACAGCCATTTGATGTAATGCAGGCATTAAAAATTACTGATATTTTATCTCTAATTTTATATTCAACAAAACCAAAACATTCCAATGAAAATAACACTAAATATATCTTGAAATATTGACCATGTAGAAGGGCCGAAACAAGATAGGTTGTAAGAATGGCAATTGAATGGCTATTAAAACGTTTATATACACCACGAAAGATAAATTCTTTCAAAAATAAATGCATTGGTATGTTCCAAGCCTTTACTGCAGAACTTAATGATCTTGGAATTTCGATATTCAAAGGTCTTGTTACCATATGACCCAACCACTTATTCAGCTTTTCGTCACTTTGAAGGGAAACGCCTCCAGCAGTAATTGAAGCTTGAGAAAGAAAACTGACGAAATATTGGCTGCAACGCACGGAGAAAGCATTACGAAATATACTCAACCAATTATACGATTGATTCGATGAAAATAACATCGGCACAATACAATTTGACAAATTGAGAAAAACATAAGGAGCACCATATTGTCCACCGTAGGCTTAATCGTTGTTGTGTCTTGGGACGCAAACTCTGCAAGTATGAGCTGTAAGGTACCCAAGGTCCAATTAACGCAAACTCTGCAAGTATGAGCTGTAAGGTACCCAAGGTCCAATTAATAAATTTGAATGCATAAAAATATAGCCAAAATAAGATATATTTGGTACAATTAAAATGTTTCGACTGTTCAATGTACCTATTTCAAATGCTATTGAAATAATTTTCATATTTGAAACCATCAAGGAACCTTTAATCATTTGCCAATCTACTTGTTGTTTCCTTGTAAACTCACAACAAACCTGTGTTGAAATTGTAATTAATAACACAGTAACTCCTCTATTTTGTGTTATGGAATCAAATAGATTTACCAAATGTAAAACTGCATACGACATTACGGCAAAAAAAAAAAAGAAGCAATTATAAGCCATTTGTTACCCACGGCAATCATTAACATACTGCATCCTGAAGCTATGGTAATTGAGTGAAGTAACAAGTCATTTCTGGTGTGTAATCGTCGACACACTGTAACTCCAAAACGACATACGAAGCTGCAACCAATTAGAACTAACATATACCATATGATTTGTAAAGTTGAAACTTCACACAGGATTCATATGTATTTTCCCAAGTACGGCCTTGCTGATTTTCTTCATGTGTATTCTCATAATCCTCCTCAATGTAATCCATAAGCTCATCATGCTCATTATAGTTATCGAAAGACATTCCTCTTATAATAACGGCAAACAATTTATTGATTATGAAAATTATTAAACTACTTTGTCTCCATGTCTTTTTGGACTTAATTTAATAATTGGAGCAATTTTTGGCACCGACTTAGTGCCACAAAAAAAAAAAAAAAAAAAAAAAAAAACCAAAACAATAATACATGCAGTCAAATGTCAAACTCAGCTGCTTGCATATTGCTGGGTCGGTTCACAATAGATGGTTTCTTAATTTTTTTGGAAATTTTACAAATTATTAAAATTGCAAATTATTAAAATTAAAACATTTTTGTTAAAACGTTGTTACAACAACGGGACTTCTTTCTATTAAGTTCAATATATTTTCTTAATATCATATAGGGAATTTGCTTAAAACTTACCGCACCCACAACACGTTTCTGGGAAAATATACAAGTATGTATGCATGTATTCGACATAATACCCTCCAAGCACCAGCTTTTCCTTGGATGCGCGTTCAATTTAAGTTGCCCCTGCCTCACGTTCTCGACGTTTTATGCAATTGAAGAGATTTGTAGCCACGAAATACAAAATTTAACAACGTAC
The DNA here is from genome assembly GCA_037013455.1 of Ceratitis rosa. Lineage (NCBI taxonomy): Eukaryota > Metazoa > Arthropoda > Insecta > Diptera > Tephritidae > Ceratitis > Ceratitis rosa. Next base: position 3,147,439 of record JAWMAG010000007.1, read on the forward strand.
CTGCTAAAGCTGTTGCTGACATTATAGCAAATCACTCCGGTACGCCCCAATATGCTTGCTGCATTAATGGACGCCTCTTCGGGCTCATCTTTATCCACTTTATCGGCAGCTGCCTTGTCGGTGGTTGACGAAACTGCAGTAATCGCTTCGGAATTTAATTTTTTTTTTTTTGAATTGTTTAATTTCAAAAAAATATTTACGCAATCCTGGGCTGACCAAGAGCCTGATGTGAACGAAAATCCCGCATCTGTTATTAATAGATGGCAAAAGCTGAAGGCGTTACACCACTCGTTTTGCAGACGATGGAAAAATGAATATTTAATGGAGATGCAAAAACGCATCAAATGGAAATACCCTCAACAAAACATTAAAGAAGGAGACTTGGTGGTTATCAAGGAAGATAACCTACCACCTAACGAATGGCGACTGGGAAGAATTCTACAACTTCACCCAGGTTCAGATAACCGAGTACGAGTGGTGGATATTAGGACTGAAAAAGGACAGGTGACAAGACCTCTTGTCAAATTAGTCCTCCTTCCGGCAAACAATGAAAACAGCGAAAACAATACGATCGCCTCTAAATCCAATACAGATGCCTAACTGAAATCTGATTTTTTTTTATAATTGTTTGTACCCTTGTTAGAAAGACCGCTGTATGAATACAGCCTTACTTACTTCCTTTATGACTTGAGTTCATAAAGCAATTTTTTGTTTTTTCTTTAAGCTACATGAAATGCATTGATATTGAAACAGTAGGTTATTAAGCTAATGAAATTGCTTAAAAGAGTTTCGCTTACGAAATTGTATCAAAAAAAAAACGTACACATACATTTTCAATTGCCCATTTCCAAAAGCAGACGGTCAACTAAAAATATTTTTGCCACACAGCGCATAAGACGGATGATACAAATCTTTGTAAATCAAAGTCAATGGAAAGATTGAATTGGGTTCTCCACTTTAGTCGCGTTTCTACATATACGCAACCATCTACTAAATGTGTTTCATTCGCAACAAAAACAACAACTTTCGATAAAACTTAATGTATTGTCGATTGCGATGTCATCGAACTACGATAATATGTGGAAATCCCTAACTCAATATGAAAATAATAATACTCGAAAAAAAATCAACGGGCACGGGATAATTATATGATGCCTGCATTTTCGAGAAATAAAAAAAACGTATTGGATGAGTCAATTAATTGTTCAAAGAGCATACAAGAATACATTGCGAAATACCTAGTAAATCAAAGTAAATAAATTCTACTCGATAAAGGAATAAATAAATTTCGTCACTTTAACAAAAAAAAAAAAAAAAAGCTCGAGAACATGAACGCAAAACTTTCGGCAACATACCTATTTTGAATAAAGGTATTTGGAAACTTAGCTACGTCCTAAGCCGTAAACACTTGAGTATCGAAATAACTTAAAGTAAATAGGGATTTTTTATTCAAAGACCAAAGCGATATTCGTAATATACAAAAATGTTTTTTTGAATGTAAACTACTTCCACTTACTCGTATGTGAGCTTAGCAGGAAATATCAATATCAACACTAAGCTAGTAGTAGGTTTAAATAAAAAACTTTCTTTGCATTAAGACTGAAATAATGCTGTAAAAGCAAGTTCCCCAAATTCTCATTCGAACATAACTCAGCCAGGAATGGCAGGTATCAATTCCAGCGAGTCTCCTAATATGAGATATTTTAATGGAAATAGTTATAAAAATAGCGAAACCACTAAGTCGAAGTAAACACCAAAACCTATCGAAAGTCGAAGAAAATCCAAATTTGTTGAAGACCATATAGCAATGACCACTGCATTGGGACCAAACGCAATTTCCATCACAACCACAACCAAACGTCATAACACTCCAGAATCTTATTACACCAAATAATAATGTCAGCAATTTGAATAATTCTATTCATTAAGTTATAAATGCTAAGATTAGTGATATAAATGCATACGAATATGCACATATTCATTCAACAAGGGCTTGTGCCGAGTTTCTCAAATTTAATGATAGAAACTTTAAAATTAAACCGCCGACAACACATTTTGTTCATGATAAGAAGTCTGTTAAGTGAAGGTAAATGTATGTACTTAAAAAATTTAAAATATACAATGAAACAGAGCAGTTATTAATAAGCATACTCATATGTGAGGACGAATATTAATTCCAAACATCGTTAAGCATATATTTTAAATACAAGAATTCAATAAAAAGTTCGTCTAGTTAAGCACCAAAAATTATTGTTTTTCATTTTCATCTGTCACCCAATCGTCCCAAGATCCTTCGTAGAACTTTACATTCTTGAAACCCATGGCATTACCTACTTCTGCAGCTTTTAAGGCACTCTTTCATAGTTTACATGTGGAAATTATCTCATCCTCAGTCGATGGCTTCCGGCGACCATACTTCGACTGAAAAACTTGTGGTCTAACATCCTCTGCCAACATACGTGAGACGGAATCCAGTGGAATGTTAATACTCGTTGGTATTCTCCCAGTTTCTTCAAGTTCCTGCCGCTCTCGTACATCAATTAATAGTTTTTCGGGGCGATTCGGCAGCTCTTTTATATAACTATAGTTTACGGACGATATTTCTTTTCGGTAGGAGTTTTCTGTACTAAAACTTTTAATCTGTAGGTTGTTACTCCAGGAATCGCACTTGCTATTATGAATAAGTACCTTGTGCTGTAATTTCTTAAAATGGTCCAACCTAAGAGAAGTCATTGCAAAATTACGCGCAGCCAAATCACAGGCATTGACGTATCGTACTCCAATAATCCTTGAAAATCCATAAATCTTAGATATCATCTTTTAAATAAAGAGCTTATGTACAAAATAATAAAATTATGTAAATAAAACGACACGGTATTGTAGTTGGAAAATTTCTACAATGGTTTATGAAACAGACTGAAGACCACACATTAAAATCATTGACAATATCTATAAGAAGAGACGAGTCTTCTTCAATGAATGATTCATGCATCATTGCTCCTAAATACGCCAAATGAAAAATTGTAAGCATTGAAAATAAAAAATTTACGAACCTTACAAACAAGGCGCCATCGCTCTGCCAACCATGACTGGGACAGTATTTAAAATAGCAGGGCTTTCGACAGCCATTTGATGTAATGCAGGCATTAAAAATTACTGATATTTTATCTCTAATTTTATATTCAACAAAACCAAAACATTCCAATGAAAATAACACTAAATATATCTTGAAATATTGACCATGTAGAAGGACCGAAACAAGATAGGTTGTAAGAATGGCAATTGAATGGCTATTAAAACGTTTATATACACCACGAAAGATAAATTCTTTCAAAAATAAATGCATTGGTATGTTCCAAGCCTTTACTGCAGAACTTAATGATCTTGGAATTTCGATATTCAAAGGTCTTGTTACCATATGACCCAACCACTTATTCAGCTTTTCGTCACTTTGAAGGGAAACGCCTCCAGCAGTAATTGAAGCTTGAGAAAGAAAACTGACGAAATATTGGCTGCAACGCACGGAGAAAGCATTACGAAATATACTCAACCAATTATACGATTGATTCGATGAAAATAACATCGGCACAATACAATTTGACAAATTGAGAAAAACATAAGGAGCACCATATTGTCCACCGTAGGCTTAATCGTTGTTGTGTCTTGGGACGCAAACTCTGCAAGTATGAGCTGTAAGGTACCCAAGGTCCAATTAACGCAAACTCTGCAAGTATGAGCTGTAAGGTACCCAAGGTCCAATTAATAAATTTGAATGCATAAAAATATAGCCAAAATAAGATATATTTGGTACAATTAAAATGTTTCGACTGTTCAATGTACCTATTTCAAATGCTATTGAAATAATTTTCATATTTGAAACCATCAAGGAACCTTTAATCATTTGCCAATCTACTTGTTGTTTCCTTGTAAACTCACAACAAACCTGTGTTGAAATTGTAATTAATAACACAGTAACTCCTCTATTTTGTGTTATGGAATCAAATAGATTTACCAAATGTAAAACTGCATACGACATTACGGCAAAAAAAAAAAGAAGCAATTATAAGCCATTTGTTACCCACGGCAATCATTAACATACTGCATCCTGAAGCTATGGTAATTGAGTGAAGTAACAAGTCATTTCTGGTGTGTAATCGTCGACACGCTGTAACTCCAAAACGACATACGAAGCTGCAGCCAATTAGAACTAACATATACCATATGATTTGTAAAGTTGAAACTTCACACAGGATTCATATGTATTTTCCCAAGTACGGCCTTGCTGATTTTCTTCATGTGTATTCTCATAATCCTCCTCAATGTAATCCATAAGCTCATCATGCTCATTATAGTTATCGAAAGACATTCCTCTTATAATAACGGCAAACAATTTATTGATTATGAAAATTATTAAACTACTTTGTCTCCATGTCTTTTTGGACTTAATTTAATAATTGGAGCAATTTTTGGCACCGACTTAGTGCCACAAAAAAAAAAAAACAAAAAAAAAAAAAAAACCAAAACAATAATACATGCAGTCAAATGTCAAACTCAGCTGCTTGCATATTGCTGGGTCGGTTCACAATAGATGGTTTCTTAATTTTTTTGGAAATTTTACAAATTATTAAAATTGCAAATTATTAAAATTAAAACATTTTTGTTAAAACGTTGTTACAACAACGGGACTTCTTTCTATTAAGTTCAATATATTTTCTTAATATCATATAGGGAATTTGCTTAAAACTTACCGCACCCACAACACGTTTCTGGGAAAATATACAAGTATGTATGCATGTATTCGACATAATACCCTCCAAGCACCAGCTTTTCCTTGGATGCGCGTTCAATTTAAGTTGCCCCTGCCTCACGTTCTCGACGTTTTATGCAATTGAAGAGATTTGTAGCCACGAAATACAAAATTTAACAACGTACCTGCTAAAGCTGTTGCTGACATTATAGCAAATCACTCCGGTACGCCCCAATATGCTTGCTGCATTAATGGACGCCTCTTCGGGCTCATCTTTATCCACTTTATCGGCAGCTGCCTTGTCGGTGGTTGACGAAACTGCAGTAATCGCTTCGGAATTTAATTTTTTTTTTTTTGAATTGTTTAATTTCAAAAAAATATTTACGCAATCACCATGACATATCAAGGAATACAGGATAGACGATGCATGAAATCTCGAATGGAGTGAGCAATGACACGTGGTATGGCAAGCGCCAAACCGAAGCAGGTGATCACAGATGAATTAGGGATTTTAAAAAGAAAGAAAAAAAAACATATCCCGCAAACCAACGCCATTACGAATGCTCGAGCGCCATTTCGAATTCATTCGAGAGGCATTAGCGCAAAAAATCTGAAAAAAAAGAGAAATCAAATATTTAATAAGAATAATATATAAAGTAGCTAAACGATTAGAGTACTTACCCTCGTCACATGCAGCATAGAAAAGAAGATGGCCATTTCATTCATTGATGATGGCCATTCTTAGAAAGGAAATGTAAGTTGCCAGATCAACTTAGTTTCCACTTTATAATACTACGCTCACACGCATGAGATAATGAAACATCAATGTGCGTGACGCCATAATTTTTTTTCTTTACTTCCTCTCATTAACAAACGATCATTTATCTATCTATATGCAATAATTTCAAAATCTAACAAATAAGTTCAAATAAATGAACCAAACTGAGTTGGAAATTGAATCATAATTTAAACTCATGAAGTCCAACATATCGTTCGACAACGGAGTAATTACTTCGTTCGTCTTTTCTACGGGGCGGAGGGTCAAAAGTATTTGATATAATAATTAATAATATATAGTCATTGCCGAGCTCTCGAAAGTGGAGCAAAAACAAAAACAAAAACCAAAAATTTCAATAATAATAATAACATCAATCATCGAGTGTGCATTAACCTACATAGCTTCGAATGGTTTGTGTCCGGACTATGTATGCTTATGCAAGTGGCATCTCTTGTGTGAAATGCAAGTCAGCTGACGGATTTTTTAAGCTGGTCATACTGATCTAAAGCAAGAACCACAAACAATCCGTCACTGAAGCCTCTACCACATTACAAACATATTTTTGTAGTAATTCTCGCCACCCAACATTATTTTTTTTTGGCCAAGCATTTACAATTAAACCTTTTAAAAATATTTCAGTAAGGAAAATGACTCGCTACGGCAAAATGCTCAAAAAGGCAGAGCGACAAGGGCATCGGTATGCAGGCGCGTGTCGTCTGTGTGAAGGGAAACATCCGATACGCCTATGTCCAGTCTACCGGCAAAAGTCGCCAGAAGAGAGGCTTCGCGAAGCGCTCCTTGGCCAATTTTGCGCCAACTGCCTATCAATGGCCCATAAGGAAAAGAATTGTACAAGTCAATTCAGGTGCCGAAAATGTAATGAGAGGCATCACACGACCCTTCACATAGGCGACATAAGGGCAACTAAACCCACACCAAAGCCGAGAGTGAGATCCTGGGCTGACCTAGTCGCCGATGAAGAAAACGACGCGATCTCTATTCACGCGAGTGAATCGGGTGACGAATCGCTGGTAACAACAGAGCCCGCAGCGGAAACACGGCCTTTCCGCGCTACAAATACAGGGGTACCGGAGACTCGGACTTTCCGACCCCCACTTCAGCATGAGAGAACGAAGGCCTCTGGATCGGAGACCAGGACTTTCCGACCACGCCAGAACAAGCGACGCAGATCGGAAACACGTCCTTTCCGACCGCATCAATCAAACCAGCAACAAGGCGAAGGTAGACTGGTGACCAGGCCTCACCAGCTACCTCGCCATTTTAGAAGTGGGCAACTCGGCGCCCAAAATCTACTGGGGCAAACACTCCGCCCGATGATAGCCGTGGCCCCAACAGCAGTAATTAAAATAGAGGCAGGAGGTCGCCTCCATCTAGTACGTGCATTGATAGATGTATGCGTCTCAACGACCCTAATTTCGTCGGGGCTGATGGACGAGCTGAGGCTGCCACCGGTACTAATAGGGAGGCAAAGAGGTTGCATGCTGTGCTTCCGGGGAAAGCACGGGACAGCGACACGCATAATGACGCATGCGGTCGCGGTTAAAGACTTACGGCGCGTTTGTCCCAGCACATCGCTGGACCCGGGAATCGCGAGCGCATATGTCCACATCAAACTCGCCGATCCTCATTTTGATCGGTCCAGTCCGGTACGGCTCGTGCTCGGCGCGGATGTATACGCCGACATAGTTCTGCCAGGGACACTACCCACCTCCTTTGGCCCGCTTGTAGGGCAAAGCACTGTCTTTGGATGGGTCCTCTCGGGAGTGTGCAAAAATTAATAATATTTTAATATAATATCTAGTCATAAGCATAATGAATATAATAAAGCACAAATGAATTAGAACCACGTATGTTTTATTAACTTTATCTCTACAGACATCCACAGGTTGACGCACATGAGAACATTCACTGTCTTCAGGATTCCAAACTCCAAAACCAAGATATGCATGTAAATGGGAGTGATGGTTGGGTTCGCCTCTTAACCAGGTCTTGCTTACCGCAAGGGGGCCGGCATGTTTAGGCCAATAGCCTAAATTACCACTCGTTATGTACCACCCTAATACTTCCAATGAAAATCCGTTTTTAAATATTAACATGAACCGTTTACCGAATTTATGGCAAACGGTAAGAACTTATTATTCTTATACGGTATTGCGATATTATCATCACACCTAAACGGACGTGTCCTAACCAGCGAACCATCAGCGAATCACCAGCCATCACCCTCATCCAACATATACTATTGTACAGGTAAAACCCATATTTCAATCAATAAAAGATTAAAGGCACAATCAATATCAACAGCAAAACTAATCTTTTATTTTCCATTGGTTTAATTTCATATATATTAATTATACATCGGTGCGCTCCAATCCCACGAGGCGCCGTTGTATGCACTATGCTTGCGTAAGTGGAAAGCTGATATCCTCCCAAGCTAGTAGTTAAAGTTTCATGTAGGAGTAGCTGACTGATGAATGCAGTCAGTAGAGTATTAACTCTAAACACCCTCTAAGGCAAATTTGACGTCAATAGGGTGTACGTTTCCCGATAAATGAAATTAGACTATGCAATGCGATTTCGTTTGAAACCAGCCTATTTGCCATAGTTTAAGATACTAAATTTACTTTTATTCTTTGAATTGATTTAAGAACGATGGTTGATAGGCTTATAGACATAAGGTCGCTTGGACTGCTATGTGTGGCCTTACTAGCTTTGGGAATGAAGACCGCTAATACCCTTCTCCATGACGTTGGAATGTAGTTACACTTCTAATGCATCCAATGCCGTTGGTCATAGGTTTGTCTTTTTTTTTGTTTACTTTTTTTTTTGTATTGAAACACTAAAAGTTTTTCAAGATCTTTGATTAATGGTTTTATAGGGTAAATTTTCTAGTCTGCCAGTTCATATTTCTGAGATTTCTTCTCGGAATTTAATAAGTAGGAGGTAGATCACTCATATACACAGATGCTTGCCATAGTGATTATCTTTCTAGAATAACGACATCCGCCATATCATCGCCATCGCTGAAACTAGGAATAATAAGGAGACTTAACTCTGCTTTAAACAGAATAAAAGATCTATTTTTACTTTGACTATAAGTTGATAACAGGTTCCTGCATAAGTATCACATCGATTTTGTTTTTGGAAAGGCGCCCAAGCAAACCAACAGAGACTGCCTTAGATATGCTAAGTGGATGTTGATTTGCAGTATCCTTATGTGAGGTTACTACACTCTCCTCCACAGTTATAATTGTGTTGTCAGCTGTGAACTTTTTCTCAACATACATTCTTCGCAGAGGCTCTGTGAAGTTTGGTTGCAAGGAAGTGCTGTTACCAGCATAAGATAGCTTCGTCTCTTGCTCGGGCACATCAAGTTCAGTGCTTACGTTCCTCGAGAAGGTCGAGCAGGAGGCATGCTGTGCATCACCGCGTTTGATGTGGGTGGTTATTTTGTCCAATCCATACTGAACCCGGCCGGATAGAACTACTTGCATTTTGGTCCATCCGCTTTCTTTTCTTTAAAAACTCTCCACTACTTAGTAGTGAGTGAAGCGTTTTATCAGCCGTCAAGTTACACTTAACTACCCTTTTTGGCACCAGCTAAGACAATTACCCTTATGTGTAGGACAAAGGATGCTACGCTCCGTTTTTCGAAATCGGAAACTTAACATACGCCATTTGCATGAATCCAAACATGTTGTTTAAATTTGGTGGAATTTTATTAAGTCGTTCTTAAGCTATAAAACGGCAAGTCAACCGTTCACCACCCAACCGTGCACTAAAAATGTGCGTGTATTCTTATATTATACGTGTATATTATATAAAATATGATATTATAAAGGAGGTGATAAATAAAAAATCACGAAAAGTCTAATTTAAGACTCAACTAATGCAAGATATTAAATTGTCATAATATAACTGATTTAGCTACGTAAATATTAGGTAAAGTAAACAGTTCTTTCGGTTTTTTTTATTTTTATGCAAATGGCTCCAAACGGTTTTCTGGCTTATCTTTAGTTCTTCAGTAAATAAATAAATGCCCACGTGACGGTCTGTTTCCACTATTTCCATGATTTTATCGCAATTTTCGACGACAGGCCTCCCTACGCGTGGTGCATCTTTGACATCGAAATTACCGGAACGGAACTTAGCAAACCACTTTTGTGCTAAATAAATAATTTATTAATTTTTTCAGCCGCTTTGGCTGCTTTTTCGCCTTGATCGAAGAAAAATTTTAAAGTTTATCGAATTTTCTCTTCGCTGGTGTCCATCTTTGACGAGCGCTCACAACGTACTGAGTTATTCAATCGAAAAACTGTCAAAGACAAACTTTAAACACGTTTTGAGTGCCGTATAGTATGACATGATGCGACACGTAGCACTATGGACAACAACGCCATCTCTTAGATAAAAACCAAACGAAATGGACAATAACGCCATCTCTTAGATAAAAACCGAACGAAATTTTTACTTTACCTAAGTTTTGGACTTTAATACCATACCATAGTATCAGATATAGTGGGACGTGAGTTCCTTTTTCGCAGCAGTAAGCCGCACTTTTACCTAAAATATCTGAAAATAACAACAATATCATATTCAAGACAATCAACAAAAAAAAAGCCCAACGGTGCACGATCTCGGCGACTAATTGACATTGTCATGAAAACTCGCCGTCAACTGCTTGTTGTTCAAGCGCCCAAACGACGGATGTACGAACGCGAATGGTCAACTTGCTTCAGTTGTTGTATGAGCTGAACTTTATATGGATGTAGGTGCTTGACTAAGTGAAAAGGCACATTATGACGTGCCGTAAAAAATACCAGCTTTTAAAACTGGAAAACTGGACACCGGTTTCGGAAACACTTTCGCCAACAGTAGCGATATTTGAGATAGAACGAGCAAACAGGTCTTACAATATCTGTAACCGATCAACTCTTTAAAATTTTACAAATTGCTTAAATCACGAAACCATTTTGCGAAAGGTTTTTTTTAACGCATTGTGTTGCTAACTAAGAGATCCATTTTCATTACCTGGTATCTTACAGAGTTCCGGTCAAGGAACACTAACCATTACGCCTGTATAAAAACTATTTGAGTCTACACTTGCCGTTGCTTTTACTTTCCATTCGGACACCTATTTTATCCTTACCGTGGCACAAGCAGCATTATGCAGTCCCATAATGTCATTAGGTGTGGTACGAAATGCTCCATTAATACACATTTTTCGAGTGCTGGAGTGTGCAATTGTAGGCCTATCCATAAAGTGCATATCCAATGCACTATTTTAGGTTACATGCCCCATTTCCGGCCTATCGCACTTTTGCTAGTATTGACTTTAGAAGAGACAAGAAGACTCCACCTTATGAGTGTCCCAGAATCCAAGCAATTGTCGTCTAAGAGGAATTAGCCTAGAGTCGTCGCCAATGCTAGTCAGGCTACAGAAGTAACTGCAGTCGGCGTTATACTATTCAAGGCCCTAAGCTTGCCTAAAAAGCAACTAATCTGTACTCTTAAACCGAGTTGGATCTCTGCATTTGTGATACAATCATGTGTTAAGCTGTATCCGTGTCAGAATCAATGTGAATATCTGGCGACCGATGTTCGGACTATACCTGTCGTGTGAAGGGAATACTTCTCCGGCCTGCAGAATGGCAGTAAAATTTACAGAAAAGACGTTACAAGCCGACTATAACGATGTTCGAATAGCGACAAAAGCATGTCCAACGATCGGAATTGGAGTATGCTCTACCCACTCTATAAAAAAAGGACATTTCATGATCTGCGTAAATAACGGTGGAATTAGCCTCCTTACTGATGCATATAAAGCGCTTTGGGTGACCCACCGTCAATCAACTGATTGGACCCTTTCAGTGTGGCTTTAGACCTGGTAGTAGAAGAATCCAGATACATAACCTTTACCTCGATTTTAATGCTGCCAGTACAGTAAGGAACTGTCTCCGCGCCACTATGTCTGTCCTGCAAAACTTATATGACTGACGCTGGACAATACCAGCGAATTCACAAATGGAAAAGACTTCTCCGAATCATTCGGTACTAAACTTGGTTTAAAACAGGGTGACTCTTTATCACATGATTTCTTTAATTAGATGCTGGTGAAAATAATAAGAGCTGCAGAGCTAAATAGACAATATTTTAAAAGAGTGTACAACTACTGACGTCTGCCGATGGTATTGATATAATATGTCTTCACAACCGCTTCATTAGTTCTGCTTTCTTCAGACTTATTAAATAAGCGAAACGAATTGGTCCGGTGGTAAACGAGAACAAGACGAAATATCTCCTGTCGACTTGGCTCCCAGTCATAACTTCGAGGTCCTAGGTAATTTCGTCTATCTAGGGACCAGCATTAACACCAACAGCAACGTCAGCCTGTTATACAATAATATTGGCAAATTTCGGTGAATGAAGAGAAAGCAACAATTCTGACTTGCTATCCATTCGAAAGGGCTACAGTTTTGATAATATTCAATGAAGTACGCGTTAATGGAAGCAGAGGAAGAGCAAGACTTCCGCGCCGTTGAAATGATCAGGTGGAGACCGACCTGCTTTCACTAGGTATTTTCAACTGCCGCCAAGCAGCGGAAAGAAGGGATGAACATCAAGCTAATATTGATTCGGCCAAAATCGCGTAAGCGGTGCCCGCGCCAATAAATATAAATAAAGTAAGTATTAAAAGCTGCTTTCAATATAGCCAGCTGACGCTGCCGTCCAAGAACTGCTATAGTTGGATACAAGCAACTTCGTCAGGTCTTGAACTTTTGTATTGGTTAAATGTTTTAGTTTCCCACTTTATGTTACTTTTTGGTGAGAGACCTTTCACTTTAGACGCTAATTTGCACCCTATTTTGTGCCCCGGTTACTTACTGGACCAGATGAGAGCTTTGCCCGATGCCTCCGATGATATTTGAACAACAGTGCAGCAGTGGCTGCTGTGAAGGCTTGTTTTCAGCACCTAAGGCAAAGGATATGAAGCATAGCATTCACCTTTACCATTTTCCAGTCGGTGGTTGAATAACCTTATCATGTTTATGACGTTGGCCGGCTCTTCCGGTTTCACGGGAAGTCAGGCTCTGGCCCTCGGTCTATATTATATTTCAAAATAGAAACTGACAATGAAAACAAGACTAGCCAGTAGTAATTACGACATCGCAAACATCTGGTAATTCTTCAAAATTAGGACAAAGAGGACAGTTAAGTCAGACATGGAGCTTTTTTGCAGTTTACTGGCACAACATGCATATCAGGTTTAACGCACAACGAATCACTAGAAAAATACTCGTATATATTCTTATCACCTCCACTTTTTCCTATTAACAATATGCATGTACATACAATACATACGTTTATGTATACCTACCGGGGCTGTTGGTCAAGCACCTACCAACAACCACACACGTCAACAAAACAACATAAACAACAGAAGGTCGCACGAAAACAGTAAACAAGCTAATATCTATGAGTACAAACGGCACGAAAGCGTTTGCAAACAACAACAGACAAAATAAGATATTTAGAAGTTGCTCGGTCGGGTGTAAGTCCCGATTTCGGTGCTCCTTCTGTAGTGCCGCCAAACTCTAGCTCCGCCGCTATACTAAAAAAAATTATGGAACACTCTGCGCTTCGACTGCACAGGAAAAATACCGCGCAATGCATTCCGTTTCCTTAATATCTGTTAGTGGAGGAAACGTTTTGGGGAGAATACCTCCTTTTAGAGACTGGGTATTCACTTTATGGCTTTAAATTATTCAACTATTTATTTGCCGACAGATGTCACTACCAACGCTTAGAGTGAGAGAAAGATTAGGAAAAACAAAAGAGATACACAAACAAACACCAAAGAGGTACGCGACACACTTCGTCGCTTCAAAAGTATTTTGACATCTGTCAAACCAAATACGTTTTCATAGTTTTTAGTGAGCTAAAGGACTGGTTATAGAGAACGTATTTAAAATAAATTAAGATAAATTTTCTAATTGCGGTCAACCCCTCCGAGTGTATTTCTGACGTGAAGTAAAGCTCCTCATAAAAAAACTATCCCGTTCGTAGGCGGCTTAGTATAAGCTGTAGGTCCCTACATTTGTTGGAAAACAAATTGGAGGAGGAGCTCGGCCGAAAATCGCTTCAGCGTTTACAAAGCGCCAATTATATATTTATATAAAGGCCTGCTTTGTTAGTATGAATTGAATATTTTTGTTATACAACAAAGAAAAATGGTAGAAGTGTTAGCTGTTTCGGAGATCACCACATCTCTTCCTCAGACTTCTTATGGCAGGGATCGAACCTACATATTCTGACTTAACGGGCGAGTGCCCTATATTGCGCCAACACCACCCATGTACTATAATCTATTGGTGCATTATTCAATTCACTATTAACCAACAACTATTAAGTGCGCTAATTTAGCCGCTATTTTCTTAATAGCGTGGTTGGTGAGTTTGCTTAGTAATTTTTGATATTTTTAAGCATTAATTTAGGTCTGTTTTAGCAAAAAGATAGGTATTTATGAAAATTGGTCCCTTAGCAACCGTATAACGAGTAGAAATTCTTAAAACCTACTACAAAATAGTGGTTCAAACGTGGCCACGATTCGTGCATTAAGAGGTAAATATGATGCAAACAATCGTCCAAACGTAGACAGTACACTTGTATGTACATTACGCATACACAGCGATCATAACAAATAAGAAAATAAAAGCTGAAATGTAGCATTAATATACATACATGTATACCGCTTAGAATGTGATGGCCACATTTGTACGAGTATACTGTTTGTTAATTTTGTTTTAAGTGTATCGAAATGTGTGGAGTAAGAAAAGAAAAAAAGTTCGTACGCTTATTTAAACGACCGAAAAGCTACAAATACAATACTTTATTTAATATTAATTCTATGGAATGCAGATCCTACTATATTAATTGAAAATAATTCATGTTTGTAGTTATTCCACTTTTTATTTATTTCAATACATTACTGAAGTATTCCATTCTTAAAGAAAGTTATTCGTTTAATACGTATCTCTATATATAAAAATCAATGCCACTTTTCGTTGTAATTTTAAAACTCAAGAACGGACTAACCTTATGTCAGTTTGAAAAAATTCAGTAATCTGAAAATCTCCGACTGATTTGAAATTAAAAAAACTCAGGATGTGGACAAGGGACTGACCTCTTCGAATAAATCTTATTTATGGCTCGATTTTCTTCAAATTCGGTACATAGGTGCCTTTTTGCTTAGATTTGAAGGTCGAATGTGGCATCGTGAAGAAAGTTTTGCGAACTATTTAAATGAAAAGTTTTTGCTATGCAGTAACCTAAATTTAAAAAATGAAGAGTTAGCTGACTACCTTGTTGAAGGGATAGGCAGCTACAAAATCAGGCCCGCATGCACAATTTTTATATCAGAGAGTGATGTCATCAAAGCATTCAAGTCGATAAGTTTGCCCGACCGCCCACCTGCAAGAGTAACTACGGATCAAAGAATGAGGTGCTACAATGTAACTTCACGGGTCACTATGCAAAGGACTGCAGAAAGTCACGGTGAGAAGCTGGATAATACAAAAAACCGAAAAACACTTTTTTTTAAGTTATTTTAAATTATATGTATGTGCTTACTTGTTCACACGTTAAAACTTGTATGTTCGTAGAATGCTTAGTTTGGCCAAGCAAGCCGGACTAGAGTTAGATGATACTACAGAATCGTACTATGGTTTAAATAACTCTTTTTTAAAAATATTAGGAAAAATCAAATGTAACGTTAGAGTACTGAATAAATATATTTTAGTTGAATTTTTAATGGTTCCTATTGAGTCTATTGGGTATTCAGTGTAACTAGTCAGAGATTTTATAGACGCGAACGATGCAAAGTTAAAAATTGACAATGTCTAGTTTTTAGATAGGAAAGAACAAGACAACGGAAATGAAGTAGAGAACATAAGCAGAGCCGACGAAGGGTACGAAGTTCAGGCATATGATATATCAAATGAGACATGGGAATACTGTAAAAAACCGGAATTTTTTTTTGAAAACATGAGCGGTAATAAGGCAAACGAGGATGAATTCCTCACTGAAATTGTGGCAATAGATATATGTATGCGAAGATTTGAGCTTAGAGCTAAAAGTAGGTGAACAAGTAAGCTACGATGATAAAAAGATTTTTTATGATATGTTCAGGAAAATATATATGAATTCGGAAAAGTCAGATGAACCCCTTGTAAGAAAAGAGATGCAACTTACATTAGTAGACGACAAACCTTTCGCTTGTACACCCAAGAGGTTATCGTACAGTGAGAAGATAGAACTACAGAGAATAATTGATGAATACCAAGCAAAAGGATACATAAGACCGAGTGAGTCAGAATTTGTGTCCCCGATACTTTTAGTTAAAAAGAAAACGGGTGAGCTACGGTTGTGCGTTGACTATAGGAAACTGAATAAATGCCTCTTATTGATGATTTGCTGAACAGATTAGCAAACAAAAGAGTGTTCACCAAGCTAAATCTTTAGAACGGATTTTTTCACGTTTTTGTCAATGAAGGCTCTGTTAAATATACTTCTTTTACTACAACTTTGGGACAATTTAAGTTTTTGGGAATGCGGTTTGGGTTGGAAAATGCGCCGGCAACTTTTCAAAAGTTTGGAAAATTACGGAAAGTTTTTTGAAAATGTACAAAACAATTTAAAACTCAGGGTAGACATGTGCGAATTTCTACAGTCAAAAGTTTAAAATTTGGTCTACATCATCACTAGCGAAGGTATTCAAGCTGATAAAAAGGACTTAAAGTAATAAACTTTTCAGTTCCAACCAAAGTTCATGAAGTTCAAAGTTTCCTCATAGAGCAGGCAAAAAAATGCAGCATGTCGATGCACTAAGTAGAGTAAACAATGTTTTAATAATTCTTGCCAACACTTTCGAAGAAAATTTGGTTATTTGCCAAAGCAGAGATGAAAATATAAGAAAAATAAAAGAACAACTAGAGCGTAAAAAGCCCTTACCAGAAATGGAATAGTTTACAAAAAGAAAGGAAATGAGTTATGGTTTTATGTTCCAGAACCTATGAACCTACGTGTTCTATTTATATAAGTATCATGATGAAACGAGGCACCTAGGAGTAGATAAAGTTTTGCAAACAATAGAGAAAAACTATTGGTTTCCGGGTATCAAACCAAAAACAATCGTTCACATCCAGAATCGCTTAAAGTGCATAGCTTTCTCAAATAAAAGGGGGAAAAAGAGGGAATTTTACAAATGATACCGAAGGGAAAAATACCCTTCGAAATGGCACATATTGATCACCACAGAAAGTCTTCAAGGTGCAAACATGTACTGGTGGTTATAGATTAATTTACAAAGTTTGTCTGATTATAACTAACTAAAATAACAGCGTCGAAGGAAGCAGTCTTAGCTTTAAAAGAATATTTCAGAGCGTATAGCAGACCAAAGTTTATTGTATCAGACCAAGGGACATGCTTTATGTCAACCGAGGTCGAAGAATTTTTAGGAAATAATAACATTGAGTACACAAAAGTAGCGAGAAACTCCTCTCAAGCAAATGGACAGGTCGAAATTGTCAATAAAAGTCTAAGTCCAATGATTGCAAAAATGGCTGATTCCGAAGAAGATATAAGATGAGGAAAAACATTAGAGTCTATAGAACATGTTATAACCAATACCAATCATAAAGCTACAAAAGACCTAGTGAATTATTTTTCGGAGTTAGGCAGAGAGTAAAAGTCATAGACAGCCTTAGGGGAAATATATTAGAATCAGCTCAAGAGTCAAACCCGGTATCAATAAAAACTGTTAGGCAATAAGCGTAGATAGTGCAAAACAAAGTTTACAATAAAGAACATTAATATGCTAAACTATAAGAACCACTAAAATTCAGAGTAGGTGACTATGTACTGATCCTCAACGTCAGCTCTCAAACAGGGGTGTCCAGTAAACTAATTCAAAGGACCGTATAAAGTAGCGGAAGTTCTTTAAAATGACCGGTATGTAGTAGAAGATGTCGAGGGATTCCAACAGACACAAATACCTTATAGAGGCGCCTGGTCAATTACAAATTTAAAACCTTGGTACGATTCTAGAAAAGAAATACGTTGGTACGGTTATCACCCGTTGGGAAACGATGGAGGAGGACCGGCTTTCTGATTCTGACACCGAAAGGGAGGATATCGACGCCGCAGTTATAACCTTCCCCGAGGCAGAGGAAACCGAACCCTTGGACCTATCAGCTTCTCAGGATTTTGCAGATACTTCAAATTAATCTACACCGCTCCAAGGCAGCGTCAGCTGCCCTCATTCTGCGTCTCTGTGAGGGAGTGGAGGACTTAATCTTAGTCCTGAATGCTCATGGCATTCTTATAAAGCATGACTGAAATCTTTCAAAACTCTATAAGGAAGACAAAACGAGTATCTTGGAAGGCCTTCTGCAGTGACATTGACGGAATCGCTGAAGGTAACAGACTAAGGATAGTTTTATCCAAGAGCTCCGCCATCCCAAACTATATCCAGAAACCTGATGGGAAATGGACTACATATTGTGAATAAATGCTGGATATCCTCATGAGCACTCATTTTCCGTGATGTTCCACCGTTTACGACCAAATCCCACGTATGGAAGGTGAGCGCATCTCTGATATTAGCAGCATCGTATGTCGCAAAAGGTTGGAATCGGCGATAAAGTCATTCCAGCGCTTTAAATCTCCAGGACTAGATGGTATCTTTCCCGCCGAAACACAGAGGCCTGAAAATAGGTTATCCCGACTTCTGCGCAAAGATTACGAGGACTGTTTGCGTGAAGAATATATTCCCAAGGCGTGGACTAGCGCCAAGGTAATTTATATCCCAAAAGGAGGAAGAGACAACCACGTTAGTCCTAAGGACTTTCGGCCAATTAATCTTACCTCCTTCCTCTTAAAAATCTTTGAAAGGCTGCTTGACGGCTATATACGTCTGAATGTTGCATCTTGAAGAAGCAACATGCGTACTCTGAGGGTAAGGCTGTCGACACAGCCCTTCAGGATTCCTCGGCATTGAATGGACGTTCACCAATATTCTTCCTGCATTGTAACGGAGTTTTCCACTTGGCTGGGGTAAACTCAGCCTTCCCAAGGGTTTCCTAAAATAATAACACGCTGTTTTCGCAACAACAAATTTATTAGTTATAAACAATATATATACAAGATTTGTACAACATGTATCTACTTTATTCGTATGAGCTGTGGAGGTGAAAATCCTCTACTAGCCCTCGTTCTAGTCAGGTGAAACCCCTCATTGGAATATAACTAAGTGTTCGTGAGGGGCAAGTATACCTATCGACAACAAAAATGCTACTTAATTTACTTTAAGTTTTCCTCGCCTTTTATGCAATTCTGCGCGCAGGCAGAATGTTATTTTATGAGAACAATTCATCACTATGAACAGTTTTCCTTAAAGCTATGGGTGTGTATGTATATATGCATGTTCGTATAAATTCATGTTTAAACATGTTTCTCCTGGTGAAAGCAAAGCGAATATGCATAAAGCGGAATTCATAAAATGTGTATATATATATAATTACTTTTTAAACTTAAATTTTATTAATATATATCCAACATCTAAGATTTTGGGGTCCTTACAGCATTTGTAATAGACGCTCTTCAAGAATTGGTGCTGGTGCAAGGACAGCGGTCTAGACGTCAACCTAGATAAAACCGAAATGGTTCTTTTTACCAGAAGGCACAAACCGACTCCTTTTAAGCCACCTAAGCTAAAGGGTGTGGAGCTCACCCTCTCTACCGATGTAAAGTATCTCGGAAAAATCTTGGATAACAAGCTTAACTAGAGCCAGAGCACGACAGAAAGGTCAAGGATAGCTATAACTGCACTTTACGCCAGCAAGACGGTGATAGGAAAAAGATGAGGTCTAAGACCGAGTATCGGGTACTGGATTTATACATCGGTAGTTAGACCAATCCTATTCTACGGCGTCCCCGCTTGGTGGCCGGCACTCGATAAAATTGCTTTCAGGAGCAAAATAGAGAGAGTTCAACGAACGGCTGCTATCCTGGTAACAGAAGCACTTCCATCAACTCCCTCGAAAGCCCTGCTAACTCTTCTCAACATCCTTCCACTGGAACTATACGGAAAACTACAAGCGGGCTGCAATGCAATCAGACTGAATGCTGCTAAACCTTGTAAGGACACACCAAAATATTACCTCTTGGAGAAGTGCTTCGAAATCGTTTCTCCACGAGAATTCCAAGTGCGAGTGGGAAACTACCAATGCCCCCGACCACGGAGCCATAGCCATCTTCACAGATGGCTCGGAGCTTGAAGGAAAAGTGGGCTGCGGAATTTATTCTCCCATGCTTTCATTAAATATCAGCATGAGACTACCAGACTACTGTAGAATTTTCCACACAGAGCTCTTTGCAATCATGGAGGCCACTGATTGCTTGCATAAATCTACGGCAGCAGGATAATCGGTTACAATCAGATCTCTCCAATGTAATGGCACCACGTCAAAAGTGACCGTAAAATGTAGGAACTTTCTCAACAAACTCTCTACTAATTTTAGCAATGCGTTGTCTGGGTACCTGGACACAGTAACATCCCAGGCAATAGCATGGCGGACGAACTAGCAAGGGAAGGAACCCTTCTACCAACGATAAAACATTCAAACGATGCTGGTTTACCTTTGTCCACGGCAAAGTACATGCCTAAATTGGCTTTTACCAGAGAAGCTGGCTCAAGATGGTAGAACGAGGTCACGTGTAACATGATCAAACAACTACAGCCGAAGCTGGACGCGAAAAAATCAAAACATCTTATCCTTCTAGACCGGTTCTCATTAGCATAATGACTGGTATAATGGGGCTTCACGGGAAAATAATGGGATATCATTCTAAAGATTTTTGTCGCAGCTACAGGGACGTAGAAGAGGAGGAGACCATCGATCACTATCTCTGCCACTATCCAGTCTTGGGAAAAATTTCTTCGATTGTCTCTCTGAGATAGCCTCATCGAATATTGTAAATCTCGTTGCCTTTATAAAACACACGAAATGGTTCGATCATCTGAGAAGGTGAAGGCAGGAGCCTATGCGGTATCACAATAGGCCTATTGGCCTAAGTGTGCTGATAGCAGCAGCCGCATTAGCTCAATTCTCAACTCATAGAAGAGATCAGAAGAACTAAGTCAATTGTATGTTATTAGAAACTTTAATTTAAGCGGCACATGTATTTTAATGCCGTAGAATCGGAAGATTCTATATTGCCAGGATGGCCGAGGTGTAGGAGACGTTGAGACTAATAGCAGACATACGTGTGTACGTACTTTACGAGTTTAGCCTTAAGTCATAGTCTAAGCGTTTCAATATTTATAAGAATAGTAATAAGATGGCAGCCCTAATTTTAAGACATAGCAGCGAGTAGACTCGTTGCATTAGAATAAGGCTTACTGTATTCAACCATTTTGAAATAAAAGAACGGTTGGCTCGTCCATTACGTTTTTGACCGCCGAAGAGATAACTTCGAATCATTTAACATACTCTCATCTTGCAAATTTTACTATTTAAAGCCCAACCCCTGATTCGATAATATTTTTAAAAATTCTATCGGAGATTGCTCAATAAACGGCAACTGATCTAAAAACTATATGTATGAGTGCTAGTAATATTATTTTATGTTCACCAAAATTGTCCAAAAAAATAACCAAAAGTACACAATGTACATAAGAGGGGATTAACAAAGGGGTAAGTTGACCAGAAAAAACTAAAAAAACTTTATCCTTTTTTGTCTTTTCTACACAACCGCCATTGATTTCAATGTATTTCTTAAGCCTATAGGTCCACTTCTGAAAACAGTCTTCAAAATCTTGCATTTAAGCTTATCAAGTTCAGCATTAACAGGTTTAATTATTTCCCCGTTGCTATTAAAGACCTTTCCTTTAATTTTTTTTAATTTTTGGAAATAACCAGAAATTACAAAGTGCTATATCCGGGGAATATGGTGTTTAACGTGCTTTTTTGATACCAGAGATTGCAATAATATTACTCGTTATTTCAGCAGTATGGGATGGCGCGTTGTCATGATGTAAAAAGTAGCGCTGCAAATCTTCTTTCTTCCTGTTTTCCAAACAAATTTTTGAAAACTTTCGGTAAGCATTCTTCTGTGTACCATCTTGCAGTTACCGTCTAAATAGCAGCAACGATCGGGTGAAGTAAACTGATATCATTACTTTTGCTGCTGACTTTTGTTGCTTAGATTTTACGGGTGAGCTTGTTACTGTTAGGTTCCATACCATAGCCTGCTGTTTGGTTTCTTATAGAGCCATGATTCGTCACCAGTAGTGACTTTACATTAGTTGCTAAGCTTTGAATTTGTTTAAGAAAACTTGAGCAAAATGGGCCTCATTTAATTCGTGGTACCCATTGAGCAGATTTGTTCGTGTGTCCCAGATGATTACTTAATATTCGCGATACAGCCATGGCATTCAAGGCCAATTCATTTATAGTATCAATCATGGGTCCCTCATAGCTACAGTGACGTCATCGGTGGAAGATTTTGGTCGACCTTCTCGGGGCTCGTCCTCTATGGAAAAATGTCCGGTCTGGAATCATCGAAACCACTTAGGAATAATCCTTAATGACGGTGCAATCATTCCCTATGTAATTCGGCATGCACTGGATATTTGTAATGGCTGTAAATTACAGCGAAACCCCAAGAGAATCAGATGGCAAAGGTCTGTTTGCGTTGGTAATGGAATTTCATCTGACCTATCCTCAGCTATCTTGCGATTTCTCGTCTCTTTATTTTAGCCGATCTTTGTAAAATTTGACAAGAAGAATAACAAAGTAACTGCAAATGATTTGGTATTTTTAGATTTATCAAAAACAAATTGAGAGTCACCAACCGAACTTTTGTTAATCCTCTCGTCCATGGTCAACAAAAAAATAACAATTAACTTTCCTTATATACAATATAAGATTTGAAACAAGTCGGGTTTGATATTACAAAGCCGTACGTATACATATAGTTTCCTAAACTAGATGTACACGTATAGATGTGAAGTGGGATGAAACATTTTCACTACTTAATTTTTCATCCCACTTCACATCTTAATTAAAATAATTTTTAACAGACCATACGAGGTTAGGTTCCTTTCCCTTCGTACATAACTCTTTTGACAGCATTAAAAAACTTTTCAATAAACGGTTCTTCAGAACTTTGAGTTGAGTTTAGACTATCAAGTAGGAAGTGATTTAGTGTAAACTGCACTTCATGAGTGGCGAGGATGATATGTCTGAGAGAGGGCGGCTGTTTACAATATTCTCTGCTTCAATCCAAGCACTTTTAGTACTTGGTAAAATAAGTCGCCTGCTTCTGTATTTCCCGGATAATTAAATAAGCGCTCTTTACTTCGTTGTGCGCAAATGCGTTCAAAGTCTCGTTGCGTAGCTGAAGGGGCAAATATACGACGTAGATCGATCGAATTGACCCACCACCGGAATATTTGGCTTGGCAGCATAAGCTAAGCTATTGTTTATATAAGACAGAGCACCTAAAGTTTCTGCCGTATTCCCTTTATACTCAGATAAGTCGTGTTACATGGTGATTCTGCGGGATGATGATAGGAGGCTAGGCAGTTAATCGTAGGCAAACGCAGCATCTTTTCAACTTTTATCAAATTATCGCTGTCCAAAGCGGCAGCTGATGGCTTTGAAAATTATAGATTACATAATATATGTACGTTTTAAGTGGTTTCGTTTGAACCCTATCATGTTAAGAAAAACATCTCTTGAATACCTGAAGCCCTTGCTCCCGGAACTTGTGGATGATAGTGATTAATGGCTGCACATCTTCAAGTCCTTTAACCAAAGCAGTGTTGTGCGAAACGTTTGAAGTAGTGGCGGCATCGGATACGATACACAGTTTACCAGGCTTGAATTGAACACCCCAAATTGTATTTATTAAATATAATGCCGATGAACTTGCTTTAAAAACTTCTTCAGGCAGCATTAACGTTTGTCGATGTAATTTAAATTTAAGCTATAATACGCTAAACTAACTAAAGGGAAGCATGCATCGTAAATGCTTTCAATGGATCTCGTTGAACTTTCTAAAATTTCTCGGGATCGTCGATTTTCATCAGACTTCAAAATAATGTCGGTATTTTGTATACGAAATTTTTAATTAATTTTTAATTTTCGTATGTGTAAGACGTGACGGTGGGATGTATAATGCTTTAATAGCCTGTAAACGACCCAGCCTAACAACGTTTTGACAGCTACTTATCTGTTCCTTCATCAACAACACTTTTGGCAATTCCCAGATAACTGACATCCAGGCCAAGCAAAGAACGGGTCTGGCCTTTGTAAATATTATTGGCAGAAAACGCAATTGACAAAACTTATCTTCCGCCAACGTTTGAATAGGCAAATTTAATGATTTGACCGTGGGAACTCGGAATATGAAACTCCGCACCTTTAACAGTGACTGATGCTCTTCTAGAGTTCTCCTTATCTTGAACCTCGCCTTTCATCGAACATTGCTTAGGCAGCAATACTCCCGTTAAGACATCTTAAAGAAATCGACAAAATCAATGACAGGCCAGACTGAGCACCACCATTTTGACGGGTAGAGTTGCGCGCCTGCTACATGCTACGTTTGCTTTGATATATCGCAGTGGCACGTCCGACACTCCAGTCAATACAGGCAAAAAGCGAACTATTTTGCTCAACCATTCACTGATGCCTTTCACTATTGGAAATGCAACTATGTTGACGGCAGGTTGACTCCAGTCATATTGCTTTGACGGCACATCTTTCCCGCCAAACTTGCCAGTGTGACACTCTTAAAAAGGCGACAAACGGACTTTCTGAGGCTGAAACATTTGAAGAGATTTGCCTATTAGTTCTGCCACAATAACAGCTTTCACTCCATTAACTTCTAAACAGCTATAGGTATATACTCGAACATACATATATAAATGGCGCAATGGGTTCTACGGCTCAACTATTTGTTGGCTACATATCTAACACCTCATAAGGCTGTTGAAAACTCTTCGAACTCACTTATGCGTTTTCAATCGTGAGCAAAAACCTTTTAAATATCACTGCATGTGGTGTTTTTTTGAAGAGGTAGTTTTTTCACCCCTCTTAAATTGAGGACCCCCGCAAATGTTTAAAGGATCATGATTTGAAGGCATGCCACTAGAACGTCCGGTCCCTTAATTGTAAAGGTGCCGCTGCCCAGCTGGTTGATGTCTCGTAAGAATAAAGGCTGATACCACCACTGTCCAAGGAGTGCGATGGACGGAACAAGGACGAACGTGTTAGGTCCTTGTAACATTTACTGCAGCGGCCATATAAAGTAGCGTACATTTGGTGTAAAATTTGTGGGTGGGAGAGAGACTTCGTCGACGAGTCCTGGCATTCACCCCGGTTGATGAACGTCTCGCCGCAATCCATATCAAAGCAAAATTTTTTAAGATATCCCCAATTTCCGCCCACGCCCCGATGGAAGAGAAGGAAGATGCGGAAGCATGGACGATGACAACATTTGATGAGTCGACGTTAGGAGTTTTCGAGAGAAAGGTTATGCGTAAGGCTTACGGTCGTCTACGAGTTAGGAACGGCGAATGTCGCAGAGGTGTCTACGCTAGTAAAGTAAGTCAATTTTTTACAAGCAAAGGCTAACATCAAATGTAACGAATGACATTAACAAATGTACGCATCCTGCTTGTGCTTTACTTTCAACCATTTATTTCGCCGGACCTCAACAAAAAATATTTTAATAGCATCATGAAAAGAATTCGCATCGGTATTCAATAACTCAATCCAGCCAAAAAATGTATCGCATATTTTTCAATCCAATACATCGAAATACCGAATAAATAACGCAAACAACAGTTTGGTATATACATCCGCAGTTTCGACTTTTGCGATTATGCCCAATAGATCTGTGATTTGTGTTGACTTGGTCCTGCAGCACTTAAGAGACTCGTCAATATTTGAATCAGGAAAACACTACCCTAGCAGCTCTGGAAAGTAGTTCACCAATAAGAATGGTAGATGATGACATATAATAGACATAAACCGTGTCTGCACGGTTGACTTATTTTGTAAACGCTGAGTACTACAGTCTTAGGCATGAATCTATTTTTATTTCATTCCTTTTCTTATCGAAATTTGGGACATAACTTCCCGAAATTGTGGGCTTTTTTACGAAAAATAAGGCAAGAAGCCACTATTTTTCCGTTCGAGGCGGAAATTCTTTGATTTCGACTTTCACTGCTGATTTCAGCACAAAAGTATGGTAAATCAATAAAAAAAAATGTTTGCGCTTTTTTTAGAGGACCTCGATAACTTTAACTAGTCTCGCCTGATCCTAGACAGACAACGATTGGTTTGTCTGCGCCGATGGTTCTACATCTGGATGTTCAAGTAGAATATATTAATGTAGAATAAATCTAAAAAAGAAGCCAATCAATACAATGAACCATTTTGCATATTATACTAGCAGACCCAGCAAACTTCGCCTCGCCTTAATTACATGCCTTTATATTACATTGAGTTTGCCAACACGCGAACATGGGCAATTCTTATAAAATTACAATACATGCGTAAAACCCGAGCAACGATAACGTGCGCTATGGCAATTGTCATTTTCAAATCTCAAGACAGTCGGTTCTACGCACTGGAGATGACCCGGATTTTATCCTTCCAAGGGCTGTCACCCTTTCGCCGATCTAACCCCGTTAAAAATAAAAAAATTAAAACAATTGTCATTCCAATGAATTATGCAGAACAGATATATCCAAGTGAGAGAAAAAGTAACTCTCAGAACGAGACATGTGGTTAATTTTTAGTACATATGCAATTTCGCTCAATGAGAAACCCTTGTGTTGAAAACAATTTAAAGTTTTACCCGAATCGATAACGGCTGGACCAAAAAAATTTCAACTTTATTAAAAGAATCTTGGCGACCGATTCATGCGAGATAATCTTAGTTACGATTCGATTCACTTGAAATTTAATTTGTTGGTAACTTATCGTTTAGATTAACATGAAGAAACTGATTCTTAATAATCTTTTTTATGGTTCAATTTGCTTGAATTTCTTTTTTATTTTCGTTCGTATGGGCGGCTTGAACTTTTCTTATCTGAAATCGCTTAGTTTAGTTTAAGTAATTTTATGAGAATTGCCTACGTTCGCGTGTTTACAAACAATCTTTGTTGTTATCATTTAAGTTTTTCAAAATTGACAATTCAATAAATATCCAATTTAGTATGAAATTTATCACGTAACCAAATGAAAAAATAACAAATTTTGGTAAATACATAATAACCAAAAGCACAAACGTCTCTATTTGAGACTAGAAACTTTGTTACGTCATTCAAATTCGTTAGTTGAAATTTACCGGTTTTACTAGTAGATGTCACTAGCAATATGTATAAATTTCTATGACTTGGCAAGTATGTAATTTTTTCTATTGACATTAACCTACAAAAATACGCAAGTCACATTCCGCCAAAATAATAGCGTCAAATTTGTTTACCTCAAACAGCAGCAAAAAGCAGCTGAAGCTGGTAGAAACTTATGGTGAACATGCTGCAGTGATTAGAACATGTGAAACATGGTTTCGTCAATTTAAAAGTGGAGATTTCGATTTGGCAGACAATGAACATCCTGGTGCAGCGAAAAAGTTCGAAGACGAGGAATCGCATGTTGATCCAACCCAATCGCAACAAAAATTGGCAGAAACACTACATGTGACTCGAGGAGCAATTTGTTAACGTTTAAAAGCCATGGGAAAGATCCAGAAGTATGGAAAATGGGTGCCACACCAGCTGAACGATGGACAAATGGAAAATCGAAAAACCGTTTGTGAAATGCTGCTTCAACGATTCGAAAGGAAATCTTTTCTGCATCGAATTGTCACGGGGGACGAAAAATGGATTTATTTTGAGAACCCGAAGCGAAAAAAATCATGGCTTTCTCCTGGTGAAGCTGGCCCATCGACTGCAAGGCCAAATCGCTTTGGCCGTAAGACAATGCTCTGTGTTTGGTGGGACCAGTGTGGTGTGGAGAACTACGAGTTGTTAAAGCCTGGTGAAACGGTGAACACGAATGGCTACCGACAACAAATGATCAATTTGAATCATGCGTTGATCGAAAAACGGTCGGAATGGGCCCGAAGACATGGCAAAGTTATCTTGCAACATGATAACGCGTCGTCTCATACCGCTAAACTGGTGAAAGACACATTAAAAACACTTAATTGGGAAATATTATCGCACCCGCCGTACTTTCCAGACCTCGCCCCGTCCGACTATCACCTTTTCGCATCGATGGGCGAAATGTGTAGAAACCAATAGTCAATACTTTGAATAAAAAAATTTTGAGATTCCTCTGGAAATAAAGTGCAACTTACAACTTTGAGAAAATTGTCAAAAGCAATGGCGGCCGAGGGGTTAGCACTGCGTACTGCATCCAAAAGTTATAGAAAATTAATTTAAATAAAAAAAATTTTAATGGCGGTCGCTCCTCAGAAAGGAATGCCAACCCCTCCGAGTGTATTTCTGACATGAAATAAAGGCTCCTCAGAAAAAACTATCAGCCGTTCGGAAGCAGCTAGCACAATTTGTAGGTCCCTCCGCAATTTGGAGGAAAAGCTATGCCATATATCCCTTCAGGGGTTGTATATATATATATATATACATATACATATATATATATAATTATATATGTATGTAATGTCCATTGTTTAAAATGGCTAAATGTAGCCAAGTGTTAGTCTGTTTGCATAGTTTTAAGCAAATTTGCAATTTTTAGCATAAATTTTCATAATTTTGAAGTTCATAATTAAACTCCAATCAATGTAACGCGACGAACAAAGAGAGGACCTACGCGATGATCTAGGGATGAAGGCACGTTTGGTGACTACTATGGACACAACCTTTATTCCTCAATGTAATGCAATCAGAGAATGGAACATGTAAAATTAATCTAAATACGCCAACGGAGCAACAACTCGCAGCTGGGCTGCTCCAAATCCTTCTCATCAGGGCTAGCGTCGAAACCAACCCTGGTCCAACGGATTATTTCTGCTGCGTGTGCCTTAAAAGAATCCACCACTTCTCCACCTCGGTTAAGTGCACCCAGTGCAATGGTTGGAGTTTTCTTAAGATCTGCACAGGCCCTAAGACCCATAGGGAGTGGACCACAAGTTATGTGGCCCCACGCTGCCAGCGCACAAGTGCGCCCCCAGCCTCCACGGCAGTGCCTTCAGCACCCTTGCCCACTTTGGGTAACCCTCAAACCTCCACGGTCCCCCGAAGCTCCCCGCAGCATGACTCCCACCAACCCTAACCCCCATCCCTATCCACAGCTCCTCTTCCTCCTCCCGTGTAAGGGCTACCCAGCAGCTCCTAGTCCCCCGCACAGTCTATTCCGTATGTCAGGCTATAGTACGTCGGAACATGGCCTCAGTCAGATGCAACTCTTGTTCCGGCTGGTGTCATTTTCGGACGTGCTCTGGCCTGGGCACCACCCGTGAGTGGAATGATGCGTACGTTGCCCTGTTCTGTAAGAGTCTGCCCCCGCTTGTCTCTACCACAACACCGCCAACCAACACCAACGTGCGGAACCAACTTCGGTGGGTAACACTGCAGCAACACATTCCATCCACGCATCACTCCCTCACCCCCCGCATCACGAACGTTCCCCCGAGACAGACACGACCCCTACAATTCAACTGCAACGGACTCCAGGGGAAGATCGACGAGATAGTCGACTACATGAGCCGGGAGCATCTGTCAATTGCTGCGATCCAGGAAACGAAGCTGACCGCCCGCTCGGATCTTCTGAGTCGGGCCTGGTACAACATAATTCGCAAGGATCGCGAGCGAGACCATGGTGGAGGCCTAGCGCTCATTTTACACAACACCGTGCAGTATCGTCTCATCGACGGCGACATCAACTGCAGGGATACTGCCCTAGAATGTCAGGGCATAGCTATCCTGTCAGGCGATGCCGAGCTCAAAATATTTAATTTATACATTCCTCCTGGTACGAGTTGCCCAGTTGGATATAGCCCTGATATAGGTGCGCACAGCCGAAAGCCGTTTGATTTTGGGCGACTTTAACGCGCATCACGATCTTTGGCATTCTAGCCTGTCAAATGACCGTAGAGGAATGGAGCTGGCGGAACAGATAGACGATTCGACATTTTGCACAATGAATGATGACACCCACACCAGAGTTGTGGGTAATTTCCAAAGCTCGCCTGATATAACAATTGCGAGTGCTGGTCTGATAAACAGCATAGCCTGTCGACCTATACTGTCACTAGCATCGGACCACTTATCCATACACATTTCTATTAACAAACCTCCCGACTTTGTTTCCGCGGATCACCGGACATTCGTTAGCTTCAAGAAAGCTAACCGGACCTGCTTCACGGAATTCACCGAAAATGTCGTCAGTGCTCTCCCCACTCCATCAGACGTCACCTCTGGTGAACGTTCCTTCCGCAGGATTGTCGTGACCGCTGCCGCCCGCTTCATCCCGGCAGCCCGAATTTCGGAAATCTGCCCCAATTTTCCGACGGAAGCGGCGGTTTCAGCATCTAGGCGCGACATCCTTCGTAACTCCGGTCCCGGGAGTCCCCTAATCAGGGATTTAAGCGCGGAGATTCGTACCGTAGTAAACAACCATAGGCGGAAAAAGTGGGAGGAGCACATAAGGTCCTATAACCTCTCCTCTGGGGCAATCAAGCTCTGTGCTACAGTCAAATCGCTGTCCAACCCGACGAGACGCGATGAACAAGTGAAAATTTCATTCGGTGACCGCGCCTCGTCGGACCCGAAAAGATGCGCGAGCTATTTCAGCCAACTTTTTACATTGCATCCTTCGGTAGACAAAGCGAAACGACGTGTAACTCGCCGTACGCGTAAACTGCCAAACACCAACAACAGCACTAATCGCCATAAACACTCAGATAGTCAATGGTCTAAACCAAAACCGATTTTGCGCGAGAACTGCCCTGGTAGCACTGGATTTGTCAAAAGCTTTTGACACCGTAAACCATTCAGTGCTGCTCACGGACATTGAGGAATTCTCATTACCGCCGGGGTTGCAGAGGTGGGTCATGGGTTACCTGAGTGGTCGACAAACATCGGTTATATTGCGAGGTGAAACATCGAAATTAAGAAAACTTAAACAAGGGGTTCCGCAGGGTGGTGTCCTCTCCCCGCTACTGTTTAATTTCTACATATCGAAGCTCCCTCCACCATCAGAAGGAGTTTCCCTAACCTCATATGCCGATGATTGCACGAAATTGGCATCTGGCCAGGATATTGATGACCTATGTTCGAAAGTGAACGGCTACCTCACCGATCTTTCTCACTTCTTCACTGTAAGACATTTAAGAATACAACTGACCAAATCCTCCGCTATCCTCTTCACCAGCTGGACGAAGGAGTACAGGCTTGAATTAGATATGAAGGTCGATGACGAAAAAATTCCGACTGTAAACAACCCAATGATATTGGGAGTCACATTCGATAGACTGCACTCCGCATACGACCGCATTTGCCGCAAAACTTCAGGGCCGCAACAAAATGCTCAAAGCGCTAGCCGGCAGCACCTGGGGTAAAGACAAAGAAACCTTGCTGGCAACCTACAAAGCAATTAACTTAAAATATGCTGCACCGATCTGGGCGCCGGGGACGAACGAGAGTTGAAGAAGTTGCAGGCCTGTCAGAACACCGCTCTTAGGACTGCGACAGGAAACCTCCTGATGTTGACGGAGCATGACTTGCACAGCGAAGCATCTTTGCTACGAGTTAAGGAGCATAATGCTTTGCTGTGCAAGCAGTTCCTACCGTAGGGAGCACCCCAGTAGGTACCTTATTGAAGCTGAAAGGGAGTACTTGACTTGAAGAGCACCATCCAGCAACATGTGCAACAACCGCTGGACAGGACGGCGTACAGACAAGCACTGAACGCCATTCACCAGAAGTCTGTCAACTCCTTCAAAGACTCCCTTCACGTGAATGACGTGCTCGGTGAGAAACCACCACCTATTGCAGACAACGAGCTCGAGCTGCCTTGAGAGACCCGCGTGACAACTTAGATATGGATATGGATATTATAGCAGGTTAAACTCCTACTTATCCAGACTCGACTCCAGCTTACTCAACGTATACCCTGCATGTGGAGAGTCTCCACACGACACTGCCCCCCTAAACCGACTCATCTAACCCCTGTCTCCCTTTGGTCCAATCCCGTTTCCTGGACCTCCCTTTAGATGACCTCGTTGACTTAGATTGACAAAGCCTGCCCTACGAGGGGTAGTGGAACCGCTCTACTACAACAACAACAACTACTATGGACTATAATACGTGAAACATATCTCAAGTAATACAAAGTACTCAGTTCCACTTCTATATATTCTAATTAAAAATTAAGTTATTGATTATGTTGTAACGATTTTCGTTAAATAAACCTCGATGATTTCCAAAAATCCTTCGAGTTCGACCACTGGATTTTGAAATAAAAGTTATGCTTTTTGTACTGTTTTTAATTGTAAAGAACTTCATCAACGTTTATTAATTACTCAATAAAAAACAAATTGCTTTACTATACACAACGATTTATTTTACAACTCTAATACTCTCCTATAACAGTAAATCTTCAACTTGAAAACCTCGGAGTTCATCGCCTTACCATAACTAGCCTTCATCTTTTCACTCATAATTTAAGCTTGCAGTCTCAAGTGCCCTTCCGGGGTTCGGTGGAATCGTTTTACCATGCCGTCTGATTGGAGGTGCAGAGATCGCGCTTACCGAATACCAAATCACATCTATTAGAAACCACCGATTCAAAATTCTTTCCTTGGACAGAATGCAGATCTATAGATCCACCGTATCTGGCAACCCAACCCATAGATGAACGCATCCGCTACTGTTTCATCTTCCTCGTTTAGAATTCTTGTCTATAACCACAAATGCTAATGTAGTCCCACAAAGACGTACTAGTTTCCAAGTCCACAAGTAGGGAATGGGCCGGCAATATCTATAGTAACTCGTTCAATTTGTGCACACTGAGTAAATTTGCTTTATCTGATCATGAATTTTGAAATTAGCTACAATATACTTCTTGGGTCTTGCAATCCATTCCGGCACGCCAACCAACACAATAGAACCGCTGTTTGTTTTTCTCCTCGGCTTTCGTAATCACCAGGTGTCCTTCACTGAAACCATTGTGGAATTCCTTGAGAACGTCCAGAGTTCTAAATTTCGGAACTACTATTACATTGCGGAGCCCTGTTCATCTTCAGTTCCTCCTAGTCTATGGAAACAGCCAGATATCAACATTAAACTGGTTTATTGCACTCAGTATGACATTTTTCTGTAGGAGACTTGCCTCCCACTCTTCTGCTTATATAATTGTCATTAGCCAGAAATCTATTATGTATACTTTTCACTCGACTTTTAACAAGTATTTACATTCCAAGCTTCATGACCGACGTGATGTGGGGTGGGTATTCCCTTTGCGGTGTTCAATACTGAAGCCATAATTTCGCAGCCTTTCAACCCACCGAGCTAGCTGTCCTTCCGCATTCTTGAGCTATAGTAGCCACTTTAGCACTAAATGATCCGTCTTGGAAATATTGCCCGTACAGATACTTGTGGAAATGTGTGATGCAATTCACCAACCCTGGAAGAGCTGTCTGAGTTACGCAGCAGTTCCGTTCTAGTTTTCCAGTGGGCCGTAGTTCATTCAAATTTCTGGGCCTTGGCCGATTCCGATATCGCTACTTGTCGGCCTAAGTAATTCCTCTTCTTCTGAGCACTTTTTAGTTTGAGGCCAGCGCCTGATCTTGTGTAAAACTTTTTCCAAATTTACCCAATACGATGAAATGTTTGATTGGTTGAAAAAGGGAGGTTGAGTACTAAACCACAAGTGGCTGCACCTAACCCATTGAGCAGCCTCATTATCCTCCCCCGTGTATCCCATTGAGGAGTTTGCGAATACTTCTCTCGATTTTATAAACTGTTGAAGATTCCTCACGTACGCTGAAGCTGGGAGCATACAAGAAGATGTGCCGTTTCAATCAGCTGAAAGCCGGACGCTCGCAAAGGTAGTGCTCCAGCATTTCGTCATCTAACCCATACGAATGTTAAGATCTTTTTTGCTTAATGCAAGTAATAATTTGGTCTGTCTATTCTCCACTCTGCCCCACTATATCTTACTGGTACGTAATAAGTTGGAAGAGTTCTTTAAAAGTTCCTCTATGATATATTATTTTAAATAACATTTAAAGGGCCTGGGGTAGTCGATGATGATAGCCTTACTAAAGATACCAGGGGGAATTTACTTATCCGCGCTTTCATTGCCTTCTACATCCATATGACCAGAGACTGAAGTTATATCCACTGAGTTTACCCGCGATTGTCCGTTAATTGCCTCTTCGCATATTCCAACTATCGTATACTGGCCGCAACAAAAACATCTTCTGTATTTGTTTGTTCAGGGGGAACCTTTTGTCGTGCCGACCGTGCTCCTTCCTTCGTTACGCCCCACCCATCCCTATAGCATCCTGCACCCAGAGCCCAGTCATACAGGCGGGTTAAAGCTACCCCCGGCAGAACGGGAGTAGTGCGAGTGGGTTCTTTAGCAGTTTGGTTGAACTAAACCTCGGGTGCACCCCAAAAATATATTTTGTTTACTTTGTCTCATGTCGTTGCTTAATTGTTGTCCAGTCATTGCTTTTTCATTTGTTTATATCAGCGTTAGTAAAATTAGCTTGGCGATGTTTTAGTTCCTTGGCTAATAGTTTTGTTATTATACGTAGCTAGCGACCCACGCCGCCTTCACTCAGCTCTCCTTTGTGCGGTGATTGGTTTGGTGAGTATGTAGTGTGGTTGTTGGTAGGCTTTAACCAGCAACCACTGTAAGTATATGTAAGTATATACATACGTATATATGTGCATAATGTGTTAGGAGTGGAGGTGACACAACGCATTTGGTCTGTGTGTTTACATACTTAATTGTCTCTTTAAAGCGGTTGCCCATTTGGCACCTTCAATAATATCCGCAATATTTGCTTTGAATACAGATTTGTAGTCGTTGAGTTTAGAGGAACCCTAGTCCTGTGACAGCTTTACATTTAGACCCATCATATTGATATGGCTATCTCTATTGTTACCGTTGGGCCCGCCTTCCGTCCATTCTCCCGTACTAGGGAAGGAGTAGGTGGCCTCTACCCGATAGATGGTTTCCGTTTCTTGGTCGCATTTTACTTTGAGCACAAGGTCTTAGTTAATTTTCTAAATCGCACCATGTCCTTCACAATTTAGGGGCGGGAGGGAATTGTGTGGAACATTTAGGCGGCTAGCTCTTAGCGCTTGCTATACAAAGTAGACAGGTACGTTGCACCGGTACCAAAAGTTTAATACGTTAATTCTTCTTTAATGTCGCCCATCACACTGGTTCTCCATATGTTAGTATGGATCTTCCCACACTTATGTTGTCACCTACATTTTTTCTATTAACAATGGCTATGTTTTTACACATCCGTTCGTATGTAAGTATATACTTGCATTCAAATATTCCCGCAGTGCTTGTTGGTCAAGCGCCTACACACAACCACATACGTCAACAAAACAAAGCTATAAACAAAAAAACAAAATCAACTGAAATTTACCAATGTGAAAAACAAATGCAATCCAAAAGACAACAATAACTAGATAACAGAATAACTAGTTAAGCATGTACGAAATAAATAAAATATGTTTTTGAGGTGCACCCGTGTTGTGGTCCAACCAAACTTGGGTAGAGAAGAACGGAGAAGAGAACATTGTCGGCACAAAAACGTTTAGAAACAACATATAAACGAAGGGAAGCTTGTGGTTGCTCGACCCGGTGGGCGTCCTAGCTTCGTTAACTCCTCCGGTGGGGTCGTCCAAACTCCTTCCACAAGATGAATAAACGAAATGTTTTTAAAAGATATTTATTGGCCTCCTTCTGGAAAATCACTCTCTTATATGTTCTAATTTTTTTTTTTCAACTTTAAAACGGCACGTTTACAAAACACACTTTTTCGTAGTTCGTGAGAATCTGATCCTGCACGCACTTACGAGCCAGGCCGCAAGTTAAGCGCCGTCCTGCACAATTTTCTGGCGAGTGTGTATTGGTGCCCAATCATTGCGCCACCATGGCACATCAAGCACAGTGGGATAATTTTCCCTCCCCGCATTAAAGAAAAAAGCTACACCCCTTTTTACGGAATGCCCGCGCAATGCATCCTGTTTCCTTAACACTTGTTAGTGGAGGAATCGTTTTTGTAGGAACATCTTATTTTGGAGACAATCATATCTTAGCTTTAAACTATGCAACTACTTGCCGCCAGATGTCACTACCAACAGGAATGTTAGGAAAAGCAAAGGAAATAAACGAACAAAGACAAAGGAAGTTTTTTTGCGGCCGGTACGCGACGATGTAAAACCAATGGACCATACAGGGTCGGAGCCCAATGTTGGAGCCACAGTTCTTCTACAAGTATTCCAAATTTGGAGGCCGCTGGCCCTGCTTGCAAAATGTTTTCTTCAGATAAATTTTTTATCAAGGATTACACCGAGATACTTAAGAGAGTTTGAGGAAATTATAATATTGCCCCTTAAAGACGGTGGGTTGAATTGATGAACCTCCCTCTTTCTAGTAACAAGTCATATCTGAAATGTTTCCGGGTTTACTGAGATATCTTGTCTCTCAATCCGATTGGTAGGGATGTCTGTCAGAGGATAGGTTGACAATATCATTCGCCTAACATGCTGCAATGGAAGCAAAACGACTATTTCCATATATACCATATATACATGTCAAATAAATTAATCCGTTCCAGATCGAAAAAACTACACACTAATATGTTTCAATTTGGACTTTTATTTAAAAGAAAGTTACAAAAAACACTTCGAAACTTTTAAAACGAAAAAAAAATATATAATATATACCAATACATATATCTTAAAGATAAAGGAATATAGAAAATATTTTTTTTACAATGGGTACATGAACCTAATTTTCTTTTAATAAAAAGCTGTCTAGTGTCGTTTGTTTCTGACGTCCCTTCAAAAATTTGTTGAAAATGAGACACAGCATTATCGTTAAATAATTCTGTTGCCACTGTCTGATTGGGGTGATGCTTTTTAATGTATGATGCCACAGACTCCCATGAATTCAGCATTTCTCTGATTGCACTAGACGATTACGGTTCTTCTGTTATCTCCTCGTCTGATAAAGTTGGCTGCTCAACTTCTCGTTCTGAAGCACATAGCAATTTCACAAGGTCTTCAGTAGTCAGATTTTTATTGTGCTCTGCCACAAGCTCAGCAATGTCATTGCTATCCCCCTCTAGCCCAATCTGTTCAGCTAAAGATATAATTTCGTTTGTTATTGGATCAGTGGATACTGCGTCGAGTTCCTTAAACGTGCTTTCAGCAAAGTCTTGGGCCAAAGTTTTTTCCAGGAAGATTCAAGTGTAACGCCATTCCATGCCGTTGTAATAATTTTGAGACAGCCAACAAATTATTAATCCAGTCAGTAAAAAGATCACGTGTCACCCAAGCCTTACTATTGAACTTCCAAATAACATTTAGCTTGCTCTTGTCAACATTATGCTTTTTGAATTCACGCGAATTCTCTGAATGATAAACAAGAAGGGGTTTTATTTTCAAGTCGCCGCTTGCATTGGAACACAAAAGTAGAGTAAGGCGGTCTTTCATTGGTTTGTGGCCGGGCATTGCTTCCTCCTCTGCTGTTATGTATGTCCGCTTAGGCATCTTTTTCCAAAATAGACCCGTTTCATCACAATTAAAAATCTACTGGGACAAGAAACCAGCAGTATTCACAAGATTCGTGAATTCGCCGACAAAACTTTCCGCTTCTTTAGCATTTGAGCTTGATGCTTCACCTTGTCTCATAACATTATTAATACCAGTACGTTTTTTAAAATTCTCGAACCACCCCTTACTTACTTTGAACTCTCTTTCACTGATTGTTGATATTCCTGGTAAATTTTCAATAAGATTGGTGAAAATAGTTTTAGCCTTCTCACAAATTAATGCCAAATTGAGTCACCTTGCATTTGCTTTTCATTAATCCATATCAGAAGCAATATTTCAACATCATCAATAATTTGTGGTCGTTGCGAAGAAATTCTTGACACTCCTTTTGCAGCATTCATCAGCCCAAGTTTGTCCTTATTCTTGAGGATAGTAAAAATCGTCGATTTCGATAAGTTGTACTTACGTCCTAAACCAGATACACCCAAACCTTGTCTATATTTTAAATGATCTTGAGTTTCATCTTAATAGTTATTTTAGCTCTTTTATTTTTCTCTTTCTTCAAATCTTTTGTTGAAAGCATTTGCGAGTATGTTATTTTGTAATTTTTATAAAAACAAAATTCAAAATAGCACACTTGCATATATGTTTTAACACACCTTGTCAATTATACGAACACAACTGATGCAATTATGCACTTGAAACAAAAGATGAACACAGACAACACAACAACGTATATTTGGGACTTCCCCTGTTTCGTTGCTATAAACTGAAGAAATTTTACATGCAATTAAGGTTTCCCCTTTTTTTTGGTGGGTTTGCGAAACTTCGTTCGTTAAGCGAAACTTTTTTTCCTAAAAAAGTGTTCGTTATATGAAATGTTCGTTACGCGGGGCGTTCTTTAACCGTGGGTCCACTGTACTTTAAATTGCTTCGCTGTGAGCGGTTGGAGATACTGGCTTGGCAATATGACACACAAAAGCGGAGATATAATATCCCATTTCGGAGTGCCGCATACGCATACCTTCTGCTTCACATACCGCCCATATATGGTTAAAACAGATAAGTAAGTTTTGGTTAATCCCAAACGAGGCAACTACGAGATCTATGCGGTAGTGTTCACATAGTAGAATGTCAATCTACGTCAATAAATTCCGCAAAAGTGTCGTATATGTAATAATTTTTCGGTTGTCGCGACTATATCATGTATAGCTATCTGTCTAAATATCAGCTTCTTGCTGTATTTATTTATTATTTTCCGTTCTAATTAGAAACACTTTGTTTTTTCTTTAAGCAGTTTTCATAAAATTTATTTTATTTTAGAATTTGAAACTTTAATTTCACAGGGATTTTATGGTTTATCTAGAATTTATTTATATATTTATAATTTATTTATAACACAACCGGTCGAGACTTAGCGAGCGAAAATATTATTTTAACTAATACTAAAATTTACTAATACATACATATTTATATACATTTTGTTTTGATTTCTCCTTTAGAGTAGTAACGGAAGTAGGGTTGCTGGTAAGTATTTTGGAATGGGAGTAGATTCAGTATGGTGAGTATTTGGGTATGTATTGGAAAGTAATTGGGTAGGTACAATTCAATCTTTCATAGCAATTCAGGATTAGTATAATTTTTTTCTATATATATATTTCTTAAGTTTAGAATTCAATGAGGTCTTTGCTCATGTCTTCAACATGCCGGCGGGCCTGCGGCGTCATGACGTCTTGGAAAGCTTCTGATTGCTTAATGGGAGGTGGAAGTTTAAGGTCCGGCTGTATAATAGGGTCTGCAAAGAGAATTTTCATCGAAACACATTATTAGTATATGAATTACTGTGAATGTATCGATGTAATGGGATAATGAGAGAAAAATTGGTATCTGTGAGAGAGAGAGAGAGAGAGAGAGAGAGAGAGAGAAAGAGAGAGGGAGAGAGAGAGAGGGAGAGAGAGAGAGAGAGTGTTAGAGCTAGATCT
Source organism: Ceratitis rosa (assembly GCA_037013455.1). Classification (NCBI taxonomy): domain Eukaryota; kingdom Metazoa; phylum Arthropoda; class Insecta; order Diptera; family Tephritidae; genus Ceratitis; species Ceratitis rosa. The sequence goes on from JAWMAG010000007.1 coordinate 3,186,822, forward strand.
GCAGAGTGTGACAGTTCCGCCAGAGATGCGGATGTCCAAGTTGCCAACATGTTACTCGAGAGAGAGAGAGAGGGAGAGAGAGAGAGAGAGAGAGAGAGAGAGAGAGAGAGAGAGAGAGTGTTAGAGCTAGATCTGCAGAGTGTGACAGTTCCGCCAGAGATGCGGATGTCCACGTTGCCAACATGTTACTCGTTGGGATTGAGTATGTCCATCATTGGGAGTATTGGGCCGTCTATTTCGGGCATTCTGAGTTTTTATTTGCACCGGATAAGAGTAGCCATTTGATAAGATTTTTGGACTGGACTCGGATGACTTGGGTAGCCATTTTGCATTTTTCCACCGGAGTGAATGATGTTCGGTTGTCACTACTCTGTGAACCTGGAATGGTTGAGTAGTTGGATGTGGACACGAGTGGTAGCTTATTGTTGCTATTCTTGAAGATCTGGAAGGTCCTCCTTTAAATAAGAGCTTCCAAAATGCGAAGGGATTTCTGCGCTGAAAGCAATTCGACGTGTGGATCTGTTGCAGCGTTGGGAAATTTCTGACGTCCGTCTTCATTCTTGGCTTTTTCGTTTTCGTTATAATCGCTCCAACTCTGCCGATCCGATGAGTGGGACGATGAACCACACTATTACGTGAGGAATTAGAACGGTAGGGAATCCAATCTTCTTTTCTGATTTCAGAAATTCTGTTCGACGGAGTTTTAGTCACGAGGAGTGGACTTTTTTTCAGAAAGGGTACAGTCTCGGGAATGAGGCAGCTTTTGAGAGGCTTTCTGGTGAGTGAGTATTTAATTTTCGTATTTGGAGGATTATGCTTATGAAAAGAGTTGTCATTGTGCAATGAGTTTGGTTTGTGACCGCGGACTGGTTTTTGTATCCAATGCTGCTGAGTTGAGATTTTTGAGGATTTCATCTTGGCCGGTGGCCATCCTGCTGGGTCAAAATTCGGAAGTTCTGTATCCGTGTTAGGACGAGGTGGAGTGAGTGAAATATTAGTTTCTTGTGCTATTGGGCCGCTTAATATCCACCCAAAGATGGAGTTTTGGGCTATTAAGCTTCCGCAGGTCTTGAAACCTGGGAGAAGAATTTGGGGAAGAATGTCGCTGCCAATCACCATTTCGATTTTGGTTGGTGCGAAGCAATCGGGATCTGCTAGGGGAAGTGAGCAGTATTCTTTCGCGTCCATATGCTTCAACGACGGTAGAGAGTGTGTTATTTGGGGTAGTATTACAGCGGGAGTTGCGATCTTTTTTTCCTCATTTGAAGAGAGTATTGTTAGAGTGGGTGTTTCATTTGAGTTTCCAACTGGTACTCCGTCGATTCCAAAAATGTTGTAGTGAGTCTTAGGTGTTAGTAGATCAAGGGACTTATGCATTCGAGACGATACAAAAGTTTTCTGGGAGCCTTGATCTATTAGGGCACGTATTCTAATTATTTTTTCTTTGTGGAGGATGGGCACGTAGGCTGTGGGTAGCAATACTGTATTTCTGCTATTTGTAACGTGATGAGTACCCTTTGGGTGGGTTGAGTATTTTGAGTTGAATGTTACTGTACATATGTTTAGAGGTACAGGACTTGCCACTTGGGGTGTAGCATTATTTCGATGGGGGGTTGGTTCACTTGGCTTTTGGGGTTGCCTCGAGTGGAGAAGTGAGTGGTGGCGCTTTTTACAATATAAGCATGTGAAGTTGCTTTTGCAATCTCTCTTGGAGTGAGAGTAGGCCAAACAATTCATGCAATAATTATTTTTCTTCGTGAACTTGATCCGATCGGGGACGGATAGCTTTTTGAATTCTGTGCACTTTGTCATTGAGTGATGAGAGCTGCACAATTTGCACGAAAATAGCTGCGGCTGAATGTGAGCAATAGAAGCTTTAATTTCGAAATTCGATGCAGAGATTGGAAGTTCGGGTGTTGCTTCTGGAAGTTGGAGTTCCGAGCTTTCGGAAGAAACGATTTTTGGATGAGAGATCTCGTATCTGGCTGTGAGTGCTTGCCAGGCAGGGTTAAAGTTGGACTCATTTAATGAGAATTCGTGAATTATTTGCGCCGCTTCTCCTCTTGTTCTCATTTTTAATTGCAGCATTTTTTGCCTTAGCCAGAATTTAGAATTTTGTCCCGTGAAATAATCCTTGAACGACGGCCATTCTTTATCTTCTCCGTGGAATATGGTACAGACAGGTTTGAGGTTCTGAGAAGGTTGAGATTGGGATTGCGCTAGGGGGTGCGCGTGGGGCCTTGATGCTACGGGTTCGAGTTTTGAGGCGAGTTGAAGGAGTAACTCATTTTTCCGAGTCCTCATTAGCATCGCGTTGGCTCTGGAGGTGTCATAACGTTCTGCCCATACCGTTCGGTTTTTTCATCCACGGTGTTATTCAGCTGCAGGTTATCATTGGCTGCATCTGTCAGGGCTATAAATCTTTTTAACCTCTCCTTATATACCATCAACGCCGCCTTTGAGTGAATTGATTCTTCGATGCTTTTCCACTTTTCGCAGAATTTATCCAAATTCCTCAAGTGGAATAAAAATTCTGTGTGAGCCATTGTTGAGTGTTTTTGGGAGTCGCGGAGTTCCAATTGAGTTTGGAGGGGTTGGGGTGGTTCCAGTATATCCGTAGCCATCTTTTCTAATAGTGGATTTTTAATGGTCCTTAATTGTGAGATTTTATTTTATAAAATTTTATTGTAAAATATTTATTTATATTTATATAAATATACAATATGTAAGTATATATTATTTTTATTAATTTATTTAGGGGGTAGCTTTTATGTTTGGTATTGTACTGTCTCAGCGCGTCTGAGCACAGCAATGTATAAATGTATACTGGGTTTTTGTGATACCTTGTTTGTATGCTGGGTGCTTAGCTTATCTTTCACGAGTTTGTACGTATGTATACTTATGTACATACGTGCCTTTGTCCGCTTGCTATCGTAAATAGCGAAGAAGTGGAAATTGCCGGAATTGAAAAAAACCACTTTATGTATATGTGTGTATGTATATACATGTACCACGGTTGGGTAGCGGTGACTTGCTATGCGGTGGTGACTTTGGGCAGTGTAATGTGCTTACACTGGTCCGGTTCTGGGCCCGTTGTAATGAGTTTCGGCCCTGTTGGGGTGTATATACTGAGAGTATGTATATACTTGGGAGGATATCTGAGAGGGGCAACTGGTCCTTTTCGAAGGTGTTTTTGGACCAGTTGGCGTATATAAAAAGGGGAGTTTATATACGTGAGGGGATATATAATAATAAGCGGTTTTTTGTATTAAATATATACTTGTGATGGGGAAAGCGCAAGTTTTTCATATATACGTTTTAATATATTATATATGAGCGCTGTTATATTCGGTAAATGAAAAGTAGGAGATTTTCATTTACCGATTTTGGGGACCCGCTATATATTATTATATATTGTGATTAATTTTTTGTTTAGCGGATTTTGAGATTTTGCTCGAACTTTCTTTGGGAATTATAATTTAATTTTTGAGAATATGTATGTGCATGGCAAAAGAGTTTCATACACAGCACGAGCAAAATCCGCTAAACAAATATGAGTAAGAATGGGTGGGACTTACTTTGGCATCCGGGCTAGTACAAACCAAAGTTTCTTTTTGTTCTGGAGACGGGGACGGGGGAGTGTTGTCTTCTGTGTAGTGCTGTTTCCGTGTTGTTGATGTTTTGCTGGTGTCCTCTGCAGCTTTTTGTTTTGAGTGTCTTGGACTGCTGCTGTATGTACGTGTATGTGGTGTATATGCTGTATATGGTATATGTATATATTTTTTTTTTTTTAGAGGCCACTTATTTGTAATTTATATATATTTTTGAGTTTATGTTCTTTTAAAATTAAACAATGTTAATAGATTTACACGTTTTTTTTTTTATATGTTTTGTTTGCAAACTAAATACTTTATACACTTTGAAAATTTTTTGTTTTAATTATCTATTTAAAATTTTATTTAGTATGTATTTTGAGCACTGCACTATATGTATGTATTTTTTTTTTTTTTTTTTACTACATTTTTTATGTTTTGTGTCACCGCGTTTTATGTTTTTTTGTATACTTATATGTATATATTTTCATATATATATGTATATAAAATTTTATTTTGGGGTTTTCTTTTTTTTGTTTTAATTTTGTTTAGTATGTATTTTTGTAGCACAGCACTTTATGTATGTATTTTTTTTTCTACTTATGTAAGTATATCGAGCACTGTTTTATATGTATATATATATGTATATATATATTTTTTTTATTATTTAAATATTTTTTTTGTTTTTTGTTTTAATGTTTTTCACACCGCACTATATATGTATATATTCGTGTATATTTTTTTTTCACACGCACTCACTTTTTTCCGGCGCCCGAGTTTTTACACACGACTTTTCGCTCGCTATACGTTTTCTTTTACGATGATCGCGTTAAAATTTTATTAAAATTTATTTAATTTAGTTTTTTTTTTTTTTAAATAAAATATCTTTTTTATTTTTTTTGTTTTACAGTTCGCTCCGATAAGCGGGTTTCGGCACCATGTCTAAATATCAGCTTCTTGCTGTATTTATTTATTATTTTCCGTTTTAATTAGAAACACTTTGTTTTTTCTTTAAGCAGTTTTCATAAAATTTATTTTATTTTAGAATTTGAAACTTTAATTTCACAGGGATTTTATGGTTTATCTAGAATTTATTTATATATTTATAATTTATTTGTAACACAACCGGTCGAGACTTAGCGAGCGAAAATATTATTTTAACTAATACTAAAGTTTACTAATACATACATATTTATATACATTTTGTTTTGATTTCTCCTTTAGAGTAGTAACGGAAGTAGGGTTGCTGGTAAGTATTTTGGAATGGGAGTAGATTCAGTATGGTGAGTATTTGGGTATGTATTGGAAAGTAATTGGGTTGGTACAATTCAATTTTTCATAGCAATTCAGGATTAGTATAATTTTCTTCTATATATATATTTCTTAAGTTTAGAATTCAATGAGGTCTTTGCTCATGTCTTCAACACTATCAACTGATTTACTTTTGACGCATGCACGCTGTCGGAATGACAGACAATCCGGGTGTATTTGTTTTTTGATTTGCTTGTCACAGAGCTTTTCATACTTTTCTGATGAATGGAGTGTAGAAGTTCACGCAAGTGAGAAAAGTTTTTGTTTGCTATTCTTCTGGGAGTGGCCAGAAACGAATCTTTTTCATATGGTTCAAGCAGACTTCCGGTCTTAGACCAGGTATCTCCTGGGTAGCCAACAAACATCCAACTGCAGGCGAGAAGGCGAATCCCTTGTGGTTGTGCGTAGCTTTGGACCGCACCACATGAAAAGTAAACTCCAATGAAAAAGTGTAATATGCCTGGGACGACGACCCCCGCAAATGTTCTAAGGATTATGATGGAACTTTTTATGTTACCAAAGATGCCTTTTACGAGCGCCTCGAATATACTTATAAGCGCTGCTCAGGCCAAGATGTCAAAATTGCTCCAAATGGGTTGGGGCGGATCAACTTCACCGGGGCCCGATATATGGTTCTCTGAAGTACTCGATTCCAGCACAAGAAAAGTCACCATGCTACTTGGCTGTCTCCAGATCGATCATGTTGTCATAGACGGAAGACATGACTCCAGCGTTCTTGGCGTTCGTACACTCCGAGGACCCAACATGGACTCGGATAATCTTGTTGCAGCGAAGATACGCACCCCCCTCTGCGTATCATAGAATGTCTGTCAAAAAACAAAAGGAAAGATCGGGGTCGAAAACTGCAATCACAACAGACTGCCGTGCGATTTTCTACTCGACCTGCACTCTTGCTTTCTGAAAGCACTCATCAAACACTCGGTATATGGAAACTGTGGGACGGCATTTCGAACTCCCTACGTTTGGCTGCAAACGAAACTATTGGATTTCGGAAAGGTCGCAAAAACAGTTGGTAAGATGAGGACTACCGTGTCGTGGTGGAGAGAAAACAGCCTACCTACCTACCAACTCTTCGATCGATTACAACACATGCGAGGCAGGATAGATATCGAGAACTGAAGGTGAAAGCAAGTCGCATTTGCAGACAAAAATACGTGAGTATGAAGAGTTTGAGGAGCTGGCCGACAAGGGTAATACTCGGAAATTCTACGAAAAGGTATGGCGACTTGCGGAAGGTTTCAAGACCGGAGCAAACTCTTTTAGAAAACAAAGTGCTCTAATGACGGGTGCCCCGAGTATACCGACTTACGGAGGAAGCACTTCTCTAGCGTGCTGAGCGGCAGTGAAAATGAAACACCCGCAAATGGTGTATCCGAAATACCAATCAATGACGATGGAACAGACATTTCGCTACCTGACCGTGTAGAAGTTCGAATAACGATTGCCCGTTTAAAAAACAACAACGGCAACGGTCTACCGGCAGAACTATTTAAACAAGCCGGTAAAGAGCTGAAAAAGGTGTATGCATCACATACTTTGCAAAATATGGTCGGACGAAATCATGCCCGACGGTCGTGGAATAAGCCACCTTAATATCGCCTATAAGGTCGTGTCGAGCGTGTTGTGTGAAAGATTAAAGCCCACTGTCAAAAATTTGATTGGACCTTATCAGCGGGGCTTTAGACCTGGTAACTCAGCAATTGACCAGATATTTACAATGCGCCCAATCTTGGAAAAGACTCGTGAAAAGAAGATCGACACCCACCACATCTTCGTCGATTTTAAAACCGCCTTCGACAGCACAAATAGGAACTGCCTTTACGTCTGAATTCGGTATCCCCGCAAAACTTATTCGGCTATGTAAACTGACCTCAAGCAACACTAAAACCACCGCCAGGATCGGGAAAGACCTCTCCGAGCTGTTCGATACCAAGCGAGGTTTCAGAAAAGGTGATTCTTTATCGTCTGACTTTTTTAACTTATTACTGGAGTAAATAATACGAGCTGCTGAGCTGAATAGAGAAGGTACATTCTTCTATAGGAGTGTACAGCCGCTGGCGTACGACGATGATATTGACATTATCAGGTCTGGTAGTGAACGAGGGCAAGATGAAATATCTCCTGTCATCAATCAAACAGTCACCGCATTCGCGACTTGGTTCCCACTTCACTGTTGACAGTCATAATTTCATCTATCTAGGAACCAGTTTCATCACCAATAATAATATCAGTCTGGAAATCTGTCACGTACTGGCAGCAAAAAAACTTCTTTTGTGTTTGTTTGTTCATTTTCTTTGTTTTGCCTCTCTCTCTTTTTCACTCCAAGCATAGACAGTGACATCTGTCGGTAAATAGTTGCATAATTTAAAGTCATGAATTGATGGCACGGTTGTATTCGGTAGGTGCCTAGTGGTATAAGTCTCCAAAATGAGGTGTTCCTACAAAACGGTTCCTCCACTCCACTAACAAATATTAGGGAAACGGAGTACATTGGGAGGGTATTTCGTAAAAAGGGTGTCGCCTTTCTCTTTATACGGCGAGGGAAAAATTATCCCAGTGTACTTGGTGTGCCATGGTGGCATGCGCTTTACAACCCGGTCCTTTTCAGTAATGGGGGCTGCGCTAAATGATTGGGCACCAATACACACTCGCCAGAGAATTCTGAAGGCTGACATAGCTTGCGACCTGGCTCGTAAGTGCGTGTAGGATCAGATTCTCGCGATCTATGAAAGTGTACACATGCTTTTATGCATGCCTGCGAGTGATTTTTTTTGAGGAAAAAATAATAATTTATCTATAGATTAGGTTACTGGCGGTTGAAGCCAAATAAATAGAGTAGGGCCAGTCGAGGCCACGGAACAGATTTTGAGGGCAGTTGAAGCTCAGTTAATGTTTTTGCGATATGTAAATATTTTTTTTGTGAGACAGGTTAGCTATGTTTTATTTCAGTGACGGAACCAGAGTTTGGACGGAACCACCGGAGGAGCACCGAATTTGGGTGCCCATACCCGACCGAGCAATTCTAAGTATCTTTTTATTTATGGTTTTTGTACGCTTTTGTCGTGCCAACAATGTCATTCCTCTCTTTACGTCCTCACCCATCCCTCTAGCATCCCGCACCCAGAGCCCAGTCATACAGGGGGGTTAAAGTTACCTCCGGCAGCACTGGAGTACTACAAGTGGGTTCGTAACCAGTTTGATTGGACCACACCTCGGGTGCACCCTAAAAGAATATTTTGTTTATTCTTTTCAATTAGTTGCGTACTTGTTTTTCTCATTTGCGTACAGCGGTAGTAAATTCCGTTTGGTGTTGTTTTTATTTGCCAATAGTTTTGTTATTGTACGTAGCTTCCGACCCACGTCATCTTCACTAAGCTCGCCGGTCGCTTTGTTAGTTTTGGTAGTTTCTCTTTTGTGCGGTAGTTGGTTTTGTTGACGTGTGTGGTTGTTGGTAGACACTTGACCAACAGCAACTATAGGTATACATATGTAGGTATGTACGTATGCGCATACATACATATTGTTAATAAGAAAATTGGTGATGAAAAATCGAACGCAGAATCACTCTTGCCAACAGGTGCTAATTTGAACTGAGTAGGCAACTTAAAGTAAAATACCCGTCCTACTATATGACACAGAGACGTGGACGATGTCAACAGTTGATGAGTCGGCTTTGGAAATCTTCGAGTGACAAGTTTTGCGAACGATTTATGGTCACTTGCGCATTGCCAACGGCGAATACCACAGACGAAGGAACGATATGCTGTACCAGCTCTACTATGATATATTGATATGATAACATAGTTCAGCGAATGAAGAAGCAGCGGCTACGCTGGCTAGGTCATGTTGTCCGAGTGGTTGAAAGCACTCAAGCTTTGAAAGTGTTCGATGCAGTACCCGCTGTTGGAAGCAGAGGAAGAGGAACACCTCCACTACGTTGAAAGGATCAGGTGGAGAGTGACCTGTCTTCACTTGGTATTTCCAACTGGCGCCAAAAAGCGCAAAAAAGGGATGAACGGCGCACTATAATTGCTTCTGCTATAATCACGTAGTTGGTGCCAACGCCAATAAAGAAGGAGAAGAAACCTCTTCACCAGGCTTTGGGATAAATATTACCTTGGCCTTTTGTTAACTTTTCGATGTACAATTGAGCCTAATGCAAGCAGAGTACACCGAAAATGGCTTTGTTTGAGTATGGCTATATGTTGCGGAAAATGAGTATTCAATCAAATTTTTATTAAGCTATAAACCATGAGGTCTGCAAATGGTCTTGATTCTCATCGAACCACTGACGCTTCCAACCTGTTCGCTGAAGAAAATCCAGGAGTTGCGCTTCGCCTCCACGGTTTTTAGCTTGTCTCATGTAGATCCCGTCTTGTGTCGAGGACAGACTTTTTTAAATGCATTAGAGATGCTTTTTGTGATTTTGAAAACTACTGCGTCGATTCTCTGATCGAAGGCTGTTACATATTTGTCCCAGTTGATCTTGGTCTTGTTGCGATACATCGATAGCTGAGAGCGATCGCTTGGAGTCAATGTATCTATGATCAGAGAATACGTTTTCCAAGGAGACCTCTGTACTGACATAAGATTTAGCTCACTTCTTTTACAAATAGTTACGGCTCGTTCGTTTATAAAGTTTGAATTGTTACCTATGCTGATACTGAGAAGACATTTAGAGTAAAAATAGTCAAACAAATCCAGCCAGTTATCGTTACATTCTGAACTACTCTACTCGTATACTGTTTGATAAGAGTTAACATCTGCTCCGATAATGTTGATATGTTGTCGAATAATGCTAATTCTAGACACTTGCTAAGCTGTTTTAGCAACGTTGGCATAACAATAGTAAATGAGTATGCAACTAGATTTGCACCAACCTGCAAGCCAAGTATGTTAGACCTTTTTGGTGTAAGCGTGGGGAGTAGTGTAAGCCATGTTGACCAATTTTCGTTGCCCGGAGTTTCTGACCATGAGCTAATTATAATATTTTTCAATTTTGAATTAAATAGAGTTAAGTCATCAATAAATTTAACTTTCAGAGATTTCAAGAATATAGACAGTGCTTCGATATCTGCTGAAGCCGTGACCCTAAACTGAAATTACTGCTGGCTATTTGTAGATGTTAACTACAAGTTACAGTACTTTAGCACGCTAATTAATTATATGTTTGAAAAATATGTTCCCCTTCGTAGAATTAAAACTATTAACCATACTAAACCTTGGATCACTAAGGCTATTCTAGCCCTTATAAAAGACCGATGTAGGGCTTATAGATATTGGAAGCGTAATCCTACTTATGAACGTTGGACCACATACAAGAACTTGAGGAATAAAGTAACAACTGAATTGCGAAAAAGTAAAAAAGCTTATCTTTGTGCAAAACTTAAAACTGATTTGCCTTCCAAAGTATTGTGAACAAATCTAAAATCACTTGGTATTTGTGCCAAAGAGGCAAAAACTTGTAGGATTGATGCTGGTGTGATGAACTCATACTTTCTTGATATAAATTCACATGCAAATGTATCTGCATTCACCATCAATGAAAGCTTAGTTACTGACCACACCCATGAATTCTCATTTCACCCAGCTACTGAAGAGGATGTTATAAAGTGTGTTTTTGATATAAAATCTAACGCAATTGGAGTGGATGGTCTGAGTTTACGTTTTCTAAAACTTATACTGCCGTATGTGATTCCCATGCTAACACACATTTTTAATCATGCTATAACCTCCTCTACGTTTCCGAATCAGTGGAAAATTGCCAACGGCGGTGAAAGGTAACTCGTGTAATGCTCCCCAAGACTTCAGGCCTATTAGTATCTTACCAACATTGTCAAAAGTATTTGAAAAATCTATTACCGCTCAAATAGTGTCACACCTGCGTCTACATGATTTATTGAGCGAATCCCAATCTGGGTATAGACCCAATCATAGTTGTTCCACAGCTGTGATGAAAATCATGGACGACATCCGCCCTGCTTTCGACGATAACTTACTTATCATTTTAGTGCTCTTAGATTTCTCTAAAGCTTTCGACACTGCAAACAATGATATTCTACTGTTAAAACTGAAAACTCATTTTGGTTTCAACACATTAGCAATTAGACTTATGAGAAGCTACTTATCGGACAGATATCAGCAAGTTCATTGTTGGGACGTAATTTCAAATCGCAGAGAAATCATCTCTGGAGTTTCCCAGGGCTCTATTTTAGGGCCAATACTTTTCAGTTTATTTATTGATTACATTGTTCACTGCTGCGAAAATTCGTCTATACATCTACATGCCGATGATACTCAGATTTACCTCTCGCGTCCCATTGGTCTTGGTGAAGATTTAATAGCTAGATTGAATGAGGATCTAAAAGTAATTATCTTGATCTCAGCAATCTGTCACCAATTGTTTTGAACGGGGTTGAACTAAAATTTGAATATGTTGTAAAAAATCTTGGCTTCAAAATTAATGTCCGTCTAAGTTGTGAAGATAACATAAACATTTGCGTAATAAAAATATATTCGACATTACGAAATTTATGGCATACATGTGATTGCTTGCCGATTAGAATAAAACTTAAACTAGTTCAGTCCCTTATTATTCCCCAAATTTCTTATTTTGAAGTCGTATATGGTACTCTGAGCTACGATTCCAGAAACAAATTAAATATAGCTTTAAATAACGTAGCTAGGTTCATTTACTGCAAAAAAAAGTTTGAACACATCTCTTTGTACACCAAAAACATTCTCGGCTTCACCCTTGAGAATTATCTCAAGGTTCGTAATTTAATATATTTTATTTATTTATTTATTTAAAGAGAAACAATTATTAATAATTATTCCACTTACAAACTAAAGCACTGGCTGCCAGGGCCTTCGACTTATTTTTAAACTAATGTTAAAGTGTTATACAATGTAAGGTTATTAAAGTATCAATATTATAAATTATTTCTAGCTTATGGATAATAATAAAAATACTACAGAAAAATCAATAAGATTTTATATTGGATAATGATTTTTTTTTTTTTTTTTTTTAATATGGTTATTTTACAAAGAGATACAAATTTTGCAATTAGTTTAATGTTACGGTCACTAGGGATTTTAAGATGATCAGAAGGCTTGGAGTTGTTGAATATTCCACTTCTTATTACTTGTGAGTTTGGGCAGTTGTCGAGGATATGGATAACATTGAATTCAGTACAACCACAATGTGGACAGCTTGGTTTAGGTAGGCCTTTCAAAAGATGTTCATGAGTAGCTAGTGTATGCCCAATGCGAAGACGCATAAATGTTCTTATATTCTTGGAAAAAGGGTATGAAGGGTAGACTGGCCTTGTCCCTGACGTATTAAAATATTTGTAATGATGGTTGTAGCTACTCCACTCGTTAATGAATTTGTCATTGAGAACTTGATTAGCTAAATTTTTAATATCGTTATCGGTGAAGTGTCCCGATACGTATAGTGGTTCAGCACAAGCTTGTTTAGCTCTTTTATCAGCCATTTCATTGCCTTGAATTCCTATGTGCGCTGGTACCCACATTATTTTTATTTCATTGGAGTTTTGGAACAGAACGTTTCTGATCTTTATTATTAAGGGGGGTTTCGTTTGATTGGCTGAGGACAGCTTCAATGGCAGATTTGCTGTTAGAGCAAATAAGGGTTTTCCTACCATGTTGTGATGAAAAAAGTACTGCTTCTAGTAGGACAGCGGGTTCGGCTGTAAATGCAGAGCAGTATGATGGAAGAGAGTATGCAGCGATGGTAGCACCTAGTATGTTTGTCACAGCAAATGCAGTACCGGTGTCTGATTTAGATCCGTCTGTATATAGTACCTCCCAACCTATTTTGTGGTGATCTAGAATTTCGTTGTGTAGTTGGTGATATTCACTATTGCTGGTTGCATTCTTAAGGTGATGTTGCAAAGTATTAATAAACGATGATGTAAGGTTAAGGCAGGATGGAAATGCGGCTGTTTCGACCAATGATGGAGTTGCAACGATATGTAGTTCTTTTGCTATCGTTAGAGCGCGGATTATGGTAGATCGTCTTTTGTTGGTGTTTAAGTTACTAAGAGCGTTCTGTACTTGTGCGAACAACAATTTGTTCCGGGTATTTAGTAACTTAGGTATAAGCGCCATCGTGTTTCTGGCAGTTCTTTGGGCAATATTAGGTAAACCGGCTTCCGATAAGATAGGTATGATTGGTGAAGTTGCGAAGGCTCGAATACAGCTTCTAGCTGCCGCATGATAAGGTGCATAAAGAAGTTTGATATGACTTTTTGCGCAATGCCCGTATATTGAAAGTCCATAGTCTATTTTTGACAGTAGTAATGCCTTGGTTATATTTTCAAGTGTATTTGTATGACATAAGGAGTACTTAGAAGACATAAATTTTATAATGTTAAGTCTAGTACATAAGCTTAGTCTAATATATTTACAATGTTCTTTAAATGACATACTTTTATCAAATACTAAACCTAATATTTTTAAGCAATTAGTATTAGATAATTACATCGTCAGCATAAGCAAAATGGTGAATGGTCGGACTGGAAGAGATTAAGGAGGTCACTTTGTTAAAAGCTATTATAAAAAGAGTGACCGATAATGGTGAGCCTTGGGGTATACCATTATATAGGTGATATATTTGTGAATGATGTTTATTTGCAGAAATAAAAAATTTACGATGAGTCAAAAAAGATTTTACAATGTTATAGATTTTGGTACCAACTTGCCAACGCTTTAGTTCATCAAGTACTACATGCACCCCAATTTTATCGAAGGCCTTTTCAAAGTCTAAGCTTAATACGGAAATGAGATTATGAGTTGATATAGCTGTAGAGACAAAGTGGTCAAAATAAAGTAGAGGGTCCATTACCCCTAAGCCTTTTTGGAATCCGAATTGATGGGGGTCCATAAGGCCACTCGCTTTTGCATACCACATGATTCGAAGTGATATAATTTTTTCTATAACTTTGGACATACAGGGGAGAAGGGAGATTGGTCTGTAATTTTCGATAAGATGGGGAGATTTGTTAGGTTTGAGGATGGGTATAATAGTGGCAATTTTCCATTGTTGCGGATAAATTCCGGAATTAAAGATGCTATTATACAGGTTAACGAGTCTATTTTTAAGAACTAGTGGGATATGTTTTAAAATGGGAAACGATATTCTATCAGCTCCAGGCGTTTTTCCTGAAAGCGATGCAATTGTGGTATCAAATTCTATTGCAGTAATCGGTGAGTCAACCATAAGGGCTTTTGGAGGTGGGTAAGGGTTGGTATAATTTTCATTTAAAACATTTTCTTTTTTAAGGGTAAATCTGTTATGAAAATTGTGATCATTTGAAAGGGATGACCATGTTTGGCCAAACTTTTCAGAAATATCTTTTAGCGAGTAATTTGGACCTTCTACTGTCTGGATATGATGTATACTAAATCGTTGAGTACCGGATGTCAGATATTTTATATCTGACCATATTTTCTTGGGACTCGAGGACGGATTTATATTCTCCGTGCTTTTTCGAACGATTTACGTTTAGCTGATTTTAGCTCCTTTCTAAATACGGCATTGGCTTTTTTATAATTTATTAGGTTGGTATCAGTCCTATTTTGTTTAAATTTAGACCACAGGTGCTTTTTGTTGTTTCTTAGATAATTTAGGTTGTTAGACCAATAAGGAAGTTTTGCTGAAAATTTTTTGGTGCTAGACTGAGGAATAGATAAGTGCGCGGCAGAGAGAATAATCGATTTTATAGCAGAAGTTTCGGCATTTACATTTTGGAAAGTTGGTTTTTTATTAGACAGAGATGTGGAAAGGGATGAAAAGGTTGACCAATCTGCCTTATCTGTAAGGAACTTGGATCTGGGTTTCACATTATAGGCTTTAGGGATAGAAAGGGTAGTTATGACGGGGAAGTGTTTACTGTTGTGGAGATCATCGATGGTATGAGTGGAAAGTTTAGGGGCTAATGTAGTTGAAGCTAGAACAAGATCGGGATGAGTGAATGTTCCATGGGTCGAAAAATGCGTTGGCGCACCATCGCTAAGTACAATAAGGTCATGTAATAGTATTACGTCTTCCAATATTTCACCTCGTCTGTTTGTATTTGTGGAACCCCATAAGGGACTCCATGCATTAAAGTCACCTACTACTAGGAAATATCTCTGACATTAAAGTTTTGGTGGGGGGGAATGTAGCAATTAATAATTGTAATCTTAAAACCAATGTCTATCTCGAGAGCTAAACATGAGATGTTTGAGCTGATTTGGATACGTTTGTGGCTTATTGTTTTTTTAATAAAGAGAGCTATCCCTTGCTTACACGAAGTATTTTGTCTATTGTTGTGGAAGTAACTATAATATTTATTATGAGGATAAAAGGTTTTATTAAAGGGTAGATGAGTTTCTTGTATTGCTACAATTTCAGGAAAATATTCGTTAATTAGTATATTTAAATCTGGGTAATTATTGAATAGACCGTTCATATTCCAGTGCAAAATTTGCATTATTCACTCTATCATTGGGGACTCCGTTGAAGGAGATGTAAGTTGGGAGGGGTCTAATGTTGTATAAGTAAGGTGAGAGAGTAGTGCGGACAACATTGTATGCGTAGATGAGTCGTCGACTGATGTTGACATTGTTGCGTTGAGGATAGACACTGTGGTGTTGTTTTCTTCGTTTCCTTATTCGTTTTCATTTGTTTGTTTGACTGGTATATTGTTATTGTTGTAGTTAGTTTGAACGGCGTTGTTAATGTTGTTGTTTTCTTGAATATTGTTGGTTTTTTGTTTTGTTATGTTAGCATAAGAAGTAGTGGTTGAAGTTTCTTTAAGGGTGGGAGGGATTTGCATTTTGTACATTCGAATTGCTTCACGCATAGAACATTTGTTGTCTGTTTTTATTGTAATTATTTCTTTCATTTGTATATACTTGGGACATAACTTGCTGGAGGCTGGATGACTACCTGAGCAATTTGCGCAAAATTTTCGTGAACAAGGCGAAGGAGAGTGGGGTGGGAGTGCACAATCGTCACAAACAGGGGCATTTTTATTGCATCGTTTGGTCGTGTGTCCAAGAAGTTGACAAGACTTACATCTCATAGGATTGTCATAATATCGTCTTACCTTTGTAGTATGCCATGAGATTTCAAATTTTTCGGGTAGACGGTACATGTCAAACGTAAGAAGAATAACACCGCTTGGAGTTGGTATATTGTTATTATATTTAGGGAATTTAAAAATTGTTACAACACCCTGTTCTTTCAAATTCTCTATGATTTCTTTATCTGGTACTTCGTTTAGGCATGGTGCGTAAACTGTACCTTTTACACAATTAAGATTTTTGTGGTAGTCACATTTTATTTCGCAGATTCCGAATAATGATTTTGTTGCTATGAACTTGTCGGCAATATGAGTATTTTTTACGAATAGCAACAAACTGCCATTTCTCAGTTCAGATATATTAATGATTTCTGAGCTTATGGTTTTTAGAGCTTTATGTACCGCAAAACAAGAAAATTTACTCAAGGGCTTAGCTGTATTCACCGCACTAACTACCAAATATTTGGGGTTGTCTTTTTTCACTGTTTTTAAATTGGGAAAATCTTCTAATAAAATGTGTTTAGTTTTTTCTTTTTTTTTTAGGTTTTGAGCTTAAAGATAGCAGGGCAAACCTGTTATCCCCAAGAGCGGGGCGCCTGGGAGGCATTGTTTCTTTTCTTTTTTTAACACCAATAAAAGTCTATTTTTTATCACAAAAAAAAAAAAATAGAAATAGAATTTAGTGCACTATGCGAACGAAAAAGAGAAACGAAAGAAGGTCACTCAATACACAGTCGACACAACCCTACGCAACGAATATCAGTCGATGACTGTTAATATATTTATTTAAAATCATTAAAAACCGTCAACCAGGATATCTTTTCCGCAAAATAAAGTTTGTGCAATCTTCTCGTACTCACAATATTGTTGTCCCCAAATACAAAACCTTGACGACCTCTAGATTGTTTTTTGTTGGTGCTGTCAGAATTTGGAACTCATTACCAATTTCAATAAAATGTATCAAAACGATTGGATGCTTCAAAACGGCAGTTACAAACCTATTTGCATAATACCCATCCCTATTATCCTTACCTATGTCAACATACTGTTGAAATCCCTCCTTTTTGACATAATATTATTCTTAGTTATTCCTAAGATTTAAAAAAAAAATCAAATTGTACTTCATTATATGTTAATATGTGTACAATGAAAAGACTCTGTGTCTTACTGTACGGATAAATAAATGAAATTGAAATTAAAATTGAAATAAGTTGCATACCAGTTTTCTGCATATTTAGTCAACTTTTTCAACTCTTCTGTGGAGGAAAAAGTTAGGGAGTCGAACGAAATATAGAGAGAAACCAGAAACACCTTTAAGTAAGCGTTCAAGTATTTAGATACGTGGATGCGTTACTAGTATGCTTTCCTTTTGAGAAGAAGTTAGCGCCTTGGCAAAACTGGTTGGTCAATACCCAAAACGATAACATCTTCTTCTTGTGTGATGCCACGGTGGAACACTTGCCGCAGATCCGTTCTAAATTCCCTGCTTTGCTCTGCCAGCATCTTCAAGACTCCGTTGACATAACAGACACTCTCCACCCGACGAATATGGGACTTCAGGAGCTTGGGGTCATCTTCGTCACGTATAAGTAATGGCCTATGATCTTCAATAGATTTGATAGCTATTAGACGTAATGATCACCATTCGTGCCAGTCTAAGATTCGTATCATTAATCCTTGGCAAAGAATATCTGTGTTTCTTTGTCACACCATTTAGCTTCTTATAGTGAACGCAAAACAACAACTGGCGATCTTACTCTTTCACAAATACTACCGGTGAACTCTAACTTGCCGATGGCTCGATTACATCATTCCTATCTATTTGTCTCACAGATTCACGTTTGGCTAGTGAAACACTTCTATAAGCTGGGCGATGGGCATAGCGTCACCAGTATCAATGCAATCTTTCACAATGGTCCTGCCTTGTTTGTTGTCATCCTTGTCGAATATATTGGCGTATTCTGGAAGAAATTGCATAGTCTTGTGCTGGTCGTTGCACTAATATCCTCTTTCTTTTCTTTCTTGCTAAAGGCCTTCAGGTAAATCTCTGCCGTTGATGAGGGAATCCACTTATCGACATTGCTCCAATAAAGTTCCTCTTCGAAATTTTATTGGTGAACTTAATTCATTTTATGCTTTAATTCTTCTACGTGTTAGCCAAGGTTGACCGGTGTAGAAATTTGTGCCTTTTCCACAGCCCACAATTTTTTGTCTTATAATCTCCATGAACCTTTGCAAAAACATCTGCTTCTGGCATTGGTTGAATCTGTTCCGTGTCTGCTAGAACTACCCGCTTACTACTGTATGAGACATTATAACCAATGCTTAGTGAAACTTCCATGTTTGTGTACTCCATAGTTGTGTTATGTATGTTAATGCTTAGCTCAAACAAGAAGTCTACTTCTATTCCACATTTGTTGAACAAAATGTATGTGCGTATGTACATACATACGTACGTATGCCTACAGTGGTTGTCGGTCAAGTGTCTATCAACAACCACACACGTCAACAAAACAAACTACCGCACAAAGGAGAAATGACAACACCAACTGAAATTCGCCAACGATATGTGACAAGCAAATGCAAGCCAAACAACAGAATAACTATCTATGAGTGTATGAAATAAACAAAATATGTCGTTGAGGTGCACCCAAGGTGTGGTTTATCCAAACTGGCTACGAACCAACTCGCACTACTCCCGTGCTACCGGGGGTAACTTTAACCCGCTTAAGTGACTGGGCTCTGGGTGCGGGATGATATAAGGATAAGTAAGAACGTAAAGAAGGGAGTGACACTGTCCGAACTTGAGACAAAACAAAAATATACTTATCGGTTTCTCGGTCTAGTGTGCGTCCCGACTTCGGTTTTCGGATGATACCGTCAAACTCCGATTCCGCCACTGGAATCCACGAAATCCTTATTGTTTTCCTGGGTCTCGACTGGCCTTACACAAAACAACAACATGAGAAAGTTTCTTCTACAGAAGCCCTGGCTGGCTTACAATTTTCACTAGGCCTCGACTGGCCTTAATACATTTTGCCTCGACTGGCAAAGCACTATTCTATATTTATATCTGAAACTTATAAATAAACTATTTTAAATAAATAGTGTATAACGCACGAGCACAAAGGTGTTTCCGCTTTCGAAGATTGCGAGAATCTGATCCGGCACGCACTTGCTTGCATGTATTGCTGCCCAATCATTTGGCCGCCTCCATTACCCAAAGGGACCGGGTGGTGTAGTGCACGCCACCATGGCACACCAAGTGCACTGGGATAATTTTCCCCTCGCCGCATTAAAGGGAAAGGCGACACCCCTTTTTGCGGATTACCCGCGTAAAACATTCCGTTTCCCTAATATTTGATAGTGGAGGAACCGTTTTGTAGGAACACTTCCTTTTGGGGACATATAACACTGGGTAGGCGCTTACCGAATATAACCGTGCCATCAATTCGTGGCTTTAAATTAAAAAAATACTTGCCGACAGATGTCTCTGCCAACGCTTGGATTGAAAGGGCGATTAAGCAAAATTAAGGCAATAGACAGACAAACACCAGCAGATGTTTTTGTTGCGGCCAGTACGCGATGACTTTATCTACAATCTGAGCGACTATGAACTTGTGTAACACAGTCACATTCCACATTGCTTCTTAAATGTTACTTATCCTAGATCTTAGGTGCTCCCACGCGTTGCCGTCCTCAATCTAATAGTGTTAATTCTATGGTAATCAAGTCAGGTCAAATGATGGAGAGTGATGCGGACGTATCCACAGTTAGTATTCGCTCATATCCATCCACGTATCCACAAATGGTAACATTACTCGCTTTCAAAGCAATTTGACAGATGGAAAATGTGAGGCATTCAATTGCAGGAGCTAGCATGCGTCATTTTGGTGAATATCTGATCAATGGTGGATTTACCAGGCCTAAGGCCGCACTGTTAAGGTCCAATCCAGTTTGTTGACGGTGGGACTTTAGATTTTTATATAATATGTCCGAAAGGACTTTATATGTGATATTAAGTAAATACGGGGAATACGCCAGTAATTGGCGCAGATTGTGGGGTCGCCTTTTTTTGTAGATAGGAAAGAGCACATTTATGTAGGTTCCAATCGTCGGGCATGTTTTCATCAGGCCATATTGCTATTCGATCTCCCTCTTAGTCGGGCAATGCATGATTTGTTCCATAGTCATCGATTGGGGAATCCGGTTCGCAATCTCCTGGTGTCACACATTCACTGCCATTCAGCAGACTGAAGAATGGTTCCCTCCATATATTTAGCATAATCTGGCCATCGGTTAGAAAATCACATTTTCGTTTCCTACAATAGTCTGCCCCGGTCTTGAAACCTGCTGTAATCCACCGTATCTTTTCATAGAATTTTCGACCATTACCCTTGTTGGTCAGCTTCTCAAGCTTTTCATACTCACGCATCTAGGCCTCTTTCTTTCTTTGCTGCTCTTGCGTCTTGCTTCCTTTTTCAATTCTCGGCATCTATACCCCCCGCACATATAGGAGTGGACAACGTCGCGAGGTAGACAGCCTTCTTTCGCTCACCTGTGGCATGGCATTCCTCTTTGTACCAACTAATTTTGTGACCTTTGCGAAAACCAATAGTTTCATATACAGCTGTACGTTGGGAGCTTGAAATTCTCTTATATCGGATTGCTGATGAGTGCTTTCAAAAGGTAGGAGTGCGAGAAGAGCAGAATACTGTTCGGCTGTCAATTATAATTGCAGATTTGGGATATAAGTCCTTCCTTGTGTATTGACGTGCATTCTTTGCTGCACAGAGACCTGTCCATATCCTTGTTGCTACAAGAAGAGTCTATATTGGGTCCCCGAAACACACGCACTTCAAGAACCCTGGAGATATTTTGTCTGTTTATCACAACATGACCGACTTGGTTTTGAGTTTTTCGATATGGAGAGGGCCAAGTAGTTGAACAATTTTTTAGGGAAGTATACATGTCCATATACATATGTTTATGCAACGCAAGAGTGAAACGAAACGAAAAGATCAAAAAGTAGTTTCCAAGCCATGATATGCTTATTACTGGGAACAAAGCGCCAAAAGTAAAGATGCTATGGGAAATTTACGGAAGCGACGAAATGGACTCCGAGAAGCTGCATGAAGACATGGACGAAAACTCAACCCAAGAAAGTTTGTATATTGGAATTACAATAAGCTACCATGAAATTAACGAAAGAGTTTGGTGAGCATGCCCCGACACGGAAAATTTGAAAAAAACTACATGGTAAGCAGGGAAGAGCACGGATGGGCGCGCCGGTATTGGTTAACGAGGAAGCTGCAACGACCGCTTAGCGGCGACCGTTTGAGCTAACGAAAAATCAATCCTAAACCAATAACCCTCGTTTGCGCACGGCAGCCTTTCTCCCGCGGATACTTGTTACTTTGAGATAAGCTGTGCTTTACTAAATTAATATCTGAATTGTTGTTTATTCAATCTAAGAATAACAATAGTTATTCTAAGCTGCTATTGAACTTTTCATGTAGAAAAAAAAGTGTGTTTTTATTTCAACTTTTGGGCCTGCACGATGGCCTGCACCCCCTTACTTCCCCCAAGTCCTTAGAGACTGAACATTGGTCCTTCGAGACTAAAATTAAGCCAAGCTACAGTTCACAGCCACTTCCAAAAAAAATATTAATAATTTATTGATATTAAAAACAAAAAACAAAATTTTAAATACACAGAAAACTTACGTACCCCTCTACGATCGAAAAAACGAACTAAATTAACTGAATTAATATAAACTACTGGTGCAAAAACATATTTACATTACATTTACGAAAAAGTGGTGCAAAAATAAACATACATATTTCGCAAAAAAAAAAAAAATTAAAAAAGAAATCAAACATGAACAAACAGTGACGACAAAAAATTAATGGTGAATGCTCAAAATGGCAAAATTTTATTTATATTTACAAAAAATTAAATTAAACACTTTATCCAAAAAAAAAGCAGTAACAAAAAAGTGTTAAGAGTATACACATATACATATATATATATATATATATATATGAATAAATTTACAAAAAAAAAATACATTCATATGTACATATACACACATGCAAGTAGCTAACAAAGTGAGAAAAATTAACAATATACATCAACACACAAAGCCATTTACAAGGAAGACACTATACCACAGGAACTTGCCACAAGTCACCACAACCAACATTGCAAAATCACGGCCACTTCGTAATAGTGCAACAAATACCTCACACAACAAAACAAACATACAAAAAAGGAAGTAAGACGGTTTTGGGCCAAGTAGTAAGTTGGCACACTTTTAATTTCCAAAATATGTATATATTTTTTCCAATATACATATATCAGATATTAAAAGAAAACTGCAATAAGGAAAAACATATTTCTTAAAGGCGGAATTCTCTTCACGCCAAGATTAACTAAAATCCGTATTTTTTTTATTTGCGGTTTCAAAAGTCCCTAATTTTCCTGGATTTCCTATATTTTTTTAAATACCGCAAAAGAAGGGGTAAGCGCCAAATTTCTTGGCCGTTAAATACATAATCGCGAGCTAACATTACTGCATCTACTCACTGCATTTTTCCAATTTCCGCTTTGTGCGATATTCTTGACATTACAAGAGAAGCATATATTGTGTGTATGTTTATCTCCTAAACATTGGGCGCACACGCTCTCTTAATTACTCTTTGATCTGCTCATATTGTTTTTCAACAAATTATTGTTTTATGCGCTCTCTTCGTAGCGCGAGCAGCTGAGGTCAAAATATTTGTTGACGTAAATATACACACATACGTATATACCAATATAACAGCTGTTGTATCTGTTTACGATTGTCATATGCATACGTACATATTTACATGTCCATGCTAAATTTGTGACAACAAGATACAAGATCGTTTAAATAACCCAATAGGGAATTTTTTTGTCCGCTATTAATAAAGGAATATATCATTAGGATATAATAATTACATAATTAATAATCAAAAAAATTTTTTTTTTACAAATTATATAAAAATTATTTATTAAATTTACTTTTATTACATACATATATAACCCACGTTTATAAAAATGAGGCATAATTTTTTCCTGAAATTTAATTTTACAATACATTAAATAACTAAACGACAACAAGTTGTGATTTACCAAAAAAAAAAAAAAAACACAATCACCCTTTTTTTTTTAATTTTTCTGTGGCATAAAGTGCATTACTTTTCTACAATAAAGCACGACGTTCGAACATTTGATATTCGTATAAGCTGTATTCGAGGTTCACGGTTTCATCTTGCGACTATTAAATATTTTTCTTTAAATGCCAATCGGTCAAGGTCCTACCAAAGGTACTAAGGAACCCAAAATATCCCATTCCAAAACAAGAAAGGGAACTTCACTCGAAGCAATGAGCACTAAAAGAGAATCGTCACAAGCGCGCAGATCTAAACAGATCGATCCTTCCGCGCAACTTTTAATTTCATTGAGTGAAATGTTATTAGATATTCTTCACGGTTCAATGATTCCCCTATTCAGGATCACCCGGAAACATATCTAAAAATAAAAGACAAATTTCTAGACTAGTGTTTGGCAGAATTCTAAACGGTGTATAAAGAGGTTTGTTCAAAGTCCGATGAATGTCTGCCCGAGAACTTCAAAATTTCAGCAGACAATAAATACTTCACGTGTCATGATACATATGAACTTACAAAGATGAGGATAGCAAACCAGCTTGAGTTAATTCGAGCAGCTACTCAGCCGAGTGCACTTTCCCGTGTAGAACGAGTTTCAGAATAAGCATCCTCATCGAATATATGCCTTAAAGTCCCACCCTGCGACATAGAGATATTCTATGGGGGTTACGAAGAATGGCCAGCTTTTCGTGATATGTTCACAGCGGTCTACATAAACCACCCAAGCTCTCCCGTCACAAAAATTGTATCATCTCCGGTACAAAACGGAAGGCAAAGCTGGCTCAATCGTCAAACAATATCCATTGATCGATAATAATTTCGCGCTAGCATGGGAGGCATTACGGGAAAAATACGAAAACAAACGTATTCTGGTGGACAACCAAGTAAAAGTCCTACTCTCGCTGTCCACCGTACAGACCGAAAATAGCGAGCAGTTACAAAGACTACAAACAACAATCAATGACTGTCTGTCCGCCTTACATTCCCAAGGCGTATCGACAGACAGTTGGGACCCAATATTAGTCTACATATGCTCCACAAAACTGCCTGAAGCCACATTATCCTTGTGGGAACAACCTCTTGCATCTCGAAAAGAGCTGCAGCATGGTCGCAAATGAACGATTTCCTCACTTCTAGATACGAATCTTCTTCATCCAAACCAAAACCAGTCGCCACTCAAAACGCCGCTCATAATAGATCCTTTAACAGGACACAATCATTTGTAGCGGAAGAATTCCCGACACTCATTTTCACAAGTAAATGACGGTATCAAATCGAATACGTTTTGCGAAGCAGAATCAATTCTGCAAAAACTGCTTATCACGAGGTCATCGGAGTAATGATTGTACGAGCAGGTTTGGATGTGCACATTTTCAGTTACGGTATGATTCCTTGCTGTAACTAAATGCAAATGTTCAAACCGTCAGCAGCAGTTATCTTAACGCTGCTGTACAATACCCAACTGCCAAGTCAACTTGCCCAGTTCGACAAGCGCATACAAGCTCCAATCCAAGCGAGCAACCGTGCTGCTCTAAGCAAGCACACATACAGCCATTAAATTCGGAGCATGATAGCAGAACTCTCCTTCCTACTGCCATTGCCACAGTGGAACACCAAGGAGAATTGTTCCAATTCAGAGCCTTAATTGACCACGGCTCTCAAAGAACTCTCAGTTTCTCGAAAGTTCAGAACAGGTTACGACTTCCAGTCGAACATTCCAAGTTCGAAATTTCTGGAATGGGTGGACATATCGTCCAAAACTCATCCAAACTTTGTTTCTTGACTCTAGTGCATCCAAAACCAAGCAACGGATCAATGCCCAAGCCATCAAGCTACAAATGCTAACGAGGCATTTGCCAACCTTTACCTTAAGCCGTAATACCTGGCAACAGTTCGAAATCCATGAACATGCTGACCCAAATTGCCATATACCAGCTCAAACCGATATGGTTATAGGCAGTGACATATGGTCACAATATTTCGTGGAAGGTGTACAAACAATTTGGGACAAAGTACTTGTGCAAAACTCAATATTTCCTTGGATCCTTAGCGGCCCAGTAACCGAAAAAACGGTGTCATTCTCGACACAAGTAGAAGAAATCTCAACTGATACACTTGGTGATCAATTGAGAAAATTCTGGGAGAGGAAGAAATTCCTCCAATTCCACAAATTCAAATGAGGATCAAGCTTGCGAAAACATTAAAAAGCAAACCATGACTCGTGCCCTAAACGGTCGGTACATTGCGCGGCTTCCAATCAAGGAAGATTTCCCCGCAAAACTCTTTTTAAGCCATTCCCGGTCTGCAGCGTTTCAACAATTTTTCAGTATGGAGCGCACGCTTAAGAAAAAAGGAGAGTTAAGCATAACGTACAACAATGTGTTACAAAAATATCTTGACCTCGACCACATGGAGTTCACTTACCGGCGTGATAGTGGCAACTATCACTCATTCTAAATACTTGCCACATCATGCGGCAGAGAACTTATGGTATAATAACGAGAAGGTGCAATTGACTTTTAGCTGGATGCTCGATTGAAGTTTGTACAGGACTATTGTTCACTATTGTTGTGAGTAAATGATCACCTAACAGCAGCGCAAAGGCAAGCAGTTAAACTTTAGCAACAATAGCGAAAGCAAAGAGTGAAACAAACAGCTATCTAGTCAAGCAGCGCAGCAGCAGCAACAACTCCAGCGTGGGCGACTAATACTGAAAAAGGTGAGACAGCCAAAATGAAAAAAGGGTCGGCAGCGCAGACAGGCATTGATCGCTACATAAAGGTGGTAAACAATAAAAGGAAATCTAGTCCTCCCAAAAAAGTGATTAATGCTAAGAAGTATGATACCGATGGCTCCACTATCGATGCTGATGGTAATGCACTAAAAGGGAACAGATTTGCCCCGTTAAATGAGGAAGACCCTATAACAAACCCAAAGGGTATTTCCACAGTCGTCAAAACTAAACCTCCACCGATCTACTTGCGGGAGCGCAGCTTTAATTTACTCGTTACGAACATAGCAAAGTTAATAGGTACCAACAATTTTCACATTGTACCTCTTAAATAAGGCAACATAGACGAGACAAAAATAAAAATACACAGTAAAAAAAGCTTTTGTGAAGTCGTTGTGTTTCTTTCTGCAACAACAAGAATTATTACTCTTACTAGTTGAAGACTGCGAAAGGCCTGATTATTTTAATTAAGGGAATCGAAGCCACTGTTGACTCAGAGGGCATAAAAGAAGCTCTAGAGGAGCAAGGGTTTGAAATTAGGGCGATCGTTAACATAATTAACAGAAATAAAATGCCCCAGCCTATGTTTAAAGTGTTCTTATCGCCGAGCTCAGCTGAACTTAAGAAGAATGAAACACATCCAATTTACGGCATAAAACACATTTTACACCGAAGAATCACGGTGGAAGAAACGCTTCAGCGTAATGGTCCCGTGCAATGCACAAACTGTCAGGAATTTGGTCACACAAAATTCTATTGTACTTTACGTACCGTCTGCGTAGCATGTCGTGGTCTTCACCATCCTACCAAATGTCCCTTGAATAAAACGGATGCAAGACAAAAAAAAGTGTAGCAACTGCGGTGGGAATAATAGCGGAAAAGAATTAATGGTCCGAAATAAGCGACGTTTGCGTCGCGAATGGCAAGCCTACCGATCTCCCGATGCAAAAATTCGTCTTAAGGTGGCAGAAAACAAACTAAAAAAGGCATTAAGATACGAAGAAGAAAGAAATATCAAACATTTTATAACGTCTCTATGGAAAGCTAGCGAAAACCTTAAGCCGCTAGTAAGTACTGAAATACCGTTGAGACTACGTTCGACAATATCCGTGAATCCTACTTAGTAAACGTAGATGAATACATAACAGAAGAGTGTCTAATTATGGCAGGTGTTCCGCATGGTAGTGGTCTTGGACCAATATTGTACACAGTGTTTACCGCAGATATTCCTACAAGTGACGAAGTAATTACATCAACAGTTACGGATGATACTGCTATATTAAGTCCACATAAATTCCCCATTACAGCCACAAAAATGTTAAGCTGTATCTTAAACTAATTGAAGAACAGCTAGCGAAATGGCGCATAAAAGTTAATGAAAACAACTGCAAACACAAAACGTGTCCTACTGTTTAGCTCAACAATGTTTCAATATCGCGAGCTGACGAAATTACATACCTCGGAATCCACTTGGACAGGCGCTTAACCTGGAGACGACACATAGCAGTTAAACAGCTGCAGCTTATACTAAAATCTGCCAGTTTACAACGGCTTTTAAACAAAAAGTCTGAACTTAGCCTTAGCAAAAAAGTCCTCCTATATAATGCAACAATAAAACCGATATGGATGTATGGAATCCAGTTATGGGGCACAGTTTGCGCGACGAATATAGTTATAATTCAAAGATTCCAATCCAGAACGTTAAGAGTAATAATGGGCGACCATAGTACATGCGTAAAATATTCATAGAGATCTAAGTATGCCTCCCATCAAGGAAGAAATTGAAATCGTAGCAAAAAAATACTTAACAAAACTGCGTAACCATCCGAACCCTTTGGCTAATACCTTGGCCCATGCAACAAGTTAAACTCTCCTGCGGAGAAGAGACAAAGCAGCCTTCTAAAGAGCAACGTCAAGCCAGCAGCCCATTCTTACAAATGAGCCCTACGTTTTAATTTAGTTTAAGATTTTATTACTTATTGTTAGGCTTCCGAAGTCGAAGCAGATAATAAATAAATATTAATGTTTCATAACAAAAAAAAAATTTAATAGCTTGGCTTAAATCTTCTGTTTATTTACTAATTTTTAGGAATTATTCTTACATACATACATTATGAATTAAACTTACATACATACATATGTTTGTGTGTACATACGTGTATTATGTCTTCATTTGTAAACACACATCATAACCATGACAACATACATACATATATTGAATTTGCAAAAAATATTCTTCGTATCGTCAACATATCGTATGTATGGCGAAATCAATACCTCTCCCCACCCGCAGCTCTTCTACAAGCCACAGCTCACAAAAATCAGAAGTTTAAGAAATTTCTGTACCCGCTGCCCACAAACATAGTCTCGATAAGACGAACAAATGTACTGCAATTGAAAAATTAATGTTTCCTAAATGCCCTCAAAGCATACGATTTTAATAAACACCACATAACTCGAATTTAGATCTAAAAGAGTTTAGTAATGTCAAATTAATTCAAAATGTAATATAATTAGGCACCACTATAACTTTAATTCACATAAACTAATGAGCATATCTGATCGAAATCATGTACGCATTGTTCGCCTACACGCGCGAGTTACATATGCGAATACATATGTACGTACAAAAGACAATGAACCAGATAAATTCGACAAGTTCATCACGGAAATAAGTCAGACGGCAGGAAATTAATAAAATTAATGTTGACACAGTTTGTATTGCATTTTCGCAATAAACCAGTAAAAGAGCTCATAATTTTTCCAAGAATTAGAATAAGCAATTCGGTAATTGGAATTAGTGCTTAGTAAGTAAAATTATAAAATATTGTAAACTGAATGGTAAAAAGATATTAAATAAAAATACAGTCTTGTTCTGACGCCTAAACTTTTTTTTTTTTTAAAAACGTTCGATCGCCGGTCTATTTCGTAAATGGCGCAGTCGGTAGGATCCTAGTGAAAGTAAAAGGATCCAGTGATACGAACCGCGTTCGAAAACTTTTTAATTTGTCTAAATATAAAAGTGACTGTTTAAAAATAATTAAAGTTAACACCACTCGTGTGCAGTGAAAACTCAAAAACGAAAATTGGAGTTAAGACACCAAAGTGCAGTGAACACTTATAATTAAATTTAAAGCGAACACCACTCGTGTGAAGTGAAGACTCAATAATATAAATTGAAGTTAACGCCACCAAAGCGCAGTGAACACTTATAATTAAAAGCAAATCACTTCAAGACAAATATCAAGAAATCGTGCAGTGACAATTTTCAAAATAAAAATTTTTTCACCACGATTAATTCAAGAAGACAACGCGCATTTGACGAAAGAAGGATGGCAGAAGAACAAGCTCAAATACCTCCGGTGCAGCTAGTGGAAGAGCTGACCAGAAGAGAGCAGCAGCTCGAGCAAATGAGACAGGCTTACATCGAATTACAGCAAAGGCAAATAGCAAATGACGGCAACTTGCAGAGGATAATGAAAAATATTACGCACCTATCAACGTTCACAGGAACAGGAGAAGTGACGATTAATTCTTTTATGAGCAGCGTGGAGTACCTACTATCAACAATTCGAGATGAAGAGACTCGGAGAGAAGCTACCAGAGCAGTGTACTACAGGGTAATCCAAGGCGAAGCAAAAAACGTAATAATCAACATCCCTCAACCTGATGACTGGAACCAAATCAAAAAGGCTCTGAAACTTCGCTACAAGCCAGATACAGAACCACATGAAATATATAGAAAAATTTGCAATTTGAGAATTAATTCGGTGAGTGAATTGGCAATAGAAACACAAAATATCAAATATAAGGCAGACGAAATTAAGGTGTATTATAGAGGAGAAGCAGGAATAGATTTAAGTAATGTGGACAGTTTATTGGTAAAAACTGTAAAAGAAATTACACAAGGGACATTATTAGGCAAAATTTATGAAGAACATGACTTACATACAATCATAGAAATAATGACGAGAAGACGATATGAGGACAGTTGTATTCGGACGGAATTTAAAAAATTTAAAAAGACGGAAGGACAGTTTAAACCAAATAGGGGGTACTACGAAAATAAGAATTTTAACAATCGTACAGGATATGTTGACCAAAATTCAGGACAATTAAGACAAAACCACAATTTTTTTAGTAGAGAAGCTAATCAAGGACAAGTGAAACAAAATTCGCAATACCCTAGACAAGGTCAGGAATACGGATTCAGAGAAAATATATCGGCACAAAGAAGGCCAAAGCCAAAACTTTTTTCCCAAGAGGGGCAATATCAAAATAATTCAGGTCAGTTCAGTCGACTCCAACAGGTAGGAAACCCTAGGCCAAATTCCGGCCAAAATCGCTGGAATCAACTTAGGCAAGACCGAGGAGAACCTATGGAAATAGACAATATTCAGAGAAATCCAATGAGGCAAGAAAGATCGCATTTTGAATCAAACTTATGTGAATGTCAAAATAATCAAGTTAACCAAGGCCAAAATGTACCAGAGCAAAATTTTTACGAAGAACATAATAATCAAGTTAACCAAGGCCAAAATGTACCAGAGAAAAATTTTTTCGAGGAACAGCATCGGACTGTCTTCCCACCATAACGCTCACAATTAAAAATAAAAAATATATTGCTCTTGTAGATACTGGAGCCAGCATAAGCTTAATCGATAGCAATATAAACGATTTCCCAAAAATTTTTTTAAAGCGACCAATTAAATTTAGCACAATAACAAAAGACGATGTTATTAAATACGAGGTGATGACAGATGCACCTTATGAATTTAATCTCCCACATTATGCGAAAATAAAATGGAAAATGACTCAATTGAAAGGACGAAATTATAGTTTTATTATAGAAGTTGACCTACTCAACTGTTTTGAGAAAATAATAAATTTAGTAGACGGATGTATAATGTTTAACCAAAGGATAACACAATTTAGAAGCAACCCTTATTTGAACTTAGATATATGCACGCTAGAAGCAAAGGAATTCGATTGGGATAGAATACAGTTAAGTCATTTAAATGTAGAAGAAAAGGAAGGGGTAAAGAAAGTTTTAAAACGATTTATAGATCTTTTTTTTTAAAGAAGGACACTAATTAACAAATACAACAGCGATTTTACACGAAATCAAAACAACAACGGACAGACAAATAAACAGTAAATTATAGAGGTACGAGAACAAATCAAAGAAAGGGAAGATCAGGGAATTATAAGAAAAAGCCACTCGTGATATTCCAGTCCATTAATTGTAGTACCTAAGAAAACGGACAATTCTGGGGAACGGAAATACAGGATCGTGATTGATTACAGAAAATTAAACGAAGTAACTATAGA
This sequence comes from Ceratitis rosa, assembly GCA_037013455.1. NCBI lineage: Eukaryota > Metazoa > Arthropoda > Insecta > Diptera > Tephritidae > Ceratitis > Ceratitis rosa. The sequence goes on from JAWMAG010000007.1 coordinate 3,218,098, forward strand.
CGATAAATATCCTTTACCGAACATAGAATCTATTTTAGACAAATTAGGCAAAGCGCAATATTTTACAACCCTAGATTTGGCTAAAGGCTATCACCAAATTTTAATTAAGGAACAAGACAAGGAAAAGACGGCATTCGCTACACCCCACGGACTTTACGAATTTAACAGAATGCCATTCGGGTTGAAAAACGCACCCGCAACGTTCCAACGTTTAATAAATGAAACATTACGAGATTTCATCAATAAAACATGTGTAGTGTACCTTGATGATATTCTAATTTTTAGTACGTCTCTACACGAGCATATAAAGACAATCACAGAAATATTCCAAACCTTAGAGCAGGCTAATTTAAAAACACAAATTGACAAATGTAATTTATGAAAAAAGAAACGGAATTTTTAGGACACATTTTGACGGAAAACGGACTTAAACCAACTCCTGATAAAATAAAAGTTATAGAAGCGCTACAGTTACCCAAAACGGAGAAACAAATAAAAAGTTTTTTAGGAATAACAGGATATTACCGCAAATTTATAAAAGACTACGCAAAAGTAGCCCAGCCCATAATAAAATATCTAAAGAAAAATGTAAAAATAAATGCAAAGGATCCAAATTATATAGAGGCTTTCGAAAAACTCAAAAAACTAATTCACTTTAACCACAGATGCATCAAATTATGCGATTGGGGCGGTTCTCTCTCAAGAAGGACACCCAATATGTTACATATCGAGGACCCTAAATAATCACGAGAAAAATTATTCCGCGACAGATAAAGAATTTTTAGCCATTTTATGGAGCGTAAACTATTTAAGACCATATCTCTATGGTAGAAAATTCACGATTTTTACTGATCACCAACCTATAAAATTTTTGCATTCAAAATACAAGGGGAAGGATATTTTGGCATTAAAGATGGCTTTTAAAATTAGGCGAGTACGATTTTAACATAGAATATTTAAAAGGGAAAGAAAACCAGGTAGCCGATTTTTTAAGTAGAATAGAAAATAATTTAGAGGCCAATCAACAAAATTCAGAGGATAACAGATCAAATTCAGAAATTCCAGAAAACTTAGAAGATAATACAACTGTAGCAACAATTCATTCAGCTGAAGAAGATCTACATGACCATTTTTATATTAAGGAAGAAATAGTAAATAAGTATAAAACGCAAATAATTTTAACAAATAATAAAACAGAAGAATTAAAATATTACATGGAAAAAGGATAATATTTGTTGCTGAAAGCGATTTTGAAGAAATGGGAAACATATTTAAACGGTTTATTACAAAGGAAAGATCGGAATTTATTCAGAAATCTCTGATCACAATTACAATAAAGTACAGGAAAAACTTATTGAAATGTTTTCTAATGATAAACAGATACAATTCACTAAATGTACGTTAAGAGCACAGGACATCGAGACAGAAGTTGAAGCCGTTAAACAAATTTCCTTTTATCATGTGAGAGAAAGTATGCATTCAGGGATATTGGAAACATATAACCAAATGAGAAACAAAATATATTTCCCAAAATTAATGGAATTAATTCAAATAGTCATTAATCAATGCGATTTATGCCAAGAAATAAAATACGACAGGAAACCCATTAAACTAAAACTGAGTCTAACAGAAACCCCAACAGAAAAAAATGAAATTATACATGTAGATACATATGTCATGAAAGTAAACCATTTTCTAACAGTTATAGATAAATTCTCGAAATTCGGAGCAGCATATCCATTGAGTGATAGAAACCATATTACGATTATTGAACAATTAGAAGATCATTTTGCTAAACTAGGAAAGCCAAAGAAAATAGTAGCGGACAACGAATTTAGAACCACAAGGATAAAGGAATTTTTAGATAACGAAAATATTGAACTTCACCTAACCAAACCTAATAGTCACACAGGTAATGCAGATATCGAAAGATTTCATAACACTGTAGCAGAAAAATTTAGAATTTTTTATAAGCAGCAAAAAGATTTAACTGTTAAGCAATTAATACAAAAAGCCATTAGAAATTATTGTATAATGACAGAATCCACTCAACAATAAAATACACACCGAATGAAGTGCATAACAATAAAATAGACCCAGAAATAGTTAGAAAAAATTTAGAAACAAGAAAAAGGAAATTTTAAAAAAATTGAATAAACAAAGAGAAAACTATGAAGAGAAGAGACAGGAAGTATTTTTTAAAAATTACAAAGCCCTTAGACATAAAGAGCAACCAAGGTATAAGAAGGGAAATCTGAAAAATATTCATCCTTGTAACATCAAGAAACCATTAAAATTTGCAGATGCTCATTGCGATACTATTAATATGGACACATCCGAGTTATGGATTATTGACAACAACGAAATTGACTGAGCAGACAGGATTCGTAGACATACAATTGCGGACACAGGACATAGTTAAGGATACAGACATTGTAGTACACGCAATAAACATAGAAGAAATAGAAAATATTATTAATGACATGACAGACAATATTATTCTAATGAAAGCAAGTAATAAGGACATACTACAAGCAGAGTTGTTAAAGGTAAGGAATAAACTAAAGACACTAATACCAAAGGAAAAAAGACAAAAAAGAGGACTAATAAATGCGATAGGTACCATATCTAAATGGACAGTTGGCACAATGGACGATTATGACAGACAGACTATTGAAAATCATTTCCTACAGACAGACAAGAAAATGACCGAACATACATGTAAATGAACATTTTAATTTAGCTATAGAACAAATAAAAAATATTGTAAAAAGCGATAGAAAAGAAATTGAAAGAAGTGTTAATTCTATAAATAAAAGAATAAATGAAGAATACCAACAACATATGTATTTAGAAAAATTTAAAAAAATTCAATTGATAAAAAGTAAAATAGAACAAATTCAAGACAATATTGTTTCAGCTAAATATGGCATAATTCATCCAAACATTTTAACTAATTATGAAATTACCAAGTACCAAATTGATTTTAATAAATTAAAATTTTTGCAATTAGGAATAGCAACTTTTAACAATGCTTTCGTAATAATTGGCATTAAAATTCCGAAAACATTCATACAAGTCACCATAAGAAAAATTGTACCATTACCAAATAAAGATCAAAAGGAAATGGAAACAAAAATAGAAGAAATTTTCACTTACAAAAACAAAACAATGAAATTTGAAGAAAATAAACATTTTAAACAATTAAAGCCCAGCACACATTGTACAATATGTTAATAAAAAATTGTAAACTAATAACAAGCAAAGACTTAGAAATTATAGCGTTAGATGAAAAAACGGTAATGATTAAAAATTCAGTCAATTTAATTGTTAACAACACCTGCACTAAAAATAATACTATCTTAAACGGAAATTTTTTACTCCAATTCAACAACTGTTCAATAGAAATTAATGCTTACTACTTTTCTAATTTAATTGAAAAAGTCGAAAAAAATATTATGAGCTTAAAATACGATGAGTTTAAAAATTTTACAGAAAAAATTACCTTAGAGCAAATACATGAAGAAAATAAGATAAATGTTGAAAGTATTTCTAATTTAAAAGTTCACAATAAAGTAATTTACGGGTGTAACATTTTGCTAATACTTTTGTTAATACTAATTTTTGCCATTTGGACGACAAAGCTAAGATATGTCAAAATATATTTAAATAAGCGAATTCAGGAGAATTTTAATCTAAAAGGGGGAGTAGTTACATATGCGAATACATATGTACGTACAAAAGACAATGAACCAGATAAATTCGACAAGTTCATCACGGAAATAAGTCAGACGGCAGGAAATTAATAAAATTAATGTTGACACAGTTTGTATTGCATTTTCGCAATAAACCAATAAAAGAGCTCATAATGTTTCCAAGAATTAGAATAAGCAATTCGGTAATTGTAATTAGTGCTTAGTAAGTAAAATTATAAAATATTGTAAACTGAATGGTAAAAAGATATTAAATAAAAATTCAGTCTTGTTCTGACGCCTAAACTTAGCACAGCGTGTCTTTTTTTTTTAAAACGTTCGATCGCCGGTCTATTTCGTAAATCGCGCGCAGTGTGTAAATCAGCGAAGTCGATTGTGGACGAAGTGCGCGATTTACAAAATTGACCGGCGATCGAACGTTTTTAAAAAAGACACGCTTTGCTAAGTTTTAACGTCAGAACAAGACTGAATTTTTATTTGATATCTTTTTACCATTTAGTTTACAATATTTTATAATTCTACTTACTAAGCACTAATTATAATTACCGAATTGCTTATTCTAATTCTTGAAAACATTATGAGCTCTTTTCTTGGTTTATTGCGAAAATGCAATACAAACTGTGTCAGCATTAATTTTATTAATTTCCTGCCGTCTGACTTATTTCCGTAATGAACTTGTCGAATTTATCAGGTTCATTGTCTTTTGTACGTACATATGTATTCGCATATGTAACTACTCCCCCTTTTAGATTAGAATTCTCCTGAATTCGCTTATTTAAATATATTTTGACATATCTTAGCTTTGTCGTCCAAATGGCAAAAATTAGTATTAACAAAAGTATTAGCAAAATGTTACACCCGTAAATTACTTTATTGTGATCTTTTAAATTAGAAATACTTTCAACATTTATCTTATTTTCTTCATGTATTTGCTCAAAAGTAATTTTTTCTGTAAAATTTTTAAAATCATCGTATTTTAAGCTCATAATATTTTTTTCGACTTTTTCAATTAAATTAGAAAAGTAGTAATCATTAATTTCTATTGAACAGTTGTTGAATTGGAGTAAAAAATTTCCGTTTAAGATAGTATTATTTTTAGTGCAGGTGTTGTTAACAATTAAATTGACAGAATTTTTAATCATTACCGTTTTTTCATCTAACGCTATAATTTCTAAGTCTTTGCTTGTTATTAGCTTACAATTTTTTATTAACATACAATGTGTGCTGGGCTTTAATTGTTTAAAATGTTTATTTTCTTCAAATTTCATTGTTTTGTTTTTGTAAGTGAAAATTTCTTCTATTTTTGCTTCTATTTCCTTTTGATCTTTATTTGGTAATGGTACAATTTTTCTTATGGTGACTTGTATGAATGTTTTCGGAATTTTAATGCCAAGTATTAAGAAAGTATTGTTAAAAGTTGCTATTCCTAATTGCAAAAATTTTAATTTATTAAAATCAATTTGGTACTTGGTAATTTCATAATTAGTTAAAATGTTTGGATGAATTATGCCATATTTAGCTGAAACAATATTGTCTTGAATTTGTTCTATTTTACTTTTTATCAATTGAATTTTTGTAAATTGTTCTAAATACATATGTTGTTGGTATTCTTCATTTATTCTTTTATTTATAGAATTAACACTTCTTTCAATTTCTTTTCTATCGCTTTTTACAATATTTTTTATTTGTTCTATAGCTAAATTAAAATGTTCATTTACATATATTTGTTCGGTCATTTTCTTGTCTGTCTGTAGGAAATGATTTTCAATAGTCTGTCTGTCATAATCGTCCATTGTGCCAAATGTCCATTTAGATATGGTACCTATCGCATTTATTAGTCCTCTTTTTTGTCTTTTTTCCTTTGGTATTAGTGTCTTTAGTTTATTCCTTGCCTCTAACAACTCTGCTTGTAGTATGTCCTTATTACTTGCTTTCATTAGAATAATATTGTCTGTCATGTCATTAATAATATTTTCTATTTCTTCTATGTTAATTGCATGTATTACAATGTCTGTATCCTTAACTATGTCCTGTGTCCGCAATTGTATGTCTACGAATCCTGTCTGCTCAGTCAATTTCGTTGTTGTCAATAATCCATAACTTGGATGTGTCCATATTAATAGTATTGCAATGAGCATCTGCAAATTTTAATGGTTTCTTGATGTTACAAGGATGAATATTTTTCAGATTTCCTTTCTTATACCTTGGTTGCTCTTTATGTCTAAGGGCTTTGTAATTTTTAAAAAATCCTTCCTGTCTCTTCTCTTCATAGTTTTCTCTTTGTTTATTCAATTTTTTTTAAAATTTCCTTTTTTCTTGTTTCTAAATTTTTTCTAACTATTTCTGGGTCTATTTTATTGTTATGCACTTCATTCGGTGTGTATTTTATTGTTGAGTGGATTCTATCATTATAATTTCTAATGGCTTTTTGTATTAATTGCTTAACAGTTAAATCTTTTTGCTGCTTATAAAAAATTCTAAATTTTTCTGCTACAGTGTTATGAAATCTTTCGATATCTGCATTACCTGTGTGACTATTAGGTTTGGTTAGGTGAAGTTCAATATTTTCATTATCTAAAAATTCCTTTATCCTTGTGGTTCTAAATTCGTTGTCCGCTACTATTTTCTTTGGCTTTCCTAGTTTTGCAAAATGATCTTCTAATTGTTCGATAATCGTAATATGGTTTCTATCACTCAATGGATATGCTGCTCCGAATTTCGAGAATTTATCTATAACTGTTAGAAAATGGTTTCCTTTCATGATATATGTATCTACATGTATAATTTCATTTTTTTTCTGTTGGGGTTTCTGTTAGACTCAGTTTTAGTTTAATGGGTTTCCTGTCGTATTTTATTTCTTGGCATAAATCGCATTGATTAATGACTATTTGAATTAATTCCATTAATTTTGGGAAATATATTTTGTTTCTCATTTGGTTATATGTTTCCAATATCCCTGAATGCATACTTTCTCTCACATGATAAAAGGAAATTTGTTTAACGGCTTCAACTTCTGTCTCGATGTCCTGTGCTCTTAACGTACATTTAGTGAATTGTATCTGTTTATCATTAGAAAACATTTCAATAAGTTTTTCCTGTACTTTATTGTAATTGTGATCAGAGATTTCTGAATAAATTCCGATCTTTCCTTTTGTAATGAACCGTTTAAATATGTTTCCCATTTCTTCAAAATCGCTTTCGGCAACAAATATTATCCTTTTTCCATGTAATATTTTAAGTTCTTCTGTTTTATTATTTGTTAAAATTATTTGCGTTTTATACTTATTTACTATTTCTTCCTTAATATAAAAATGGTCATCTAGATCTTCTTCAGCTGAATGAATTGTTGCTACAGTTGTATTATCTTCTAAGTTTTCTAGAATTTCTGAACTTGATCTATTATCCTCTGAATTTTGTTGATTGGCCTCTAAATTATTTTCTATTCTACTTAAAAAATCGGCTACCTGGTTTTCTTTCCCTTTTAAATATTCTATGTTAAAATCGTACTCGCCTAATTTTAAAAGCCATCTTTGATGCCTTGGTGACATATCCTTCCCCTTGTATTTTGAATGCAAAAATTTTATAGGTTGGTGATCAGTAAAAATCGTGAATTTTCTACCATAGAGATATGGTCTTAAATAGTTTACGCTCCATAAAATGGCTAAAAATTCTTTATCTGTCGCGGAATAATTTTTCTCGTGATTATTTAGGGTCCTCGATATGTAACATATTGGGTGTCCTTCTTGAGAGAGAACCGCCCCAATCGCATAATTTGATGCGTCTGTGGTTAAAATGAATGGTTTGTCAAAATTAGGGTATCTCAAAATTGGATGAGAGCTGATTAGTTTTTTGAGTTTTTCGAAAGCCTCTATATAATTTGGATCCTTTGCATTTATTTTTACATTTTTCTTTAGATATTTTGTTATGGGCTGGGCTACTTTTGCGTAGTCTTTTATAAATTTGCGGTAATATCCTGTTATTCCTAAAAAACTTTTTATTTGTTTCTCCGTTTTGGGTAACTGTAGCGCTTCTATAACTTTTATTTTATCAGGATTTGGTTTAAGTCCGTTTTCCGTCAAAATGTGTCCTAAAAATTCCGTTTCTTTTTTCATGAAATTACATTTGTCAATTTGTATTTTTAAATTAGCCTGCTCTAAGGTTTTGAATATTTCTGTGATTGTCTGTATATGCTCGTGTAGAGACGTACTAAAAATTAGAATATCATCAAGGTACACTACACATGTTTTATTGATGAAATCTCGTAATGTTTCATTTATTAAACGTTGGAACGTTGCGGGTGCGTTTTTCAACCCGAATGGCATTCTGTTAAATTCGTAAAGTCCGTGGGGTGTAGCGAATGCCGTCTTTTCCTTGTCTTGTTCCTTAATTAAAATTTGGTGATAGCCTTTAGCCAAATCTAGGGTTGTAAAATATTGCGCTTTGCCTAATTTGTCTAAGATAGATTCTATGTTCGGTAACGGATATTTATCGTCTATAGTTACTTCGTTTAATTTTCTGTAATCAATCACGATCCTGTATTTCCGTTCCCCTGAATTGTCCGTTTTCTTAGGTACTACAATTAATGGACTGGAATATCGCGAGTGGCTTTTTCTTATAATTCCCTGATCTTCCATTTCTTTGATTTGTTTTCGTACCTCTGCCTCATGTTGTGGAGGATATCTATATAATTTACTGTTTATTTGTCTGTCCGTTGTTGTTTTGATTTCGTGTAAAATCGCTGTTGTATTTGTTAATTGGTCTCCTTCTTTAAAAAAAAGATTTTTAAATCGTTTTAAAACTTTCTTTACCCCTTCCTTTTCTTCTACATTTAAATGACTTAGCTGTATTCTATCCCAATCGAATTCCTTTGCTTCTAGCGTGCATATATCTAAGTTCAAATAAGGGTTGCTTCTAAATTGTGTTATCCTTTGGTTAAGCATTATGCATCCGTCTACTAAATTTATTATTGTCTCAAAACAGTTGAGTAGGTCAACTCCTATAATAAAACTATAATTTCGTCCTTTCAATTGAGTCATTTTCCATTTTATTTTCGCATAATGTGGGAGATTAAATTCATAGGGTGCATCTGTCATCACCTCGTATTTAATAACATCGTCTTTTGTTATTGTGCTAAATTTAATTGGTTGCTTTAAAAAAATTTTTGGGAAATCGTTTATATTGCTATCGATCAAGCTTATGCTGGCTCCAGTATCTACAAGAGCAATATATTTTTTATTTTTAATTGTGAGCGTTATGGTGGGAAGACAGTCCGATGCTGTTCCTCGAAAAAAATGCTCTGATACATTTTGGCCTTGGTTAACTTGATTATTATGTTCTTCGTAAAATTTTTGCTCTGGTACATTTTGGCCTTGGTTAACTTGATTATTTTGACATTCACATAAGTTTGATTCAAAATGCGATCTTTCTTGCCTCATTGGATTTCTCTGAATATTGTCTATTTCCATAGGTTCTCCTCGGTCTTGCCTAAGTTGATTCCAGCGATTTTGGCCGGAATTTGGCCTAGGGTTTCCTACCTGTTGGAGTCTACTGAACTGACCTGAATTATTTTGATATTGCCCTTCTTGGGAAAAATGTTTTGGCTTTGGCCTTCTTTGTGCCGATATATTTTCTCTGAATCCGTATTCCTGACCTTGTCTAGGGTATTGCGGATTTTGTTTCATTTGTCCTTGATTAGCTTCTCTACTAAAAAAATTGTGGTTTTGTCTTAATTGTCCTGAATTTTGGTCAACATATCCTGTACGTTTGTTAAAATTCTTATTTTCGTAATACCCCCTATTTGGTTTAAACTGTCCTTCCGTCCTTTTAAATTTTTTAAATTCCGTCCGAATACAACTGTCCTCATATCGTCTTCTCGTCATTATTTCTATGATTGTATGTAAGTCATGTTCTTCATAAATTTTGTCTAATAATGTCCCTTGTGTAATTTCTTTTACAGTGTTTACCAATAAACTGTCCACATTACTTAAATCTATTCCTGCATCTCCTCTATAATACACCTTAATTTCGTCTGCCTTATATTTGATATTTTGTGTTTCTATTGCCAATTCACTCACCGAATTAATTCTCAAATTGCAAATTTTTCTATATATTTCATGTGGTTCTGTATCTGGCTTGTAGCGAAGTTTCAGCGCCTTTTTGATTTGGTTCCAGTCATCAGGTTGAGGGATGTTGATTATTACGTTTTTTGCTTCGCCTTGGATTACCCTGTAGTACACTGCCCTGGTAGCTTCTCTCCGAGTCTCTTCATCTCGAATTGTTGATAGTAGGTACTCCACGCTGCTCATAAAAGAATTAATCGTCACTTCTCCTGTTCCTGTGAACGTTGGTAGGTGCGTAATATTTTTCATTATCCTCTGCAAGTTGCCATCATTTGCTATTTGCCTTTGCTGTAATTCGATGTAAGCCTGTCTCATTTGCTCGAGCTGCTGCTCTCTTCTGGTCAGCTCTTCCACTAGCTGCACCGGAGGTATTTGAGCTTGTTCTTCTGTCATCCTTCTTTCGTCAAATGCGCGTTGTCTTCTTGAATTAATCGTGGTGAAAAAATTTTTATTTTGAAAATTGTCACTGCACGATTTCTTGATATTTGTCTTGAAGTGATTTGCTTTTAATTATAAGTGTTCACTGCACTTTGGTGGCGTTAACTTCAATTTATATTATTGAGTCTTCACTTCACACGAGTGGTGTTCGCTTTAAATTTAATTATAAGTGTTCACTGCACTTTGGTGGCGTTAACTCCAATTTTCGTTTTTGAGTTTTCACTGCACACGAGTGGTGTTAACTTTAATTATTTTTAAACAGTCACTTTTATATTTAGACAAATTAAAAAGTTTTCGAACGCGGTTCGTATCACTGGATCCTTTTACTTTCACTAGGATCCTACCGACTGCGCCATTTACAAAATTGACCGGCGATCGAACGTTTTTAAAAAAGACACGCTTTGCTAAGTTTTAACGTCAGAACAAGACTGAATTTTTATTTGATATCTTTTTACCATTTAGTTTACAATATTTTATAATTCTACTTACTAAGCACTAATTATAATTACCGAATTGCTTATTCTAATTCTTGAAAACATTATGAGCTCTTTTCTTGGTTTATTGCGAAAATGCAATACAAACTGTGTCAGCATTAATTTTATTAATTTCCTGCCGTCTGACTTATTTCCGTAATGAACTTGTCGAATTTATCAGGTTCATTGTCTTTTGTACGTACATATGTATTCGCATATGTAACTCGCGCGGGGTGAACATATTCTTTCGTATACTGAAAATAAATAAGAAGAAGAGAAACCAATGTTCTATTTCTTTGTTTCAGTAGAAGTGCAGAATATGCCACAAGTTTTTTATGTAGTGCTGTGCCACAGTTGGTAGCGCGCAAGTACTACATACATTTTTGGTATTTTTGATTCTGGTGCAAGTTCAAATTACTTTCACAGGAGCCAATATCACTTATTCAAAATAATTAATTTTTTTATTTTTATTAATTTTATTTAATATTTTTTATATATAGGACGAGCGTATTTTTGTATTTTTTGGTTTTTTTTTCTTCTGGCCCAAGTTGAAATTCCTATCGAAGGAGCCAATATGTTACATTTTCATTTTATTTTGGTAATATTTTATTATTATTATTTATTTTACATTTATTAATATTTCTTGCTTATTTATGAATAAGGATGAATATAAAAATAAAATATATCAGTATAAAATAGATGAATGCTCGTTAAAACCTTTCTGAAATTTTAATATTTTCTTTTTTTCACTGCTGAAATAACGAGTAATATTATTGCAATTTCTGGTATCGAAGAAATACGCTAAGCACCATATCCCCAGGATATAGCAACTTGTAATTTCTGGTTATTTCCAAAAATTAAAAAAAAAAATTAAAGGAAAGGTATTTAATAGCAACGGGGAAATAATTAATCCTGTTAATGTTGAACTTGATAAGCTTAAATGCAAGATTTTGAAGACTGTTTTCAGAAGTGAGTCTATAGGCTTAAGAAATACATGGCGGTTGTGTAGAAAAGACAAAAAAGGATGAAGTTTTTTTTTTGGTTTTTTTGGTCAACTTACCGAACTTGTGTTAAGCCCATCGTACATTGACTAAAACCGATATAAATATCTTAGTTATTCTTAATTTCAGCGATGGCGATGTCACGGTAGTTGTCATCGCTATAGGGGGAAATATAATTTGGCTGGCATCAGTGTACATGCCGTATGACGCCGTTTACCCTCCTCACATTGCGGTTCGAAACTTCGTGCCAGAACGCAGCAGCGAGTTCATATTAATCAGAAGCGATGCAAATGCCCACCACACTCAATGGGACAGAACAAACATAGACGAAAGAGGGGACTCACTTTTGCGTCAATTACCGTGAAATAAGCCTGTTTAATTATTTTATTTATTTATTTAAAAGAGAAACAATTATTAATAATTATTCCACTTACAAACTAAAGCACTGGCTGCCAGGGCCTTCGGCTTATTTTAAAACTAATGTAAAGTGTTATACAATGTAAGGTTATTAAAGTATCATTATTATAAATTATTTCCAGCTTATGTGCTAATAATTAAAATATAGTAAAAATATCAATAATATTTATGTCTGATAATGTTTTTTTTTTTTTTTTTTTTTTTTTTTTTTTATATGGTTATTTTACAAAGAGATACAAATTTTGCAATTAGTTACGGTCACTAGGGATTTTAAGATGATCAGAAGGCTTGGAGTTGTTGAATATTCCACTTCTTATTACTTGTGAGTTTGGGCAGTTGTCGAGGATATGGATAACATTGAATTCAGTACAACCACAATGTGGACAGCTTGGTTTAGGTAGGCCTTTCAAAAGATGTTCATGAGTAGCTAGTGTATGCCCAATGCGAAGACGCATAAATGTTCTTATATTCTTGGAAAAAGGGTATGAAGGGTAGACTGGCCTTGTCCCTGACGTATTAAAATATTTGTAATGATGGTTGTAGCTACTCCACTCGTTAATGAATTTGTCATTGAGAACTTGATTAGCTAAATTTTTAATATCGTTATCGGTGAAGTGTCCCGATACGTATAGTGGTTCAGCACAAGCTTGTTTAGCTCTTTTATCAGCCATTTCATTGCCTTGAATTCCTATGTGCGCTGGTACCCACATTATTTTTATTTCATTGGAGTTTTGGAACAGAACGTTTCTGATCTTTATTATTAAGGGGGGTTTCGTTTGATTGGCTGAGGACAGCTTCAATGGCAGATTTGCTGTTAGAGCAAATAAGGGTTTTCCTACCATGTTGTGATGAAAAAAGTACTGCTTCTAGTAGGACAGCGGGTTCGGCTGTAAATGCAGAGCAGTATGATGGAAGAGAGTATGCAGCGATGGTAGCACCTAGTATGTTTGTCACAGCAAATGCAGTACCGGTGTCTGATTTAGATCCGTCTGTATATAGTACCTCCCAACCTATTTTGTGGTGATCTAGAATTTCGTTGTGTAGTTGGTGATATTCACTATTGCTGGTTGCATTCTTAAGGTGATGTTGCAAAGTATTAATAAACGATGATGTAAGGTTAAGGCAGGATGGAAATGCGGCTGTTTCGACCAATGATGGAGTTGCAACGATATGTAGTTCTTTTGCTATCGTTAGAGCGCGGATTATGGTAGATCGTCTTTTGTTGGTGTTTAAGTTACTAAGAGCGTTCTGTACTTGTGCGAACAACAATTTGTTCCGGGTATTTAGTAACTTAGGTATAAGCGCCATCGTGTTTCTGGCAGTTCTTTGGGCAATATTAGGTAAACCGGCTTCCGATAAGATAGGTATGATTGGTGAAGTTGCGAAGGCTCGAATACAGCTTCTAGCTGCCGCATGATAAGGTGCATAAAGAAGTTTGATATGACTTTTTGCGCAATGCCCGTATATTGAAAGTCCATAGTCTATTTTTGACAGTAGTAATGCCTTGGTTATATTTACAAGTGTATTTGTATGACATAAGGAGTACTTAGAAGACATAAATTTTATAATGTTAAGTCTAGTACATAAGCTTAGTCTAATATATTTACAATGTTCTTTAAATGACATACTTTTATCAAATACTAAACCTAATATTTTTAAGCAATTAGTGTGAGGGATTTCAATGTTACGAAAGGAGAGGGATGGAAAGGAGCATTGGTGTTTTCTGCAGATGTGAAAGGTGGTACATTTGCTTGTGGAGATATTGGCTCCAGATTCTTCAGACCATCTGCTGATTGCGTTTAGAACTTTAAGAAATATTTGCTTCACTTGTTGTAAGTCTTTATTTTTGGTAAAGATAATTACATCGTCAGCATAAGCAAAATGGTGAATGGTCGGACTGGAAGAGATTAAGGAGGTCACTTTGTTAAAAGCTATTATAAAAAGAGTGACCGATAATGGTGAGCCTTGGGGTATACCATTATATAGGTGATATATTTGTGAATGATGTTTATTAGCAGAAATAAAAAATTTACGATGAGTCAAAAAAGATTTTACAATGTTATAGATTTTGGTACCAACTTGCCAACGCTTTAGTTCATCAAGTACTACATGCACCCCAATTTTATCGAAGGCCTTTTCAAAGTCTAAGCTTAATACGGAAATGAGATTACGAGTTGATATAGCTGTAGAGACAAAGTGGTCAAAATAAAGTAGAGGGTCCATTACCCCTAAGCCTTTTTGGAATCCGAATTGATGGGGGTCCATAAGGCCACTCGCTTTTGCATACCACATGATTCGAAGTGATATAATTTTTTCTATAACTTTGGACATACAGGGGAGAAGGGAGATTGGTCTGTAATTTTCGATAAGATGGGGAGATTTGTTAGGTTTGAGGATGGGTATAATAGTGGCAATTTTCCATTGTTGCGGATAAATTCCGGAATTAAAGATGCTATTATACAGGTTAACGAGTCTATTTTTAAGAACTAGTGGGATATGTTTTAAAATGGGAAACGATATTCTATCAGCTCCAGGCGTTTTTCCTGAAAGCGATGCAATTGTGGTATCAAATTCTATTGCAGTAATCGGTGAGTCAACCATAAGGGCTTTTGGAGGTGGGTAAGGGTTGGTATAATTTTCATTTAAAACATTTTCTTTTTTAAGGGTAAATCTGTTATGAAAATTGTGATCATTTGAAAGGGATGACCATGTTTGGCCAAACTTTTCAGAAATATCTTTTAGCGAGTAATTTGGACCTTCTACTGTCTGGATATGATGTATACTAAATCGTTGAGTACCGGATGTCAGATATTTTATATCTGACCATATTTTCTTGGGACTCGAGGACGGATTTATATTCTCCGTGCTTTTTCGAACGATTTACGTTTAGCTGATTTTAGCTCCTTTCTAAATACGGCATTGGCTTTTTTATAATTTATTAGGTTGGTATCAGTCCTATTTTGTTTAAATTTAGACCACAGGTGCTTTTTGTTGTTTCTTAGATAATTTAGGTTGTTAGACCAATAAGGAAGTTTTGCTGAAAATTTTTTGGTGCTAGACTGAGGAATAGATAAGTGCGCGGCAGAGAGAATAATCGATTTTATAGCAGAAGTTTCGGCATTTACATTTTGGAAAGTTGGTTTTTTATTAGACAGAGATGTGGAAAGGGATGAAAAGGTTGACCAATCTGCCTTATCTGTAAGGAACTTGGATCTGGGTTTCACATTATAGGCTTTAGGGATAGAAAGGGTAGTTATGACGGGGAAGTGTTTACTGTTGTGGAGATCATCGATGGTATGAGTGGAAAGTTTAGGAGCTAATGTAGTTGAAGCTAGAACAAGATCGGGATGAGTGAATGTTCCATGGGTCGAAAAATGCGTTGGCGCACCATCGCTAAGTACAATAAGGTCATGTAATAGTATTACGTCTTCCAATATTTCACCTCGTCTGTTTGTATTTGTGGAACCCCATAAGGGACTCCATGCATTAAAGTCACCTACTACTAGGATAGGGGTGACGATGCAGTTTAATATATTCGAAATATCTCTGACATTAAAGTTTTGGTGGGGGGGGAATGTAGCAATTAATAATTGTAATCTTAAAACCAATGTCTATCTCGAGAGCCAAAAATGAGATGTTTGAGCTGATTTGGATACGTTTGTGGCTTATTGTTTTTTTAATAAAGAGAGCTATCCCTTGCTTACACGAAGTATTTTGTCTATTGTTGTGGAAGTAACTATAATATTTATTATGAGGATGAAAGGTTTTATTAAAGGGTAGATGAGTTTCTTGTATTGCTACAATTTCAGGAAAATATTCGTTAATTAGTATATTTAAATCTGGGTAATTATTGAATAGACCGTTCATATTCCAGTGCAAAATTTGCATTATTCACTCTATCATTGGGGACTCCGTTGAAGGAGATGTAAGTTGGGAGGGGTCTAATGTTGTAGAAGTAAGGTGAGAGAGTAGTGCGGACAACATTGTATGCGTAGATGAGTCGTCGACTGATGTTGACATTGTTGCGTTGAGGATAGACACTGTGGTGTTGTTTTCTTCGTTTCCTTTTTCGTTTTCATTTGTTTGTTTGACTGGTATATTGTTATTGTTGTAGTTAGTTTGAACGGCGTTGTTAAGGTTGTTGTTTTCTTGAATATTGTTGGTTTTTTGTTTTGTTATGTTAGCATAAGAAGTAGTGGTTGAAGTTTCTTTAAGGGTGGGAGGGATTTGCATTTTGTACATTCGAATTGCTTCACGCATAGAACATTTGTTGTCTGTTTTTATTGTAATTATTTCTTTCATTTGTATATTCTTGGGACATGACTTGCTGGAAGCTGGATGACTACCTGAGCAATTTGCGCAAAATTTTCGTGAACAAGGCGAAGGAGAGTGGGGTGGGAGTGCACATTCGTCACAAACAGGGGCATTTTTATTGCATCGTTTGGTCGTGTGTCCAAGAAGTTGACAAGACTTACATCTCATAGGATTGTCGTAATATGGTCTTACCTTTGTAGTATACCATGAGATTTCAATTTTTTCGGGTAGACGGTACATGTCAAACGTAAGAAGAATAACACCGCTTGGAGTTGGTATATTGTTATTATATGTAGGGAATTTAAAAATTGTTACAACACCCTGTTCTTTCAAATTTTCTATGATTTCTTTATCTGGTACTTCGTTTAGGCATGGTGCGTAAACTGTACCTTTTACACAATTAAGATTTTTGTGGTAGTCACATTTTATTTCGCAGATTCCGAATAATGATTTTGTTGCTATGAACTTTTCGGCAATATGAGTATTTTAAACGAATAGCAACAAACTGCCATCTCTCAGTTCAGATATATTAATAATTTCCGAGCTTATATTTTTTAAAGCTTTATGTACCGCAAAACAAGAGAATTTATTCAAGGGCTTAGCTGTATTCACCGCACTAACTACCAAATATTTGGGGTTGTCTTTTTTCGCTGTTTTTAAATTGGGAAACTCTTCTAATAAAATGTGTTTAGTTTTTTCTTTTTTTTTTAGGTTTAGAACTTGAAGATAGCAGGGCAAACCTGTTATCCCCAAGAGGGGGGCGCCTGGGAGGCATTGTTTATTTTCTTTTTTTAACACCAATAAATGTATGTTTTTATCACAAGGAAAAGTAGAAATAGTATTTAGCGCACTATGCGAAAGAATTAAGAAAAAAGAGAAACGAAAAAAGGTCACTCAGAACACAACCGTACGCAACGAATATCAGTCGATGTTTAATATCGCATTTAAAGTCCTATCGAGCGTATTGTGTGAAAGACTTAAGCCCACCGTTAATGATCTGATTGGACCTTATCGGTGTGGCTTTATGCGTTAAAATTTTTAAAAGACCCGCGAAATGATCATCAAAACCACCTTTTCGTTGATTTTAAAGCAGCCTTAGGCAGCATGGAAAATATTTGCCTCTACGAGACTATGTCTGAATTCGGTACCTCCGCAAAACTTATACAGCTCTGTTAGCAACAGCCCAAGCTTCATCAGGAACAGGAACAGCCTCTCCGAGACGTTCGATACCAAACGAGGTTTCAGACAGGGCGATTCCTTATTGTTTGGATTTTTTAATTCATTGATGGAGAAAATAATATGAGCTGCAGAGCTGAATAAAGAAGATACAATCTTTTATAAGACTGTGCAGCTGCTGACGTACGCCGATGTCAATGTTTACTATTATTATTATTAGCCATCTGATGAGTCGGCGTTAAGAGTTTTCGAGAGAAAGGTTTTGCGTGATATTTATGGTGCTCTACAAGTTGGGAAATTCGAATACCGCAACTGGTAGAACGATGAGCTGTACGAGATATACGAGGGTCCGGATGCATGGGTATGTTCCAGCTTTGAAAGTTTTTGAGGCAATACCCGCCGGAGGAACCAGAGGAAGGGGAAGGTCTCCAATCCGTTGGAAAGGCAGAGAATGGTTTGGCGTTAGTGGTGTTTATGGGTAGCAGACACTAAGCCGATCAGTTGCTATAATTGCAACGAAATTGAACATATTTTAACATAATATATACAATCACAACGGAAGAGTTGGAGAAGTTAGGCACATGTAACACAATGGAAATTGACATTGACATCTCAACAGATCAACCGGTAGTGAGGAAGCGTTACTAAGTACCCCAATCTCAGCGTGCAATGTTACCAAAAGTTGTGAGCAATTTGATGTATCATGGCACTATACGGTATAGCTCATGCCAACATGTAGTAGGAGGTGTGCCGACTACCGAGCGCTCAACAGTTACCATCAAAAATCATTTCCCAATACCAGTAGTAGATAAGCATATATGGAAGGTTGCCGATATCAGGTTATCGACCACACTCGCCATGCCATCTGGGTTTTATAAAATACCAATGAAGGAAGCGCGTAAGCTATAAATGGCTTTCCTTACTCCAGATGGTTTATTTGAACAAAACGTGATGCCGTTTGGGCTACGCGTTTGATCGGATCCCTGGGACATTGTAATAAAATCATCAGCAATGTCAACGAAGTAGTCATCGCAACCGAAATTTTCAACGAAAGCATTAAAGTGTTATTAGAATTTCCGCAAACGGTAAGGGCAGCGGGACTAACGTTCAGGCCGTCAAAGTTTCATTTCCTTGCAACAACAAAAAAGTTCTTGAGTCACGTCGTTGGTGCAGAAGGCATTAGTCCACAGGCGAAGGAAAAGTGATATGTATTGCTAAGTTTCTTGCGCCACGTTTTGGGGGCTCACAGGGTTTTCCGTAAATTCCTGAATAGGTGTAATTGCGAAACCATTAGCCATGTTACTCTGATTTAGATAATAATCTCAATGGTAATTACGACCGATCAGTGCATAGCGTTCATGTCAACGAAACTCCAAACATTCATGGAAAAGCGTGGCATACCACATGTCGAAACTGCCGTTAGAACACCTAGAGCTAACGGCCAAACGGAACGCGTTAATGAGACGTTGACACAAGTGTTTAAGTGCACCGTAAACTATAGCAAAAACTGTGATGCTTAATTACAATACAATAGAGTTTAAACTGGGAAACACCAGACTCAAAAGAAGTTAATGGCATGGTAGTAGTCGATCATGTACTGATTGCAAACGGTAAATCATATAAACTGGACCCTGCATATGAGGGGCCATACATTATTGCGAAAGTACTCAACATTGACCAGCACATAGCTTAGGATTTACCGGAACTTACAATTACTCAAAGATTGCACTCCAACGTAATTTCAGCGGACCATTTTGTAAGCCGAGTCCAGAATTAGATAACAATGAAGACAGCGACGAATCATCCAGTAAGGGCGATGAAGCAGGAAAGGCCGACAGAAACCGATGCATAATTAGTCCGTCATCGGAGGCGTCTAGTCTGTGAACATTAATTTTTATGTAGCAATTTATTTGTATTACATTTTAAAATATATTATAGGAAACAAAATTGTAACCTGACACGAAGATACCTTCTTTGCCCACCTTGGTGTTAAAGTCGCCAAGCATAATTTACACATCGTGGATCAGCCATATGTTAAATATTTGATTTGTTCGGATTACGACGAGACGTTCATTGACCAAAGTAAACGCCAGTACTTGAAAAAATTGCTCTCCTTTATATGGCCGTTATAGTAAATGTCCGAACCGCTTTCTTTAAGATCGAGTCCCGCTCACTGCTACAGCTCTGATGAACAGACGCTACAATTAGACTTAGGTGAACCCTTAAGCCAAATATATTAGAGTGGCGTCACTTAGGCTTCCACTCTTTAAGCCAAGACCCTAGGCTCCACACGGATTAGTTACCGCATCCTGCTCAAAAGTGCAAGAGTAGGAATTAAGTCCCGTGAAATAGAGATTAGTAGAATGTAATTAATTATTATGCGTGCAGATGCATGTATTTTTTACAAGAATATAACCAATACATTATAATTAAATCTACGTGTAGATACATCACATTGAAAACTCTGTCTGTCTTATGTTTTTTTTTCCAGATAATTTGCGAAATGGACGCTTCCATCAGCACCTACGAGACACGTTTGCACCGTTAGTTGTGCGCTACGTGGATCTTATGGAGTCATCAATCGCTCAATCAATACATAAAGGCTTTGAAAAGGAACGCTGGGACAGTAAAGGGTAAGTCTGGATAATAAGACTTCACACCTTCAAGCATATTTACAATAAATACCAGGCATCCATATTAATTGTGAAAATTAAGAAATATAATTTAGAAAATATCTAGAAAATAAAATCATTGAAAAGATATATCATATAAATATTTATTTGTAACTATTAAACGTAATGGATGGAAGGAATGTTGTATATTTCAAAAGAATATAACTATTTAAGTTTTTGAAAAAATAAAAGAAACTATTTTTATTTTTTTCAAGTAATAATTAAGTTTACTTTAATTATGGATGCCGAAAAATTTGTGTTTAGCTGAATGTTATCCAACTGTTCAAGGTAAACTAAAGTTTGAATGTTTGATATCGCTAATAGCTAATACTAAATCGAAAATTCAAAAAAATCTAAGAGACCATTATTGCATGTAAGAAAATTAGAAAATGCTGACATTTTTTCTTAGGTTCAATATTTCTTTAATCCATACAACGTCCATACAACGTCTTAAAGAAAAATGATTTCTTATTTGATAAAGAAAATGGTTGGGGTAGTCGCCCTTAATTAATTTTTATTTATAAAATTTTTTGTTAAATTCGAATGCAATTACAACTTTTTTCTTAAACATGTGTACAAAAAAGTTATGATATATAGGTTCAAAGTATTGGTGAGAGCTAGATATGTTAATGCCTGGTTAATATAATATATATAACACGCTTGGAATTCAAACCATCACCACGCGTCCGTATTTTTATGTTGCACTTTCTGAAAAAACAAATATGTACGAATACATTTTCATTCGATTGTTTTCAGTTTTTTCAAGAGAGGTTTTGCTTTTTGAGATTCGATCTTCAAGACCTCTTCGCATTTAAAGATTTAGGCTTTCCCAATTTCGCTAGAGGGCATTTGCCTACACACATGTACACAAATATATTTATAGAACAATCTAAATAACTCTGATGGTTGCTAAATGCAATAAATTATATACATTATTATTATTATTATGATGAATGAATTTTTGTTTCTATTTGTACTTTACTTCTATTTTCTTAACGTGTTTTCTCTTCTTCTCTCCCTATTTCTCTTTTTCTTTAATAATTTTTTATCAATTCAATTATTTTTGTGTATTTATACATTTTTCCTTACAAAATGAATATATCTGTATACATGAACTTAATTTATTGCAACTGACTACATCATTAAACGACGTATTCTATAGGATAAATGCAGCTTTAAATCCAGCAACATTAAATAATGCAGCACAGGCTTTAAATACCGCAGCCCTTAACCCTGCGGCACTACTTGGGGGAAAAAAAGATCAGGTCAATTTCTATATACCAAAGCTACCAAGGCGTTCAGTTAATGCTATCGAAGACACGAGGTTTTTACTTATTTTATATCAAATAATAAAATAAAAGATCTTTTCTATTGACCTTATAAAATTTGATATAACTAAAAACACATACATACTAAAATATGCAATATACACATAAGTACATACATTTCCATATATCTAAAATTTTCTAGGACACCCAAACATGCCTTATTCCTTTGTTTAATAATTTAAATATTCATATAAATATTTTTAGCATAGAGTAGATAATGCATTTAATACTCATAATACAAAAAAGCCACTTAATGACTGTTTAAATGTATATAAGACATTTTATTATAAATTCACTTTACTTAATAAAGCGTTGATATACGTACAAGACATACCTATATATGTCTATTCAAACATGTAAGTGATTTTAGCAAATAAGGCATCTTTTTAACACGCTTATATCAGCTTGCATTTTTGTAACCGACTCCTTTGTACTCCATTTTATTTTTAATAAGGGTGTTTACGAGAGGTACCTTCTCTGAAATAAAAAGCCACTCACGTATTCGAATAATTAATTGTGAACTAATATTTTATTTTAATTGAATGCAGAACTTTTAGAAATTTCTTTTTAATTTGTGTACTCGTATATGACAAAGTTTTTTTGTACAAATGTTTTGTTTGTAATATTTACATATACATTTTATAATCTTAGAATGTGTGAAAAAGGAAAGATGGGATATTTTGACATCATAATTTTATTTACTGAATACTTGTGGGTGTACAAGAGTAGTCTTCCTGGAAATCTAAGCAAAATGCTATGTAACAAACTTCAAGTAAATCGAACGATAAAGCAATTTCTTTGAATACATCAATTCCGGGTCCCTTTTCCGGAGGGAAGAGTAGTATTCTGAGCAAAAGTCCTCCTAAGAAATGCATTTCAAGTAAATCGTAGTATTTTTCCTATTAATCTAAGCAGGCCGAATTTCGTGTAAATCGAACAATGAAAGCAATTTTTTTGAAAGGTTGGGCCCTAGCCCACTTCCCGAGACAAGAGTAGTCTTCCTGTTAATCATAGCAAAAGCCCACCTATGTAACAAAAATTCAAGTAAACCGAATCATAAAAAAGATTTTTTCGAATAGGTCAGTCCATGGTCCACTATCCGGACAGAAGTGTAGTATTCCTGTTAATCTATGCAAAATATCAAATATTTTCCGAATTTCAAGTAAATCGAACCATAAATAATGCTTTTTCGAATAGGTCAGTCCCTGGTCCACTTCTCGTACGAACTTTCCCAGGAACCATAGAAACAATATGACGAAATTTAAAGTCAATCGGTCTGCTACTTTTAGGGAACACTCGTTCTTTGCAATCGGACATAAGATTTTTTTGAAGAGGCTAGTCCCTAGTCCACTTCCCGAAAATTTGTTTCGTATGAACCTTCTCAGGAACCATAGAAACGATCTGACGAAATTTCAAGTTATCCGGTCGGTAACTTTGGGAAATTTTTGTATTATTGAAACTTTCCAAACGGACATTAGACTCTTATATACATATATTTTTTAAATATTGACGCCTCGTGCGCGCTTGCCGATGTGTTCATGTGAAATCTCGTCGAATGTTTGGGAAGCGCATTAGGGTGCGTACAAATATATGCATGTGCTAGTGGTTAAGCACACGAGTTTAGCAAAAATTGAAAGAGACTTCCCTATTTTAATAGCTTTGAGTTTACTGAGAATACCAAGTTCATAAAACATACGTATTTTATCAATTACATTTAAAAGAAATGTACTTTTTTCCATTGCCCAATTCGGCGGCAGCGGTAGCCGAGTGGTTAGCATTGCGTACTACCATTCGGAAGGCGCGGGTTCATATCCCGGTGCGGTACTAACATCTAAAAATTTACAGAAGTTTTAAATTATTAATTTAAATAAAAAAATAAGTTAAATTTTCTAACTGCGGTCGCCCCTAGGCAGGGAATGTCAACCCCTCCGAGTGTATTTGTGACATGAAATAAAGCCCCTCATGAAAAAACCATCAGCCGTTCGGAGGCGGCTTAGAATAAACTGTAGGTCCCTCCATTTGTTGGAAAAACATCAAGACGCAAAACCACAAATTGGAGGAGGAGCTCGGCCGAAAATCGCTTAGCGGTTACAAAGTGCCAATTATATATATTATTTACTTTTTTCCATTGACGTTTTTAATACATTTTTAATAAATATACTTACTACTTACTTTCAGTAGCAGAATCTCCATCGGTATGTCCAAAAACTAATTGTAACTGTAATGCGTTGGTTGTTGTTGATGTGTCAACAAAATAAGTGTAGCCAAATCCTAAAGCATGAATATTTTTTCCCTTTGACCAGTCACATTTCACATATGTGAAACGGTTCATAAGTACTTACCAATAATTGTCTCGGGAAGATCAATTATGTTCATTGCTGATATCTTGTGTAAATTTAGGTAAATAGAAAACGGGTGAGTGATAGTTACCTATAATTGGTGCTTTGTTAACGCTGAAACGATTTTCGGCCGAGCTCCTCTTCAAATTTATGATGTTTATCTTGATGTTTTTCCAACAAATGGAGAGACCTACAGTTTAGAGGAGATCCCAACTAGTAAAATAATAGACTTCAGAAGAGTGATAGAAGATTACATAAACTAAGCTTTTGGTAGCGCATAGCGCTAAACAGAAAATGATAGCTCTAAAATTTTAATGGACCCTAATTATTATGCCTTTTTATTTCGAAATGTTATTGGCAGAAGTTTGAAATTTGATTCACACTTTGATTCACACAAAATACACAGAGGAAAACATTAAACTTCAAACCAAAATAACGATTGCTTAAGTAGAATTATTTAAATATGCGGCCATTGTCATACTTTTATTTAAAATGAATTAAAAATAAATAATAAAATAAATAATTAAAATAAGAACAGTGTATAAATATTAAAAAACGTTTAATAAAGCGATTTGTTCTACTGATTTTATCTTCCACGCATATGGAAATTAAAAATGTGCTTGTTTATATGAGAACGTATCTGCTTAAAATAAAAGAATATGTTGGGAATAAACGTAATGTCTTATGAATTTTTTTTTTCTTTATTACAATTATAAAACAGCTGTTGGCAGGGCGTACTGCCAAGCGGAAATACACGTATATAGAAAATACGTTTTTCTACATCATTACTTTTGCCAGTTTAGCTGCCGTTCATCTTATGACTTCATACACTTGTTGGGTCCAAGTCGATTTCAAACACTTTTACGACATTTTCCCACAGCTTAATCGGGACTAGTTTATGTGGTTCAGTACCTTGAGGGCGTGGTACTGGCATTTATTAACCTGGGTTAATCATGTCCGGTTGACTTTTTTGCCCAAATTACTAGCTTCGAAAAATAAAACTGTACTCTTTTTTAGGTATCCAATCCAAAAGAGTATTAATATAACAAGTTTTGACCATCGAAATTAAATAATTCCTTCATTTTTTTTCTTTTTCATATTTTTCTTTTGCTATTATTTAGTTGAAAAATCAAAAAACAAGGGAAATATTAATATTTCAGGAAGTTTTTAACGAGCATTCATCTATCTTTAACTGATATATTTTATTTTTATATTCATCCTTATTCATAAATAAGAAAGAAATGTTAATAATTGTAAAATAAGTAATAATAATAAACAATTGGCTCCTTCGATAATAACTTCAACTTGGGTAGAAGCAAAAAAAACCAAGAATACAAAAATACGCACGCGCTAACAACAACGCATAAAAATAAATTTTATAAATAATATATTTTTTTTAAGTTCATTATATTATAAATGTTTTATTAACATAAAAAATATTAAATAAAATAAATAAAAATAAAAAAATTAATTATTTTGAATAAGTGATATTGGCTCCTGGGAAAGCAATTTGAACTTGCACCATAATCAAAGATACTAAAAATGCACTGTGCCACAGCACCACATAAAAAACTTGTGGGATATTCTGCACTTATACAGAATCACAGAAATAGAACATTGGTTTATCTTCTTCTTATTCAGTTAAGTATACGAAAGAATATGTTTACCCCGCGCGCACTTCATCAACAATCGACTTCGCTGATTTGCACAGTGATCGCGCGTGTAGGCGAACAATGCGTGTATGGTTTCAATTAGATACCTTCTACTCAAATATAAACGAGAATTTATCCATAACTCGACAAGGACAAAACATATGGCCATATGGTTGCCAGGACTGTTATATGTTTACATGTCAAATTTGAGCGCGATCTGTCACATAGTTTTCTTTTTACGGCACTATAAACAAGTCAACCTCGAGTGTGTTTTTCGAATTTTACTACGGAAATTAACGTTGAGCAAAGATGTTTGTTTGAAATTTTGTTATTCCAATGGAATAAGTGCGACGGACGCAATGAAAATGTTGCAGAAGGCATATGGGGAGTCTTGTCTATCACGTGCACGAATTTTTGATTGGTATAAGTCGTTCAAGGACGGCCGTACATCGCTGGAGAACTTGCCCCATGATCGTCGTCCAGCAACGTCAATAAACGAAGAAAACGTCGAAAAAGTAAAGAAAATTGTGTTGGAAAATCGTCGTGTGACTGAAAGAGAGATAGCTAGTGAGCTCAACATATCAAATGGATCCGCTCATAGCATTATTCACGATGTTTTGGGCATGAGACGTGTGTCTGCTCGACTTGTTCCAAAATTGTTGCTCATACGTCTCGTCTTGTACGCGATTATTTGACCAAAAACAACGTAAATATTGTTCCGCAAACACCGTATTCACCCGACATGGCACCGTGTGACTTTTTTCTTTTCCCTAAACTCAAATTGCCGCTTCGTGGAAAGCATTTTCAGTAGATTAAAGTCATAAAAGAGAATTCGAAGAAGGAACTGAAAGCCATACCTAAAGCGGCCTACCAGAAGTGTTATGAAGATTGGAAAAAAAGGTGGCATGTGTGTATCGCCTCTAATGGTGACTATTTTGAAGGGGATAAAATAAATATTGAAGAATAATTAACTGTTTTTGTTTTATTGAGCCAGTCTCGTTTATATTTGAGCAGAAGGTATTCTTTCGTATGCTGAACTGAATAAGAAGAGAAGAAACCAATGTTCTATTTCTTTGATTCAGTATAAGTGCAGAATATGCTACAAGTTTTTTATGTAGTGCTGTGCCACAGTTGGTAGCGCGCAAGTGCTACATCCATATTTGCTATTTTTGATTCTGGTGCAACTTCAAATTACTTTCGCAGGAGCCAATATCACTTATTCAAAATAATTAATTTTTTTATTTTTATTAATTCTTTTAATATTTTTTAAATATAGCGCGAGCGTATTTTTGTGTTTCTGTTTTTTTTTTTGCTTCTGGCCCCAGTTGAAATTCCTATCGAAGGAGCCAATATATTAAAGGGTGGTTAAATTTTCAAGGACCGATGTTGATTTTGAATAAAACACAAACTATTTAGGAAATTATTGAAATTTTATTTTATTATGATATATTGGTATTACTCAATTATGTATGTAACAAAATATCGGCCAAATGAGCGCCGCGACCTCGGCGGCACACCTCCATACGATGGTCCAAATTTTCGATGACGCTGAGGCATAATGGAGTTTCTATGCCGTTAATGTGCCGTGTTTAACTTGCCTTGATTTCCGGCGCCAATCGGCCCGAGATAAGTAAAAGTTAAATGTTAACTTTGTGCACAAACACGAATCTAAGTTTTATTTTCTTTAGTTTTATTTTCGTTTTATTTTCACAATTTCTTCTTTATGTATATTTTTTTGTATAGTTTTACACTTGGCTTTTTAAATTCTTGAGATAGTTTTACACTTGTTTTTTTGGACTTCTAGAGATGCCGCGATAAGCTATGCCGTGCGCGCGCGTAGGTAGTTGGATGACAAGTGATTTTTACATACCCTTCTTCGTTAGCTCGAACTACCGCGGCTAAACGATAGTTCGGCTAACGGAGTAGGGTATACATGAAAAGAAGGATAAACGTGTGAAAGGAGACATGGGAAAATAGGATACCGGAAGTTGGCGCGCACGGCATTTACAATGGTATTTTAGGTTGCGCGCTTAATTATCCTGCCCGCCCTGCAGGGATGCGCTGGCTAGCGCGTTCTGCAGCTTTTGGAGGGCGCATATTGCTTCGCCTATAGCGCCCTTGGTGGTCCGATTTCGAAAAGCTTTGGTTTGCAGCCCGGTGGTCGTGTGTTTGATTGACCGCAACCTTTCACCGCTGCTTTTCTTTATGTCCCGCTGGTTGGTGGCGCGCTGCTGCGTGGCACGTTGTTGGGTGGCACACTGTTGTATGGCCCGTTGCTGTGTGGATTTTTGATGCGTTGTGGCCCGCTGTGATGTTGCGTGCTGCTTTGCGGCACGCTGTTGCCTCGCGTGCTGTTTATTGGCACGTTGCAGTGTTGCGCGCTGCTGGGATACGCGCTGCTGTGTTGCGCGCTGCTGGGATACGCGCTGCTGTGGTACGCGCTTTTGTTGCCGCTTCTTCTTGATGGTTGCGGCGGGTGCTGGTGCTGGCTCGCTGTGTTGCGGCTCTTATGGGTGCAGCATAGAGTGATGCGCCTTTTTGCATCGTCTGCACTTTCCTCGGGAGTCACACTCTTCCGTGACGTGGGTAAGCGCCAAGCAGTTGCTGCAATACCCTTGCGCGTTGGCCACCGCGATGCGCTGAGGAGGCCGCATTGCCCGGAAAGCGGCGCAATTGCGCAAGGCGTGGTACCGGTGACACAGCCGACACTGTAGGCAGTTTCCGGTGTCTGCCGTCGGCGCGAGGGGCACTGCACTGCGCGTTGCCATTGGTGTCCTTCGTCTGGAAATGGAAAGAAACGGAACAATCGGTAGATTTTTATATGTCGTAAACAATTTTATTAAGAGGGGAATTTCTCTTTATTGCTGTGCTTCGAGCGAAGGATGCTCATTTGGAATGAAGCACAGTTTTACTAAGGGCCGCGTGATAATCCCGTTTTGCGTGCGGAGGTCCACGACACAGATGTGATTATCAGGCCCACGATGAACATTTTGGATTCGTCCGAGACGCCACTCGGTCGGCGGTAGACCGTCGTCTCGGATTACGGCGCAGTCGCCAACTTGAGGCTCCTTCTGTGGAAATTTCCACTTGTACCTCTTTTGGAGATCTTTGAGGTACTCCTCTTTCCAGCGGCGACTGAATTGATGGTGAAGTGCTTTGACTTTCTCCCATCGGTTAATTAACGAGAGGGTCTCCGCATTTGGCTCGGGAATGGCTAATAGCGGAGCGCCTCGAATGAAATGACCCGGGGTTAATGCTGTGAAGTCAGCTGGGTCCTGTGACAAAGCCGAAAGTGGCCGAGAGTTGAGTACAGCCTCAATTCGAACTAAGAGTGTCGTGAACTCTTCAAATGTAAATTTATGGGATGCAGCGGTTTTCTTGAAGTGAATTTTAAAACTCTTTACTACGGATTCCCACAGGCCGCCCATATGTGGGGCGCTGGGTGGTATGTATTGCCAATTGATGCCTTGGGGAGCATACTTCTGGGTGATGTCGGCTGAACATTCGTTAAGGAATTTAACGAATTCGCGTTCAGTTGCTCTCTGTGCTCCGATGAACGTTTTTCCATTATCGCTCATCATTGTGGCGGGATATCCTCGCCTGCCCACGAATCGGGCGAATGCTGCTCTAAATGCCTCGGTGGTAAGATCAGAGCATAACTCGAGATGTACTGCCTTCGTCGCGAAACAAACGAATACGGCAACGTACCCTTTGATGAGTGTAGTGGATCTTTAAACTGAGGCCTTTATTAAAAACGGTCCTGCGAAGTCCACTCCAGTTACAGAAAATGGTAGGGACATTGTGCACCGCTCAGGGGGTAGAGCGGCCATTAGCTGGGAGCGCGTTTGTTGCTTGTATAGAGTGCAAGCTTTGCATTGAAAAATGCACCTTTTTATTAAAGGCTTTAGCTTCGGTATGAAGTATTCTTGTCTGACCATTTGAAGCATGAGGCGCGTTTCTGCATGGAGAAGCAGTGCGTGTAAGAAATTCAAATGTAATTGACAGAATCTTGAAGCATTTGGGATGATGATTGGGTGCCGCTCATTATAGCTGAGTGTGGCATGCGCTAGTCTGCCATTGACGCGGAGAAGTCCGTTTTTATCCAGAAATGGATTCAGGTTGAGGAGTGAACTTTTTTTGTCAAGTGGCTTTTTGTTTTGTAACGCATCTTTTTCGCCAGGAAAATAGCGGAATTGCGATACTTCGATTAGACGCTGTTTTGCGAATTGGCATTCAGCATGAGTCAGATGTGGCATGGTAGTTGTTGGTTGCATTCTTGATTTATTCCGGACATTATTCACGAAACGGAACAAGTACGCAGTCACGCGAATTGCTCGAGGGAGTGAAGAGAATCGATCAAGAAAATCGAGTTCTTCTTCGCGTGCATGAAAAGCCTCAATTTTCCGCTTTTCTGGTGGAGAGGTACTGCGTGCCTTTGAATTAGGCCAAGAGTCGATGTGGTGTATGAGCCACTTTGGTCCGTGCCACCAGAGAGAATTGGTGGCTAAGTCTTGGAGTTTGCAACCACGTGTGCCGAGATCAGCGGGGTTATCTCCGCTTGCTACATGACACCATACTCCGCTTGGGACATATTCCCGAATTTGGGAGGTGCGATTAGACACGTATGTCTTCCATGTGCACGGTGGTTTCTCGAGCCATGCCAGTACTATTTCAGAATCTGACCATAAAAATGTGTTGCACGCTTCTAGGCCTAGCTGGTTTTGGACGGTTGCAGTCAGTTTTGCCAACAGTACTGCTCCGCACAGCTCTAAGCGAGGAAGACTTATCGTTTTCAAAGGTGCAACTTTGCTTTTTGCAACCAGTAGGGTGGATGTTGCATGAGTATTCGCTTCTGTGCGTACATATATGGTTGCACAGAAGGCTTTTTCCGAGGCGTCGCAGAATCCATGGATTTGGGTATTCTGCCCCGGAGTAAAGTTGAGCCATCGAGGAATTTCGATGTCCGAAATGGCTGGCAAGTTTTGAGTAAACTGTTGCCATTTTACCATTGAAGTGGGTTTTGCGCATTTGTTTTGAAACAATTGTTTTGAAACAAACAAGCTATGAAAACGAAATTTGAAAATTATTATTATTTTTTTTTTAATTTAAAATAAAAGGAAATCACACACACTTGCACTTATGTATATACATGAAATGAAATATACGTATGGAAATATACGTGTAGAAATATATAGTATAATTAATATATAATATATAATTAATAATATTTATGTAAATATGTAATATATTTTTAATTCGATGGCAAGATATTAGGAAATCTATCTTTTATGATATTTCATGCATGCATTCGTTTATGTATGTATTTGTGCGCTAAATATGTAAACAAGATACACCAGCTGTTCTGGTACAGCTCATATTAGAATAAATATGTATATATGTATGTATGTTGGTGTATCAATGTTTTGATTTATTGTCTTTGCTGCCAAAGAGAATTGCAGCTGACCAATGCTGAGAAATAGCAATGGTAGAGAGTGTTAAACTATGAGCGTGGGAGTGTGCGCAATGCTCTTGAATTAGTTTGATGCTGTTAAGTGCACTGCTCATCTATTGCAATAAGCGGATATCGCACAAAGGAGAATGGTGGATAATGATTTAGTGAGAAGATCACTTGTTGTTATAACTCTCTTTTTTTATGCGCTCAGCGTATGTATGTAAATTCTTTGCCCTTGATGCGCTGTCGAGTTCGTTCAACTCGGTAACCGCTACCAAAGTTGTTGACAAGTCGCTCTTTTAAAGGTCTTTGAACTTACATTTACTGTAGAATAAGTAGGTCAAGAAGGCAATGACCTTAGAGCCTGCAATAGGAAAATTGCTAAGAGCCGTAAGTAGGCAAATTAAAAGAACTGCAATTAGATGTATGTATATAGTTATGTTTGTACGGAATATGCATACATATGTACTGTATATGAAAATCAGATTTGATTTACCGGAATTTAATAAAATTATTAGCGGCAAGAAGAACCGCTTTCCGCTGGAATTAGCGGATTAAATTTTCTAATTTAATGTTTTTGGCGGGAAGAAGATCCGTCTAAAAAAACCTAATTGCAGTTAAAAAAATGGAACCAGGCCATATGTTTGGTGTCTTTTTAAAGAAAATTAAAAAGTTTGCCTACTTACTACTTATTGGCTTTACTTTCCTTTTTTGGTCTTTGTATGTATTCCGCTTCTTGTATGGGAGGGGGCCTCTGAAGTTTACTTCCTGTAGCTGTTGTGTTTTCGTTGTGGTGCTGTGCTCCAGGTATTTGTTGTTGCACCTCTCTTATGGCAATTTGAGTCTGTTGCAGTTGTTTTATATGTGCTTTCATCACACCTTTTTTTTTGTTTTTTTAAAAACTTTTTTTTTTTTCAAAACCTTTTTTTCAGAAACTTTTTCTTTGTTTGTTTTTCGAAAACTTTTTTTGTTTTTTCAAAACTTTTCTATTGTATTGACACACAACTTCGGTTTTTTTTTTTTTCAAATTTAAAAACAAAAAAAAAATTTTTTTTTTTCAATTATTGTATATTTGTATGCATGTGTTTGTATGCGCACTCTATGTGTATGTGTCTCACCACACTTGATTATTTTCAAAATTAAATTTTTTTTTTTCGATTATGTATGCTTGTATGTACATACATATGTGTTTATTTATTAGATTTCGCACACACTTAATTATTTTCAAATTAATTTTTTTTTTTTTTTTTGAGCGAACGCACGGGGGAGCGACGTTTGTGGACTGTATTAGTATTAGTGCTGGTCAAGTTTGGCCTCGAAGGACCATGTTTAACTTGCCTTGATTTCCGGCGCCAATCGGCCCGAGATAAGTAAAAGATAAATGTTAACTTTGTGCACAAACACGAATCTAAGTTTTATTTTCTTTAGTTTTATTTTCGTTTTATTTTCACAATTTCTTCTTTATGTATATTTTTTTGTATAGTTTTACACTTGGCTTTTTAAATTCTAGAGATAGTTTTACACTTGGTTTTTTGGACTTCTAGAGATGCCGCGATAAGCTATGCCGTGCGCGCGCGTAGGTAGTTGGATGACAAGTGATTTTTACATACCCTTCTTCGTTAGCTCGAACTACCGCGGCTAAACGATAGTTCGGCTAGCGGAGTAGGGTATACACGGAAAGAAGGATAACCGTGTGAAAGGAGACATGGGAAAATAGGATACCGGAAGTTGGCGCGCACGGCATTTACAATGGTATTTTAGGTTGCGCGCTTAAACATGCCGAATTATCTCATCCTTTAGCTCTTGAATTGTTGCTGGCTTATCGACGTACACCTTTTCTTTCAAATAACCCCAGAGAAAAAACTCCAACGGTGTCAAATCACATGATCTTGGGGGCCAATTGACATCGCCATTACGTGAGATAACACGGCCATTGCATTTGTTGCGCAAAAGAGCCATTGTTTCGTTAGCTGTGTGGCAAGTGGCACCGTCCTGCTGAAACCACATATCGTCCACATCCATATCTTCCAATTGTGGCCATAAAAAATTCGTTATCATCTCACGATAGCGAACACCATTCACAGTAATTGCCTGACCGGCCTCATTTTGGAAAAAATACGGCCCGATGATGCCGCCAGCCCATAAACCGCACCAAACAGTCACTCTTTGTGGGTGCATTGGTTTTTCGACAATCACTCTTGGATTCTCATTCGCCCAAATGCGGCAATTCTGTTTATTGACGAATCCACTGAGGTGAAAATGTGCCTCATCACTGAAGATGATTTTCTTCGAAAATTTTCATAATAAGTCTGGATAACTTTAACACGTTGTTGGATTGTGTATCTCTCCATGGTTCAAATTGAGTAAGTCTGAAATAGAGAAATGTCAAATTAAATTCGGAAAAAAACTTGGCGTTTAGGTGTGGTTCACATTCAACATCGGCCCTTACAATTTAACCACCCTTTACATTCTCATTTTATTTTGGGTATATTTTATTATTATTATTTAATTTACATGTATTAATATTTCTTTCCCGAGATTAATGGATCTGTTTGAAATTTTTATTCTGGTTTGTCGTATCTATCTGATTTTATTGATCGTTCGGATATTTGAGGAACATAAGTTACTAACTTAAATATTAGAGGATCATTTATCTCTTTTTTCGGTATCGTAATAAAGATTACTATAATAATATATTAAGGAAATGTTCAGGAAAGTCATTTTACTTTAGCATTGATTTGGTTTCTTCTTTTATTACTCTGCGGTGAGTTCATTGCTGTATTTATTATCATCGTTTTTGGATGTTACGGATGAAAGTTTATGATACGTGCAAATGAAGTTGATTTCTTATACCTCCTTAATTTTAATTGGTTTCCTTGTCTTACTATAGCAGAATCCAAGAATGGTAGCTTTCCGTATTCCTCCATTTCAAAAGTAATTCTTAGATTTTTATCAAAAGAGTTTAGAGTTTGCTTGTATCTCGTTGCTTATTGCAAATAATTCATCTACGTATGTTGTCAGTGGTATCGGAGTCCGTCCTAATTTATTGACAGTGTGATTTAGTAGTTCCTCCAATATAATAGCAATGATCGACGCTGCATACATTTTAATTGTGTGTATACTTTATCATTAAACTTGAAACGCCTATCTTCTTCAAAGCAGAACTTTAGAATATCTATCCTAGCATATTCTTTTATCACTCTCCAATTTTTCTTTATTTTGTCTAGTGCCGGATTGGTATTCTTGAAAACAGTGAGATCACGTCAAAGGAAATTAATCTTTCATCGTCACAGATGTAACTATTATACCATTTATCATTTCTTTTAAGTCAAATGTGTTTTTAATGTTAAATGTTGAGCTGGTTGTTATTTTCTTCAATATAAAGGGTGGTTAAATTTCAAGGGCCGATGTTGAATGTGAACCACACCTAAACGCCAAGTCTTTTTCCGAATTTAATTTGACATTTCTCTATTTCAGACTTACTCAATTTGAACCATGGAGAGATACACAATCCAACAACGTGTTAAAGTTATCCAGACTTATTATGAAAATTTTCGAAGAAAATCATCTTCAGTGATGAGGCACATTTTCACCTCAGTGGATTCGTCAATAAACAGAATTGCCGCATTTGGGCGAATGAGAATCCAAGAGTGATTGTCGAGAAACCAATGCACCCACAAAGAGTGACTGTTTGGTGCGGTTTATGGGCTGGCGGCATCATCGGGCCGTATTTTTTCCAAAATTAGGCCGGTCAGGCAGTTACTGTGAGTGGTGTTCGCTATCGTGAGATGATAACGAATTTTTTATGGCCACAATTGGAAGATATGGATGTGGACGATATGTGGTTTCAGCAGGACGGTGCCACTTGCCACACAGCTAACGAAACAATGGCTCTTTTGCGCAACAAATGCAATGGCCGTGTTATCTCACGTAATGGCGATGTCAATTGGCCCCCAAGATCATGTGATTTGACACCGTTGGAGTTTTTTCTCTGGGGTTATTTGAAAGAAAAGGTGTACGTCGATAAGCCAGCAACAATTCAAGAGCTAAAGGATGAGATAATTCGGCACATTAACGGCATAGAAACTCCATTATGCCTCAGCGTCATCGAAAATTTGGACCATCGTATGGAGGTGTGCCGCCGAGGTCGCGGCGCTCATTTGGCCGATATTTTGTTACATACATAATTGAGTAATACCAATATATCATAATAAAATAAAATTTCAATAGTTTCCTAACTAGTTTGTGTTTTATTCAAAATCAACATCGGCCCTTGAAATTTTAACCACCCTTTACTTTAACATCTCTTACGAGGATCTGACGTATCGTATTGTTGGTCTTTTAAGTGTTTTATGACCTTCCGAATGTTATATTCATCAGCTTTAATTGGATCAGCATTTTTAAGATATTCACCGATGCATTCTTCCTTTATTTCAAGCAAGGCCGCATCTTAGCGATAAATTTTATGTTAACCAAAAAACTTCTATAGTTTTAGTTGAAACATTTTGAAATATTAACGTTAAGGCAGTTATACACTTGGTTGACAGGCATTGGGGGGCGATCGCAATTAGAAAATTTAAATGAATTTTATTTTAATTAAATTAATTTTCTATAATATTTGGATGTTAGTAGGTGCAGGACTGGAGCCCTAGCCTCCTGAATTACAGTATGTAATGCTTACTACTCGGCTATCGCGACCGTCGCATAATCAACTACAACAAGAATTTTTTAAAGATCCGTAGGCCAGTAGGTGGATCCGCCTACGGACAGAACGTTTGAGTTATTTTCTGTAATGTATTTTTTTACAGCTCGCGGTCTTAGGGTTAGTTAGATGAGAGCCCACCAATTGATCAAAAAATACTAAAGGTAAGTACAGTGCTGTTATGACAATAACACCACTGACACTTGTAAACTCGACCGACACTGCTTGAATTGAAGGTAACGACATCGACTCCAGTACTTTGTGTCTTAAAGTAGACTATATAATAATAGCAGAACCGCCATGTATTTTACGGTCAGGTTGATTACAAGAAAAGACATCAAACGTTTTTATTTTAAAATAAAACTTGTTTGTTTAAGGTGTTTTCGATATCATTAGTAAATATATTTTTTAAGTAAAAAAAAATATCCATTTTTAATCTATACTTAACTGTGGATATAAGGGACTGCAACATTGTCCAGAGTGCTGAGGTAAGCTCAACTTGTTTAGAAATCAGTGTTCTAACTTTTCTAAATTGTTTATTTGTCCTTTTATTATATCTTCATAGCTGTCATTGTTGTTTATACTGTTTATGCGGAGTTCGCAGATTTTATTGTATTGTATAAGACCGCGAGTTGTTAGAAACCGACTTGATTGAATTTTTTAGAGACTTATCTCTATAACGGCATGTCTAGTCCGCACTTCAATAAGACATTGCATTAAATCATTAAATTTTCGAGGAGGCTCAATTAATGTAGACAAATTGATGGCAATTATTGTTGTTATGAATAGTGTAATAATGAATAGTTTTAATTATAACTTTGCAGGGTTTATCATCTTTTAATTGATGTGTGTAGAAACCAACGTTGTTAGTGTCTGGAAATGTTACCTATAAGAATTACTGTTAGTAGGCATGCCCGTCGCTGTCATTTGTTTGTAACGTTTTCTCTACCAATTGGAGCTGAGAAACTAGTGATCATTTTGTTTATGTCATTTCTTTTGGTCTGAGGATCGGTGGTGGCCGCTGGTTCTTGCTCATTGTACAAGTTGTAGTTGTCGTGTTGTGTGCTCATGTATGGGACATCGAAGTGATTTGACATAATTAGTATATTGCCTGGTTTTTGTTGTTTTTTATAAAATTTGAGATTTAGTATTTCCCCGCTTAAGTATTTTGTGTTGGTAAGTGTTTTGCCAGCGTACTCCGCGTACTCGTAACCCATATGGCAGAGATTTGTTTTTACTTGTTGTTTCCTTTTAGTTCACACGCTTATTTGTTTGCACAAATGCAAATTCCCTTATAATACAGCAGTGGTTATGAATATGACCATGCCCACTGAATTCTGGGTGCTGAGACATATAATGCTGTGCGAAATTGAACACATTGGTCCTTAAGTAAACCAATATTGCCTTTTGTCATTTGAAAAGGTCAATTTGATCCCCCTTTATTTCGAGTAAACCAAAATTGAAACATTTTCATAATTTTTACATTTCAAGTCTACCCTGCGAAAGCAACTTGTGTTGGTATTTCGGGAGCACTAAACTGCACTTCATTACGTTTTGTTGAATTGTTTCTATCAGGCGTTTTTTTTTTATTACTTCAAAAAAAGATATAAAGTACAGAATTTTCTTTGGAATTAAACATCTAAGATTCGTACGGAAGTAGTAATGGGTTCTTTGCAATCTGTTCTAGCCGAAGCTAGAATTGCAAAATTGGAGAGGGATGCGGCAAATCGTAAGCGTCGAAGTCACAGTCACAGTCGCGTTGTTGGAGATCCCACTTCAAGCGGCAGCGGTGTTACACATCGATAGACGAATATCAAGACGGCATTTATTTTCATCTTGTTGCTCGGGTACTACCCGTTGTTCACGATCGAGAAGTGTTTAACGCTCAACCGAACGACACATCAATTAA
This sequence comes from Ceratitis rosa, assembly GCA_037013455.1. Lineage (NCBI taxonomy): Eukaryota > Metazoa > Arthropoda > Insecta > Diptera > Tephritidae > Ceratitis > Ceratitis rosa. The sequence continues at coordinate 3,255,803 of JAWMAG010000007.1, forward strand.
AACCCGGCTAGTGTGACCTGCGAGGTATGGCATCGTAACGTCAAATATTCAAGTGACACGTCAATTGAGTCCCGGCTTGCGTGACGTGCGACGTACGACACGGGTATCAGGCAACTTATCTGACATATTTGATCGCTCAAGGTATGTAGTTTCAGGTATGCGGGCGCCACGTCATGCTAGGAGCTTAAATTCTGAATCGCTCGAAATCTTTAACTAGAGGAAGCAGTATAAATCAACCTGGACCAAATAATTCTGCTCTTTCACCCAGGTCGTGAAATACTTTTAGCACACAACATATTAGCATTTATTGGCACAAATATTACGACAATCAGTCTAGGCCCGAATATTCTTCAGCGTACGTTTGGGCTTATCAGAAAGTAACAGTGAAAAGCTTCTAGATAAATATCCAATAAGTGGCAACTGTTAAGGTTTTGGTGGCCTTACTCTAAGTCCAGAGCTAAAATTATGCTAAATACTCTTAAAAGAGACAGTTTCCAATTATCACTTCAAAATCAGCTTGTGCTTTGGGTCAAGCGTTCTCTAAAACACTGATACAAAATCCCGAAAATGAAACAAACTAGGCCATAAACGTAGCTCTTGGAGAAACAGAAAAATATTTTACAGACCTACTTTTCAAGCTTCTACAACCAGGCATGGTCATACCTTATTGTTAAAGAGTGTTGCAGCAGAGGAGGCAGTCGATACACTCTTGTTTGGTGAATCATTCACTGAGAGAGTGAAAACAGCCTCAACTTTGTAAAAAGCAGGGAAAGATATGTTTAAGTATCATAATAAGTGTAAGCCTGGATGGTGTTATACTCGAAAACAATGCTTAAATTGGAAACTCCCTGTGAAGAAATGTCATCGGAAAACCATTTACCAGACAGGGGGAAATACATCTCGGAACAAACCAGGGGTCGAATCGAGCGTTCCTTGAACGTATCAGCAGTCATACAAAAGAAAATTCCGTGATGCGTAAATCTTGGAAAATTATTGAGATGATGCCATACGAAAGCAAACGGATCGTAATTATTTGAAAATGTAAATTTTTGTGCGGCGTTAATTTTAAATATTTGCATTTGTCCTAAAATGCATATTTTTTTATTAAAGGCCTATATCCAGTTGTTAAGTTCATTGTCAAGTAAACAATGGTGTATAATTACTTGAGAAAAAATATGTAGTAGAAACGTATTTTTGTTATGATGAGCTACCCTACCGAAATCAGCTGATGGAAAATACTCGTAACATAGCCAATTTAATTTGTGGAGGAAAGTGTATAAATTATCTGCAAGATGTATGCAAAGAGGTGCTTAAATATTATAGGTATGTATTTATATTATTATGAAGGCTATCTGCCGCTTTTGCTTCGCAGAAAAATAAGGGGCGCGCTTTTGGCGTTTTGAATTTTGCTTCGAAAGCCCATTTCTGAAAAAACGTTGTCCGTGAAGTTAGTTTACTTCACTTTATTTTAATAAATTCAAAAAAAGAAAAGTGAAAAATGTCTATAAAAACTCTCGCACGGCAACGAACTTAAGCGATCGAAATCAAGGATTTTGCTGCTTGGAAAGACAATTGTACATTAAAAAACTTCATCTTGTTACATTTTGATTATTATGTAAATATGTATGTATTGTCGGGCTTGAATATTGAAAACATTGCAGAGTGCATTGCATTTTTAATTAGAGATTAAATTTTAAAATAAACTCAAGTATAAATGTAATTAATGGAATGAAAATCAATACCAAATATACATACATGTTACATACAATTCACATAGGAATAAATTCCATATATATATAAACTTTTTAAAAATGTGATAATTCTCATATAAAATGACGAATTTATAATATATTCATTAATTTTGATTATGAGTAAAATTTTTTTTAACCATGAACTTAAGCGTTTCTTTATATGGAGTTTGCTCATTACTTAAGAACTGGATATAGGCCTTAATTCAAAAATATTTTTTATAATATTTTAAAATAAATTTCTTAAATTTTTATTGCTTGCTTTTTTACGAACATTGTTTTGTAATCAAATGACTGTTCTTAACAGAATACTCATTAACGTATGGCCTTTCCGAACACATTATACCGAATTTCGACAACGAGTACACGTTCACGAATGGCGTAATACCAAATTCATAAATTTCCGTGACGAGTTATACGTTTGTGGAACGCTCGATTCGACCACAGATCGTCACCAGTTCATCAGGAGTCGATAGGGGCTAGAAAAGGTAAGCATGATGGACGCTTACAATATTTTATAGGCCATTGACTCCAACTCACCTCAGATTATGTGGCTTTACAAACTATATCTAGATATAAAATCCCAGTTTGTTCACAAATACATCAAAGCCAAATACCCCAACAACCAGTTCTTTATGATAAGGAGGTCATTGAATGTGAAACAGAGATCAGAATCTTCTATGAAAAGGACCAATTAGTGAATGTAACCCAAACGACCAAGCGAAGGTAAACGATTTATCTGAAATTTGAAAATGTTAAATACGTTTATTTCTCCTCCTCAATTTAAGCGGTTGTAAACGGTTACACAAATACGTGTACTTTCATGTAAGGCTTTCTTGGCTGCGACCTTAAATGCGCATATTTTTTGATACTGATTCGCAAGAGTTTTCTAAAGTTTTTAAGATTTATTTTCAAAGGACAATTGTATGGATTCAATTACTTACCCTTCGGCCTATCTGTGGCTCCTTATATATTTACCAGGGTAATGAAAGTAATCGTCAAAGAGTTTCGATTGAAATGCTGACAATTGGTAATGTACTTTGATGGTATACTATTAATAGGAAATTCATACTTAGTCTGCAGAAAAATATTGTGAAAACTACAGCCTTATAACAAAACTTAGGCTTCAAGACAAATTGGCAAAAGTCACAATTAACACCGTCTCAGACTTGTAAATTTTTAGGATTTGTAGTTGATACATATAACTTTTGTCCGAGAAACGAAAAATGTTAAGATAGCAGCCAAAAGCTTGAAATTTCGGTTGTGAAAATTTCGTTTTTAGCCCCGCAGTGCAATATGGATTGCTGTATACAAAACAGTTGCAGGAACAAAAGGAAGGAAAAGCTCGAATTGAATCCTATCAATAATATTGACATAGTGAGGAGTCCTAATATAGAAGGTAAATTTGTCTTAGACATTTTTTTGATGCTTCGGGTGCTGGATGGGGTATCTCTTGTGATAAGGCCATGTGAGGCTGGTGGAGTGAAAAGGAGAAACAAGACCACTTTATTGGATTCATGCTGCAAATATTATATCACAATCTATAGAAGCTGATAGAGAATCACGTATGATGTCGGAGGAAACTGAATGGAATTTTGCCAACTATGCTTTTAAAGAAATTTTAAACAGGTTTGATCAGCCAAAAGTCGATTTTTGTTTGCAATAAATATTAACACTAAGTGCCCAATTTTCTTTTAATAGTTTCCCGACCCGGAAGCCAAAAAAGTAGCCGCTTTCTCCACTGATTTGTCTAATCTTGTTTCTTATGATAGATATTTAGTCGGGTTTGGGATTCAACAACGGATCTAATTCCATCTTCTTTCTATGAAGCTGTTGTTATTCTCTTCGCCTTAGTAACGGTACAAAGAGTGGGGTTTGTACAGCCGTATTTGATTATTCCATCGTTTGCTGAAAATGATAAAATTTGTCCGGTTACGACCTTACAAGCATATCTAAGCAAAACGAAGGATCTAAGAAATCAAGGAGAAAACCTTTTCATTACATTTAAGAAACCTCATCGGGAAGCATCGTCACAAACAATGTGTAGATAGATAAAGCAAATTATTCAAGAGTGCAGTTTAGATGTAAATTAATTTACAGCATACGTGTACTCGCGTAGCTACTTCAGTAGCTTTCCGAAAGGGCAGTCATGTTAAAACCATTCGTGAAGCAGCAGGATGGTCAAAGAATTCCAAGACTTTTGCTTGATTTTATAATCATCCAATCGTAAACGAAATAATTTTTTTAGGTTCTATTACTAATGTAAAAATCAACAAATAAGTACTTTCGAAAAACAAATCTCAATATTTTGTAAATAACTACAAGTTATTACTAATCTCGAGGATGAGACTGCAGGGTATAATTGTACGATCAAATGAACTTACCTGAGTGAAGTTCGATCGTAGTTATACAAGCTGTCTCGCCTCTCTCCCTCAAACCTCTGTATCTTTAAAAATGTTATATGTACATAATTTTTGTTAACCCAAGTCGATTTGTTATGAATTGTGAAATAAATGAGGTATGGTAAACTAAGGTAAGATGGCGAACCAAGCAAGCACTTGTGTTGCCATCGGTAAGCAAATTCTTTTAGAATTCTGAAATGTTGTGACTAGATCAAGAAACTGGCGTTACTACTTGTTATCTCTTCGAACGGGACAGCTAGTGTAGTAACGATCGAACTTCAGTCATTCTTTCTTTTGATCGTACAATTTTGTGATTTCTGATGGATACACATATGTACCTACACGTATACGTATTTAAAAAATTAAAAGCCCGCAACCATCAAGATTATTTTTTTCCCAACTATTGAAATACTTCCATTATGACTTGAAGCCGACGTAAACTCAGTCAAAATGTAATAAAAAAATATATACGAAATTCTCTACATACAGAAAATAAAATTAAGCAGACTGTGCAATATGTTTACTTTTCTGTGGCTAAAATTTTATTATGCTTTATTTAAAATTATTATATTACTTTGTTTTCTTTTACTCGTATAATATAATTTTATTAAACTTAACGTTATTTAAGAAGAAATTTTCATGTTTGTAAGTAATTGGGGATATCTTCAATTTAACAAAAATTTCAAATTTAAAAAATGGGTGAAAAAAAGAAATAAAAGAACGAACGGATGTTTTAAACACATTAAGACTTGCTTTCATTACAAGCTGGCGGTTGCTGAGTAAACAGCGGGTGCTTGTATGTAAGTACTTAGCTGCATTTCAATGTAAATTAATTAGGTCTTAACCGATATGATATTAAATATTTTCCTTATTTTATTTTTAATAAAACGCCGTTTTTGTGCAGAAATATACCAAACTGACAAATAATATCAAATTAAAGTTCTCCCAGGTCATCTCCGTGTTAAAAATACCGATCCTTATAAACTTTTTTACCAAACTCAAACCTTTCTGCCTTCCCATTTTTTTGATACTTAAAAAATTATTAATAAACTCAATTCATGCCAAAAGACTTTTACCAAATTTAACATCTTAATGGAAACAAATAACTGCCTCTATTCAAGTAAACCAATAAATTGAGCATAAAATTGCAGAATCAGGTAACTGGATTGATAGCGAGTTTTTTATATTTTTTATAATTTCGTATGAAGTATAGCTGACATTTGAAATATTCGTAATTATTTGTTGCTAAGCTTAATACAGAAGTTATAGTCATAATTTCATTTATGTGTGGACAGCGTTCTTATGCGTAAATCCTTACATAACTTTGGGCGCTGGATAATTGCGTGCCGTTATTTGAGTTTTTGCTTTCTGGCATAATAATGCATATATACAAAAAATCAATTCACAAATGATCAGAGAATGATACGGCTAAAGTACTTGTTGTTTTCAATGGAAATTACTATCTGAGCTGTTTGCATTTTCCAATCCCTGCTCCCTCGAGCGGTATGCTCAAAAATAAGTTATCTGTTAACACGCATTCTTCCTTAAGAAAAAAAAAAAAACAAAACCGACCAAAAATTGTGGAAAAAAAAGAACAAAAAATTTTTTTTTCTAAAATTATGTTATATTATTATTATTTTATTATTTCAAGTTGTCTTTTTTTTTGTATAATATTTTATTGAATCTTTCCTTTTTGGAAACTAACAATAATTTCGAAAATCTTAAAGCTAATCCTTATTCCTGGAACAAGTTAATCATTACCACTGTATAGATTAACAAAGTAAGCAAAGTACAATAAATTACGAATATAACTTAGATTTATCAAAGAATGTGTTTATATAGATATCATTATGTATACCAACCACTCACAACAAAAGATATATCATAAAGGATAATTTGAAGTAAATTATAATATCATGAAGGATATATGCGGAGCGCAACTCCGATGTAGAATAATTGGATGCGGCAGAGCCCTTAGTCACAGTTCAAACGTAAATCCCTTCTCTTTAATCGCTTAGGGCAGTTCTGCTGTAATAATTTTTTAGCTAGAAAGTTTGGGTGGTTAGATAACCTTAATGAGTAATTTTTAAGCAGTTCCTCCATTTCCTCGGTGACGGTTTCAATCCCGAGATCGTTCTAAATTGCGGAGTTTTTTACATACCAAGGGGCTTTGCATATTGATCTTAAGGTTTTAGACTGCAGTCTTTGAATTCTATCCAGGCTTGATTTAAATGCTGAGCCCCAAATTTGGATCCCGTACGTCCAAGATGGCTTTATTAGCATATTAAAAAGTAATACTTTATTTTCTAGGCTTAGTTTGGACTTAGAGCCTACAATCCAATGCAAGTTCGTAATTTTCAATTTGGTTTGTGGTGAGTCTTTCATCCAATGTTACTCCCAGGTAGGTAGGTAACGAATTCTTTCTGAAGTATTGTATTCCCATTTATAGAGATTGAAGGACATGTGTCTTTTTTTGGGGTAAATGTTACTTGTATACACTTAGACTCATTGACTTTAATTCTCCAAGTTGTTAGCCACTCTTCTATAACTTTTAAATGTTCTTGTAATCTGTAACTGACTGTCATGGGGTTTGAATGGACACTAAGTATTGCTGTATCATCCGCAAAAGTTTATGTGATGAGGTTTCGGTTTGTGGGAAGATCGTTCCTATAAATTAAATATAAGACGGGCCTAAAACATTTCCTTGTGGAACACCAGCAAATATTTCATAGGATTCGGTGGTGTAACTTTTTTGCCTAATCCGAAATTTTCTGCCAATAAGAAAGCTTTCTAAGACATCATAAATTCTTACGGGAAGCGTAACATTCAGCTTGTATAATAGACCATCTAACCAAACTTTATCAAATGCCTGAGCAACATCGAGGAACACTGCAGTACAATATTGCTTGTTTTCAAACGCTGATCTTATGTGTGCTTCGATTCTATGCACCTGCTCTATTGTGCTGTGTTTTTCTCTAAACCCGAATTGGTGGCATGGTATGGTTCGATTCCAAAATCGGCAATATTTTTTTTAATAAAAGTTTTTCGAAGATTTCTTAGAATACCGTAATTAAGCCAGTAGGCCTATAGGAGCCCACCAAAAATGGATCTTTACCTGGTTTAGGGATCATAATAATCTCCGAGGGCTTCCAGGATTTAGGAAAATAGTGTAGTCTCAATATACTATTAAATATACAAAGCATGTGTTTAATTGTCACATTTGGAAGCTCTTTTATCATATTACCCGTTATCCTGTCGTATCCAGGAGCCTTCATTCTCTTGATATCGTTAGTAATAACCTCTTTAAGTGATTTAAAATTAAATTGAATAAAATTTTTATCTGGATCTGCACGAAATTCTGGAAGAGATTTATATCCAATATTTGGTGTAAATACAGTGGAAAGATGCATGGCAAATGAGATACCCTTTTCCTGGTTGCTTCGAGTCCACTCACCATTGTGAGTTCTCACTTGCGGGAGTTTTGAAACTCTTAACTTTTCGCCACAAAGAGTAGTTAGTATCAGATGTAGCTGACAGAGATTGTACGGACTTTTGAAATTCGTTTTCCTTTTTTTGATTCAGGACATCCCGAAGCTTTTTTTTTTTGCATATATTGAGCTTATTTTTTAAGACCGGGGAATGAAACCTCTGCCAATCTCTCCTTAGTTGTCTTTTTTTGGTTACCAGACTTGTAATGTCTTTACCCTTAAGACCGTTGAAAATTTGTCTTCTGAGTATTAGATGGGCCGTGCGTTGAAATAAATGAAGTAATGTTGTAAAGCCATCAACTGCATTGTCGACATCTGCTATTGATTTTAGAGGAATGAGCGATTTTAGATGCGCGCTAATGAATTTTCTGTATTTAAGCCAATTTGTAAATTTACTGGTTAAGCCTAGCTGTAAGTCATTGAAAACTGGAATTATGTTAATGGAACATACACGGTGTGTCGCAAAAATAACCGTACTTTATATTTAAATCATACAACATACAGCGCCATCTATTGAAAATTTGCAACATTAAAAAGATACATTCATCCTATTTCAAACGCACCTAACTTCATGTAAGTCGGATGACAGATGTAAAAGTGACAGCCATTTCAATAAAACCACAAGTGTGCTAATGGTTCCAAAAAAATGGAACACAGAGCAAATATAAAATTTTGTATCAAACTTGAAAAAAAAATTGAAATTGAAGTTTAAAAAATTAAAAAAAAATTGAAAAAAAATGTAGCAGCCGTAACCGAGGTACTGAAGAACATTTCTATAAATGACATAAAAAATCTATGTATGCGCTGGTTGATCGTTCCAAACGTTGTGTTGAGTCAAATGGAACCTATTTTGAATAAATAATAACTTTCAAAGATAATATAATGTGTATTTTACTATTTTATATCCAAAAAGTTCGGTTATTTTTGGGACACACCGTGTAGACAAGGCGAGTGATCAGATGATAAGGCGAATAGGGGTTTTAGTCAATAAAATCTGGGGTTTTGCTGAGATCAGTTGGCCAGTATGTTGGCTGACCGGTAGATATAACGTCGAAACCGTTATTTTGAATGGCTTTATATAAATTTCTACCCTTTGGAGATATTAACCTAGATCCCCAGAGGGAATGTTTTACGTTGTAATCACCTGCTACTAGAAACCGTTTACCTAGTTTAGAAAAGAAATCAGTAAATTGAGTTTCTGATATGTTGTATCGGGGCGGACAATATATGGCGGAAATGTTTATTCCACCAGAATTATCACATATATGTGAACTGAGGTCGCGTGAAGGTAAGACTACCTTCCATTATATAATGTTTAATTTTTTGCTTGATAAATATTCCAGTTCCACCGCGCGTTTTCCCTTCAGGGTGTTTTGTGTCATAAAACAGAAATGAATCAATATTGAAGTTGTTAAATTTGGTCAAATGAGTTTCGGAGATTAGCATTATATCAACTGCTTGATTTTCTAAGAAGAGTTGAAGTTCATTTTTGTGTTGGACCAAGCCGTTGGCGTTCCAATAACATATCTTAAGATCGTTCATGGCTTAGACAAAATCGCTTGAAGGAGGAGATTTTGATTTCGAATTAAATCTTGCAGCATACTTTGCATTGATGTCATATGTTCTTGCACCATATGTATAAAGTTGTTTAACGTATATTCAAGTGAGTTAACAAACGGAACGGACGGGATGGACGTTTCTTGCGTTATAAGCTGAGGTACACCTTTTAAAGCTTGGGCGTATGATATAAAGTTGGTATTAGTAGGCTTTGTTTCGGCAGCTTTCGATTGAGGCTGAGAGGCAGGAATGTTGCTAGAAGCCTTTTTACTGCCCTTGACTTTTAGGAAAATATATATTGGACAACCCCTGTAATTGGCGGTGTGATTTTCACCGCAATTGCTACATTTTTAGACTCAGGGGTTGTTTTAGATTTCATACAGTCTTTTGAACTGAGTTAATCTCCACAAATGACACATATACTTTGTAAAGCGCAATATCGCTTCGTATGGCCAAATTCTTGACAATTATGGCACTGAACAGGACCTGTTCGTTTATGTGGTTCTTCCAAGGAAATACGACGGTGAGGAAGATACCGCAGTTTGTAAATGGGATGAACTTCTCCCTTTTTTAAGAGCTGGAAATCTGGCTCAATATCAACCCTAAACATTGGCTGAGGTATGTTAGCCTTATTTTTAATGTTGAATACGTTTCTTACCCTGAAACCTTCTTCTTTCAAGGCACTTTCTATTTCCAAGGGACTTACGCTGTGTTCAATGCCCTTTATGATGACTGCTAAGCTACGACTACTTTTGAGCTGGAAGGTATAGAAGGACTTCTTTTCCTTTTCGAAATTATCTGCCACCTTGCGATAGCTATCTTCTCCGTAGGTTTGCACTTTCACTTCCTGAATATTTCCCTTTTTAATTGGGACTACATGGAAGTTATTTTTTCCAATTAGATCTATCAATTCGTTGTCAAGGTTGCCAGAGTTCGCTTCTCTAAGAGAAATTGGCGGCGGCTTGGACGTTTTCTGCACACGAACTTGATCATTAGTATTAGAAAGCATTTGAAATCGATTATTACTCATGCTGTCTTCTTCTCTTGCTGTTTTGACAATTTTGTTTTGATTTTGTTCACTACTTTTTTGGGGTGACCGTTTCCTTTTTACAAGAATGTAGCGATCGATTCCCGTTTGAATTAGTACTTTCGTTGCAGCGCTATTTTCGGTAAAATCTTGCGTTTCGAATCTAGAAGGACCTGGAGGAGTCCCAAAAAAAACCAGTTGATTTTGCAATACAGCTTTTTGGCAACTCTAATTTGGAAACGGCAACTAGCAAATGCAAGTTTTCCTGCATACTTTTAGGTGCCTTTCTTTAATATCAATTAATATATTTGTCTCTGTTCAACTAGTGTGAACTATTTGCTTATACTTTTTTGTTTTTTTTTATTATTTAGTTTTGATGGAGCGCCAATCCATGCAAATAGCACAATTTGTTATTTACAAGGTTTCACTTTCACTTCACTTTGTTCAGTTTCAGAGGAGCCACTTGCCTGAATTAGTTTATGTAGTTTGCACAATATATTTTATTTAAAAATTTAAAATAAATATAGAGCACAGTCACTTTCACTTTGCACTCGCAAGAGTTGCCAGTTGTAATGAAGAAATTATTACATTTAAAAAAAAATAAATTTCTATTATTTTCAAATTTTTCACAAAGGATGAATCTTTGCTCTGGATAGACTTTTTTGCAACATTTATCGCATTCCACAGAGTGTAAATTCGCGTTAGATTTCTGTGGACACAAGTGGCACCGCGCCCGCTTCCTGGAGGGTATGTGGTGCGTCAATCTTCCCCCACGGGTTGTCGATGGCTCCTGTGGAATTCCCTTAATTTCATTCACCACTGCCATGGCTCCTTTCATCAGATCAATGGAGGCAGTTATTTTCTGTTTTTTTTCTAATTGTGCCTACCAACGTCTTCTGCCGCTATTTTAGTTTTTTGCCAAACCATATGATGTAAAGAAATTGTCGCATGTGGCATATCTTCCATTCAAACCTTCAGTGAGCTGCAAAACCGCTCTCTCACCTTGATTTACTTCTGCGGCAGAATTTCTGTTGAGGCCCACATACCTATACATCAACATCATATATGTAGAAAGTATCTGCATCACAACATAGCCAATGTTTGATGCCATATTTGTGTGGTTTCGATGGTATATATTGAGTAAATGTGCAGTGACCACGATAAGGCAATAGTTGCTCACCTACCGTCAACCTTGGTCCAGGTGTATACAATATTTTCATGCGATGCACCCATTTATCGAAGATTACGCGAACGGCTGCTAATTTGTCGCGTTGACGCAGATTTCTCCTTTCTTCACGGTCGTCAAATCGCAGGAATCTGGTTTTTTCTTTGTATCTTCTTAGTGGCATCGTTGCTCTAAATATTGGTCTCCCAACCTTATCATTCCACAACTCAGTCATATTCTCCATGCGATCGATAAACACCATCTAAAATTAGCAACCCATAGTAAGCTCGCATTTCTGGTTTTGTGACATTTTTCCACTCATCTCCTAGTTTTTGGAAGCCATATAGGTTTGTCATTTCCACAATAATATTTTCGATAGGTCCAATGAATGGTGAAAATGTCCGCAATACGTCATTTGATCGTGATGAAGCATATACAGTTGGTCCTATGTAGAAATAACAAAAATGTGAAAAATCATTGAAATATAGGCAGCTGCAAATAAATTTTACCTGAATGAGTCAACACAGCAGCATTGCTTCTGCGAATTGTTGTTGATTCAACTAAAGTGTATTTGATTTGTTTGTCCTTGGACAACAATGCATTGTCTGGCGTCAATCGTTTTCTTCCACGAACTCAATTTCGCTGCCGCTGCTGTCATATTCATCTTCAATTTCTTCTGCATTGGGCTCAAATTCCTCGTCTTCGTCGTCTGTCTGCAGCAAATCACTACAATATTCCTCTCCGTTTTCTTCTCCTCTCCACACAAATTCCATGTTTTTATAGTTGGCGGAATACACTGTTTTCTAAGATGCGCACACAACTTTTCACTTCAAAATAAAACTTTTGAGTATATCACATTTCGCACCTTTCTACCTAGCGAAAAGTCAAATTTCAAACTTACCAAACCGGTTTTGTACAAAAACATATATCTATCTCTTTCACACACAAAATTGAACAAAAGAACCACCAAATACCAGTTTTACTATCCTTAGCAACATCACATCTAGCGTTGTATCAAATTGACACAAAAGGACAGATTAATTATATTTTGTGTTGCCACGCCCCCAAGCATCCTAGATACAAAATTCTTCTTGATTTATAATTTTCGTTCAGTGAGCCAAATTTTTATTAAAATATTTTTGCAACTAATGATCGAAAAATTGACTTAAATATGAAAAATTTATCAAATTGACACATAGGACGGATGCGTGTTAATGGTTACTATAATTAGTGATCTTCAAAAGGTATCTAGAATCAAAACTAGTCACTATCAATTTTCGATACCAGAGACTAACCAAAATACCGAATCCCATTATAAAATTATGTATTAGCACTGAGGCGTACGAATGTGTTTTAAAAAGCATTTACATAAATTATTAAAAGAAAATTAGCTAGTATTGGAAATCCAATATTCACTCAGTAAAATTGAACAAATTCTTCACAAGATATCATAAAAATATAGAAATGAAAACAAAGATTTTATAAGTTTCCATGAGGATGAAAGACATTTTTTATATTAAATTTAATCTATATATTTTCTAATTCAAAAAAATAAGACTTTTTGGTGCAGTAAATGTTTGTACTTCTTAAATTGAAAAAGCATTTACTCATCGGTGCGTTTTGATGTTTTCGACTATTTGCTGTTGCTGTGTCGCTTTTGAAATAATTGTTTCCAAATTAATATTTTCAATCATGGGATTCACGGACTGTTAAAACTTTATTTTTCAGTTTAGAGCATGCATAATATATACATATAACCTTACTTTTGAGATTATGCAGTTATGCTTCTGGGAAATTTTTCGTTGTGATTCGTCAATGCTTATAAATAAATACCATACATATACCTAGGTATATATATATATGTGTACGCAATAGTGTTTTTTGTTAAGACTACTTGTCTTCCTGTGTACGATTTCGGATAAAAAAAACTATAACGTTAATTTTTGTTATGTTTCTATATCTATCTTAACGTATTTTGTAATTATGCAAATATGAACCAGTATATATTTTAATAAAAATTTTGTAATTAGCACAAGTCAAGTGCGGTTTTTCTACAAACTTGTATAAGTAAATAGTTAAGCGATTATAATGAAAAATACATTACTATTTCTATACGTTTTTTTCTGTTGTATACATATTTACATAACCTGTTTAATAAATTGTTGACATTATTCATAAGTAATTACTGTAGAATCAAATAGTAGTTTATTCTATAGATACGACGTATAAACGTTTCAAATTTTAATTATCATAACTTTTATTTACTTCTATTTCAATTAATCAATAACACATCAAAATCATTACTTGTAATCGACGTGATACTATTTAGAAATGGTTGCGTAACATCCGAGGACCTTTTCTGGAAATTAGATGCCTTACAGTCGTTTATACGTGATCTTCATTGGCCGGATGCAGAGTTTCGTCAGCATTTAGAGCAACGTCTAAAAATGATGGCCGCTGAAATGATTGAGCAATGCATACAACGTACGGATTCATCATTTCAATCGTGGCTGAAAAAAAACGTGGCCTTCATTTCAACGGATTATATAATTCCTTCAGAGATGTGTGCAATGGTTAATGTGATATTAGATGCTAAAAACCAAAGCTTTAAACTAACCTCAATAGATGGTATTGATCTGGTAAGTAGAAATATTATATTATTATAGAATTTAGCATACACGTACGAGTGTATGTATATGTACAATTAAATATGCATAAAACGTTTTTCCCTAAACTCATTTGTAAATACAATACAATACGATCTTGATCAGTATTTGTCTGAATTAGTGATTGCTTTTTTGTATTTTTAACATGAACCTAGTAGCTTACTTTAATTCGTAGGATAAGCGTGTTGAAATTCTCTATAGAGATTTCAAAACACTATGATCAGAATGACGATTTCATGTACCGAAAATTATCGAGATCGATGACTGTTTAAATGAGGAATCGTTTTTCCTAACCGTATGCAAATTATTTGGGCTGTGCCAAAGGTAAACGCGATGTCTTGGTGGTCAACATTAAACTGATTTATTTCACATTCTCTTATGTTAATATAAGCTGTGGTTTTAACAATTCGTATAACAGGATCATGGTGTGATACTGTAAATTCCAATGAGAATTCATATTCGAATCTTTTATATGTATCTACTAATGCAAACCTCCTGACGGATAACTTAAAATTACTTGTTGGTATATAAATGAGTATACCGTTAATATGAATGAGCATGAAGAATAATAAATAGATAAGCAAATAGAAGATGCGCTCAGAATTTACATACTCGTATATATGTATGTATATGTACATGTACATATGTACAGCTTGCTGGGTGCATAAATAGGTGACCCAACAATGACTTTAACTGGAAAACCTTCCCTACATTAGGAGACGCATCTGCAACCAGATAAGCCAAAAGAGGCCCCGCCTCTCTCCACTCCTTTGGTGGTCTGGTTGTAAATCTTTCATAGACCGAAATGCTACTCTTCGCCAAAAGGTACTAAAAGGCATGAAGATCATTTTTTCTACCGAGGATAATTACTTAGGAATAGTCTTAGTAAGCTCACCTTGAACCGGAACATGGTTGCAAAGAATAAGAGAGTTACAACAGGGCTCTACGGCGGCGTTAGGTAAAATATGGGATGGTGGCCAGCACTAGACTAAGCTACGTACAGGTGAAAGCTGGAAAAAACTCAACGGACAGTCTCATGTCGGAAGATGCGGACTTCTGTTTTCTGTTTTGACAAACAAAAAACTCTAGAGGAATTTATTTATTGAATTCGCTCCGACATCTCAAGCCAAATAGTAAGTAACAAAACATAAAGCCTTTTAGTAGGAATGGGTTGCTGGCTTGACATTGTTCTTTAGCAGGTTGGTATGTCTCTTCTCCACAGACGGGCTTGACTTGTTGCATGGTCCAAGGTATTAGGCCAAAGGGTTGGAAATGTTACGCAATTTTGTTAAGTATTTATGTGCTGCAATTTCAATCTCTTCTTAGATGGTGGCTATATTTAGGTCTCTATGGATTTTTTCACTACGCATTTGCTATAGTGCGCCTGTTATTATTCTTAACGTTTTCGATTGGAACCTTCGAATTACATCTATATTCGTCGCGCAAGCTGTGCGCCATATTTGAGTTCCATACATCCATATCAGTTTTATTATTGCAACATTACATACAATATTGGTCCAGGAACACTAACCTGGGGAACACCTGCTCCTCTGCTATGCATTCATTTACTTTTACTGTGATTCGTCTGTTGCATAAGTAGGATTGAAGGATTTCTTATCACACCTTGTCAAATTCTTGCGTCACATCAAGGAAAACCTTCGAGCAATACTCTACATTAGCTATGAGATTTACTTGTCCGATTGTGCTATGTTTTTCGCGAAATCAAAGTTGACGTAAAGAAATTATATAATTTTCATGGCACTGAAAAGCTTTGCAAGGAAACGAGAGAAATGATTGGCAGTTCTTTTAACATTTTTGGTGTGATATGAACGTATCCAGGAGATTTTTTTAGATTTAACACGGTAATAATATTTTTCAGTTCAGATACAGATGCTCCACAAGTAATAGTGTATCTTGGATCAGTATGGTTTTGTGGCAAAGGTGCATTATTTGGTTGAAATACCGTACTGAAGTGCTCTGGAAAACAGTCTCAGCAGTCTCAGTGGTGCTTCAGAGTTTACAGGTGGCTTAAGATTTTTGCTAGCTTTCCAAAGTGATTTTTGGTAGAATCGTTGGGAGACAAAAATGATAAAAGACCTTTCTTAGTTTTTCCTTGGTCCTATCTCAATTCCACTTTTAGCTTTTTTTTCTGCCATATGAAGTCGGACTTTGCAAGCGCTGCATTTTCGAACCAGCAACTCGATTTCCTTGTTAACTTTAATTTTCCCGGTCTTTAGCTGGGTTTTCTGACTCGGTGTAGCAATAGGTGCTGCTATCGCTAGAATACTGTTGAATACCAGTTTCTCGTTATCTGAGTCTTATTTACTCTTCAGTTTCCGATCGGCCAGTATCTGAGTACTTATGTATTTTTTATATTTTAGCCAGTTAGTTCTAAATGTCATTAACATTAAACTTGTTTTTCATTAAATTTTATAAGTACTGGTATAAGTGATCTCATAATACATCTGTACAGGTTTCAGTAAATACTAAATTTCTATCTACATTTTTGGAGACTGGAAAGTCAATCATTATAATCTAGCTCTAATTGTTGTAAGAAGGTCACTAAATTGTTTCTCTGTTACTACGCAGCGTGGTGGACAATATATTGAGCGGATTGTAAGATCAACCCTATTGTTTTTAAAAGTTATGGAAGTTGTTGGGGAGGAGTGAAAAAATCTATGCTTTAAAAGGTTTTTTATAAGTACAGCTGTACCACCATGAGCTGTTCTATCTGGGTAATTAGTACAGTACAACATAAACCCATATATAAAAATTATGCTTATTCACATCCTTAATTCGCTCATTTTTTGACTAATAGAGTTTGAAGCATTTGGTGTCATGCTCTGGGTCAAATAGAGAAACATGGCCACTATTCCAGTACTGCGTGGTGTGATGGGTGGGATCTGCTCACTTATTTTTAAAAAGATAACAGTGTCACCTCCACTCCTACAGTGGTTAAAGCCTACCAACAACACACTACACACTGACCAAACGAATCATCGCACAAAGGAGAAGACGACAAAAGACCTAACAGAGCGACCGGGCAGCTTAGGGAAGACGGCGTGGGTCGCTAGCTATGTACACTAACAAAATCAAATGTAGAGAAAAACAAATTCAACAGGAATTCTCCAGCAATATAAACGGACGAATATCACACGGAAACAGTAAGCAAGCAAATAACTATGAGTACGAAAAAAAACAAAATATTATTTTGGAGTGCACCCGAGGTGTGGTTCAACCAAACTGGCTACGAACCTACTAGCTGTAACTTTAACCCGCCTAAGTGACTTGGCTCTGGGTGCGGGATGTGTAGGAACGTAACGAGGGGAGTGACACCGTCGACACGACCAAAGCTCACGAAAACACAAAATAAACAAGACGTGATACTTATCGGTTTCTTGGTCGGGTATGGGTACCCAACTTCGGTGCCCCTCCGGTGATGCCGTCTAAACTCTGATTCCGCCACTGTAATCCAGAAAACAAATGACCGATATATTTTCAACAAGCCTAGACGGGCTTCGCCTCGACTGACCTTACTTGGCTTCAACTGGTTACAAATATTTGCCTCGACTGTCACTAACACAAATAAAGTCACTAATAATATTTTTTTTTTCTAAACAAACGCTCAACCACGCAAAAAAATGTTTACATTTTCAAAGATTGTTAGAATCTGATCCGGCAAGCATTTACGGGGCAGGCCGCAAGCCACGCGTCGTGCCCAATCATTTGGCGTCGCCCCCATTACCCAAAGGAACAGAGTTATATAGCGCACGCCACCATTTCTCACCGAGTACATTGGGATAATTTTCCACTCGTCGTAAAAAAAGAAAGGCGACACCCCTTTTTACGGAATAGCCGCGCAAAGCATTCCGTTTCCCTAATATTTGTTAGTGGAGGAATCGATTTGTACGAACACCTCCTTTTGGAGACTTATACCACTGGGCAGACACACACCGAATACAACCGTGGCATCAATCCACGGCTTTAAATTAAGCAACTAATTGCCGACAGATGTCACTACCAACGCTTGGAGTGAAAGGAATATTAGGCAAAGCAGAGAAGATTTATAAACAAACACAAAATAAGTTTTTGTTGCGGCCGGTACGCGACAACTCCACCCCTTCCTCAACGAAAAGGAAGGAATCTTCTTTTTGGTCAGGGCCACAACTCCTTAACGTTCCAAGACCCTTTGTCTTTGTCTAAGTCATCTGTTAGTGTATATCTCCACGGTGACACTCTCTTCTAACAATAAACGGCCCTACATACTTTGGCGCTAACTCGCCGAATAAAAATTTGCTGCATCTGACAGCATAAAATTCTTCCTCCACACTAACTCGCCAGGCATGTATTGTACATCTCGACGTCTGAGATAGTACTGCCTCCAATTTCATCGAGCCTCTTTGCTCGCTCCTGACAATTTAATTTCTCCTGGTCTCCTAAGATATCTATGAAGTCCCTACTGCCCTTTACCTACCGAAATTTACAAAGTATGGCGCAGCTCCTGAACCTTCGTGCTGCACTTTTCTAATGCAGCATGCTACCTTCGCATACCCCCAGCTGGCTGTGGTTTTTCAGGTTTCCCCTGCTGACACTTTTTACACGCCTTAACATATTTGCAATGTCCGACTTCAAACTTGGCCAGTAGGACTTTTGTGAAACACGCCCAAAAGTCTTTTTCACACCCATATGACCCGCCAACGGATTTTCGTGACACTGTTTTAAAATCTGTTTTCTACCATCACGCCCTATTACTCTTTCCACTCTGGAGAATCGCATCTTTTCGGCCGTCGAATAATTTTGCTCGCCTTTATTCAAGGACCTACTCAGATAAGCTATCACTCTCTCACTGTCATAAAACATCTGCGCTAACACCGCACCTATTCCGAAATCAGACGCGTATGTCAAAACCGGAATGGTCACCAAGCGTTCCTTCGCTTCTTTAAGACTCCTTTCACAATCTTCAGTCCAATTAAACTTTCGGTTCTTCTTCGTTAAATCGGTGAGAGGCCTAACTAACTCTGCAAAGTCTTAATTAAATCTGCGGTACCAGTACACTGTTCCTATAAATGACCGAACCTAGTTTACGTGCTTCGGTACCTCAATCCGAAGCATCACCTCTACCTTCTCGGGGTCTACGGGTATACCCTTCTTGTTCTCGACGTAGTCTAACTAGTTCAATTCGGACCGACAAAAATTGCAATTGTCCCTATTTAATCTAAGTCCTACACTAGCTAATCTATCTAAAACAGTTTTCAAAATCTCTATATGTTTCTCAAAATTATTTGTTACGATAATAATATCATCCAAGTACACAAAAACATGAGGCTCTAACTCAGGTCCTATGACCGAATCTATAATACTCTGCCAGGTTGCCGATGCATTATGCAAGCCATATGGCATCCTCTTAAACTGCAATAGTAGTCTACCTGTTACCATGAACGCTGTGAAGGGCCTCGACTGCTCCTCCGCCAGAATTTGTCAATGAGTGGACTTAATATCCAGATTGGACACGTATGGAGGGGGGCAACTATCTTTATCGGTACATTTATTCAAAATCCTATAGTCTTGCAGACGCCCAAGGACAGGGTAATACCTCGGTTTCACAGGTTCAACTCCTGCTCTTAGTCTGATCTTATGCTCGACTAAATGGGTCCGGCCTAGCCCTTCCGGCATAGCCTGGAACGCCCTAATGCCCTAGTTTGTCTGTCACCTAACGCGGAGGGTTCCACTATTGACACCAACGGTTCTGGTTCCGGCTGAGAAAACTACCACCCCTTTCTCGATATATCCGGGATAATACCCGCCTTGTCCCAAAAATCGATACCAAGGATTACGCCCTGAGGTAACTCTTTAACAACATGGCATTTCAAGAGAACCGACTTGCTCTCCACCTCAGTTGGCAACCAAACCGAACTGAACACCGAGTTATGACTGCGAGAGTCACTCTCATAAAGTTCGAAGGCAACGACACACTAATTCCAAACGAACTCAATTTCATCCAACCTAATCTGCTTATTAATATTTGGTCGCACCAGAATCCAACAAAGCCCTAAAATCAAAACCACGAATCCCTACATGCAAGTAAAGGCATTCGTCATGATCTTTCGTCACCAACGAAAACGCCAACCTAACCTATTCAAACTCAGCCCTTACGTTTGCCAGCTGGGAGTTAGCAGGTTCACTGACTCGTCCTACTAGACCGCCTGTCCTGTTGTCCCAGGGTTCTATCTCCCGTCTCGCGATTTGTTGTCCGACCTGACGACCCTATCACGCAACCGTGAATTTAGCCCGCTGTCATCTGATCAATCGTTCCTTACGGGAGCTGACCTGAAGGGGTTGTGGCTTCGTCCACCACCGGAAGACGTACTTCGTACCCTGGGAGCCACTTGTCCCGCTTCATGACCCCAAGTTTACCGCACCCACCAAACGCTTCCACCAAGGACCTAACTGCACCTAGTTGCCTACCTAAAGCAACTAGTTCCGAAATTCATCTAATTGTTACCAGTCCCAGCTGGCTCTGGAAGAATGGTAGGAGATTCGCCCTAATCAATCCTAACATACCTAATGACTTCCTAACTGACCTATACCATAATAACGCCTTTCCCGCAAATAAACTGACCGCGCCTCTGAAGAGTTGAGCTTGGGTCACACCGTGTGCCTCACTCAACTCCTCAACCCGTTCTAAAAACGCAAAAAGCGACATTCCCGCTTTTTCGCCGTCAAAGTGGGCGTCCCACATTGTCAAGTTACCGTGTAACCGGTTTTGAGACTCATCTATCGCTTCGACCACGCGTCGTATCGCACAAGTGCTATCCAAGTACTCTAACGAACCGATCTCCTCTTCGGCTTCCTAACCATCTTCTGCATCGTGCAATTCGGCGAGATGGAGCAACAACATGCTCTTCAGCTCCATCTGCTGAGTCATCTCGCCGGCGCTTCCCGGTCGCCCCCGTCCTATTCGCGAAAGCACCATTCGATTTTCGCTATCTCTTTCGCTCCGTGCGATGGCTTGCCCTCACCCAAAAATATTTAATTCAATAAATAAAAAAGACAACAAAAATCCTTAATTAACAAAAAAAAAAACAAAAATCATAACCTAAGTGGTCACTTTTGGCCTGTCTTTACCACTTTACGAACAGTTTTTACTACCTGGATAAACACACGAATGCTTCGGTAATTAGAGGACTTATAATAACAAGAAGATCCAATAGACTTTTGGCTCGATGCCCGATTGAAGTTTGTACAGAGCTAAAAAATCTCGGGAAAGGGATTCACCACTCTGTTAAATTTTGGTTGTCAACTAACATATTTGATCGTTTAGCATAAATAAAAACTGTTATTGACGACAACAGAAGTAAAATCAATAGAAATATTTATGAAAGAAATTCAATGAAAATCAAATCATTCATTAATTTTTACTTTTTCATATGGTGTTTTGCTATTATTTAGTAAAAAATTAAAAAAAAACAGAAAATATTAATATTTCAGAAAGTTTTTAACGAACATTCATCTATTTTAAACTGATATACGTGTATTTTATTTTTGCGGCCGTGGTAGTCGAGTGGTTAGCATTGATTACTGACATTCGGAAGGCTCGGGCTCAAGTCCCGGTGCCACCAACATCCGAAAGTTACGGAAAATTAATTTAAATAAAAAACTGTGTTAAATTTTCTAATTCAGGTCGCCCTCGGCAGGGAATGTCCACCCCTCCGAGTGTGTTTCGGACATGAAATAAAGGCTCCTAGTAAAAAAAAACCATCAGCCGTTCGGATGCGGCTTAGTATAAATTGGTGGGACCTACCATTTGTTGGAAAAACATCAAGACGCTGAACCACAAATTGGAGGATGAGCTCGGCCCAAAATCGCTTCAGCGGTTACAAAGCACCGATTATATATACATACATTATTTTTATATTCATCCTTAATCCTAAATAAGCAAGAAATATTAATAAATGTAAAATAAATATTATGTAAAATAAAACAAAAATAAAATGAAATTCCGATAGGAATTTCAACTTGGGCCAGAAGCAAAAAAAACCAAAAATACAAAAATAAATTTTATAAATGATATATTTTTATTTATAAGCTCATTATATTATAAATGTTTTATTAATATAAAAAATATTAAATAAAATAAATAAAAATAAAAAAATTAATTGTTTTCAATAAGTGATATTGGCTCCTGCGAAAGTAATTTGAATTTGCACCAGAATAAAAAATACCAAAAATGCACCGTGCCACAGCACCACATTGAAAACTTGTGGCATACGTGTATTCTGCATTTATACTGAATCAAAGAAATAAAACATTGGTTTCCCTTCTTATTCAGTTAAGTATACGAGCACTTCGTCCACAATCGACTTCGCTGATTTGCGCAATGATCGCGCGTGTAGGCGAACAATGCGTACAATATTTCAATCAGATATTCCCATTAGTTTATGTGAATTAAAGTTATAGTATTGCCTACTACATCTTGAATTGATTTGTCATTACTAAACTCTTTTAGATCTAAGTTGGAGTTATATTTATTAAAATCGTATGCTTTGAGGGCATTTAGGGAACATTAATTTTTGAATTGCAGTACAATTGTTCGCCTTATCGAGAATATGTTTGTGGGAGCGGGTACAGAAATTTCTTCAACTTCTGATTTTTGTGAGCTCCGTAGTATTTTTTCAATTTATTTAATGACTTGTTTTAAATGATATATTTGTTCATTAACTTTCATGAATTATTCAACCCAAAAATCAAGTATATTTTGTTCACAGCGAAACATACATACATACATATGTTTGTGTGTACATATTGTGTTTTCATTTGTAAACACACATCATTTCCATGACAACATACATACACGTACATGTATGCCGCCTAGTTGAAAGTGCAAAGAATATTCTTCGCATCGTCAAAAAATCGTATGTATGGCGAAATCAATATCTCTCCCCGCGCGCAGCTCTTCCACAAGCCACAGTTCACAAAAATCAGAAGTTTAAGAAATTCCTGTACCCGCTGCCCACAAACATACTCTCGGTAAGGCGAACAAATGTACTGCAATTCAAAAATTAATGTTCCCTAAATACCCTCAAAGCATACCTTGCTAATAAATATGTATAACAAGAATTTAGATCTAAAAGAGTTTAGTAATGTCAAATTAATTTAAAATGTAATAAAATTAGGCAATACAATAACTTTAATTAATTCATATAAACTAATGAGCATATCTAATTGGAATCATACACGCATTGTTCGCCTACGCGCGCGCGCACTGTGCAAATCAACGAGGTCGATTGTGAAATAGGTATATCAGTTTAAAATAGATGAATGTTCGTTAAAAACTTTCTGAAATACTAATGTTTTTTTTTTTAATTTTTTAACTAAATAATAGCAAAAGACCATATGAAAAGAAAAAAATTAATAAGTAATTTGATTTTCATTAAATTTCTTTCATAAATATTTCTATTGGTTTTACTTCTGTTGTCGTCAATAACTGTATTTCTTTATGCTAAACTATCAAATATGTTAATTTACAGCCAAAATTTAACAGAGTGGTGAATCCCTTTCCCGAGATTTTGTAGCTCTGTACAAACTTCAATTGAGCATCGAGCGAAATCTCAATTGCAACTTCTCGTTATTATAAGTTCTCTGCTTAATATACAAAATAATCAACTCATACATAATAGCCATCAGGAGAATTATTTTTTTGTAGATTAATGTTATTATGAAATGAAAAACTATTCATTATAAGTAGATCGCAGACATTAAGTGTCTGATTTTATGCGTTTTCAGTACAAATTTCACTCTAAAATTGATGATCAAATCGATAAAGCGAATGTAGCTATGACACAAGGACTCATTGGTAAACTTATGTCTGTGCTAGAGTCGACTTTGTCGAAATTAGCACGTTACGATGAAGGTAGCCTAATTGGCTCTATACTCAGCTTTACCAACGTATCCAGCTCAGGGAAAGATCTTGGCCAAGGCTATGTAAATTTCTTTCGAAATAATATGGATCAAATTCGTGGTAAAATTGGTGATGACTTATGGACGTTAAACTTTTTCGAACAGTGGTACACGCAGCAGATTAACATGCTTTGTAATTGGCTTTCGGAGAGATTAGATCACGCACTCCACTATGCTCAAGTGACATCAATATCGCACATAACAAAGGTAAGTATTTAAATGCTCAATTACGTTACTAATATGTTTAAATAAATGTTGCTATGTAGTTTAGAGCTCTATCGTGGCCCGGTGGGGAATAAACTGCGACTATCGCTAGACCACAGGTAGTGGACCCTTATTGCTAACTGGTGTCAAAGTTAAATATTGAGAAGAGAACTGAACAGGCGACGGTCTCCTTGTCTGTATAAATTGTTAGTACAGTATCTTTCGTATAGCTTCATATTCGCTTAAATGCATTTTCCGCTTACGTGCAAAATATTTCCAAAATACTTCTCCCAAATGACTTTTGTACGAAAATTTCAAGTTTAACTGCAATTTAGCCTAGCTGCGAAGAGAAGCATGTTGTTTTAGATGCAAACCATACCAATTTTACTCAGGGTTTGGTACATTAGGGTGATGAACTTCAATATAAACAAGGCTTACAGAAAGGCTGTTTTTGTGGGCATCTGATACCCTTAAATTATATTCTTTGTACGTTTAAATAAACATTTCCGTTAAGTTCACTAAAACGTATGTAGCGGAAGTAAATGCAGCTAAACGAATTATTTTGTAAATGTGCCGTCGATAAGCTATAGGATTTATTGTCGAAAGTAGTGCATTGGCTCTGAAACCACAGTTAAGCCGACAATGTTCAGCGCGATATTTGTATGGTGAAGAGCGCTGAAGAATGAAACACTGAGCAGGTAGCGGGAAGCAGGCGACCCTCTGCTCTTCTTTTTGACTGCTATGTTTTTGTGAGACTGTCTTAAGCAACTGCGATCTCATATCTTTCACAACCCAAGTGAGCTACTGGGTTGTTTTGCCCGATCGCAAATTGTTTGCTTTCTGCATTTCTTGCCATCAGGATGTTAATAATAATGGCTAACTAAGCCCACGGTGATCTTTCTTACAATCTATACGAAAGAGTGTCGATTAGGTCTGAATGTCAATGTTACTGGGAGTGATATTTAACAAGCCTGCTGTAAGGTATATGATCTTAATAGCATCCTAAAATCACTAAAATAGCATGTTGAGCAAAGATAAAGATACATTGTTTTCAACTAATAGAGGGCCGGTAACAAAGTATGCTATCTCGACAGGCTGTTATCACCATCCATAGTGAGATAATTATTACTCTATTATACTTTTTCTGTGAACTACGTCACAACCTAAAGCAGGTAAAAACCCCATAAGAACGGAGTAATCTTGTCGCAATTAAGGTCTGTATATTGTCGAATATCGTCAAAACAATTCTCTTTCTGAATCTCTAGATTGATGAGATCGATGACATAAACTAGCTTTGCGCACTCCTTAACGGACGAAGCTAAAAGCTATAACAACTACAATGTTATTTTGTATTTTAAAAAAGCTGTGCTGATTTTAAGTGTTGTAAAATAAATCATTTCTTGCTATTCGCAGAAAATTTATTCAGATTTTGAGCTTCAAGGTGTATTGGAAGACAAACTTAATTCCAAAGCATATCAAACTGTTGCTTTACGTATGGCCACTGAGGAAGCGACTTGCGCGCTAACCATGCCGGACGTTGTTGAGTGTGACGAGTAAGTAAAAACATCATAATAATTAATAATGAATCGTAAACTATAATAAGTATATCTTCATTGCAGTAACGGGGATACAGTAAAGGGTGAAGGAGGGGATGAAGATGTAACCGGTGAGGAGGGCGGTGGTGGTCCCAGCGGAGGAGGCGCTTCACGAGGTTTGCCAAAACCCAAAATTGCCGCCGCACAAGCAGCGGCTGTGACCAACGTTGTTGCTGGTCGGGTTGGAAATTTACTCGGAAAAGGTATTGGGGGACTTAGTTCAAAGCTGGGAGGTGGAAGTTGGTTTTAAAGTAAGCAGTACCACCGACCCAGATATTTGGACGAAACACTAACGATAGCAGTCGAGGTACTAAAAACACACCAAAAATGTCGCAGGTTATATATTATTACATCATAAAATATATTTGCATACGCTCATATATGTAGGTATATGTTTACATAGGTATATGGACGCAAAGTACTAATAGTTATAAATACTAATTACATACGTGCATATACTTGCATGATGTTTACAAAAGTAAAGCTTAACGAATCTCCTGTACTATTATTTGAATTATTAATGTTTGATTAAAAAATTACTGTCGAAATTAAAATGCAAAAAGTTTTTACTTATTTGGATATTCAATCTAAAACAATAAAAAAAACGTTATAATAGAATTTGTTATATAATTATGTATATACATACATATGAATGTATACACACACATACATAAA
This sequence comes from Ceratitis rosa, assembly GCA_037013455.1. Classification (NCBI taxonomy): domain Eukaryota; kingdom Metazoa; phylum Arthropoda; class Insecta; order Diptera; family Tephritidae; genus Ceratitis; species Ceratitis rosa. The sequence goes on from JAWMAG010000007.1 coordinate 3,282,287, forward strand.
AGTTGAATCTTTCAATTTCCACATGAACATCTTAATGTTTGGAATTTCTTTTCATGTTGACAAAGCAAAAGTTGTGCTATAATACATTTATAGATACATAATATAATTCCTATGTAATTACTTTATCTCAATAATTTACTCGTATATCATTACAATATACGCGTATTGTGCTTATTAAATTATTTAAAATTGTGAAAAGAATATAATCAAATTTTACAAAAATTAAATAGTTTTAATATAATATCATATTAATATACTGTTAATAATATAATGTTTGTAATCGCGCGGACCATGTTCAAAAGATCTATGAGGGAGAACGTAAACACGGTAATCATCTCGAGGCTATGAGCCAAGTCCTTCAATATTATTAGTACATATGTATACATAAAAACGTATGTATAATTATCCACACAGATAGTAATTACAGTAAAACAGATATGTTACTAATAACACCCATATATATGTTATATGCTTATTAAAATATAGAATATTTGGCGATATTGCATTATTACTTTTAATAAGCCGAAAGAATTCCACACTACTACTGCCATCAACAGCTCCGCCACAGTGGCCATCAACCTTGACCGCTAATTAAGCAATCCTCTCTTACGATAGCCGATTCTCCGCACCGTAGTTGACCCGAATTTTATTCGGCATAGTACTTTCAATATTTCGGCGAACTAGTCCCGACTAGATCATTAGTTAACACTAGTCTAAGTTCATCAACGGAGCAACAGGGTATCTTCAAATTCTTCGTATCAGGGCTGATATCGAGCCCAACTCTGGTCAGACAAATTATTTCTGCTGCGTTTACCATAGACGACTCCAATATTTTTTAATTTTGGTTAGATGCAACTAGTGCTATGGCTGGAGTCATCTTAAGACCTGCTTTTGCCTTAAGACAAAAATTGATTAGACCACGTATTACGTGGTCCCATGCTGTCATTGCTCAACTGCACCGCAGTCACCAACACCAACTCCAACGGGCTAAAATTTAACTGCAACGGCCTCCCAGCAAAGATCGATGAGATGGCCGACTTCATGAGCCAGGAGCCCCTGCCAAAGCAGATTAGAAGATCTGAGCCGGGCCGGATCCAACATCATCCACAAGGATCGCATGGCTATTGTCCTGACATCGGTGCTTCACTCAGGAGCGAAAACCGTTTGGGTTTGGCCGACTTTAACGCACACAACGATCTTTAACATTCTTGCCTGTCAAATGACCGTAGAGGAATGAAGATGAAAGAACTAATAGACGATGCACCAGAGTTGCGGGTAATTGTCATAGCTCGCCTGATGTACCAACTCCGAGTGATGTTATGATAAACAGCATAGCCTGGAGACTTGTGCCGACGTTAGCATCGGACCATTTACCCTTGTCTCGATGGACTCCAACCAACGTCACCATAAGTGTGCGATTATTGTACAAAATAGTGTTGTCCACTACCGTTCGCCTCATCTGCGCGAGCTCAGGAATACCAGGGCGACGTTCGATGTTCAGGAGGTTATGACGAAGGCGGAAGCTTCCACATTCATAGGTCCCGATGCAATAAGTATGCCCATGCTAATCACCTACCTGAATGGTTGAAAGTCATCGGTAGAGTATCGAGGCCAAACTTCCATTCATTTTTGCATTTAAAAACTCTCTCCTCCCCTAGAGGGTTTTTCATTGATCTCATATTCTTGTTATTGGCGTCTAGACCTTTCCTCTTCTTCACGACAACAGCTGCAATCTGCGATATCGCCAGCAACCTTTTCCAACAGCTGGATGAAAACTCGATATTTAATTCGATGGCGTAAAAATTCCGACAATTAACAACCTGAAGTTACTTAGAGTCACATTCGACAGCCCGCACTTTATCTCTCCGCATGCGACGGCAAATGCTACTAAAGTACAGAGTTGGAAAAAAACCTTCAAAACCTGAGCCGGCAGCACCTGTTGCACCGGGGACTGACGGGACGTTGATGGAAAAGCTATAAACGTACCCGAACATTGCCTTTAAGACCGTGACAGGAAAACTCGTGAGGTCGCAAGAACATCATGCTATGCTCCATTCCAGACCACGTACAAGAACTGCTGCACGGGACGGCGTACCGACAGGATCTAAAAGCAATTAAACGAGAGTCCGTCAACACCTTTTTTAACTCTTTTCTAGTGAATGACGTTCTTCCAATCCAATCACCACCCATTGCAGACGAATATGGATATTGTAGCCAACCTAATTCCTACTTCTTTGACCGCGTCAGACCCAAATCAGAGAACTTATATTGAGAAGGTGCAACAGAGAACTTATAAGAACGTGAAGGTGCAATTGACTTTTTGCTCGTTGCTCTATTGAAGTTTGTACTGAGCTAGAAAATCTCGGGAAATGGATTCGCCACTCTGTTAAATTTAGGCTGTAAACTAATATATTTGATAGTTTAGCATAAAGAAGTATTGTTATTGACGACAACAGAAGAAAAACCAATAGAAATATAATAGAAATTCAATGAAAATCAAAAGAGTTATTAACTTTTTTCTTTTTCATATGGCGTTTTGCTATTATTTATTAAAAAATTAAAAAAAAAATAAATATTACTATTTTAGAAATTTTTTAAAGAACATTCATCTATTTTAAACTGATATATTTTATTTTTATATTCATCCTTATTCATAAATAAGCAAGAAATATTAATGAATGTAAAATAAATAATAATAATAAAATATAACATATATAAAATGAGAATGTAACATATTGGCTCCTTCAATAAGAATTTCAACTTGGGCCAGAAGCAAAAAAAAAAAATACAAAAATACGCACGCACTAAGAACAACGCATAAAAATAAATTTTATAAATGATATATTTTTATTTTTAAGTTCATTATATTAGGTGTACAACTTTGCTTCCGCCGTTTTTTTTTTAAAGCCCAGGGCCTTGATGTTGAAACCACTCCCGACACGTTCTTTCACTCAGAGCAGCATCACCGCAAGTTTCTGAGAACATTCGATGCGCTTCAGCTGCATTTTTTTTTTCGAATTGTAACAGAAAAGTAAAATTTTCCGCAAATGGCGAGAATTGGGCACATAAACGGACATTTTCGAGCGTGAATAATACGAAAACAAGAACAATTGTCACTGCAAAGGCGATGACAATTCGTTAGGCACTGTCCACACTCACTTTAAAGGCATTATCATCTATGTATTTCAACCAGCCTCAGCCGGTACAGCCACCTATCGGAAAACGGCGGAAGCAAAGTTGTACACATAATATTATAAATGATTTAATAATATAATATATGGCGGCCACGGAAGCCAAATGGCTAGCATTGCGTACTGACATTCGGAAGGCTCGGGTTCAAATCCCGGTGCCACCAACATCCAAAATTTATGGAAAATTAATTTAAATAAAAAACTAAACTAAATTTTCCAATTGCGGACGCCCCTCGGCAGGGAATTTCCACCCCTTCGACAGTATTTCGGTCATGAAATAAAGGCTTCTCGTAAAACAACCATCAGCCGTTCGGAGGTGGCTTAGTATAAACTGTAGGCCCCTCCATTTGTTGGAAAAACATCAAGACGCAAAACCACAAATTTTAGGCGGAGCTCGGCAGCAAATCGCTTCAGCGGTTACAAAGTGCCAATTATATAATATAAAAAATAATAAAATATAGAAAAATAAAAAAAATAATTATTTTTAATAAGTCAATATCTCCAACGAAAGTAATTTGAAGTTGCACCAAAATCAAAAATACCAAACCGGCACTGTGCCACAGCGCCACATTAAAAACTTGTGGCATATTCTGCACTTATACTGATTCAAAGAAATAGAACATTGGTTTATCTTCTTCTTATTCAGTTAAGTATACGAAACAATATGTTCACCCCGCGCGCACTTCGTCAACAATCGACTTCGCTGATTTGCACAGTGATCGCGCGTGTAGGCGAACAATGCGTGTATGATTCCAATTAGATATGCTCATTAGTTTATATGAATTAATTAAAGTTATTGTATTGCCTAATTTTATTACATTTTAAATTAATTTGACATTACTAAACTCTTTTAGATCTAAGTTGGAGTTATATTTATTAAAATCGTATGCTTTGAGGGCATTTAGGAAACATTAATTTTTGAATTGCAGTACATTTGTTCGCCTTACCGAGAGTATGTTTATGGGCAACGGGGACAGAAATTTCTTAAACTTCTGATTTTTGTGAACTGTGGCTTGTTGAAGAGCTGCGTGCGGGGAGAGGTATTGATTTCGCCATACATACGATTTGTTGACGATGCGAAGAATATTTTCTGCAAATTCAACTAGGTGGCATATACACGTATGTTTGTATGTTGTCATGGTAATGATGTGTGTTTACAAATGAAGACATTATATGTACACACAAACATATGTATGTTTGTATGTTTGGCTGTGAACAAAATGTGCTTGATTTTTGGGTTGAATAATTCATAAAAGTTAATAAACAAATATAACATTTAAAACAAGTCATAAAATAATTTGGAAAATACTACGAAAATAAATAAGAAAAAAACTAGCTATTTTACGTGTATATAAAATATTTTTATATATATTTATTTTAATATTAATTAAATATTTTGCCTATATTATACATATGTATGTATGCATGCAAATATGGACTTTAATATTTAATACCTAAAGCATGCATAAAGTCTATTTAAAAGCAAATAACTTTAAATATTTTAATTTATTCATAACCACAAGGCATTCATACTATCAATCACAAAAACAACTCCATACGCGCAGCTGGTTTTACTCCTCTGCGCACTTCCCTATTCAAAAGGCTATTTGCTATAAGAAGAAGAACCCCATTCCCTTTTACTCTTCATCAACAAACAGTTTCCTCAAGCGAAGTTAAATTTTGCTAAAGATCAGAAATTGAAGTTGAGCAAAAGTCGCAAACACATACATTCAAAGCTTTCCACATATATACAGAAAACATATACACACAAAAAGTGGTACAATTGCCTTTTCCATGCTCCCTTCACCCACAAGCAGTTTCATTGGCAAATTTTGCAGAAAATCTAAAATTGATGTTCAACTCATGCCAAACTGAGAACACATACATTTAACCATTTTAATATGTATACGAAAAACGCACACAATCTTAATAATGCGCATGCCCTTTCCTCCTTCAACCCGCCATCCACAAACGACTTTTTCGCGACAATGACAAAATTTACAAAAATCAGAGTTCAAGTTGGTCTGATGTTGAAGACACATACATTCAAAATGAACCAATGTGTATACGAAAATCACACACATGCGGAAAACCTTGCCTATAATCTTCTCTTGTACCCGCCATCCACAAGCAGTTTCATTCCGACGACGGCAAAATTTGCAAACAGAATCAAAGATCCCTGCATGTATATGAAAGACCCATACATATGGTACACAAAATTATGCCAACTTCTTTTCTCTCGTACCCCGAACCTACAAGCAATTTCTTGGCGACGATTAAAAATTTTCCAATTTAAAAAATAATACTCGAATAAGAAGTGAGAGAAGGATTTGAACCCGCGCAACTTTGACAAAAGTCAATCGACGCAAACCATCACACCAATGATCACTTTGAAGTTTCGTGGGCATAATTGGTATTTATTTAGACCGCTGACAGCAATATTGGCACAATCTCAAATAATATTCAAAAGAAATACTTGCGCGTGTGTATGACCATATTTAATTCGACATGTGAACTATGAAGGAACAAGTGCAATTATAATTTCAGTCATTCATAGTAAAAACTCTAGAATTTTTTATTAAAATACATATTTTTGCAACTTATTTCTTTATATCAGATTCTTTAAAAGCATCTTAATGTATTTAATAATTTTTATAAACCTTACTTCTTAACATTTTTTAATAAATTTTTTATTTGTGTTTAATAATAATTTTAAAAACAAAATTAAAAAAAATTTATTTTAATTTTTTTTTAGTATTTTTCTAATTTTTTTTTTTTATTTTTTAAAATTTAAGTTAAATATTAGTTAATTAATTTCATATTTAGCACAGTTGTAATTGCCGAAGTAAAGGAATACATTAACATCGATAAAATAATTTACACAATTTCTTTGTTTTTGGCCGGAAATCAGTTGACTTAACTCTGCTAACTTTTACAGTGGCTGTTATATAAAGTGTGGTGAATCCCTTTCACGAGGTTTTCCAGAAAATGTTTAAGTTGGTTCGATTTTGCAACGAATTTGCAACTTCGCGTTATTATAATTTCTCTGCTCAATCGACACTTATCATAAAGCCTCCAGTGTGACCCCTTACAGACTTTGCCGAGAGAAAAGGTGAATAAATACTCTTTATAGACTTTATATGGAAATTAATACAAATTCCTGCTGACAAGCAGAAACATAATTAAAAATTTTTCGTGATTTTACTTTAAGCTATGAATAAAGATTTTTTATTTAATATTGCTTACAAATTTTCTTTTGTAAAATCAAAAATTTCAAACTTCCTCCATGTATATTCAAAAATTCTTAGAGGACATACTTTTACTAGAGAGCTTGATGCAAAATATTCTTTATCTGAATAATTTCCTTTATACTGACGTTTTTATAAGCACAAATAATAGAGAAAAATTGATGTAAGCGCTGATTCTTGCGCCCACTCTGCTATGCTAAATTTTGATCAGCGTCGATCGAACCCAGCTTTGTGTTCGGGTCGGCCTTCAGTGTGCTCTTCGCTAGAGGCCTAGGGCTCCAACAACGTATTCAACTTTCGTCGTTCGTTTTGATTTTACAAATTTAACAGTATTACAAAAATGTTTAGTTCTAAAGGACCAAAAAATATTAATAATGCTGCAAGCTATGCATAAATCGTTCTGGAACGAAAGACCTTCTTCTGTGTTTTCAGCAAAAACAAATACAATACATGAATAAATTTATATTTATAAGCTTCCCTTTTTTATTGAAAGAGTTTGTATTTGCTTTGGTTCTTACAGACCCCACTTCCAAAGTTCAAGCCTTATAACTTATAACTTATATGGTAATACTTGGGAGGTATGTCGGTGAAAGCTGTGTCTTTCATTGGATATATCGATGATCGGGAAAGGAATGCTCTCTCGTTGAACGCTCCGCTTAGTCTAAGATCAGGGAGGCATCCAGAACGTCTCTTCAAGTTATTGGTATAAAAGTGAGATAATTACCCATGTGCTAATGTTGAGATCCAACTCCAAAATGAAATATAAAAGTAGCTATGCTTCCCCATGCTACGTAGTGGGAATTTAAGTCACTTGCAGGAGCTAGTTATCTTTTAACGCTCTGTCTTAGCTATACCATGGACTCAGTTTGTCTTTCACTGAGCTAGCCTGAAGTTTTGACCTTCTATCTTCAGGCTAATTGTACCCAGGGCTCTTGATCACAGCAGCAGTGGATGTAGGGCTAAGAGAGATTTCTTATTGAGCACTGCTTGACGCGTCGTCTATACCACTTTATAGTCCGTGGTGGGACGTACAGGATTGAAAAACCTCATCATTTTGAGTATTTGATCATGCTCTGCAGGCTTAACCGGAAGTCAGACTCCGGCCCTTGGTCTAGATGGTAAATCTTTAAAATCGATCGCTTCAGAGTATACTTCTCATATTCCATCCAGTGTTATCTTGGATTTTTCGGTGACTTGTCTTACGAGTAGCTGAAAAGTGGTGGATCCATTCGAGCAGAGATTTACAGTACTCATGTAAGACCTTAATACCTCCTGGTACTTTGCACGAAATCGCTTGACACCTTGATCCAGCCCCACCCAAGCCCAGGATCGAGAACCGTTTTAATATGACATAGCTATTGAAGAGTATAAGCCCATAGCAAAATATAAAAAATAAAACAAGTTTTAAGATCTTAATTTACTGAATGAACTCAATTGAATTTAATCATATTACCAACCATTCAAGAGTAAAAGTAAAAATGACTGTAAAATTTTACAGCGACTAATGAGAACACAAAAAGTGTTAATCCAGTACAAGCAACCCTGTGCCTCTTTCGCCTTCGCCCTCTCATTCACAAGTTAGGAGTTGTGGCAAAAAAAACTGCGGTGTGTAAACTCATACTAGAGTAGTTTTCATAATTACAAACAACCCTTAAATTATTAGTAAATAAAATTTAAATAACTGTAGCCTGGCGTAGCATCCGACTCATGCACTGAAGGTGAAAAAGATTTATTATTGTATTATTATATATTAATATTAACTTCAATAAAAAATGGGAATGAAATAACAAATGTAGAACTTTATTATAAAATTTTTCGCACCAATAGTCTGTACATTAAAATTCTAATTTAAATATTTATAAATTGAAAACCTTTTCAGAAATAAACATTACATACAAAAACAACAGTTTATAAAAGTTAAAATACATGTACACAAATATTCAATTAATTTACTTGTTTCAAAATTCATACTTATAATTAGCAATACATTTGTACATGCATACAATCATATGTAAATGCATATACTCGTAAATACATACACTGATACAAAAATTCTTTAGATAAAGAAATGGTAGAAAGAGCGTTAAGCAGCAACCAATAAAAAAACACCAAATATAAATATCATATTATCACTATATGTAATTATTGTAATTTAACTATAAATAAAGATTTCTTATCCAACACCACAATGATACTGCTTGTCCATAATATACACACATAAGTTAATTAAATCTACACTATATGCACTCATGCCAATATATGCAGAATTGGCGGTCACCAGTAGCAACTGGTATTGTCATTGAAACTAGTAAGTAAGGAGAATTCTGTGTATTTGAAGCCTGAATTAATCTCTAAAAAATATAAAAATAGATGATCATCCGATTTTGATACTGCACTTTATCTCAAAGCTGAGCTTATTACAGGTCCTAAAGTATGCCAAATTACTCACAACTTCAAAGTTATAACAGTCACCAGACTATTCTTATAAAGTGTGTGTAGATCATCTTACACGGGTCTTTTCCAAAATTGGGCCTTAGTCTTTCACAAAATACGCTTAACAGGACCTTATATGCGATATTAAGGAGACTTATACCACGGCAATTGACGCAGACCTTTTTTTTTTTTGGATTGGGTGGAGCACACTTAAATTCCAATCGTCGAGCATGCTTTCGATCGACCATATTCTGCAAGGAAGCCCTTGTCAGCTCTTTACCGCCATGTTTGAATAGCTCTAGCGGTAGGCCGTCAGCTCTGACCGTTTATTTTTCTTTTAGGCGGGCAATCGCTATTCGAACATCGTCATAGTCAGATAGTGCAACGTCTTTTCAATCGTCATCGGTTGAAATTTTGGGTTCACTATCACTATCTCCGAGTGGTGGATCCTACAAAAGTCTGCTCCTGCCTTGAAACCATCTGTAAGCCGTCGTATCGTCTCATAGAATTTTTGAGTATTACCCTTTGTTTAAGCGTGTGCTTAACCATTAGCACATCCATATCTTTTGTACACACCCTAATGCGCTTTTGGCCGTGCTTGTCAAACAAACAAGCGAGATTTTCTAACCAACCATCGGCAAGCGCGCACGGGGCGAAATTATAAAATATATTAAAATTATTAAGTATAATATAATACTTTATTTTAAACAAAAAATTTAATAAAATAAATCAACCTAACTAATTAAATTATTATAACTAAAACAAACATTTCCTCAATAAAACGTCTACATTGTATTGTACATTAATAAATTGAATACGCGAGTGGATTTATTTCGGACAAGCTCGAAGAAGGTACCTCGCGTAAACATGGTCCTTCGAGGCTAAAATTGAGCCTATCTATGGTGTACACACACTATCAAAAAATAAAAAATTGACATTTGAACACAAAAAAAATAAACAAAGTGCAAATAACAACTTAACTCGAAAGAAACTATTGTTAAAACTTTAAAAATAACAAAACCTGCATTCAAAAGCAGCACTTAAGAGCCAGTGAAACCAAGTGATGTGCATATGTGTGATATATAAAGATAAATATATTTGGATGTGAAAAAAGTTCAAACTCTAAATTCAAAAAGAAAAAAACTGAAGCTAACAATCCAAAGTGAAAATAAATTCACAAATATAAAAAATCAAACAAAAAAACGCTCCTATTTGAATCAGCAACCGATCGTCAACAACAGCCATTTCTACCACCACGAAAACAGGAGCAACGTTCCTATTTCTTCAAGTGCTTCAGCATAATCAGTGCCATCAATGCATACAAATATGTGCAGCACGTTAACAGAAGAGTGACCAACCATAAACAAAAGGATACTAGTGGCTGAAATCTACTGGGATTCCAACTGAATATCACTACGGCAAGTAGAAAGGAACATAACATTATTTTCAAAATAAAATGAAATCCAAAAAAAAAAATTATTCATATGCAAAAAACAAAAAAAAAAAGATACAGTGCTAGTACTAATATTGTATTGCATGCAAGCTACTTTTGTACAATAAACAAAAGTTAAAATCCAAAAAGCATAAATATTCATGCTATGTTCAATTTTTTAAATTTGGCTTAACACTATATTGTAGGTCGTTGAACCCAAAAAACAAAGTATACAGCCGACCTCAATTTCGAATTTATGTATTTGCAAATTAAACATATGTACATACATACATACATATCCAAGAGAATTTATTATAACAATAGTGTTCCCAAGTTCACAGATTTTAAAATAGACACTCTTCTGTGTCATTTCTCAACAAAAACAATTGTTCAAAAAAAAATAGTGCATCCATTCCCGCGATCACTTCATTAAAAAACGTATATACTCACAAATACCAAATTTCGACGATAATCTTTCTCTTCTGGTATTTAAAGAGTAGCGTAAACGCACAAATTACTTCTTGTGCTCTGCTTTTCTATTTTCTTTTGTGCTTTCTCAAGCACAGCTTCAGCATAACAGCGAACACACAAGCGCACATATACCAAAGCCAGCTCAGTGCATTATAAGATCTAATAGCCTATTTCCACCAAGCACTTCACTGCATTTAAGGCCTCTGTTAAGTGAATGAAATGTCAAACGTTTCCACCGAAACTGAGTCAACTCAAACAGCTGATTTTTGTTTACATTTGCAGTTTGCAAAATTTGTCACAAGTATTAAACTCATGAATTCAAGAGGCCGCATCCATTTTATTTTGCTATTTATACAATATAATGATTTGCAAGTGCAGATTATTGCTGCACGGACAGACGCTGCTGAAAGGAAAATGCTTTTTTGCATGCTTACAACTTTGCCAACAATGCCATTTCTTTGTATACATGAGAGTTTTTTCGGCTACCTCTCAATTCCTGAGCTCTTCCTTGCCAGCAATCCACGAAACTTTGCTCCTCCGTAAGATTCCACTTGCGTCGTTTTGTTTCCATTTTCAGTTTAGTTTATTTTTTTTTAAGTAATTAAGTGTGTTTTTCTAGAAAACCACAATTCGAGGAGTAGCTCGGCCGAAAAATCCCTTAACCGGTTACAAAGCGCACATTATATATACATAAATATTTGGTTTGCGCCAATTATACATATATACATACATAATTATTTGTTTTGCGTATTCAGCTGATAGTTACCAGAGTCGCGTATATTTTTATGTTGAGGGGATCATTTTCCATTCCACAATTGCTTTTTGTTTGTTTTTTATTTTTATTTTATTTTATTTTTTAAAGAGGAGAAGCATTCTCTTCGCCAATTACTTAATATATGTTTTTATGTCAATATTAATGCAAAAAAGTAACTTTTGCGGAAAAAATTTCAGCATGCAAAATAAAAATCTGTCACCTCATTAAATCCGAAAATACACGACTCTGGCAACAAGTATACCGAAACGTCCGACATGTTTATGTGCGATGTTTAAATAGGCTATAACTCGCTCTCATTTAATGCGAAGCATAACATTGGTATATATATATAAACTACATCCCAACCCAGCAGTAAACACTTCTGGGTCATTATATATTCAAGAAGTTCTCGACTACGCCCAATTTCACCTAACACTAGTTCCCCGAGGCTAAGTGTTAACTTGTTTAAAAACAAGAAATTTTGATAAAAAATATTTAAATAAATTTAAAATTACATTCAACTGCCCAATACCGAAAAATCTAAACTCAAAATCTCCAACTCAGCTTAAGGTACAACCCGAGACTAATGCTGCTTCTCTCCATGTAGCAGCTGAAAGCAAAATGGAGCATCAAGCCTCAAAATGCAAACCTCACTACCCGTGTGCGCAAATATTTAACGCAACAACTGATGGCTTAATAAGATATTGTGCCAGACTTTCCTCTTCCCCGATAGAGGAATTTTCAGAAAATCTCCTGAAAATTATAAATAATTCTCTTGACGATTGGTATAAACAAGTTCAAGACGCATACGATGTCTTATTCCAAAAAGACAAAGAAGACCTTCCCTCGAATTTTCTTGCGCTGGCGGAAGGAAAGTATCAATTTAGCATTGATACTTATGAAGTAACAAAAGCAAAAATTGCTGAACAACTAAAATTAATTAATGCAGTGAATCAACCAATGTCTAGTTCTCAAACAGAACCCAGACCAAAAATAGTTAAACAACCAGAAGTATATCTCCAACTTCCGCCCTGTGACACTGAAACATTTTATGGTGGATACGATGATTGGCCGTCTTTTCGAGACATGTTCATTGCCGTATATGTAAACCACACCCTGTTATCTCCAGCTCAAAAGTTATACCATCTCCGGTATAAAACAAGAGGCCAAGCAGGAGATATAGTTAAACGATTCGCTTTAACTAACGACAATTTCCAATTGGCTTGGGACGCTCTACACTCCCGATATGAAAAGAAGCGCCAATTAGTCGACAATCAGGTCACAAAATCATTGAACTTACCCAAAGTTCGAAATGAAACCAGTGAAGAGTTAATTGATTTGTATTCCACAATCACAAATTCTTTATCAGTGCTCGAAACTCTCGGCACACCCACTGATAGCTGGGACCCAATTCTGGTGAATATATGCTCATCCGCATTACCAGAAAATTCTCTAATGCTATGGGAGCAATCTTTCGCATCCCGAAAGCAATGCCCAACATGACAACAAATGAAAGAATTCCTATACAGGCAATTCGAAATTAAAGAATGCGTTGAACACAAGCTCGCGAAATCCCCTACTTTGCATAACATAACTAAGCCTATTCTTTCTCCACAGGATAGCCACCAATCGTGCAAATAGTGCAGAAAGAATCATACGTTAAAGCATTGCAAGCAATTTAAGAAATTGCCGATACCCCAACGGTCAACGGTATAAATTTATAAAAATTAACAACATTTGTACAAATTGTCTTGCGTTACACCATACCCTTAAACGGTGTACATCGCAACACACATCCTTGACTTGCCAAAAAAGGCATAATACTCTTTTGCCCTTAAGCCCAACTCATGGGTTTGACCGAATAAATAAAAGAAATGTGCCCTTGACCTCCCCGCGGCGAAATAAACACAAACAGGCACACTTGACCACCCCGAGTCAAGACACACACAGAAATGCGATTTTGACCTGTCCGAGTCGAAATACACAGAAAACTGTGATGATTACGTTAAAGCATTGCAAGCAATTTAAGAAATTGCCGATACCCCAACGGTCAACGATATAAATTTATAAAAATTAACAACATTTGTACAAATTGTCTTGCGTTACACCATACCCTTAAACGGTGTACATCGCAACACACATCCTTGACTTGCCAAAAAAGGCATAATACTCTTTTGCCCTTAAGCCCAACTCATGGGTTTGACCGAATAAATAAAAGAAATGTGCCCTTGACCTCCCCGCGTCGAAATAAACACAAACAGGCACACTTGACCACCCCGAGTCAAGACACACACAGAAATGCGATTTTGACCTGTCCGAGTCGAAATACACAGAAAACTGTGATGATCACCCCAGATTATAACTCAAAATCGGTCAAAAGAAAAAATATGCAATCGTGCTGCTCTACTCATGAGCAGATATACTCATTGCACACCCTGATTGCTCCAAAATCAGGCTTTTCCCAAAGACGCCAAACAAATATGTTCCACAATCCCCGTAGAACAGTCTCAAGGCAACAGCATGACACTCAGTCATGTCTGAATCACAAGAATAATTACAGTTCTAAAATTAAAAGAAGACACTTTCGACTGCAGAAAACTTCCAATTCTATCTTTTCAGAAAAAGGACAGCCTTCCAATGGATGCCATACACGGAGAACCCAACTCCTTAGTGGAAAATACCACAGTGGCATCGATGATATACGATATAAGTGCAGCGTGAGCACTTCAAAGCATCCACGAGCCGTGTCATCAATTCAACCGGATTCCGGAAAAGGACATAAAAATAATTGCACACATAATCCTGCATCGCAATCTCGGGAAACCGCCTGTCAAGCAACGTGCCAAAATCACCGATTAAATCGAATATCCCTACCGGCTGATACTCAATGCTGCACATTCGTGCAGGGGCCGCAGGATGTGCTTTACCATTAGCACATCCATATCTATTGTATGCACCCTAATGCGCTTTTGGCCTATATAAGCCGTGCTTGTCAAACAAACATGCGAGATTTTCTAACCAACCATCGGCAAGCGCGCACGGGGCGAAATTATAAAATATATTAAAATTATTAAGTATAATATAATATTTTATTTTAAACAAAAAATTTAATAAAATAAAGCAACCTAACTAATTAAATTATTATAACTAAAACAAACATTTATTCAATAAAACGTCTACATTGTATTGTACATTATTAAATTGAATACGCGAGTGGTTTTATTTCGGACAAGCTCGAAGAAGGTACCTCGCGTAAGCACCCTTGTTGGCCAGCTTCTTAAGCTCTTCGTACTGACGCATCTCGGCCTCTTTCTTTTTTGTCTGCACATGCGTCTTGTTCCCTCTTCAGTTTTCGGTATCCATCCCATCCTGCACGTGTTGTGATCGATCGCAACTTTGCAGGGTAGGCAGCCTGATTTCTCTCCACTGCGAAACGGCAGTCCTTATCGTACCAGCTGTTTTTGCGCCCTTTCCGAAATCCAATAGCTTCGTTTGAAACTATACGTGGGAAGCTTGAAATGCCATCTCACAGTTCCCGCGTACCGAATTGTTGATGAATGCTCTCAAAGAGCAGGAGTGCAAGTCAAGTAGAAAATCGTTCGGCAGTCTGTTGTGATTGCAGCTTTTCGACGTCGAACTTTCCTTGTGTTCGTTTACGGGCGTTCTTCGAAGCACAGAGGCGCGTGCTTATCTTCGCTGTAACAAGATAGTGGTCAGAGTTGATGTTGGGTTCTCAGAATGTACGCATGTCAAGAACACTGGAGACATGTCTTTCGTCTATCACAACATGATCGATCTGGTTTTGTGATACCTTCTTTGTCCACTTTGGCATTAGCGCTTATAAATGAGCTCCAAATACATCTTCGGCCAAATCATCCTTCTCTTCCGTCAAATCGTTATCGTTAAGCGGGGGTCGTCATCAGAAGGTGGGCTACTCATCCGAGGCATGCTTTCGTGTTTCATTGGAGCTAGGTCCTACGTGGCGGGTCTCAAACCCAGCACACAACCTTACTAGGCGAGTGTGTATAAAGGTTGTACACATTTATATAGCCAGCCGCTTGCTCCGAGGACGACGCCCGCTCGCAACCGCACCTCTGGTGGACAAACGCTGCAAGAGCAGGAATTGAGTATAGCCTCGTGACCGTAACTGCATACCAAAAAGCTTTACTTGCTGTACTCAGCAAAAGAAGGGTAGGTATAAATCCCTCAATTCCTGCTCTTGCCTCTCAGTCCTGCTCTTGCAGCGTTTGTTCACAAGAGGTTAAAGGTGATGGAATACCTTTTAGGACTCTGCACCTTCATATGGGCTCGGCTGTTTCAACAAGGAAGAGAGACCTGTGAAGATGAAAGCGGAATTTTAGAAAAATATCTAAAGAATAGTTTTTCAGTGGTATAAAGGCATTGTATTCACGAAGTGAAAAGTGTTTTTCACTTGAGACTATATTGAAAAATAAAAACATAAAACTATACATTAGTTTCAGTAAGTACTTTACGCCGCGAACTTATCAGCCGCCCCTGGTTCATTCGTTTTTAAACATTGTTAATATATCTAAACAT
This sequence comes from Ceratitis rosa, assembly GCA_037013455.1. Lineage (NCBI taxonomy): Eukaryota > Metazoa > Arthropoda > Insecta > Diptera > Tephritidae > Ceratitis > Ceratitis rosa. Next base: position 3,298,373 of record JAWMAG010000007.1, read on the forward strand.
TGGACTATAGCATGTAGACTCCATACAACCGATAAGCTCAGCTGTGAAGTTTTGGGTCAAAAATCCGTCAAAAGTCAAAATAGTATCTGAAATTAAAATATGGTATTCTACACACGTATACCATATGTATATAAATAAACATTGACACCGAAATTCATCGAAATCATAAAGCTTTATTAAAGAGCCCCTTTTAACCGCAATATTACTGCGGTTTCCATCTGAGTAGAAATTGATGACAATCGCATTACATTTCTTAAAATTCTCTACTTCCTGTTAGATTATTTTCGTTCCTCTTGGACAGCGAATTAAGAGCTTCTGCGGCTTCCACATCCCACTCTTTTTTGAATAAAGCTAAACAAACGTCGATTTATTAAGAGCTTACACAAAATTAAATCATATCTATGTGTTAATACAAAAACTATGTTCCCTGCAGGGAAAAATACTAATTGTTAACTAGAATCCAAATAGTATGAGTTTTGCAATAACTAGTTCAACTTTCCCATGTAAGCAACTGGTATTTTTAACACGGCGAAATCCTACGAACTTACAATTGCCCTACTATTCATCAGCTTCATACTAGCTTTATACTAGTTCATTGAGGCATCCTGAATTTTTACTTCCTCCAAAAAATAAATTAAATGAAAATGACGCTCCACAGTGAAGACTTCTAACTACTAGGCTATCGTAATGATGAAGAGATTAACGAAATCTGCGCACTTCAACAGAACTTTTTAGGAAATTGAAGTCAGCCATGGCGTACTAAAAACAACAACAACATAAAAATGACGGTGAATGGAATTCAGCCGCGGCGTGCTAATATAACAAAATTAAATAACGAACTGGTTTGATTTCATCTTCAAAATAGTAGTATTTGGCTAGAATTTTTGCATACTAACTGCTTTTTCCCTGAAAGGTTATTATAACGCATACAAAAATATTAATTTCATTACAAACAGATTTAAATATTTTCATAGATTGTATTAAAATCACTCTAAACTATTCATTATTTTTGCAGTTTTTTACCTCTTTGTTTATGTGAACAACATTTGGGGCATTTTCGAAAATTTCTCAATTGGTAGTAAAATGCAGACTCCCTGTATATTATAAGTGTAACTTGAAATATTAATAACTTTTAAATTATATTTAGACCTATTTAAATTTGTATTTTTGGTAATCGTAGACGTCCTATTACCAACACTGAGCATGTCATAAAAATAACCATGCTAAAGTTTCCCCGTGATTTGTGTGCATATATCAATTTAAATTTTCCGTCTGTTAAATTTGTGAATCAAACTAAGAAAACAAACGTAAGAGGAATTCTTTTGATAAGTTCCCTTTTTGAAGGGGTTTAGAATTCGAGGGGAGAAGGGAGGCATTTTCAACCCATCCTGTTTGGAATTCAATGAATTAAATTTTTGGTTAATTTAACTATAGCCCTTCTACGGTTTTCTAAGAAATTTTACAGAAGCTCTTGAAAACTACTACCTTTTTCATTTTTTTTTGCATTTCTCTTTCAATAAAAGACCTTTATAAAATGGCCGTGCTTGAAGAAAAATAACCCTGAACCGGACCAACACCGGCTTCACCTTGCACAGAATTCTTAAACAAAACGCCTTTGTAATGACTTTATTCTTATTAGTATACAGGATTTACTAACCATTCTATTAAGAAAAATAGCGGCTAAATTAGCGCACTTAATAGTTATTGGTTAATAATGAATTAAATAATACAACAATAGATTACATGGCTGATGTTGACGCAGTGGTAGAACACTCGCCTGTTAAGTCAGGATCCGTTGGTTCGATCCCTGCCATAAGAAGTCTGATAAGTCTATCATTTTTCTTTGTTGTTTAACAAATATTCAACTCATACAAACAAATCAGGCCTTTTAGCTCACTATAAAATAACAAACATTGTTAGTATGTATGGCCGCAAAAAAACAATTTTAAATATATATCAATAAAACACAAAATTGGACATACATACTTATTCTATTATCAGAACATACAGTAGCCTCATTAAAAACACAAAATGAATCTGGCAAAGGGGGAAAGAGCCATATGACGATATTACGATAAACTATCCTAGCGATCCAACATTAAAAAAAAAGTCATAGAAAATGAATTTAAACAAAAAATTATGTTAAGTTTTCTGATTGCGGTGGCTTCCCGGCAGGGGATATCAACTGCTCCGAGTGTATTTATGACATGAAATAAAACGTTCCTCTTAAAAAACCATCAGCCGTTCGGGGGCAACTTAGTATAAACTGTAGGTCCCTCCATTTGTTGTAAAAACATCAAGACGAGCGCCACAAATTGGAGAAGGAGCTCGGCCGATAATTGTTTCAGCGATTACAATTATATATTAGGCCGAGTAAAAAGTTCGTTTGGTTTTTCCGATTTAAGTCAAATATGCGCCGTTTTGTTCGTAAACTTGTTTCCAACGAGATGCCAACCTCATTATACCCCTCTCGTAGAAGGCTGCGTCCCTATTAGCAAAAAACTCGGTGAGCCAGTTTTCACAGGCCTCACTTGAGGCCAACTTCTCACCATTAAACGCGTTCGTCATGGACAGGAAAGGATGGTAGTCACTTGGTGCCAGGTCCGGACTATAAGGTGGGTGCATTAGGATCTCCCACCCGAGTTCCTGGAGCTTCTGGCGCGTCATAAAAGACGTGTGTGGCCTGGCGTTGTCCTGATGGAACACAATTCGGCCTCTGTTGATCAAAGATGGCCTCTTCTGGATGAGTGCTGCTTTCAAGCGGTCCTGTTGTTGGCAGTAGAGGGCCGAGTTGAGCGTTTGGCCATAGGGGAGAAGCTCGTAGTAGATGATTCTTTGCCAATCCCATCAAACACACAGCAAAACCTTCCTGGCCGTCAATCCTGGCTTGGCCACCGTTTCCGCCGGCTCACGGCGTTTCGACCACGACCGATTTCACTTGACGTTGTCGTAAGTGATCCACTTTTCACCGACAGTTACCAAGCGCTTCAGAAATGGGTCGATTTTTTTGCGATTCAGCAGCGATTCACAGATGGAAATTCGGTCTATCATGTTTTTTTGCATTAGTTCGTGTGGCACCCAAACATCGAGCTTCTTTTTGAATCCAAGGTTTTGCAAATGGTTCCAAACGGTTTTCTGGCTTATCTTTAGTTCCTCAGCAATTAAATAAGTGCTCACGTGACGGTCTGTTTCCACAATTTCCATGATTTTATCGCAATTTTCGACGACAGGCCTCCCGATGCGTGGTGCAACTTTGACATCAAAATTACCGGAACAGAACCTAGCAAACCACTTTTGTGCTACACGTTAGTTTACAGTATCAATATAGCAAACTGGAATGCTTTTATTACTTATCTCTGCTCAATTAAATTACCTCTTAATACCATTGCCTTGTAGGAACAAACGGCTTAGGACAAGACCGAAATACCCAAATGGTCAGATATGGATAAATTCTAAACAAATTTATTCCAGACGTCAGACGCCGTAGATGATATAACGGGTCTTGCAATGGCTTCTCAAGCAGAAAATGTAAAACTGCAGCCATCTTTGCTTCGTAATTATGGATCAAATAAAAACTAAGTACCTATGAGGTTAGTCTTCATCTGATTGCAAACTGTGTCAATTGTCTCAGATGCTTATCCTCAGCACATTAAGTGATGAAATGCACAAGTAAACACTATTATCTAAGTTGCCATTTACACCACCATTATTCGTCTTTATATTGTATTAAGGTAACAACAAAGCCCACAATTTTTTAATCCATGTAGCCATGTATACGGCTAGAGCGTTTATCGACTCAGGTTCAGAATGTTCCTTCATCTCCGAAAGGCTAAAGAAAGGGTTGGACTTCCTTCCAAAGGAAACTGTCGAAAAAAATTATTGTGTAAACTTATTTAAAGAAACAAAAACAAGTAAGACAAGTAAGTAATCACCGCTTGCTGATGCCGCTACTGACGGTTATCCCGCAGAAAATACTCGTGTTTGTAAATTCTATTACAGTTGGGTGTTATGGCTGTGCAGTATATGAGATGGGTAGTTCCAGCATAAGGTGGCGTCTAACCTCTTTGAAGATAATTCTCCTTGTTATTTGCCACATCATGCTGTAAGCAAACCAGAAAGCAGAACCACCAAAGTCCGACTTGTGTTCAATGCATCATACACTTCCAATGGCATAAGTCTTAAAATTTTACTACCGGGTCCAGCATTACAAATTGATTTAAAAATTTTAATATTCCGTTCGAGGTTATTTAGATATGTTTTCAATGACGACTTTGAAATGTTGCGGCATTCGTTGCTTTCTTTATTTCTGCCACTAGCAAGGGATGTTGAGCACCATTAACCAATCGCGTCGACTATTATCCGTGAGCACATATACCAGGGGTGTTAGTTGAAGTTTGCCGATTTTACTAGTAGATGTCGCTAGCAATATGTATAAATTTCTATTGTTTGGCATGTATGTAATTTTTTTCTATTAACATTAACCTACAAAAATACGCAAGTCACATTCCGCCAAAATAATAGCGTCATATTTGTTTACCTCAGTGAATATGTCGAGGTTCGTTCCAAGTAAATCGCATTTGCGGCATTCGTTGCTTTCTTTATTTCATCAAAAGAAAAAGCAGCAGTTGCTGGTAGAAACTTATGGTGAACATGCTCCAGTGATTAGAACATGTGAGACATGGTTTCGTCAATTTAAAAGTGGAGATTTCGATTTGACAGACAATGAACATCCTGGCGCAGCGAAAAAGTTCGATGACGATTAATTTGCATGTTGATCCAACACAATCACAACAAAAATTGGCAGAAACACTACATGTGACTCGAGGAGCAATTTGCTAACGATTAAAAGCTATGGGATAGATCCAGAAGTATGGAAAATGGGTGCCACAGCTGAACGATAGATAAATGGAAAATCGAAAAACCGTTTATGAAATGCTGCTTCAACGATTCGAAAGGAAATCTTTTCTACATCGAATTGTCACGGGGGACGAAAAATGGATTTATTTTGAGAACCCGAAGCGAAAAAAATCATGACTTTCCCCTGGTGAAGCTGGCCCATCGACTGCAAGGCAAAATCGCTTTGGCCGTAAGACAATGCTCTGTGTGGAGTGATGTACTACGAGTTGTTAAAACCTGGTGAAACGGTGAACACGGATCGCTACCGACAACAAAGGATCAATTTGAATCATGCGTTGATCGAAAAACGGTCGGAATAGCCCCGAAGACATGGCAAAGTTATCTTGCAACATGACAACGCGCCGTCTCATACCGATAAACTGGTGAAATACACATTAAAAACACTTTATTGGGAAATATTATTGCACCCGCCGTACTCTCCAGACCTCGCCCCGTCCGACTATCACCTTTTCGCATCGATGGGACACTCCCTTGCAGAGCAGTGCTTCGCTAATTTTGAAGAAGTCGAAAAATGGCTTGTCGAATGGTTTGCCTCGAAAGAGAAAAAGATTTTTTGGAATGGTATCCATAATTTGCCTGAGAGATGGGCGAAATGTGTAGAAACCAATGGTCAATACTTTGAATAAAAAAATTTTGAGATTCCTCTGAAAGTTAAGTGTTTTCTCTATCGAAAAAACTGGCAAATTTCAACTACAACCCCAGGTATACGAGTGCTTTAAGATCTGCGGGGCTCCCACTACGAAAATGGACTGCCAACTGTGATACAATCTTGAGCAAAATTCCGGAAATGACATTTACTTCGTCAGAAATTTCGACTTCGAATACACCAGCAACGTTAAGGCGCTTGGGATTAGGTGACATGTGCTTTCCGAAACCTTTTTTTTCACATGCGCAACCAGTAGTGACAGACGCTCATCCAACAAAAAGGCGAATTCTGTCCTGCACAGCTAAGCTTTTTGATGCCCCAGGATGCTCAAATATTGTTGTATCATATTTGGATAGAATGAACTGATTAACAAAATTCGTGTACCAAAATGGGTGAATTTTTCACATAATGCTATTGCTCCAACGATATGTGCGCGAATTAACAGAAAATGCAACATTTGTCAATATATTACTAGAGGAGAATAGCTCCCGTAAAAATAGTATCACTATCTCGGCTTACGCTATGTGGCGCTGTGCTATTAGCAGAAATGATGGAATCCGTAATCAGTATTTTAAGCCTAGGTCACTTGCCAGTATACCTTTGGACAGATTCTATTATTGTACTTTCTTGCCTTAAAAAATCCCCTTGGTCTTGATCTACGTTTGCAGCTCATCGTGTTAGTAAAATTATAGAGAAAGTAGGACAAAAGAATTAGTTTAATGCACATTCTTCTTCAAATCCTGAAGACTTGTGATGGCAAGGTCCTTCATGGCTGCAAGAAGGTGTTGTCAAATAGCCTACCTTCTCGCAACTAACTCCCACAACCTTACGATTTCTGTCTGGGGTGTTGGCTCATTATAAGAAGTTTTGCTCTACGTTTTTCGCACGGAATGCTGCCTTTGAAGACTTTTTATTTTCCGACTATTGAACATTAACAACAATATTACGCTTGTTGTTTCCAACCACTGGTATTTTCGCTTTGGATTTATTGTTTGCTATATTATTTCATGTTATACTTGCGGTGCCCACTGGGCGTTCCGCTGAAAACGTATAGCTTTGTTTAAATTCGCAAAATATAAAGAATGTTTTTCATTTAATATATTCGATAATAAAATAAATCGATATCATACAGCTCTGTTCTGTATTTCTATCCAAATCACCCGAGGAACGTCCACGGGAAGTTCTGCTAAATAGACAACAACATCGTCTGCATCATCTTGAACCATCGCGAAAATTAATGCACCAGCGCCACTTTAAGGAAAAAATAACACCATGTTGCTTTGCAAATCTGTCGGAAGAGTGACTCACCCTCTCGAATAGGCCAAGTGTTCTATTTGCGGAACTACATCTTGTGCGTACTTTGATTGATCCCTGCGATCCGTAGATATTAAAGGAGCATTCTAATCAGCTCCACTTGGAAAAGATAAGGGTCGGCGCAGAGCAGGGACGGTTTATGGTTCTACGAGTATAGTTTGGACAAAACACGAGAATATCTGCGCACGTGATAGCCGTAATGGGCTTCCATCGCATATCGCCGACGACATTAATCAATGCTAGTGTGGCCTAATATTATATTAACATTCGTTTGGCAGATCCACAATTTTACCGATCCGTGCTGGTGAAACTCGTCCTGTGTACACTAAAAAAAATTCTCGGCTCTATGTCTCTATGATGGAACCATTTGTGACCCAGAATACGATTTTCGGTTTTGTTTTGTCTGGAGCTCTTAGTTCATAAACATTTATAGCCTTCACCTTAAAAAAAGAATTCATAATAAAGTAAAATGAATGAAATTTTATTAAAATAAAATAAAAATGTTCAGAAAAACCTAACCACTTAACTTTATGTTTAATCTTTTCTTCCACGAATAGCAAGTTATAAGAACTCTTAATGCCTGGACCACTTTGCAAAAAAAGGTCGGCCTAAATTTACCTATTTTAAAGTTTTTCCCCTTTTTATTTATTTTTAACACTTGGGGCACTTTCTCCCCTCTGTGTTGGAATAGCTTTATCGGTGGCAAGTAGCTGTTCTTTTTTTCTTTAGCAGCTTTTTTGTTTTTTTAGGCATTAATTAAGCATATTTTTTTATTTACATCGAGAAGAAATCCCGCCTCCTGGTTTGAGTGTAATTTTGTCATCAATTTCTTTTCAAACAAATTTATTATATTCACAACAAACAAACAAATATATTAAACGTAGCTTATTATAAATATTAACTATCCTTATTAAAATTAAAAACTATGTCCGCATCGTATTAATTTTGATATAAAAGCTTACATTGATGAATATATTTGCAAATAGCTTCTATGTTTTCAAAGTTACATTCTTTGAGCAGATTAGGCTTTTTATTGTGAAATATGTTAAATCTAGCATTTCGTTATTTCTAAAAAATTCAAGAACATGATTTATGGACAGTTGGGCATTTGCACTCTAAGCAGATTGGGCTAGATTCACCTTTCAGAAAATGTTCGTGGGTAAATTTTGTGTTTCCTAATCTTAGACTAGATTGCAAAAAGGCTGATTATACAGCTTATAGCTACGATTGTGAATTTGCCAGTTGGACACTGTTATTCCTCTCAGGCTTTTACTTGCAGATTGATATCTGATTTATCCAGACTCCTTTTGCAACGGAATCAGCATGCATGTTTCCTCTTATGCCACAATGACCATGTAACGAGATAACCTTGATTTTTGAGAAATATTTTATTAATTTATCTCTGGAGTGTTCAAATAGTGGCTCTTTAATCCGAAGAATTTGAAGTGAATTGATGGATGACAACTCTCTGTGCATATGACATACTTTCCTTTGTACTTTGTGCTTTGTTAAGGGTAAGCAAGGAGTTTGGTAATAAAAATTTCAGATGGGTATCTCTGGAGTGAGACGAGGTTGGCCCATTTAAAAGTCGGCTTATGAAATATGTCAATCCCTTTTGCATGTTGTACGGCATTGAATATAGCGGATGGTCTCTTCATTACACGTTTTCTTTTTTTTTTATACACAATTTATTTATTTACTGGATCTGCTTTAATATAAGCCTAACAGTAAGTGTACAAATCTTAAAAACTAAATTACAAACATGATAGCTCGAGTTATGTAACTCTGAGCCCTTTTCAAACTACGGCGCTCTCCTTAGAAGGCGGGAACATCTCTTCGCTGCAGGCGGGAATTTCTTGTTGGATTGCATAAAGCATTAGCTAGCGGATTTGGATGATTTCTCCGTTTTGTGAAGTACTTCGTCCTGCTTCTTTCAATTTCAGGCTTAACCAGTAAAATACTAAGGTCTTTGTGAATATTTACGTTACGAAGGTACCATGGTGCGCCCGTTAGTGCTCTTGAAATTTTGGACTGGAACCTCTGTATTTTGTCAATGTTAGTTGCGCAGGTCATACCCCACAGTTGAATACCATACATCCAAATTGGTTTTAATACTGCGTTGTAAATAAGGACTTTGTAGTCTAGTTTTAGACCGGAGTTTTTATTTAAAAGCCAATTTAAACTAGCTGCTTTTAATTTCATGTGTAGTATTTTTGCCTCTATGTGAGACGTCTATCTAAGTGTATACCGAGATATGTAACATCATTTACTTGGGGAATGTCTTAAAGTAAATGTAACGTGTTTACACTTTTGTTCATTAACTTTAATTCTCCAGTTTTCTAGCCATTCTTCGATGAGGAGTAAAAGATCACTAATCGTTTTTGCTGCTCTTTTAGGGCATTTATCCCGGCATAAAACAGCTGTGTCATCCGCAAAGGTAGATGTCTGCACTTTTCGGTTTAATGGGATATCTGCAGTGTATATAATATATAAAATAGGCCCAAGGACGCTACCCTGCGGAACACCAGCGTTTACCGGATACTCATCACTGATAAATTCAGATTGTTTAATTGTAAATTGTCTGTTAGTCAGGTATGACTTTAGTATCATATAAAATTGAGCAGGTAGAGCTTTATGTATTTTGTACAGTAAACCTTTATGCCAGACTTTGTCGAACGTTTGTGCTACGTCAAGAAAGATTGCACAGCAATATTCCTTGAGCTCGAATGCCTTCCTGATTTCATTAGTTTTTCGGTTAACTTGTTCAATAGTACTATGCTTTTCACGAAAGCCGAATTGGTGATCTGGTATCACATTGTTACGGTGGAGAAAAGGAGAAATTTTTGATAGCAGAATTTTTTCAAATAATTAGGAAAGATTGGGTAGTAGGCTTATTGGTCTGTAAGAAGACGCCTGTGTGTGGTCTTTGCCTAGTTTGGCTATCATTAATATCTGCGATTTTTTCCACGCGTTTGGAAAGTAATTTAGTTTTAGAATGGCTTTAAAGAGTTCAGAGAGCAATGCTTGTGCAACTCTTGGTAGCTCTATTAGCATTTTTGGTGTAATAAGGTCGTGGCCTGGAGATTTCTTTGGATTCAGTTTCTGTATCACGTTTACCACTTCTAGGCTTGATATTTTAATTGCCACCTGATTTTCCTGGCCGTTTACAACAAATTCCGGCAAAATAAAATTGTTAGTTGCGTCATTTGGCTGGAATACATTACTTAAATGCTTTGCAAAGCAATTTGCCTTTTATTCGTTACTACGTGTCCAATTACCATTTGGGTCCCTGATTGGCGTATTCACTTCTATTAGAGGCTTAAATTTCTTTTGTGCTTTCCAGAGTGAGTATTTTTTGGCAGAATTTGGCGCTAGTTTTTCAATGTATGCCTTGGCATTGTGATCTTCTGCACTTTTCAACTTCCTCTCTGCTGCTTTCAACCGTAACTTTGCGGCTGGAGAGCGATATTCTTGCCATTCTCTTCGCAAACGGTGCTTATTCTTTACTAATTTTTCTATTTCTGTATTTGTTCGGATTTTTGGGCACGAAATAGGCTTTTTACTTTTTGGAGTTGCTATGGTTGCCGCAGAAACTAGGACATTATTGAGCTCATTAATGTAGTCATCAATATCGTTTTCACAATTCAATATTGGGTTGATGTTAATATGACAAGTAGTATATTTTTTGTATTTAAGCCAGTTTGTTTCTCTGTTTGTTAGTCTTGATTCTTGTGCAACTATCTTCGGGCGTTCATAGATTTTAATTAGAACTGGTGAGTGGTCTGAAGACAACTCAGCAACTGCCACAACTGATACAAGTTGCCTGTCGATTTTTCTTGAGACAGCAAAGTCTATTAAGTCAGGTATTTTCTTCCGATCGGTAGGCCAGTATGTTGGTTGACCTGGGGAAATACAATCTAAATTGTTACACTTGTTTATAATGGTATTGTATAGCTGACGGCCTTTGGGGTTTATTAGACGGAATCCCCAGTATACATGCTTTGCATTGTAGTCTCCTCCTGCTATAAATCTATCCCCAATATTATCAAAAAATTCCTTAAATTGATTTTCTGTGATCTTAAATTTTGGAGGGCAATAAATGGCTGAGAGATTTAGCTCTTTGCCATAATTATTCAAAGTTACAGAGGTAGCTTGTAAATAATTGGTGGCGTAAGGCTATAAGACGCAGTGTTTAAGGCGGTTTCTTAGGAGTATTCCAGTGCCGCCGTTCGCTTTGCCATCAGGATGGTTAGTGGGGTAGAATATGAACCCAGGTATATTAAAGTTATACTTATCCGTCAAGTGAGTTTCAGACAATAGCATTACGTCTATAGCATACTCTGTTAGAAATCGTGCCAATTCTAATTTATGTTGGTTCACACCGTTTGCATTCCAAAAACAAATGTTTAGTACGCTCATTTTTTTTGCTTGAAGATTTGTAGCATATTATTCTGGGCTTTAATCAAGTCTTGGATCATGCTTTGCATAGTTGACATGAACTGTGTCATGCACTGCGTAAGGTTTAAAATCATCGATTATATACCCCCATTAGATTGGTTCTGTGGAATATTAACGGGATCTTTCTTCAGTACATTCGCGTAAGATAATTTATTTGGATTCGTATTATGCAAGTTTGGAACAGTTTTATCCGTAGCTTTTTCTACAAATTGGATTTGAGGTGTATTTACCATTTGACTTCGGTGAGTCTGTATATTGTTTGCCAACCTAGCTTTTAGATCTTTATATACAGGGCAGCCCCTATAATTAGCAGTGTGATTACCTCCACAATTACTACATTTTTTCATGGTGGCATCATCCTTCTTTGACATGCATTCAGACGTGGGATGTAGGTCTCCACATGCTACGCAAACACTGCGCAACGTGAAGTAGGATTTAGTATGGCCGAATTCTTGGCAGTTGGTGCATTGCACTGGGCAGTTTCTTTTGTGTGGCTCTTCTACTGTTACCCTACGATGTAGCAAATATTTTAAATTTTATATGGGATGGGTTTCGTTTTTCGTTAACTGAATTGCATTGGGCTCTAGTTCTACCTTAAACATTGGCTGGGGTACTTTGTTTCTATTAAGTAAATTTATTACCGATTTTATATTGAACCCATTTTCTTCAAGAGCCTCTTTTAATTCGTCTGACTTGATTGAGGATTCCATACCTTTAATTTCAACTGTTAGGCCTTTCGAGCTCTTGAGTTGATATGAGTAATAATTTTTATTACTCGTCGATAGAAAGCTTACTATTTGCATGAAGCTTTTTTCACTGTAAGTTTGGATTTTTGTTTCATCGATGGTACCTTTTTTTAAAGGCACAACGTGAAAGTTATTAGTTCCGAGCTTGAGACACGTTCGCGCAAGTATATTGGCGGTGGTTTGGCATTTGCAACTGTGGTAGTACCCTTTTAGCTGTCCTCACTTAATAACGCATATCGGTTGCTACTGGAGGGTTCTTGGATTTTCATGTTGGTTCCACACATTTGCACTTTTTTGTTGTTGGTGTTATGAATAGGACTTGATTTCCTCTTGACATTTATATATCGATCTAGTCCTGTCTGTATTTTTGTGTTCTTTTTTATTTCATTGGGCTTACCGCTTGCCTGTTCCTTTTCATTTGTATTGGTGGACGATATCCTACTGGGTGTTTGCTTGCTGTTACCTTTGTTCTCTTGTATTTCTACCGACTTCGTCGTCTGTTTAGCGCTAGCTGAGTACTGCTGAGAGTCTTCTGCTTGCATGTTGCTTTCTTTTGCCGTTGTTTGTGTTGGCGTTGTTTGCTCGAAATAAGAAAAATAAGCATTTTAGAGCCTTCGATCCGGCGGGTTTGACCGCGACGCACTCATTTTTGTTTTTGTACTCACTGGATAACTTTTTGTTTATTTTTCTGTTTGCACTTGTTGTTTATTAATATTATGTTCTATTATTTTATTTGGAGTTAATTAATGTTTTTCCTTTTTTAAAGTGTTCTCCAGATTACACTAAAGGCACTCGCTTACTTATTTTGAAATTTTCACTGTATGTTTTGTTTTATTTTATTTTATTTTTATGAGCAGTGCTTAATTGCTTTTATTACATAAGATCGAATTCTTTGTAAGATATAACTTAGGTGCTTTGGCTGAAACGTTCATCAATTGAAGTAAATCTTCTCCGAACAGTTGCGTGATATGGTGTTTTTTGTACATAAATAGATAAGCCTTAGTCAATTATTCCTAAGATTAAAGATCTAGTAACATTACTTCAAGATTCAGTATGTCTTTTAATGTTCTTCCTTAAACCTAAAAAGCGCTGCTTAATATTTAAGGTTTTGTTGAAAATTATACCCAATACTTTTATCTGTTTCAAATTTTTAATAACTACATTATTGTAAATATAGTCATAATTTGGGCAATTTTTCTTTCGGCAGACATGAATTAAATTACAGTTTTCATAGCTCCTGAGCTGTCCGACCAAATGGCAATATCGTTAAGAATTTTCGAAAACTTATGTTGGGATTCTAATAAATGCTGTGAGAAAACGTGAACGTTGTCAGTGTAGATAGAATGCTGGTGTTGGTATTTTTCAAATATTTTACTGACATTATCAAAAGCTATAATAGATAAATCAACGGAAACAGATTAACCCTGTGGTATGCCATTGCTACGGCTAATCCTATCTGAGTATTTACCATTAATTTTAACCCAAAATGTGCGGTCGGTTAGAAAGCTTTTCATGAAATTGTACACTTTTCCCTCAACTCGCCCTTTATTTAGCTCATGAAGGCTACGTGCTCTCCTATTCTGTCGAGTTCCTTTTCGGAATCTAAACTGAATACTGCTGTATGATTTCTATTTGAGAGGCAGTTGACAGGTAGTGTCCCAAGTGGAGAAGTGCATCTATAGTACCTTGTACTGCCTTAAAGCTTGTGTAACGCACAAGTGTTTATTGGTACGTTACCTCGGGCGAATGGCTAACATTCTTAGTTAAATAAAAAGTTTTTAGTTTATATCAAATGTAATTGTGTTAAGAATATTTAAGGTTTTTGCAAAAATATACATACATGTCCCCTCGGACATCGAATAATTAGTCGGTTTTTGTTTTAAAGAAACGTTCGAAGGGTTCTCGTGTCAAATTGTAATAGTGTTGCATTTATCGGTCGTGAATTAATATCGTCAGCGTTGTATTCATGTGGCGTAAACGGGTTCAGGACAATTTCCACACCATAGTTTCATTTTATCAGAAGCGTATACTGATAAGAATATTTTGTTGATTATCTGGTACCCTGGGATATCTTCCAATAAATAGCAATGGTTACGCAGAACAATATATGGTCCGCAAAACTTAAACTCAAGGTTTCTCGATTCACTTGTAGAAGCTGGTGGCAACCAGATTATATTCATCGTATTTCTTTGGATTTGATGACGTTTATCGAATCTCTGATTCCACTTTTCGCGTTCGATGGATACATTTACTGCTGCTTATGTTTTTCCTCGGGGAAAGTGTAGAATGATCGTCTACAACATCATCGTGAACTGCTGCTAGTAATTGATTGATTACTATGTCGTGCAGAGGGAAGTCGAATACAAGTTTATTCGGACTAAAGCCTGTAGTAGCATTATAGGGAGATTTTATAGACCATTGGAGATCTTTCAGCTTAATATCCCAATCTTTCGGATTTTCAGTTGTGGTTCTGATGAATGCTAAAATGCTTTAGTCGCAAGGTCGCAAGTATGGTGGATATTGCGGTTATCGCAGAACTCTTTAAAAGCTTTCGATGTAAACGACGCGTCCCTATTAGGTGCTATTTGCGATGGTAGACCAAAATAGGATTACATATAATTAAGCACTTAGAGAACGTGACTAGTTTTTGTATCGTGTACGGCCTTGACCTTGACTATTACAAATTTATAGAAAGCGTCGGATATGGCTAATACGTAGAAATGCTAGCTGCGAATGAATGAACCCATATGATCCAGATGAATACGATGAAAGAGAATTGGCTTGATGCAATCAAAATCCATAGAACCTTGTGATTTTGTGTCTAATAACAACACCTTATACTTGCTATTATAAAGCTTTTGACGTACGTTCTCATTTGCGGAAACCAGTACATCTGTCTGATGGGTTGAATAGTGGTTTCCAGTGTGGTGTGTCTTGCTTGGTTGTGAAAAAACTGTACAATGCGCCAGCGTTCCCTTTTGGAACAACAAATTTTAACACATCGGGTTCTTTGCGATATAAGCAATGATACTTCGTTTACGATGTACACAAATAAAAAATGGGACCTGATACGGCTTTAATTGAATTGGGTGATCGTTATTTGAAACACTTTTCATTTTGGAGATTGTACAGTTTCCAATATTCTCGCTACTGTTAGCGAAAACTCCACGGTATTCTTTTCAATCTCCATTGACATTAATTTGACGTATCTGTTCAACGCGACACTCACCGCTTTGAATTATAGGACGTGTATTTGCTTCACATATATTTTTACTGAGAAGTAAATTTTCTTATATGACATCATCATCATGGTCCACGACCAGAAGATATGGTCCATTTTGTACTTACAAATTTTTAGCACTATATTTATTTTATGTGTGGAGACGTATTCTCAACCACCAAAGCCACGTGGAGTCGTTAATTCGTTTTTCAAGTTACCAATTTTCTCAGCGAATGTATGGCGCCCAAGGGTCCGTGTGCTACCCGGATCGACGAGCATTTGTAACTCTTTTTTAAGATGCTTGAGTGTCCAATATTTTATTCACTTTCGTATTTTTTTCGGGACACTCGTCTATTTTATGTGTTGTACTGTGACATTTGGCGCACCCTGTATTTTTCTGAGGCTCAGGACAATTAATAGAGTAATGCCCGAATTTAGCACAGTTGTAGAATTTTATGTTACCAGACAAACGTTCTGTGTTGGTATTTATCGACACCGGAATACGAATACGCGGACGACGCGTTTCTTGTTTTAAGTGAGCAGATATTGATATCGTTATACACATTATAACTAATAATATTATTCAACAAGTTTTGGCACCGGTGGTATTCGTTAGATATTTTATGTTTCAAATAGTTGTCGCTTACACCATTTACTATGTATCGCGCGATGCTGGATTCTGTTAAGCGATCTTTGTTACCAAGAGCCAGCATTCGTCGTTTCTTTCGCGATAACTTAATATGAATGTCTGCTTCGCTTAGCATACACGGAAAATCAGTCAAAAATTTATTCGCAAACTGTGGTCAATTTAAAAAAACACGCGGCTGCGAATTAATCTAAATTTTTTCGGATCCTCGCAGATTTCAATTTCAACTTCAATTTCATTTATTTATCAGTACAGTAAGACACAGAGTCTTTTCATTGTACACATATTAACATATAATGAAGTACATTTTTTTTTTTTTTAAATCTTAGGAATAACTAAGAATAATATTATGTCTAAAAGGAGGAATTTCAACAGTATGTTGACATAGGTAAGGATAATAGGGATGGGTATTATGCAAATAGGTTTGTAACTGCCGTTTTGAAGCATCCAATCGTTTTGATACATTTTATTGAAATTGGTAATGAGTTCCAAATTCTGACAGCACCAACAAAAAACAATCTAGAGGTCGTCAAGGTTTTGTATTTGGGGACAACAATATTGTGAGTACGAGAAGATTGCACAAACTTTATTTTGCGGAAAAGATATCCTGGTTGACGGTTTTTAATGATTTTAAATAAATATATTAAATTACGAACCTTGAGATAATTCTCAAGGGTGAAACCGAGAATGTTTTTGGTGTACAAAGAGATGTGTTCAAACTTTTTTTTGCAGTAAATGAACCTAGCTACGTTATTTAAAGCTAAATTTAATTTGTTTCTGGAATCATAGCTCAGAGTACCATATACGACTTCAAAATAAGAAATTTGGGGAATAATAAGGGACTGAACTAGTTTAAGTTTTATTCTAATCGGCAAGCAATCACATGTATGCCATAAATTTCGTAATGTCGAATATATTTTTATTACGCAAATGTTTATGTGATCTTCACAACTTAGACGGACATTAATTTTGAAGCCAAGATTTTTTACAACATATTCAAATTTTAGTTCAACCCCGTTCAAAACAATTGGTGACAGATTGCTGAGATCAAGATAATTACTTTTAATAGGAAGTACCTTCGTTTTCTTAGCATTTAGACAGAGACCATTTATGTTAGACCATTCCTCAATTCTTATTAGATCCTCATTCAATCTAGCTATTAAATCTTCACCAAGACCAATGGGACGTGAGAGGTAAATCTCTGAGTATCATCGGCATATAGATGTATAGAAGAATTTTCGCAACAGTGAACAATGTCATCAATAAATAAACTGAAAAGTATTGGCCCTAAAATAGAGCCCTAAGGAACTCCAGATATGATTTCTCTGCGACTTGAAATTACGTCCCCACACTGAACTTGCTGATATCTGTCCGGTAAGTAGCTTCTCATAAGCTTAATTGCTGATGTGTTGAAACCAAAATAAGTTTTCAGTTTTAACAGTAGAATATCATGGTTTACAGTGTCGAAAGCTTTAGAGAAATCTAAGAGCACTAAGATGGTAAGTAAGTTATCGTCGAAAGCAGGACGTATGTCGTCCATGATTTTCATCACAGCTGTGGAACAACTATGATTGGATCTATACCAAGATTGAGATTCGCTCAATAAATCATGTAGACGCAGGTGTGACATTTTTTGAGCGGTAATAAATTTTTGAAATACTTTTGACAATGTTGGTAAGATACTAATAGGCCTGAAGTCTTGGGGAGCATTACACAAGTTACTTTTAACCACCGGAATGACGTTGGAAAATTTCCACTGATTCGGAAACGTAGAGGAGGTTATAGCATGATTAAAAATGTGTGTAAGCATGGGAATCACATACGGCAGTATAAGTTTTAGAAAACGTAAACTCAGACCATCCACTCCAATTGCGTTAGATTTTATATCAAAAACACACTTTATAACATCCTCTTCAGCAGCTGTTAAATGAGAATTCATGGGTATGGTCAGTAACTAAGCTTTCATTGATGGTGAGTGCAGATACATTTGCATGTGAATTTATATCAAGAAAGTATGAGTTCATCACACCAGCATCAATCCTACAAGTTTTTACCTCTTTGGCACAAATACCAAGTGATTTTAGATTTGTCCACAATACTTTGGAAGGCAAATCAGTTTTAAGTTTTGCACAAAGATAAGCTTTTTTACATTTTCGCAATTCAGTTGTTACTTTATTCCTCAAGTTCTTGTATGTGGTCCAACGTTCATTAGTAGGATTACGCTTCCAATATCTATAAGCCCTACATCGGTCTTTTATAAGGGCTAGAATAGCCTTAGTGATCCAAGGTTTAGTATGGTTTATAGTTTTAATTCTACGAAGGGGAACATATTTTTCAAATAGATAATTAATTAGCGTGGTAAAGTACTGTAACTTGTCATTAACGACTACAAGTAGCCAGCAGTAATTCCAGTTTAGGGTCACGGCTTCAGTAGATAGCGAAGCACTGTCTATATTCTTGAAATCTCGGAAAGTTAAATCTATTGATGGCTTAACTCTATTTAATTCAAAATTGAAAAATATTATAATTAGCTCATGGTCAGAAACTCCGGGCAACGCAAATTGGTCAACATGGCTTACACTACTCCCCACGCTTACACCAAAAAGGTCTAATATACTTGGCTTGCAGTGTGGTGCAAATCTAGTTGCATATTCAGTTATGCCAACGTTGCTAAAACAGCTTAGCAAGTGTCTAGACTTAGCATTATTCGACAACATATCAACATTAAAGTCACCACAAATGAGGACATGTACATAACTCAAGGACAGTTCCGATATTTAACTGAACAGTTGAGTGAGATCATTTGACTTATGAGGGTTGTATACACATACAACAACACACTTTTGTACATTATCACTACATTCAATAAAAATAATTTCAACAGTTTCAGAAGAATGAAATTAATATATTATTTTATATTTAATATCCGCATTTAAATAAATTGCTATGCCACCGCCTCTCTGACCAGTGGTTCTATCATTTCGTACAAGCAAATAGTCACATACAGAATATGCACAATCTGCAATAAAAGGTTTGAACCAGGTCTCAGTCACACAAATTATGCTACAACTTAGGTCACGAAACGTCAAGTTCATATAATCAAGTTTTTCACGGGTTAAGCTCCCAGCATTAAAGTGGCAAACATTGAACCCGTTATGATATTGACATGTATATTTAAGAGCTAGTCTCAGATTGTCATTGTTATTGTGCTCACAAAGATTGCTGCTCATAACAATTTGATATATATAAGAGATGCTTGAAAATGGTCAGTTACTATAAGGGAAACGGGAAACATAAGGTAAGGATGAAATGAGGGATTAATAAGGCATATCTTACAAATAACATAAATAAAGTAACTTAAGATAAACAATAGAATTTGCATATAGATCATAAACTTTTCAGCTAGCAGCTGCAATTTGATCGACGCTCGCTTGATTAAATATTTTCGTCGCTTCACTGTGTTGATGGCTTTCTTACATACACTTGTCCACGAATTGAGAACGCACTCGCCAATTGTTTTTGTCGTTTTAGCTGCGTTGCGTATTGCATTAGCCTACGATTTCTCTTTGTTAGGCATTCATGCACAAAAATGTCTCCATTAGAATCAAGCCCAATATCTTTAATGACTTACGGCTTGCCTTAAGAGAGCAAGCAATTCCCTTCAATAGAACTGAGCGGTCATATGATGAGTTCAATTTGACTATAATAGGAGCGGGCCTGTTAGTTTTGTTCTTGTTTTGGCGCATGCGAAAAAATGAACGTACAGGCAATGAAGATATATTAAGTGATGAGCACAGATTGGCAAACAACGACGGTAAATTCTCTTCGCTTGCAGGCGGAACGCCATAAATTATTGCATCTGATGCCACTAACGCATTCTCCAACTCATCAATTTGTTGAGACAATGTTTCGACCTCTTTGTTTTGGTCAATACTTTCGCAGCGCAAAGATTCTAACGCACTCACTCTCTCATCAATACCTTTCACAGCTGATTTTAAATTGCTGAGTTCAGCAGAAACTTCACTTAATTTCTGCATCATACGATCTTCACTCTCTGACATTTTTGTTATGATGCTCGCAATAGAAGCTTCTAATTTTAGTTCAAGCCTCTCAAACAAACTTAGTGTAGTTGGGCTGTTTACCGCTTTGCTGTCTCCCTTACCTTGTAACTTCTGAGCAGGAGTTTGTTGAGGGGAGAGGGCATTACGTGCACTTTTTCTTTGTGTTGACATTATGTATGTACATATACGATTATTCGCAAAATGAAAAATAAAATTGCCGAAAATTTGCTTGTTTGAAGATTTGCCACTAACACAATAACGAAAAATGTTGATGCAAACTTTGACAATTTGTTACGACAAAATGTTTTTTATTTTAAAGCCGGTAATTACGTTTTAAAGCGTGATTGATTGCAGAGATTGAAAAACACGTCTACTCACTTCTAAACATTATATTCTTTTTGATGTACCGTACAAATTAAAATATCTTCGCACATGTTATATGCATTTTTTATCATTTCAATACGTTTTACAAACTGAACTGAATTTAACGACGTTTCACTTGTTGGGTTATACTCCGGCAAACACAATATCCCTCATATTATAACTCGACAAATGAGAGACATTGCTATTTGGAACTGAGACACTAGTTAGATCGAAAACATGATTTCCAATGGAACTGGTATGTGCACTACAAGTGATTGGGATATTTACTCTCTCCCACTGTGGCACAAAGCTAATTTGCGTTGCTGGAGTTGTTGGTGTATATGCTTGTACATTTGTCGCACTTGTATAAATGATCCCTTTTCAGCACTATGTGCTTACTGATACAATTTTTTTTAGTTATTAGAAGAAGTGGGTGCTATGAGCTTTATTCAACATCCAACTTTGAACTAACACAATAAAATAACTGCTTACTATTTCCTACTCTTGGCACAATTTTGGCGTTGTTTGGATTGCTGCTGCTGCATTTTAGCACACCTGTTGTTGTTACTATTATTATTGTCGTTTTTATAATGAGTTGCATCTGATAATGTTGCAGTGTAACATTATCTAGTGGGTCAGTTGTTGTTGTTGTGTGAATTATTTGAGATTTGACGTTGCTGCGATAAAGAATATGCACCTGTTGTTATCGTAGCGAAGAATTTGCAAGTTGGTGGGAAAACGCAGACACGGATTATTCACACGCTTACGGACTGGCGTGGAGTATATGATTTTGGGTGCCAATCTCTCCTTGTCATCTATGTCCTTTAAGCGTCTATTCACCCTGAATATCCAAAATGCTAATACTGCTCCCATAATGGTAACGACGTTCAGTATCATTAACAAGCCTTTGGGTAGTGCGTTTTGGACTATTTCATGTAGGTTTTTAATGTGTCAAAGATTCCTCAAATTAGTTTTGCACAAATAAGGTAAGCTTAAAATTTTTAAATGTTCGGTGTTAAGGAAATTCTAGGCCGGTTGCCTTCACATTTCCGTTGGAAAAAGTCGTACCATTAATGCGAACTTCTCCATTGAATGTTACTAAATCCGTTTCTCAAAACTTCTATTCTCAAACTTCGACTGTTTGATCATTTCTGACTATTAAGCCACTGTCGACTTCGATAATCAGTTCAAAGCTTTGTAGGTAGTTTTGCATGGTGCCTTATTATTGTTGAATAATTGTCTGACATATGTAGCACACGCTTTTATCCCACAAAAACTTGCAGATAGCGCTGTCGTGCAGTTTGTAACTGGAATTGTTGAATTGCCACAGTCCGTAAGGGTATTGGTCTCCAAAAAAATTGTTTTGTCGTCGAGTGCCACCCTGACTAAGCTGCATATTTTCTTTATTCTTGGTAACTTAACACAAAAGTATACGTATTACATCGTTATTTTGAAAAGTTCTTAATTTAGAATTACTTATAATATCACTTATGCTTACATTTAAATTGAACTCATATTTACGCTCCGCGGTTGTCTGTGCGGAATTTGCATCGTGATTTGATCAATGGCTGTCTGAAGAATTTTCATCATGTGTGATTGAAGAAAAACGTGAAGTACGATATATCTTCCGTCTCTCGCAAAATAGTGAGGTAAGGCGTCAAATTTGTTCGATGCGTTAAGTAGTCATATTTGTACCAAACTTCAACGTTTACGCCAATAATTGGTATGTAATTTGATTTTGTAAAGTCGATAGTTTTACTATATGATCTTTGAGCACTCAAAAGTTGTACTATAAGTATCAAAATTTTACAATACATAGTTTCCCTTCCGAAATCATATTTTTTAGGTGTATTTCTCAGATATCGTCCTTATTTAGCTGGATTCCTCTTGATCTTGCCCTTATTTAGCTGGATTCCTCTTGATCTCGTCCTTAATCGTATTTAATATGTTTAATGCGTGTTAAATGCAAATTATCCGTTTTCCTTTCAATGCAGTTCAACTACGTTGGGCGCCAAATAATCTTTTCAGCACTGTGTGCTTACTGTTACATTTTTTTAGTTATTAGAAGTGGTGGGCGCTATGCGCTTTATTCAACATCCAACTTAGAACTAACTCAATAAAAGTCCTGCTTAATATTTCTTACTCTTGGGACAATTTTGGCGTTGTTGTGATTGCTGCTGCTGCATTGAAGCGCACTTGTTGTTGTTGTTATTATTGTCGTTTTTACAATGAACTGCAGCTGATGATGTAACTTTATCTAATTGGTCGGTTATTGTTGTTGTGTGAATTTTTTGAGTCTGCCGTTGCTGCGATAAAGAATATGCACCTGTTGTTATCGTAGCGAAAAATGTGCAATTTGGCGGGAAAATGGTGATGCGAATTATTCACACGCTTACTGATTGGCGTGGAGTAGTTCCAAGAACGGTTGCTCTACCGTGACATGATATGTTGCTAATTTGTTAACTTATACGCGATGTTGTAAGCATTGGTTGAAAGTTTGACCGGTACAGAGTATTTTGCATTTTAACATTCTATCGCGTATTTGTTTTCGTATATACTTATGAGCGAGTTTCGAATTTATAAAAAAAATACTACAGAGAGTATTGAACATAAATAAAAGAAATTCATAAGCTTAGAAATAACTCTCACTGAACAACAAAGGGGTTGGATCTTATCAGTGTAGCTTCAGACATGGTAAATCAACCATTGGCCAAATATTCGCTATGCGCCAAATCTTGGAAAAGAAGAGCAGCCTTCGAAAGCAGGAATAGGAGCTGGCTCTACGCCGCTATCCAATCCGTTCGTCTGACTTCTTTAATTTATTTCTGGAGAAAATTATAAGTGCTGAAGAGTTGAATAGAGAATGAACAATCTTTTACTCGTCTGACTTCTTTAATTTATTTCTGGAGAAAATTATAAGTGCTGAAGAGTTGAATAGAGAATGAACAATCTTTTACTCGTCTGACTTCTTTAATTTATTTCTGGAGAAAATGATAAGTGCTGAAGAGTTGAATAGAGAATGAACAATCTTTTACAAGTGTATACAGCTACTGGTGTTCGCGGATGACATTGGCATTATCGGTCCAAGCAACCGCGCCGTGAGGTCTGCTTTCTCCAGACTAGATAAGAAAACATAGCATATGGGTCTGGTAGTGAACGAGGACAAGACGAAATATCTTCTGTCATCAAACAAACAGTCATCGCATTCGTGACTCGGCTCCCACGCACTTAACTTCGAGGTCGTAGATAACTTCGTCTATATTGGAAACAGTATTAACAGCAACAACTGGAAATTCAAAGAAAATCACTCTTGCAAACAGGTGCAATTGAAAAGTAAAGTCCTCTCTCAATAAACGAAACCCAAACTACATAAGTCGCTTATCGTTCCCGTCCTGATATGTGGTGCGGAGGGATGGACGATGACAAAATCTGATAGGTCTTCGTTAGGAGTGTTCGAGAGAAAGATTTTGTGGAAAGCCATCCTAAACGCGTGCGAATACGCCACCAAACAAAACTATAAAACTATAACTAAAGCAATTTTACATGGAGATCATAACCTTAATAATTACTACTATTAGGTCTCTCCTAATAATTTTTCAGGAAACGAATTAGCAGATAAAGCAACAAAAACTGCATCACCATCCCAGCTTTTTATTCCATTTATGAAAAAACGAATCTGAAATTGAAAAGACACAAAGCAAATGGAATAGTGAGATCAGTCATTACAAAAGTATTAACCCAAACAAAGTCGCATTAGTACTACCAATCACAACCACCACTGCAATGAACAAATGTTTTATAAGGCTACGTCTTGGGCACACTCGTCTTACACATCTTCACTTGATGAAGAAGGAGTCGCAGCCAACGTGCCATTTTTGCAGTTCATCCCTATTAACCATTACCCATATCCTTAAAGAATGCCCATCTTTAAATCGTTACCGACCAATCTTGTTTCTTTAGGATCCGATATCCATGTTATCCATATCAAATGAAGAGAATTTATAAAAACATTTTCAACTTTTTAAAGCTACTGAATATTCATAAATTAATTTAAGATATTTATTATTTATACCGAAAATAACCGATAGCCCTAGTAGCTAATGTTTCCATTTTATTGTCATTTTCTATTATAATAAACAATAAAAAATAATAATAATACTCACACACACTTATATTACTCAGAAAATGGAAGAAGTTCCGAGAAAACCTCTGACCTCAATTTAAGATAAATTGTGTGAAGAAAATTATCAAAAAACCACACAATGAAACTCATCGGGACTGGTTACCTCAAGACACATAGCACTAGCTCAGTTTTTAAAAAATAAAAAATCACTCTCAAGAAAACCGGACATAAAATTGGAGTACCACAAAGTTATTAACTAGTACTCGGAACTTGGACAAACTAAAAAGTGGAAAACAATAACGCGAAGAAAAATACCCCATATTATTTATCACAACACGAAGTTAGCAAACTAAATCGGAGAGTGATATTTAATTCATCAAGTCCCACATCTAACAGAAACAGTTTGAACGACGTACCACATACGTAGGCTGCTATATATATTTCTGGCCTAATAATGAAAATACGAATATTTATCAACAAAAATGGTTTTTTTTTTTTGGATTTGGCTCGTCTTGGAAGACCCACACGGTCGATTGCTGTTTTGTTTCGGGCTCATACGCATATATCCATTATTCGTCACCTGTGACGATCATATAAACGTCTTTTGAAGCACCGCGATCGTATCTTTTCAAAATTTCTTTACACCAATCCACATGAGCCTTTTTTTGAGCGATTGTCAAATTGTGCGGGATCCAACGAGAAAAAACCTTTTTTACGGCCAGGTGTTCATGCAATATCGACTGTATGCTGGTGGGAGAAATGCATAGGTATGCCTCTATCTGAGGGTATGTTACATGACGGTCTTGCATTATCAGTTCACGAACGGCATTGATGTTTTCTGGCACAACGGCTGTTTTTGAACGACCTTCACGGAATTCGTCTTTCAGCGAGCGTCGGCCACGATTGAATTCGTTGTACCAGTTTTTCACAGTGCTATAGGATGGTGCTTCATAGCTATACAAAGATTTTAGTTCATCGATGCACTCTTGTCGTGATAATCCACGTCGAAAGTTGTGAAAAATGATCGCACGAAAATGTTCACGAGTTAATTCCATTTTTTGGCCGAGATGAATTTTTTAATTCCCTGTAAATAAAACAATTCACGATTAAATGACAAAACGTTCTGAGTGATGTTATGCTAAAAAATGTCAAACTTTCCAATGGAAATGTCAGATTGCACCTGGCAACACTTAGTGTTGCCTAGGCCAGACCTATATATAGCAGCCTACGTACTGGACCTATTCTGCAGGCAGACTTGGTAATCTTAGTAATAAAATGATGTCTGTTTCGATAAGTTTTTAATGCGGATATACATAAAATATATCGACAATTTCTTGTCATCCGATTCTACTACCCTACAAAAATCCGTTTGCAAAATTACTCACCCAATTTACCCACTCATTAACCCTCATGAGTACAGAATTCTGGATTACAAAACTGAAGACCCATAAAAAGCAACGATTCATCAGTGCAAAACATGGTTACAGTACAAAAAATCCAAACTACCCAAATAATGATAGCATTATCAGCTGAACGAACCGAGACCTAATCCGCTTATTCGCTGCAACTGGAATTTATTTCGCCGGACCTTACGATGTAAAAAGCTACATCGGAATACAAATGGCCACATATGCGTTTTCGTTAGCATTGAAACCAAAGGAACTCACTTAGAACCCGTAAGTGATCTTACTAAAGAAGCATTTATGGCCGAATTTGCACGCTTTTTCTCTCGGCGCAAACAAAAATAAATTAATAAAATTGTTAATTTAAAAAAAATAAGAACCCAAAAGTGGGAAATCAACATACATACATACATATATACCATAGTGCACACACACATACATACAAAAAGAAGTTTTACAAAATCTGCCGAAAACAAAATCGCAAATATACATATAATAAGTGTACACACCAAAAAAACTAAATTTTAAAAACTTAAAAGTGCGAAATTAACATATATAAAAAAGAAAGAAGAAAAAAGGAAAAATAATAAATAAATAAAAATTACGATAAAAGTGGCAAAAAACAAAGAAAAGGATAGTCTTAAAATTGACCGCAATGTCAATTAAAAACAACAACAACAGCCATAAGGGTGTTTCCACAACATCTGCAACGAGCAGCAGCAACAGCCAGGAGAGAAAGGAAACCACAGCCGCACCAGGAAATCCACTTAGGAAGCACCCACACATACAAGAAGCGGACATACGTGTACACACAAAAAAAAGAAGGAAAGTAAAGAGATCACTAAGTAGTAAGTAGGCGAACTTTTTTATTTTATACAAAAAGATACATATGTATGTATACATATATGTATATTAGCCTTCTTCAATTTTTATTACTGTAATTAGGCGGCCGCAGTAGGCGAGAGGTTAGCATTGCGTACTGACTTTCGGAAGGTTCGGGTTCAAATCCCGGCGCCACCAACATCCAAATGTTATGGAAAATTAATTTAAATAAGAAATTAAGCTAACTTTTCTAATTGCGGTCGCCCCTCGGTAGGGAATGTCCACCCCTCCGAGTGTATTTCGCACATGAAATAAAGGTTCCTCGTGAAAAAACCATCAGCCGATCGGAGGCGGCTTAGTATAAACTGAAGGTCCTTCCATTTGTTGGAAAAACATCAAGACGCAAAAACCACAAATTGGAGGACTAGCTCGGCCGAAAATCGCTTCAACGGTTACAAAGTGCCAATTATATTATATATATAATTAGTTTTTTGTAAGACGGATTTTCATTCCCGCCAAAAACACCAAAAAATAAAAAAATTCTTAGAAATTTAATCCGCTAATTCGAGCGGAAAGTGCCTCTAAAAAAAAATTATATTAACAATTTATGAAATTTCCATAAATAAAAGTTTTATTTCTCATATACAAGACATATATATGCATAGTATGTTCTTATCGGTACAAACTTAACTATATACATACCATACATCTAATTGCAGTTTTTAACTTGCCTACTTACGGCACTATTGCAGGCAAACCAAAGTTGAAACTTTAAATGCAAAAGTTCGAAGTTCTTTAAAATAGCGACTTGTTAACAACTTTGGTAATGGTTCTCGAATTGAATGAAGTCGACAGCGCATCAAAGCAAACAATTTACATGTATGCATACATTACGAAAATATTCTCCACAAATTGTTTGCACTGGGCGCATAAAAATAAAGAGTGTAATGATAACAAGTGATCTTCTCACTAAACTTTTCTGCAAAGGTTCAAAGTTCTCCACCATTTCTTTTTGTGTGATATCCGCTTTGTACAATAGATCAGCAGTGCACTTTACAGCATCCAATTATTTAAAGAGCATTGTGTACACTCCCACGTTCACATTTTCTTCACATTTCACACTTTTTATCATTGCCATTTCTAAGGATTGGTTAGCTGCATTTCTCTTTGGCAGCAACTACAATAAATCAAAGCATTGATACTCCAAATACATACACGTATGTATATGCATAAGTATTTATTCTTATATGAGCTGTACCAAAACAGCTGGTGTATCTTATTTACACATTTAGCACACATCTGCATACATAAACGAGTGCGTACATAAATAACCCTAAAGATACAATATGGGTGTTTCCATGGTTATGCACGCGACATTTGTACGCGTTTAATTGCGTTTGAATGGTGTAAAAATAGAAATATAATGGGACGAAGTCACTTCTTTTAGGATCGCTACATTGCATGTGATGAGTTTTATCCAAAAAGTATAAATATTGCAAAATTGAGCACTGGGTACCCAAGTTGCAGTCAATCAAAGTTGACTTACGCACGTGACAAAAATGGAAGTTGCTTTTAGAACCAAGAGGAAAAATGCGAAAGTAAGCGAATTGTAGATTTTTATTCCGGTAAATTTTTTTTATTAAGGTTAATAATGGAGCTTCATAATTATGTTTGCTTCGAAAACAACTGATCATACTTTGTCTAAAAAAAACAAAAAAATATTGATTACTCACGTGACATTACGCACGTGACACTTTTTACCTTCATACATATTTTAGTAATTTTACATATATTTTCAGAAGTTTTTGAAAAAAAAATTAAACTTTTATTCAAAAATGGAAAATAAAAATTAAAAATTAAGGTACTACAAAATTAATCCAACTTAATTATTTCCTTAAGTGAGTATCCTGTTCGAGCAACATTTACATATTCGCTTATTTTCATCTTGCTTAAGCCTCTCCCTCCACCGATTTTGATTTTTAGCATTACTTGACTTCTAATATTTATTGTAAAAGTAAAATAATATTTATCAAATGGACTTTAATTAAGAGCATTAAATTTTTCGTACTTACCATTACGCACGTGACAAAGTTCAAAAGTAAAAAAAAATTTAACTTCTGCAGATTGCTATTTATATTAATATATTATTTTAGTAAAAAATAAATTTGCTTAACACACAAAATAATAAGACACTTAAACTTATATTACGGTAATTATGGAACTATGTACTTCTTTTGCATTACGCACGTGACACACGAATGCTGCCAAAATGGAAATGAAAAAATGCCGTTATTGATGCACAGTTTGATCTCATCTCTCATTTTTATATTTACTTGTAGTTGTATCAATTACTTATATACCAAACTGCGATATTACATATATATTTATTTCATCAGCAGCAATTAAAAGTAATACATTCTACAGGTTTTAAAGTGAATAAAAGAGTTATAAGTTTTGCATACAATTTTTTGGAATTTAAAATTAGAAAGAGCTGAAAATTTTTTTTGCATAGTAAAATATCAACATTTTTCTTCTATTTTCTGTGTCTATAAAAATTCTGCGAGCGTTTTGATTTTTTAAGTCGCGGTGGACCATTTCATGGAAACACCCATATAGATTTCTTAATATCTTGCACTCTCATTAAAAAATATATTACATATTTATATATGTATATACATTTAATAAATAATATTTTACTTATATTATATTATATGATTTATATATTTTCTACGCGTATATTTCAATACAAGTATATAAATACATAAGTGCAAGTGTGTGTGATTTCTTTTTGTAATATAAATTTACCAAAACTTTTATTTGCCTTTGTTTTTAATATCTTGTTTATTTCAATAGCTTAACTAACTAAAAAGTTAAGCTTGGTAATTTCCGACAATAAAAACAAAAAAAGAAACACACACATATTGTCGCGTACTGGCCGCAACAAAAACTTCTTTTGTGTTTGTTTGTTCATTTCCTTTGTTTTGCCTAACATTCCTTTCACTCCAAGCGTTGGCAGTGGCATCTGTGGGTAAATAATTGTATAATTCAAAGCCATGAATTGTAGACACGGTTGTACTCGGTGTGTGCCTACCCAGTGGTATAAGTCTCCAAAAGGAGATGTTCATCAAAACGGTTCCTCCACTAACAAATATTAGGGAAACGGAATGCTTTGCGCGGGTATTCCGTAAAAAGGGATGTCGCTTTTCTTTTCATATGGCGAGGGGAAAATTATCCCAGTGTACTTGGTGTGCCATGGTGGCGTGCGCTATATAACTCTGTCCCTTCGGTTAATGGGGGCGGCGCCAAATGATTGGGCACCAATACACACTCGCCTGAGAATTCTGACGGCCGACGCGTAGCTTGCGGCCTGGCTCGCAAGTGCGAGCCGGATCAGATTCTCGCAATCTATGAAAGTGCGAACACCTTTTTTTGCGATCGTGCGTTGTAAATTTTGATCAGTTTTGTTTAAGCAAATTTTGATTGCCAGTCGAGGCAGAGTAAAGTAAGGCCAGTCGAGGCTAAGAGCGAGGTGGTATAGTGATTTTAGAAAAATTAGTGGTAGTGAGCTGGGGGCAGTTGAAGCCCCGTAAATATTCCCGGCATAGTGGTTTTGTGCTTAGTGGCGGAACCGGAGTTTGGCGGCATCATCGGAGGAGCACCGAAGTTGGGTACTCACACCCGACTGAGAAACTTGAGTATCACTTTGTTCATATATTGTTTTCTTACGTTTTTTTTTGTGTTGCCGACAGTGTCGTTCCTTCGTCTTTCCCATACCCAGAGCCCAGTCATACAGGCGGGTTAAAGTTACCTCCGGCAGCACGGGAGTAGTGCGAGTGGGTTCGTAACCAGTTTGGTTGGACCACACCTCGGGTGCACCCCAAAAATACATTTTGTTTACTTTGTGTACGTACATATACGTTTAGTTTTGCTCTAGTGTTTAATTATTGTTGTGCGATCTTCGTTTATCTAAGTCAGCGGTGATCATTTTTACTTGGTTTTGTTCTTGCTAGTAGTTGTTGTTCTTGCACTTAGCTGTTGACCCACGCCGTCTTCACTAAGCTGGCCGGTCCCTTTGTTAGTTTTTGTCATCTCCTTTTTGTGCGGTAGTTTGTTTTGTTGACGTGTGTGGTTGTTGGTAGGCGCTTGACCAACAGCCACTGTAGGTATACATATGTATGTACGTATGTACATACGCACATACATATTGTTAATTGGAAAAAGTGGAGGTGACAAATTGGCGCCCAACGTGGGGCCCAATATATAAAGATCTTTACTTTGAAAAATTTTGTGGTTTTTGTTTCAGTGAATTTTGAGTGGTGCTTTGTGCTGTTGGTTTTTGTTTTTATAATTTTTAACAATTTTCTATTTTTTTTCTTTTTGTTAGTTAGGCATTTCAATAGTGGAAGTAAAGAAGAGATTGGGGGTCGAACCCAGACCCATCGTCAGATTGGTTTAAATATATTTAGTACAAAGGAATTTGGTGAGTTCGTTCCGTTTTGTAAATTTGCAAATTTTGTGTGTGCGTTGCGGTACATTGTATTGGCGTGTTTTATACCAGTAGAAAAAATTGTATGTCCAGTGGGTAGAGACTGGTCCAGAAGTAACCAGTAGTAGTCCTGCCCAAAGTTAGGTTGAGATTTTTTGTTTTTTTGTTAATTAAGGATTTTTGTTGTTTTCTTTTATTGTTTTTGATTAAAAACTTTTTTAATAATAAAAATAAAAATTGTTTTGATTATTGTTGTGTTGTCAGAGTAGACAATATTTGTTTTTTTATTTTATTAATTTTTTTGTTTTTTTTTGTGGTTAGGCTCTTCTGTTGTTTACGTGATAGGGTCTTTTGTTGTGCCAGTATAGGGCAACGCGTTTACCACATTAGGGTAGTAGATTTTTTAATTTTCAATATAATTAAAATTTTCTTTTAAATCTATTTTTTTTGCTTTGTTTTTTTTTTTTGTTTTTCGAGTTTATTTTTTTTTTATTTTAACATGGAAATAAATCGGTTGTCCCAAGATGAGCTCGCGTACGAGATGGAGGCACGCGGCCTTCCAATCGGTACGGTCGAAGCCATGAGGAAATCGATTAGGGCATCACGGTTGTTAGAGAAAAGAGGTTCGGTAAACCTCTTTCAGGACTACCCCTTCAGTTTCGACGAGGATAGGACGGCGGTCGAATCGAAACTGGAGGAGGTAGAAAATTTAATTTTATCGGTTTCGGGTGTAGGCAAGCCATCGCATGGAGCGAAAGCGATGGCAAAGATCGAATGGTGCCTCTCGCGAATCGGACGGGGGCGGCGTGACCCAAGCTCAACTTTTCAAAGGCGCGGTAGATTTGTTTGCGGGAAAAGCTCTTTTGTGGTTTAGGTGGTTAGGAAGACTTTAGGTAGCTGGGAGGAGCTTGTAAGAGAGTTAAAGTTGGAGTGTTTGCACCCGAACTACGACGATCTCTTACTAGACGAGATTAGGCGAAGGACTCAGGGAGCGAATGAGTCCATCGGTGTTTATGTTGCGGCTATGAAGGTCATGTTTGGTAGACTTCAGGAGCCTTTATCGGAAAAGAGGATGTTAGGATTGATTAGGTCGAATCTCCTACCATTCTACCAGACCCAGCTGGGACTGGTGACAATAGGGTCGGTTTCCGAACTAGTTGCTTTGGGTAGAGGCGGTTAGGTCATCGGTGGATGCTTTTGTCCCTCCTCCGAGTCATAAGGCCAAGGGGTTGTTGGAACCTGACCTGGCTTATGTCTCGGCTGGTGTAGAGGTCGCGGCGGTAGCGCAGCCGGACCATTCAGATAGCTTTAAGCCGGGGTCAAATACCCGATGCTTTAATTGTAGGCGATTCGGCCACATTTCAGCAGATTGTAAGAAGGGGATAAAGTGCTTCGGGTGCGGTAGGCTAGGGGTCATGAAGCGGGACTGCCCGGCGTGTGCAGCGAAGCCGAGTGGCTCCCCTCGTACCCATCGAAGTCCAACTTCCGGTGGTGGGCGAAACCACAACCCCTTCAGGTCAGGGCGCGTTAGGGAGGATGTTGGCGGTGCAAATTCTTGGTCGAGCGATAGGGTTGGCAGGTCGGACAACAGATCGGGAAACGGGAGATAGACCCCTGGGACGGCAGGACAGGCGGTCTAGTAGGTCGAGTTAGTGAACCTGCTAACTCCCAGCTGGCAAAGGTAGGTGTCGAAGTTGAAGAGGTTAGGTTGGCGTTTTCGTTGGTGACGGACGATCACGACGAACGCCCGTATTTAGATATTAGGATCCATGGTTTTACTTTTAGGGCTTTGTTGGATTCTGGTGCGACCAGAACAGTGATAGGTCGGCTAGGTTGGCAGAAATTGAGTTCGTTTGGTATTAGGGTGAGTTCAGTTTCGAATTTTTTGAGAGTGACTCTCGCGGATGGAGGTCATATCTCGGTGTTAGGTTCGGTTTTGTTGCCAATCGAGGTGGAGGGCAAGTCGGTTCTCCTGGAATGCCTCGTGGTTCCAGAGTTACCTCAGGGCGTAATCCTTGGCATCGATTTTTGGGCCAAGGCGGGTATTATCCCGGATATATCGAAAATGAGGTGGTCGTTTTCTCGGCCGGAACCAGAACCGTTGGTGGCAATAGTGGACCACTCCGAGTTAGGTGATAGGGAATCTAGGGCATTAGGTCAACTAATAACTCGGGCGTTCCAGGCTATGCCGGAAGGGCTAGGCTGGACCCATTTGGTCGAGCATAAGATCAGGGTAAAAGCAGGAGTTGAACCTGTGAAACAGCGTTATTACCCTGTGTTGAGAACATGAGTTCCAACCTCATCGATTTTTAGTTTTAAGCGAAAACGAAATGTAATTTGTAAAATCTTTAAAGATCGTAAATATGTAATTGCAACACTGGCAATTCGAATGCCATTTCTCATTTATCTAAGTTCGAACTTTGTTATTGTAAGCGACGGGGTGACCCGACTTCGCCAACATAAAAGAAGCAAGTTTAAATCTTCAAATGGCACTTGTCATAGCAACTACAGAAAAGAAAGGCCTACAGAGTCTACACCCAAAAAATAAATTGTTAAATTCCTCCTTATTAAAATATTAACTCATAGAAAACCAAAAAGTAAATTGTTTAAATTCCTCTTTATATAAATATTAACTCTTAAAACCCAAGAACGGAAATTGTGAAATTCCTATTTATTGAAATGTGAGAAAAACAGTTTGTAAACCAAAATATATAAATACATCTACACATACATATACAATACAAAGAAGTAAAATTTATAAACCAACATATAAATACATCTATATATAAATATCTATAAATACATCTATATATACTTGAAATTGTTATAAATTATCTAAACTAAAGAGCGAACTAAATATATCTTTGTTAAAAAGGCATAAAATATTTTTCATTTATTTGAACATGGTCCTTCGGTGCCGTTCAAGCGAATTGGCATCCCTGTGATTCCGACGGCCATCACAGCCATTACAAACACGAAGCAAAAAAAGATAAGTTATCTAAACCAGAGTTCGCGAAATAAATAGCGTCGCAAAATTTTTCAAGCGAGTCAAAATAAACAAAATAAGCGAACAGAAAACATAAATTAATACAAAAAAACATTTTACAAAACATTTATACAGAAAAGTGAGAGTGTTGTGAAAAGAACTTAATAGCACAAATATAAAGCAGAAAACTCAAATTAATACAAAAAAAACATTTTGCAAAACATTTATACAGAAAAGCAAGAGTGTTGTGAAAAGAACTTTATATCACAATTATAAAGCAGAAAACACAAGTTGATACAAAAAAACGTTTCACAGCAAAACATTTATACAACAAAAATTTTAGTCGCTGAATGTGTTAGAAACAAACAAAAAAAAAACTTAGAAAAATCGTGGCTTGGATTTGAACGAGTGTTTTATGATAGCGGAGTGCGTATGACAAGTGTATACAAAAAAAGAAAATACATCGATTCAAGAGTGCAGAAATCGAACAGAAAACTAAAAGTAATGTTTGAAAAATAAAAAGACTAGAAATTATCTTCTGTCGCAAAATAAAATTGTTTTTCTTTCTATTCCAAATTTTCGTTAAAGTGAATTTTATATATACAAGCATCAAAAGTTTATGCATTGCAATAATCGACAATTACTATAAGAACTAAGGATACTATTACGATTTCTTCAAAAAATTAAGTAAATAATTGGCCGCGGCTCCGAATTCGGCTGAAAAGTCGTCGTGCTGAAGAGGAGTATATAAAAAGAAACAAAACCATATATAACTAAAATACATTTAAGTCACTTTTATATAAGAGAAAATAATATATTTTACAATAATACAACTGAGCAACTAAGAATACATAACTAGAGTGTAAAATATTTAAAGCAGCAACGAAATCGTTAAATAAATTGCGTAAAAAAAAAGCATTCCTCTTTGGTGTATTAATTATAACATTTCTCCCATAAATATTTAAAAACAGTTTGATAGCGAAACACCCACATTCCCCTTTGGAACAGCACCGTTGAGGATTACCATTCATTCCAGCAACAACAAATACAGCACGTACAGTAAATAAGAAGGTGGTATTCCAGGTAACATTATTTATATACATAAGCCTCTCTCGCGCTCAGGAAAATTTACGCGCCACTCACATATACGTATATAAGAAAATAATATACTCTCCTTCATATTAGCATACATACAAACTGCATTATAACCCAGCAGTACACACTTCAGGGTCCCGTGAAATACAAGTGGTCCTCAACTATACCCAATTTCATGGAACACTAGGCCCTCAAAAAATTTTAATTAAAAACATTTTAAATAAATTTAAATCTCGAATGCCACGCACATTCGAACGCAGCCTATAAATAATATTGCACCTAGACGCGCTAAGGCAACACATATCTTATTTTAATCGTAATTTTGGCGAAAAATATAAAAAAAAAAAATTTTTTTTATATTATTAAAATTAATTCTCAATTCTTAATTTTATTAAGCTCCCCTAAATTCCCCGAGGCTAAGTGCTAATTTGTTTAAAAACAATAAATTTTACTTAAAAGTATTGAAATAAATTTAAATTACTCAATATATTAATATGCCGAAAGATCAAAGTCCACGGCTAAGTATCTCATCCAAGATACTCCCAAAGAAATCTCCAACGCTACTTAAGGCACACCCCGCCACTAATGCTGCTTCTCCTCATGTAGCAGCTAAAAGCAAACCACACTACCCGTGTGCGCAAATGTTTGACGCAACAAATGATCGCTTAATAAAATATTGTGCCAGATTCACCTCTTCCCCCATAGAGGAATTTTCAGAAAATCTCCTGAAAATTAAAAATAATTCTCTTGACGATTGTTATAAACAAGTTCAAGACGCATACGATGTCTTATTCCAAAAAGGCAAAGAAGATCTCCCCGCGAATTTTCTTGCGCTGGCGGAAGGAAAGTATCAATTTACCATTGATACTTATGAAAACACAAAAGCAAAAATTGCTGAACAACTAAAGTTAATTAGTGCAGTGAATCAGCCAAGTTCTAGATCCCAAATAGGACAAACTCCTAAAATGGCTGAACATTCCGAATTGTACCTCCAGCTTCCGCCCTGTAACACTGAAACATTTTATGGTGGATACGATGAGTGGCCGTCTTTCCGAGATATGTTCACTGCCGTATATATAAACCACCCCCTACTCTCTCCAGCTCAAAAGTTATACCATCTCCGGCATAAGACAAGAGGCCAAGCAGGAGATATAGTTAAACTGTTCGCTTTAACCAACGACAATTTCCCATTGGCTTGGGATGCTCTCCACTCCCGATATGAAAACAAGCGCCAATTAGTCGACAATCAGGTCACAAAATTATTAAACTTACCCAAAGTCCGAAAAGAAACCAGTGAAGAGTTTATTGATTTATATTCAACAATCACTAATTGTTTATCAGTGCTCGAAACTCTCGGCACACCCACTGAAAGCTGGGACCCAATTCTGGTGAATATATGCTCATCCACATTACCAGAAAATTCTCTAATGCTATGGGAGCAATCTCTCGCAACCCGAAAGCAGTGCCCAACATGGCAACAAATGAAAGAATTCCTTTACAGGCAAGTCGAAATTAAAGAATGCGTTGAACACAAGCTCGCGAAATCCCCTACTTCGCATAACACAACTAAGCCTATTCTTTCTCCACGGAATAGCCACCCATCGTGTAAATTGTGTCAAAAGAATCACACTCTCAAGCATTGCAAGCAATTCAAGAAACTACCCATACCCCAACGGTACAAATTTATAAAAAATAACAACATTTGTACAAATTGTCTTGCGTTGCACCATACCCTTAAATGGTGTACATCACAAAACACATGCTTGACTTGCAATCAAAGGCATAACTCTCTTTTGCACATAACCCCAACTCATGGATATGACCAACTAAATAAAAGAAATGTGCCCTTGACCTCCCCGCGTCAAAATAAACACCAACACGCACACTTGACCACCCCGACTCAAGACACACAGAGAGACACATCTTTGACCTCCCCGAGTCAAAGTACACAAAAAGCTGTGATGATCACCCCAGATCATTATTCCCAATCAATCAGCAGAAATAACACGCAATCGCACTGCTCACCTCATGAGAAGATTTGCTCATTTCATACTCTGATCACCCCTAGATCAGAGTTTTTCCACGGACGCATTACAAATAAGTTCTACAAGTCCCGTAGAACAGACTCCTATCGGCAGCATGACACTCATTCATGTCTGCGTCATCCAAATAATAATAAGCAAAAATTAAAGGTCCTCCACCATCATTTCAGTTCTCGTTGGAAAAGCGAGTATCTACAGGAATTGCAGAAGAGAAACAAGTGGAAACACCCTCAACCTAATCTTAAGAAGGGAGATTTAGTGGTCATCAAAGATGACCTCCTGCCACCAACTGACTGGCGTCTTGGTCGTATCACCAAACTCCATCTGGGCGCTGACCAAAACGTACGAGTGGTGGACGTCCGCACACAGACTGGCGTAGTTACCCGAAATATAACGAAGCTATGCTTACTACCAGCATAATATTTCTAAAGGCCCCCGTAAACCTTTAGTCCATACTCAAAGAACCCCACACACTCATATAAAATTCACCTACTCATTTTCACCTCTGCATTCAACCCAACTAATAACGTCTTTCGAAATTCTTTTCCACAGGTATGGAGTTCAGCAAATGTCGTTTGTGCGCTCGCTCTCAATGCTTACGGTATTGCCACGCGTTCAAAGCAATGACTCCGGAGGAACGCTACGATTCGGCGAAAATGCACCGATACTGCCTCAATTGTTTGGCCACCTCCCATAAGACTGAAATGTGCGATTGCCCTGACAGCTGCCACAGGTGTGGAAAAGCTCATCACACGCTCCTCCATCGTTAGGCCTCTCCAGCACCAGATCGTCGACGTAAGGAAGAACTCCGTAAGAGAATAGGTCGCCGTGAAATTGCCTCCACTAGTCGGGCCATACAGAAGCCAACCAAGAGAATCCCAGACCGGAAGCCTGCTCAGCAGCGTATAACCGATTTATTCAGCCAGGCGGTCTTGACACTCGAGAAGCTGAAACAACTGCTCCATATCGCTCCGACTACGGCGGGCCGGCATGTTGAGAACATGAGTTCCAACCTCATCGATTTTTAGTTTTAAGCGAAAACGAAATGTAATTTGTAAAATCTTTAAAGATCGTAAATATGTAATTGCAACACTGGCAATTCGAATGCCATTTCTCATTTATCTAAGTTCGAACTTTGTTATTGTAAGCGACGGGGTGACCCGACTTCGCCAACATAAAAGAAGCAAGTTTAAATCTTCAAATGGCACTTGTCATAGCAACTACAGAAAAGAAAGGCCTACAGAGTCTACACCCAAAAAATAAATTGTTAAATTCCTCCTTATTAAAATATTAACTCATAGAAAACCAAAAAGTAAATTGTTTAAATTCCTCTTTATATAAATATTAACTCTTAAAACCCAAGAACGGAAATTGTGAAATTCCTATTTATTGAAATGTGAGAAAAACAGTTTGTAAACCAAAATATATAAATACATCTACACATACATATACAATACAAAGAAGTAAAATTTATAAACCAACATATAAATACATCTATATATAAATATCTATAAATACATCTATATATACTTGAAATTGTTATAAATTATCTAAACTAAAGAGCGAACTAAATATATCTTTGTTAAAAAGGCATAAAATATTTTTCATTTATTTGAACACCCTGTGTCTCCCGTCATACAGTCGCGTATGGACGAGGATATTAAGGATATGCTTGACAAAGGGGTGATAGAGAAATCACATAGTCCTTGGGCGTCTCCAGTTGTAATGATTAGGAAGAAAGACGGTACATATAGGTTTTGTGTAGATTATAGGGTTTTGAATAAATGTACCGAGAAGGATAGTTACCCCCTTCCATGCGTGTCGGCGACCTTAGACAAGCTAAGGGATGCCAAGTTTCTGTCCAGTCTGGATATTAAGTCCGCGTATTGGCAAACTCCGGTGGAAGAGCAGTCGAGGCCCTTCACCGCATTCACGGTACCAGGTAGAGGACTATTTCAGTTCAAGAGGATGCCATACGGTTTGCATAATGCACCGGCGACTTGGCAGAGATTTATAGATTCGGTCATAGGACCAGAGTTAGAACCTCATGTTTTTGTGTATTTGGACGATATTATTATCGTTACAAATAATTTTGAGTAGCATTTAGAGAAGATTGTCTTAGATAGATTAGCTAGTGCAGGGCTCCGATTAAATAGGAATAAATGTAATTTTTGTAGGTCTGAGTTAAAATATTTGGGCTACGTGGTGGACAAGAACGGTCTACACGTAGACCCCGAGAAGGTAGAGGCGATGCTTCGGATTGAGGTACCGAAGAACGTAAAGCAAGTGAGGTCATTTATAGAAACAATGTTCTGGTACCGCAGATTTATTAAAGATTTTGCAGAGTTAGTTAGGCCTCTCACCGATTTAACAAAGAAGAATCGAAAGTTCAATTGGACTGAAGATTGTGAAAGGAGTTTAAGAAAAGCGAAGGTACGCTTGGTGACAGCTCCGGTTTTGAGTTGCCCGGATTTTGATAGACCTTTCACAATCCAGACAGACGCGTCTGATCTCGGTGTAGGTGCGGTGTTAACGCAGATGTTTGATGACGGTGAGAGGGTGATAGCTTATTTGAGTAGGTCCTTGAACAAAGGAGAGCGAAATTACTCGACGACCGAAAAGGAGTGTCTAGCGGTTGTGTGGGCGGTTGAGAAACTGCGACCATACGTTGAGGGCGCTAAGTTTACGGTTGTCACGGACCATTATTCGCTTATTTGGTTGAATAAGTTGAAGGATCCGTGTGGTAGGTTAGCTAGATGGGATTTGAAACTCCAGCAATACGATTTCGATATAGTGCATAGGAAAGGCAAGGAACATGTGGTTCCAGATATGCTATCCCGAAGTGTGCCAGTTATAGCTGAGGTGACTACTGCCGATCCTTGGTTGGTAAGGATGGTTCGGTTAGTAGAGAAAAAGCCTTTGTCGTATCCAGTGTGGAGGGTTGAAGGTGGCAACCTCTACAAGTTTATTAGGTCGAGATTTCCTTCTGTTTACGGTGATTCACCAGAGTGGAAAAAAGTAATAGGGCGTGATGGTAGAGGTGAGATTTTAAAACAATGTCACGACAATCCGTTAGCAGGCCATATGGGTGTGAAAAAGACTTTTGCGCGTATTTCACAAAAGTTCTACTGGCCAAGGATGAAGTCGGACATTGCAAAATATGTTAGGGCGTGTAAAATTTGTCAGCAGATGAAACCTGAGAATTCACAGCCAGCTGGGGGTATGATAGAGAGGACCTAGGCAGTCGAGCCTTGGGAAATGATTTGTGTAGATCTGGTAGGGCCTTTAGTGAAGTCGTCACAAGGCTACCAGTATATTTTGACAGTAGTGGACTACTTTTCCAAATTTCCCCTCCTATTCCCTTTGCGTACTGCCACGGCAAAAAGCGTATGCAAACAATTGGAGGACAATGTATTTCTTTTGTTTGGAGTTCCTCGGTCGGTTGTGTGTGATATTGGACCCCAATTTAGGAGTCGAGAGCTTCGGGGCCTCTGCGGTGACCATGGCGTCCAACTCCGGTACACCGCACACTATCACCCACAGGCTAATCCGGCCGAGAGGATAAACCAGATTATTAAAACGACACTTAGGGCTTATATACTAGAGAACCAGAGGACATGGGACCAACAGTTAGCGAAGGTAGCATGCTGTATTAGGACAGCGCATCACGAAGTGTTAGGAGCTACACCATATTTTGTGAATTTCGGTAGGGAAATGGCGGTAGAAGGCAGTAGGGACTTCATAGACAGGTTAGGAGATCAGGAGAAATTAAATTGTCAGGAGCGGGCAAAGAGGCTCGAAGAGATTAGGACCAACATTAGAACTAGGTTAGAGCAGGCGAGTGAGAAGCTCGCGAGGCAGTACAATCTCAGGCGTCGAGATGTACAGTATATGCCTGGAGAGTTAGTGTGGAGGCAGAATTTTTTGCTGTCGGATGCAGCGAATTTTTATGCAGCGAAGTTAGCGCCAAAGTATGTAGGGCCGTTTATTATTAGGAAGAGAGTGTCACCGTGGACATACACACTGACAGATGACTTAGGCAAAGACAAAGGGACTTGGAACGTTAAAGAGTTGAGGCCATATAGGGATTGATAGGATACTGTAGGAGATTTCCGTTCCCTGACCAAAAGGAAGAGTCCTTCCTTTTCGTTGAGGAAGGGGTGGAGTTGTCGCGTACTGGCCGCAACAAAAACTTCTTTTGTGTTTGTTTGTTCATTTCCTTTGTTTTGCCTAACATTCCTTTCACTCCAAGCGTTGGCAGTGGCATCTGTCGGTAAATAATTGTATAATTCAAAGCCATGAATTGTTGGCACGGTTGTACTCGGTGTGTGCCTACCCAGTGGTATAAGTCTCCAAAAGGAGATGTTCATCAAAACGGTTCCTCCACTAACAAATATTAGGGAAACGGAATGCTTTGCGCGGGTATTCCGTAAAAAGGGATGTCGCTTTTCTTTTTATATGGCGAGGGGAAAATTATCCCAGTGTACTTGGTGTGCCATGGTGGCGTGCGCTATATAACTCTGTCCCTTTGGGTAATGGGGGCGGCGCCAAATGATTGGGCACCAATACACACTCGCCTGAGAATTCTGACGGCCGACGCGTAGCTTGCGGCCTGGCTCGCAAGTGCGTGCCGGATCAGATTCTCGCAATCTATGAAAGTGCGAACACCTTTTTTTGCGATCGTGCGTTGTAAATTTTGATCAGTTTTGTTTAAGCAAATTTTGATTGCCAGTCGAGGCAGAGTAAAAGTAAGGCCAGTCGAGGCTAAGAGCGGGGCGGTATAGTGATTTTAGAAAAATTAGTGGTAGTGAGCAGGGGGCAGTTGAAGCCCCGTAAATATTCCC
Source organism: Ceratitis rosa (assembly GCA_037013455.1). Taxonomy (NCBI): domain Eukaryota; kingdom Metazoa; phylum Arthropoda; class Insecta; order Diptera; family Tephritidae; genus Ceratitis; species Ceratitis rosa. The sequence continues at coordinate 3,340,545 of JAWMAG010000007.1, forward strand.
GGCATAGTGGTTTTGTGCTTAGTGGCGGAACCGGAGTTTGGCGGCATCATCGGAGGAGCACCGAAGTTGGGTACTCACACCCGACTGAGAAACTTGAGTATCATTTTGTTCATATATTGTTTTCTTGCGTTTTTTTTTTTTGTCTTGCCGACAGTGTCGTTCCTTCGTCTTTCCAATACCCATCATTTTAGCATCCCGCACCCATAGCCCAGTCATACAGGCGGGTTAAAGTTACCTCCGGCAGCACGGGAGTAGTGCGAGTGGGTTCGTACCCAGTTTGGTTGGACCACACCTCGGGTGCACCCCAGAAATACATTTTGTTTACTTTGTGTACGTACATATACGTTTAGTTTTGCTCTAGTGTTTAATTATTGTTGTGCGATCTTCGTTTATCTAAGTCAGCGGTGATCATTTTTACTTGGTTTTGTTCTTGCTAGTAGTTGTTGTTCTTGCACTTAGCTGTTGACCCACGCCGTCTTCACTAAGCTGGCCGGTCGCTTTGTTAGTTTTTGTCATCTCCTTTTTGTGCGGTAGTTTGTTTTGTTGACGTGTGTGGTTGTTGGTAGGCGCTTGACCAACAGCCACTGTAGGTATATATATGTATGTACGTATGTACATACGCACATACATATTGTTAATTGGAAATAGTGGAGGTGACAATATACTAAATTCATTTCCGAATTTACAAATTTATTGTGGGCAGTAGTGCAAATATTGACTTCATTATCTGCTGAGTGGGTATTTCTCAAAGTTTCTTGCTTTATTAAATTTATCGGCCTTAAAAAGGTTTTTCCCCAAAATCCCTCAATGCCAATTAGACACAATCCCAAAAAATCTATAGAGCAAGAAACAAAATTTGCCAAGGTGTCACTTACTGAGAGTAAAGCGAAAACTACTTCGCCAGAAAGCGTGCGACACCTGTACGCAAAAGTTTTTAGCCGAAAGTGACAGCCTAATGAGATACTGTGCAAGATGACACATGCCTTGGCATCTATAAAATTCAAGATGTCAGACCAGCTACAAATGCCCAAAATAGTCAATGCTCCGAGTCCACCATCCCGTGTAGAAGCCACCTTAGAGCAATCAAGTACTTCCAATGTTTTTCTACAAGTTCCTCCTTCCGACACAGATAGTACGGGGGTTACGAAGAATGGCCGGCTTTTCGTGGCATGTTCATATCTGTGCACATTAACCACCCGAAGCTTTTCGGTGCTTAAAAACTGTATAACCTCCGGTATAAAACGGAAGGAAAAGCCGGTGCTATTGTCAAACAATATGCATTGAGTGACGCTAATTTCGATCTGGCTTGGGAAGCGCTTCGGTCCAGATATGAAAGCAAACGAATTTTAGTGGATAATCGGGAAAAATTTTTAATGAACTTGCCTGCTATTCGATCCGAGAATAGTGAACAAATACAAAGGCTTCAAACAACTGTCTGTCTGTCTTACATTCTCAAGAAGTTTCAACAGACAGTTGGGATCCTATACTGGTGTACATTTCTTCAACAAAATTACCAGAAACAACACCGTCACTTTGGGAACAATCGCGCTCATCAAGACGAGACCTACTCCAATGGTCTCAATTAGACGAATTTCTAACTTCTCGCTACGAAGTTGTAGAAAAACTATTTAGGATCCATCCTAATTAGCCTAAACCCAGTGCTCCATATGCTGCTCAGCAACAACCTTTAATTAGTACACAATATTTTATGGTAGAACTAAAGAACGCATGTGTGCAACTCCAGCCAACCTATAAAATTCTGCTAAAAATTTCGCACAATGTCAGAACAAAAACTTTCAAAGTTGTACAAAAAAACAACATATGTAGAAACTGCCTTGCTTCCAACCACAAGGTCATACTCTACTGCACGTAGATGTTAAGCTACATGCTCAACATACAACGGCAAAGTCGACTACCTGCGGCCATCGTCCGTATAAATTAGGATGGTGTATGGGATAAGGTCATACAGAGCACTCATAAACCCTACACAGAAGTTGACCACAATTGCAACTGAACTTGTAGTTAGACTATCGGAAATTATGAAAAGATTCGGCCACATAGTCCTCGCTGTCCTTAAAATCACAACAACGGACAAAATATTGCTCGAACTGCGATATCTACTCACAACCCATCTGACCCGGCTTGTGGAGCCTCGATGGTGGATAAAGGTCTTTATATTTAAGAATATATTGCAAAAAAAATCATTTTAATTGTTTTCATACACACTATAGATAGATGTTAGTCCATACATATATTTATAAATATATTTAAAGAAAATCTTTAATATTCATTTTTTAAATAAAATTTATTTCACAAGAAGGATAATGAAAGATGAAAATTATAATAATTAAGAAAATGAAAATATTTGATGTCAAAAATTCAGTAACACAAAAATTGAAAAGTTGAAAATTGTAAATTACAAATGTTAAAGTAGATTCCTACATTTACTCCCCCCCCAGTGAAACGCAAATTCATTAATATTAATTAAGGTTAAATGTTATGTATGTTTGGTGTTTGTCAGTTTAGTTGTGTTACGTGAAGAAGTGGTTGACATAATGTTTGCAGGTTTAAGTAAATCTATTGATATTGCTTTAATGTTATTTCCATATTGTATTTCAAAAGTTTTGTTATGTTTGTTTATATAAATGGTCCTTCATAAGGGGGTTGAAGATTAGACATATGAATAACTTTCACAAATACGCTTTCACGAGAACTTAAATTTTTAGGAATTAAACTATTTTCTTTATTATGATGTATTACTTTCGAACAAGCGAGAAATGTTTTCTTCATTTAGAAAGAATTTCATTTGTATTTTCGATTTCGTTATAATAATTATTATTGGAAACAATAAGTTCACCCGGAAGTCTCAGTGTTTAACCATAAACTAATTCAGCTGCAGAACATTTTAGATCTTCCTTAATCGCTTTTCGTAAACCTAAAAGAATCCACGGTAAAATTTCAGACCAATGAACTGAATCATTTGATGCTGTAATTGCAGTTTTCAAAGTTCTATGAAATCTTTCAATCATTCCATTTAACTGTGGACGATATGTTGGAGTGTGTATTTGTGAGAACCTTATAACTTTATTAATTCACTAAATAATTTTGAACTAAATTGTGTTCCTAGATCTACCGTTACATTGAGTGAATTTACGCATATTACGCCAAAAATATGTAGATTGAATAAGACGTTGAGTTGTTCGATCATTTAGATGTGATAAAGAATGAATTTTTTCAAAAATAATTTTTCTCATTGAATTAGGAACATATGGTCTAAAAGGTGTTTGTGTAACATCACACCAAATATTGAGATTAAGTATAGGTGCAATACATTAATTTCTTTTAAATTACTATTAGCATTTGGATCTGAAATAATATTTTTAAGTACTTCGTCTTTTTGTTGTTCTTCATAAAGGTATTGAAAATTAATGTCGTTTGTTGAAATTGAATTAATTTCTGGGATACGAGAAAGAGTATAAGCAATTTTATTATCTCTACCACAAATATATCTAATATCAATATAAAATTGGGCAATATATTCTAAATTTAGAACATGTGTAAGTGGTTTATGATCAGCGTAAACAGTGAAAACTCTACAATCGAGAAAATATTTAAAATGTTTAATTGAATTATATATTGCTAAAAGTTCTCTATCGAATGTTGAATAATTAATTTCAGTTGGAGTTAATTTTCGCGAAAAATATGCTAATGGTTCTAATGTGTTATTACTCTTTTTTTGTAAAACAGCTCCAATAGCAACATTTGAAGCAGCTACTGCAACTGATAATTCACGTTTTTTTTCCAAAATGTGTTAATATTTTCTTTGTGCGAAAGGTTTTTTAACATTTTCAAAAGCTTGTGTGGTTTCATCTGTCCAATTTAATTCTTTAAGTTTATTTTTAATTGTAAATGTTAACATTTCGTGCAGAGGACTTAATTCTGCTGCTACCATTTTAATATATATATAGATATATATATATATATATATGGTATACTAGCTGACCCGGCAGACTCCGTACCGCCTCATCGATAAATAAAGACCTAATCTTTTGTATAAAATGATTTTAAAACAAACAAATCGAATCCGTATTTAATAAAAAAGCATTTATTGAATAAAGCTTGAAGTTTTATTATTATTTGCGATACATCATGTTGCTTACTTACAAAACAGAGTTTTCCTGAAATACTGGCTATTTATAAGGTTTAAATTTGATATTCACAGACACACACTGTTAAAATACAGTCTGTTAATTAATTTAAAGCTTTCTCATAAACTATATTTTTTGTTTTGTTTTGTGGTGCGTAAATAAACAAAGAAGATGGTTTTCCCACACGCGAACACGCGACGTATAATTGTCCATGCGCGAAACAGGGAAACTCCAAGTTGATTCCACAAACTTCTAACGACTGTCCTTGCGATTTATTTATGGTCATCGCAAAGGCCAGACGTACTGGAAATTGTAAGCGTTTAAAATCGAATGGTAAGTCTGTTGGAATCATCGGTATCCGCGGGATCAAGACATCCTCTCCTTTGTATTTTCCTTTTATGATTGTCGCCTCAATGACGTTATTCATCAGTCTTTTCACAGCCAGTCTTGTCCCATTGCATAGTCGAGGTTGATTAATGTTACGCAGCATGATGACAACTGATCCCACTTTTAACTGCAAATTGTGAGGTGGTAATCCAGGCAATTCTAGTGAATTTAAAAACTCAGTGGGATAGTTGACTACGTCATCCTGGTTCATTACGGTGTCTACTGATTTGAAAGAAACCAAATGTCCTGGAAGAAAATTCTGAATGGTCGCATTAAGATCCTCGACATCTTTATTTTTCGCTGCTAATATTGCTCGTTCACCCAGCCAATTATGGTTATTGAACTTTTGCGCTATATCTGGGAAAACTCGCTGAATAAGCTCCACTTTTGAGTCTTTGATGTGACAGAAATCTGTAGGTAATGTGATGAATCCGGTCGAGGTGTCCACTGCAACTTTATTATTTCCAATGTCTAACAACTGCTTCGCAAACACATTTGCAGTTTCATCTTGTTGCAAAAATACTCGCATATTAGCTGTTAAGTGGAGTGTCTTTACATACTGCCACAAATTTGATGATTTTAGGCATGCATTTAGTTCATCAGTAACAGTTGATCGGGGAATAACTGGAGGAGTCTGACGAAAATCACCTGACAACAGAATCATAGCCCCACCAAAAATATTTTGGTTGTCACGAAGATCTTTCAACGTTCTGTCCAGTGCCTCCAGTGACCTCTTAGGGGCCATTGTGCATTCATCCCAAACAATCAATTTGGTTACCTGTAGGATCTTGGCCATTGCGCTATTTTTGGCGATGTTGCAAATTGGTGTTTCGGTGATTTGCATGTTTAGTGGTAATTTCAAGGCAGAATGTGCAGTTCGCCCCTTTCTAGCAGAGTCGCAGCTATTCCAGATGAAGCCAACGCTAGAGCAACATCATTTCGCGATCTGATCCTCGCTAAAAGCAATGAAATTAAAAACGTTTTTCCGGTTCCTCCGGGAGCATCAAGGAAATAAATTCCACCAGATCCACTGTTCACAGCTTCTATCAAAGTGTCGTACGCAATTCTTTGTTGTTGATTTAATTGTGAAACATTTGTACGAACTGTTTCGGCCAATGCTTCAATGTCGTACTGATGTTTTCTTTGCAACTCGTGGTTTAATGCATCGTGCATATGACGATTGGGTGCTGTCATTCCCAAACACGACAATACTTTATTTGCCATCAATAAACACATATCTTCTATCATAATCAATGTGTCATTGTAAATTTCTTCAGTCATTTGTAGTGTAGGATTCAAAGTTTGACGGCGAACACGATGCAAAACATCCTCAGACATGTCATCTCTATACTTAACCCACAAATATTTTGGATTCGAGGGGAAACATGTCGATATGATAATCGCTAACAATGTACGAATTTGATGCGGCGATGAAGATATTACGGAATCCTTGAGCGTATCATCCCAGTGCGAATCGTTCTCAAGTAAATGTAATAGTTGACATGCCTCACGGTAAGTCGCACACAGCTGTCCATTAACTGTTCTCGGTTGTTTAAACGATGTCGGACCAAGAACATTCACCAACAACAACCGCAAATAATAACATTCATCGTTATTTGGATGAACTGTGTAGATGCGACCCAGAGCATCTGAAGCAAATACATTTGGATGGTGTTCCTTGTTTTCGACGCTGAAACGATTTCGATGATGCGTTCCATGTGTAATAGCGTGGCATGTCAGCATACAGCAAAGTGCGAGCAAAATCATCAGTTTGACAGACTGTGAAGAAACTTGTTAATGTTGTCGACTGCCAAATGGACTACTGTAGGGTGTCTTTCATGTATCGCAAATGAAAAGATACGCCAAATAGCTTCGTTGCTACTTACATAGCGACCCATCTGGTACTGTGATATTTCATCATTTGCATTGGTTACACCGAAGACAGCCATATCACCACCTTTATTAACATATTTACATATGTACTTTAAAAGATATGTTTACATATGCTTATTTTGGTTTTATGTATTTATGTCTAATAAGTGTTATGTCACTTATATATAAGTATTTATGATATGTATGTATGTATGTACATGTGTATGTTTGTATGTATGTACATATGTATGAAGTGTTCGGCTATGTCGTTAACTCGCACATAGCTACAAAGATAGAAGGATGCACTCTTAGATATCGTAACTCGTAACACAATATAATATCGTATTATTTAGAAAACGTTTGTATGGGAAATAGAAAAATGCTGTTTTGAGGATTTTCCCGGCAATTATTCGAATTTTTCTTACCTTTTAAACCTTCCCTAGACCTCCACGAATAATTAAAGACCAAGATAAGATAAATCCGTTCAGCCGTTCTCGAGTTTTAGCGAGACTAACGAGCAGCAATTCATTTTTATATATATAGATATATATCTATAATTGACGCTTTGCAACGCGGATTTGTGTTTTTGCGTCTTGATGTTTTTCCAACAAATGGAGGGACCTACAGTTTATACTAAGCCGCCTCCGAACGGCTGATGGTTTTGTTTTTTACGAGGAGCCTTTATTTCATGTTCGGAGGGATGGACATTCCTTGCCGAGGGGCAACCGCAATTAGAAAATTTAACTTAATTTTTAATTTTATATTAATTTTCCTTAACTTTTGCATGTTGGTGGCACTGGACGGCCAACATTTTAATATACCTATGATAATAATTTACCATACCTAAAAAATTTTGTAATTTGTTAATCGACAGAGGTTTTTCAAATTCTAAAATTGTTTCAATACATTCTAAAGAAGGTCTGATACCTTCACTTGAAATTTCATAGCTAAGAAAATTTAATTTATTTATTCCAAAAACATATTTAGCAGGTTTAATATTTATGTTGTAAATTTCAAGTCTTTTAAATACTGATTTTAAATGTTCAATATGTTAACCTTCCTTATCACTAACTACTAGAATATCCTCGATGTAAGCAAATACGAAATCTAATCCAGAAAGTACTTCATTAATAAATCGTTGAAATGTTTGAGAACCGTTTCCAACTGAGAACTGAGTCCAAAAGGCATACGTACAAATTCAAACCTTCCGAAAGGGGTGGTTATTGCTGTTTTGTGTGAATCTTCCTCTTGGTATTTGATGATATGCACGAACTAAATCAATTTTTGAAAATATTATTTTATCTTTTAAATCAATATTTAAATCGTCAATATGAGGTAACTGATATTGATCTGGAATAGATATAAAATGTTATCCTCTGTAATCAGCACATGGGTTCCAATCATTTGATTCTTTTTTGGGAACTACCATAAATGAAGAAATGTGAATTTGATGGTCGGAAAATACCAGTTTTAACTAAAAATTCAAATTCAGTTTTTGCTATCTTTAATTTAATAAGATAAAGGCGGTTTAGAAAATTGAAGAATTCAATCAATTCAATCAATTCTGTGAACCGTATGGTGTTGCACTTGTTTAGTGTAATCTGGTTCACAAGTAGTGGATGGAAATTCGAGTGAAAAAATGTCGCAAAAACCAGTAGATCCAAAAATTTTAAATTTAGTTGTTAAATCGGTTGTTTCTCTACTATTGATATCTACTAAAATTCAAAATTTTTCTACAAAATTAGCACCAATAATTGGAGTTGAGATATCGAAAATTATAAATTGAAATTCAAAATCTCTTATTAAACTTAAATCAAGTTTTAAAAGTTTTGTTCCAAATGTTTCTATATTAGATCCGGTTTGCAGCCGAAAGTTTAAGATCAGAATTTCTTTTAAATTACTAGAATTTTGAAGGTGGTATAAAGTTTTAGTTTAAAGAATTTGCATTTCAAATATTTGTGTTTATTTTAAAGTTGCAAGGTTGAACACATTTGAAGGCGTTATTCCTAAATTTTTGATGACACCAACAAATATTTTTTGAATTGTTTTTATTTCTGGGTCTTGATGCATTTCTTGATCTAGATCTGTATCCATCCCTAGATATAGACCTAGATCTAATTTGCAATTCATTAATATCTGCTGCAATTTTGCTTAAAGTTTGATAAATTCCGGTTGTTAAGTCAGTTAAGTTTCTAAACGCACGAAAAGTGGCTTAGTAAAATAAAAATATATAGACAAAGGGAAAAAAGTGAACATATATATATCTTCTACTCAAATATAAACGAGCCTGTATCCATAACTCGACAAGGACAAGACATATGGCCATATTTTTTGCTTAGGTTTCCAGGACTGTTATATGTTTACATGTCAAATTTGAGCGCAATCTGTCACATAGTTTTTTTTTTACGGCACTATAAACAAGTCAACCTCGAGTGTGTTTTTCGAATTTTACTATGGAAATTAACGTTGAGCAAAGATGTTTGTTTGAAATTTTGTTATTCCAATGGAATAAGTGCGACGGACGCAATGAAAATGTTGCAGAAAGCATATGGGGAGTCTTGCCTATCACGTGCACGTATTTTTGATTGGTATAAGTCGTTCAAGGACGGCCGTACATCGCTGGAGAACTTGCCCCATGATCGTCGTCCAGCAACGTCAATAATCGAAGAAAACGTCGAAAAAGTAAAGAAAATTGTTTTGGAAAATCGTCGTGTGACTGAAAGAGAGATAGCTAGTGAGCTCAACATATCAAATGGATCCGCTCATAGCATTATTCACGATGTTTTGGGCATGAGACGTGTGTCTGCTCGACTTGTTCCAAAATTGTTGCTCATACGCCTCGTCTTGTACGCGATTATTTGACCAAAAACAACGTAAATATTGTTCCGCAAGCACCGTATTCACCCGACATGGCACCGTGTGACTTTTTTCTTTTCCCTAAACTCAAATTGCCGCTTCGTGGAAAGCATTTTCAGTCGATTGAAGTCATAAAAGAGAATTCGAAGAAGGAACTGAAAGCCATACCTAAAGCGGCCTACCAGAAGTGTTATGAAAATTGGAAAATAAGGTGGCATATGTGTATCGCCTCTAATGGTGACTATTTTGAAGGGGATAAAATAAATATTGAAGAATAATTAAGCGTTTTTGTTTTATTGAACAGTCTCGTTTATATTTGAGCAGAAGGTATATATAAAAAATAAACTACAATATAGAATAGAAGAAGTGAAAAAATACATACATATGGGTGTTTCCATGGTTATGCACGCGACATTTGTACGCGTTTAATTGCGTTTGAATGGTTTAAAAATAGAAATATAATGCGAAGAAGTCACTTCTTTTAGGATCGCTACATTGCATGTGATGAGTTTTATCCAAAAAGTATAAATATTGCAAAATTGAGCACTGGGTACCCAAGTTGCAGTCAATCAAAGTTGACTTACGCACGTGACAAAAATGGAAGTTGCTTTTAGAACCAAGAGGAAAAATGCGAAAGTAAGCGAATTGTAGGAGATTTTTATTCCGGTAAATTTTTTTTTATAAAGGTTAATAATGGAGCTTCATAATTATGTTTGCTTCGAAAACAACTGATCATATATGTATATAATTGGCGCTTTGTAACCGCTGAAGCGATTTTCGGCCGAGCTCCTCCTCCAATTTGTGGTTTTGCGTCTTGATGTTTTTCCAACAAATGGAGGGACCTACAGTTTATACTAAGCCGCCTCCGAACGGCTGACGGTTTTTTGACGAGGGGCTTTATTTCATGTCCGAAATACACTCGGAGGGATGGACATTCCCTGCCGAGGGGCGACCGCAATTAGAAAATTTAATTTAATTTTTAATTTAAATTAATTTTCCATAACTTTTGGATGTTGGTGGCACCGGGATATGAACCCGAGTCTTCCGAATGGCAGGACGCAATGCTAACCACTCGGCTACCGCGGCCGAGTAAAAAAACAAAAAAACATTGATTACTCACGTGACACTTTTTACCTTCATACATATTTTAGTAATTTTACATATATTTTCAGAAGTTTTTGAAAAAAAAAATTAAATTTAAAATTAAGGTACTACAAAATTAGTCCAACTTAATTTTTTCCTTAAGTGAGTATCCTGTTCGAGCAACATTTACATATTCGCTTATTTTCATCTTGCTTAAGCCTCTCCCTCCACCGATTTTGATTTTTAGCATTACTTGACTTCTAATATTTATTGTAAAAGTAAAATAATATTTATCAAATGGACTTTAATTAAGAGCATTAAATTTTTCGTACTTACCATTACGCACGTGACAAAGTTCAAAAGTAAAAAAAAAATTTAATTTTTGCAGATTGCTATTTATATTAATATATTATTTTAGTAAACAATAAAATTGCTTAACACACAAAATAATAAGACAATTAAACTTATATTACGGTAATTATGGAACTATGTACTTCTTTTGCATTACGCACGTGACACACGAATGCTGCCAAAATAGAAATGAAAAAATACCGTTATTGATGCACAGTTTGATATCTTCTCTCATTTTTATATTAACTTGTAGTTGTATCAATTACTTATATACCAAACTGCGATATTACATATATATTTATTTCGTCAGCAGCAATTAAAAGTAATACATTCTACAGGTTTTAAAGTGAATAAAAGAGTTATAAGTTTTGCATACAATTTTTTGGAATTTAAAATTAGAAAGAGCTGAAATTTTTTTTTGCATAGTAAAATATCAACATTTTTCTTCTATTTTCTGTGTCTATAAAAATTCTGCGAGCGTTTTGATTTTTTAAGTCGCGGTGGACCAATTCATGGAAACACCCATATATACAATACATGAATTCAAAAATAAAATTAAAATATATTGTCGCGTACTGGCCGCAACAAAAACTTCTTTTGTGTTTGTTTGTTCATTTCCTTTGTTTTGCCTAATATTTCTTTCACTCCAAGCGTTGGCAGTGGCATCTGTCGGCAAATAATTGTATAATTCAAAGCCATGAATTGTTGGCGCGGTTGCACTCGGTGTGTGCCTACCCAGTGGTATAAGTCTCCAAAAGGAGGTGTTCGACAAAACGGTTCCTCCACTAACACATATTAGGGAAACGGAATGCTTTGCGCGGGTAATGAGTAAAAAGGGGTGTGTCGTTTCTTTTTATACGGCGAGGGGAAAATTATCCCAGTGTACTTGGTGTGCCATGGTGGCGTGCGCTATATAACTCTGTCCCTTTGGGTAATGGGGGCGGCGCCAAATGATTGGGCACCAATACACACTGGCCTGAGAATTCTGAAGGCCGCGGCTTGGCTCGTAAGTGCGTGCCGGATCATATTCTAGCAATCTACGAAAGCGTCAACACCTTTTTTGCGCAGGCGTGCCAGTAGTGATTTTTGTAAAAAAAATATAAATATATAAAATTCGAGTTGTGTTTTTTTTTTGTGTCAGGACAAATTAGGGCAGTCGAAGCCCATAGTGTTTATTTATTGGTTTCGCGTTCTAGTGGTGGAACCGGAGTTGGCGGCACCACCGGAGGAGCATCGAAGTTGGGTACTCACACCCGACCGAGCAACTGCTAAGTATCACTTATTGTTTTCGTACGTTTTTTTTGTCGTGCCGACAGTGTCGTTCCTTCGTTTTTCCCATACCCATCCATATAGCATCCCGCACCCAGAGCCCACTCATACAGGCGGGTTAAAGTTACCTCCGGCAGCACGGGAGTAGTGCGAGTGGGTTCGTAACCAGTTTGGTTGGACCACACCTCGGGTGCACCCCAAAAACATATTTTGTTTATTTTATGTGTGTTCATATGCGTATAGTTTCGCTCTGGTTTCGCTCTGGTGTTTAACTATTGTTGTGCGATTTTCGTTTATCTAAAGTCAGCGTTGATCACTTCACTTGGTTTTGTTCTTGCTAGTAGTTGTTGTTCTTGCATTTAGCTGTTGACCCACGCCGTGTCCACTAAGCTGGCCGATCGCTTTGTTAGTTTTGTCATCTCCTTTTTGTGCGGTAGTTTGTTTTGTTGACGTGTGTGGTTGTTGGTAGGCGCTTCACCAACAGCCACTGAAGGTATACATATGTATGCACGTATGTACATACGCACATACATATTGTTAATAATAAAAAGTAGAGGTGACAATATATGTATAAATAAAAAAAACAAAGTATATACATATAAATATATATAAATAGCGTTCGCTGAAAAAAGTGGAAAAAGTAAAAATAAATATATACGTACATACATAAATACAAAATTTTTAAAATATATATGTATAAATAATAAACAAGTTAAAGCAAAGCAAATACATATAAATATATATAAATAACGGTCGCTGAAAAAATCGAAAGAAGTAAAAAAATACATACCGGTCGCTGGAGAAAAAGAACGGTCGCTGAAAAAAAAGTGGGAAAAGTGAGAAAATACTTACCGTTCGCTAAAAAGTGAAATATACATAGTATTAAAAAAAGTAGATACTTACCGGTTCCTGAAAAAAAAGTTTTTATATTATTTTTAACTGCCATAACACCAATAACACTAAAAACTAACAAAAAAAAAAACGAAGAAACCGCAAGGAGGCCGATCAACACCAAAAACCCGCAAAAAGCCAAAATCCACACTCGCTCACATAATACATAATACTTATTAAGGGTTTGTACAAATACAAGAATATGCCAAAGTGAGTACTCCTTTACTAGTCTCATTTATTAACAAACACACGTATATACATCTCATCGCACATACATGACAACTGGTCCGAAAGAACTTTCAACAGGACACAACTGGACCAGTGTGCTTGTATTACCCACCCACAGTGGCTCATACCACAACTCCAATAGTGCGGTGTCCGCTACACAACAGCCGGCTATTTCCACTCCTTCGCTATTCCCAATAGCTAGCAGTCAGTACACATGCATTCTACTATTTGAATGCACGGCATATATACACACCTTTATCCACTATACATATATACATACTGTACTCAGAAGCGCTAGGACAGTGCAGTCCCACATTATTACGCCCTAACAGGATCACGCACACAGTCCAAATCTCAAGCAGAGGAGGAAATCTCACAATGGAGAAATTCTGCGAGAAGTGGTGGAGCGACTGCAGTACTCTTCAAACGGCGGTAGCAGTCAGGCATTACAAGGATCATCTGGATAAGCTAACAGTTAAGGTGGACACAACTCACAACATCATGCAGCTAAGCGATGCAGTGGATGCGAAAACTCGGGCTATGTTCGCAGAGGAGTACGAGACTTCATTCAACAACGCATTGCTGACGAAAATCCGGATAAGTGAAGCACTTGAAGGATTTAATAAAGCGGAACCCCCCACATTAACAAGCCAAGCGTAACCCACAGCGCAATCTCAACCCCACCTCAATTCACAACACTACCTTAAAGTACCTGCATGTGACACAAGTCCATTTTATGGAGGTTATGAAGAATGGGCCGCCTTTCGAGACTTTTTCACAGCAGTCTATATAGAACACCCCATGCTATCGAATGCGCAAAAGTTGTTTTACCTGAAGACGAAGACACGAGGAGAAGCAGCACGGGTAATTCAACAGTATTCGGTAAGCGACTTGAATTTCGAGCTTGCGTGGCAAGCACTCTCATCCCGACATGAAAATCTCCAATTACTAGTAGATAACGTATACCCTACTAGATCTCAAAAAAATCTCAGTGGAGAGCGCGGAGCAAATCCAAAAGCTCCAGCTTACGATAACAAACAGTCTCTCCATCCTCAAATCTCACCAAATTTCCACACTCGCCTGGAGCCCACTCTAGGTGCGTATATGCACTTCTAGATTACCTCGAGAATCCCTATCTCTATGGGAACAGCAACTTTGCAACCGAAGAACCAACCCCTCTGGTCTGAAATGAGCAACTTTTTGACAACTCGTTTTAAAGTTTTGGGAAAACTTAACCCAAAAAATTCGAAACTTCAAATTCTTGACTCCATCCCTAGGCCAACTCACAGGCCGACACATAACTCCACCTTCTTGAATAGGAATAAAATGCACACACTACATACTATGTCAAGAAGACCAGTATAGTGCAAACTCTGTAATTTAAACCACTCTATGATGATGTGCGTCAAATTTAGAGAACTTTCCGTCCCCGATCGGAACAAGTTCATAAAAGATCACAATTATTGTAGAAATTGTTTGGCGTGCTTTCACACCGAGAGAGATTACAAGAGCAATTTTACATGCGTCTACTGCTAAAGAAGGCATCACTCACTCCTCCATTACTCTAATAATAGCCAAACAGCAAACAATCAAAGATTCTCAAGAAAAACTGACACATCCCAAGTGGCAATTGACGAAGAACGGCCCTGTGCCTCTCAACAGGCAGCAAAAACGTCAAACTCTACTTAAAAAGTGGATGATAAAATTTTTTCACACTTCCCCAGCAGTAGAGAAAGAACATTGCTTCCCACAGCAATCATCCCGATTCTTCATAAAGGAGAAATAACCCAAATAAGAGCACTCATAGACCAAAGGTCTCAAAAAACCTTCAGAACCTCTTCCCACAGCAAAAACTCATTACGAGACTCTAGGAATGGGCGGACATAAGGTACAAAATTCAAATAAAATTTGTTCATTAACAATATTAGCAAAATCAAAATCGCAACTCAAGCGATTATACTCCCACAGCTAACCCAATTTTTGCGGTCATTGAAAATCACATATCTTGATATCAGACGATATGCCTCTCCACCTTTAGCAGATCCTAGCTGCTTCGCTCCAGCAAGAAACGACATGGTAGTCGGTAGTGATATCCTACCAAAAATAAAGGGTGGTTAAATTTTCAAGGGCCGATGTTGGTTTTGAATAAAACACAAACTATTTAGGAAATTATTGAAATTTTATTTTATTATGATATATTGGTATTACTCAATTATGTATGTAACAAAATATCGGCCAAATGAGCGCCGCGACCTCGGCGGCACACCTCCATACGATGGTCCAAATTTTCGATGACGCTGAGGCATAATGGAGTTTCTATGCCGTTAATGTGCCGAATTATCTCATCCTTTAGCTCTTGAATTGTTGCTGGCTTATCGACGTACACCTTTTCTTTCAAATAACCCCAGAGAAAAAAGTCCAACGGTGTCAAATCACATGATCTTGGGGGCCAATTGACATCGCCATTACGTGAGATAACACGGCCATTGCATTTGTTGCGCAAAAGAGCCATTGTTTCGTTAGCTGTGTGGCAAGTGGCACCGTCCTGCTGAAACCACATATCGTCCACATCCATATCTTCCAATTGTGGCCATAAAAAATTCGTTATCATCTCACGATAGCGAACACCATTCACAGTAATTGCCTGACCGGCCTCATTTTGGAAAAAATACGGCCCGATGATGCCGCCAGCCCATAAACCGCACCAAACAGTCACTCTTTGTGGGTGCATTGGTTTTTCGACAATCACTCTTGGATTCTCATTCGCCCAAATGCGGCAATTCTGTTTATTGACGAATCCACTGAGGTGAAAATGTGCCTCATCACTGAAGATGATTTTCTTCGAAAATTTTCATAATAAGTCTGGATAACTTTAACACGTTGTTGGATTGTGTATCTCTCCATGGTTCAAATTGAGTAAGTCTGAAATAGAGAAATGTCAAATTAAATTCGGAAAAAAACTTGGCGTTTAGGTGTGGTTCACATTCAACATCGGCCCTTACAATTTAACCACCCTTTACTAGTCCCAGGCCTTAAAAATGACATTGATTGAAGCCTTATAGCCCAGAATACCATTTTTGGATGGATTTTAAGCGGACCTGTAGGACAACCGATTACTTCATTCAGCACTCAAGTAATCGAGACCATGGCCGACCCCTTAGGTGATCTGCTGAAGAAATTTTGGGAGCAGGAAGTAGTGCCAGAAGCCAAGACACAGACGCATGAAGACACTATCTGCGAGGACCTCTATCGGAATACCACTTACCGGAGAAATGACGATATGTGGTAAAACTCCCCTTCAAACCGGAATTTCACAACTCGATGGCTTTAGGTCACTCAAGACTCTCAGCTAAGCAGCAATACATCAGCATCGAACGAAACCTGGAGAAAAAACCGGATCTCCAAAAAATCTATGCAGAGGTCCTAGAAGAATACCAAACACTCGACCATATGGAGCGAACGAATGCCAAAGAAAGTATACGGGACGGCAAATACTTAACATTCTATCTGCCACATCACGCAGTAATAAAACCCGATAGCAAAACCACTAAAGTCCGAGTGGTATTCAACGCGTCTAAACTCTCTCACTCAGGTCTCTCCCTAAACGACGTACTGCATACAGGCCCCATACTGCAAAATGATCTTATGCTCGTAATAATCAGGTGGCGGTTATATAAGTATGTTTTTAACGGCGATATTGAAAAAATCTATCGCCAGATATATGTCCACAAGGAAGATCAAGACTTCCAACAGATTCTCTTTCGCAAATCCCCAAGTAGTACAGTAGAAGACTACAAACTGAAAACAGTAACATTTGGTGTGAACTGTGCACCATACCTAGCCATAAGAACACTCCATCAGCTGGCTGAAGACTTCCAACAAAAATTCCCACAAGTCGCAAAAATTTTAGTCAACGAAACTTATGTTGACGATATACTCTCCGGCGGACACGATCTGAACTCAACAAGAACATCAATATCTCAAACAATCGAAGTGCTCAAATCCGCCGGATTCCCGCTCTGGAAAACAACAGCAAATCGCAGATCACTGTTAAACGAAATATCCGAAACCCATCTCCTAGACTCAGACTTTCTGCAATTTCATGATACGAGCACTACAAAAACTCTCGGAATTAAATGGAATGCATTGACAGATACATTCTCATATTCCATTGACCCCCTTCCTGACACAAACACTGCCACAAAAAGGCAAATATTGTCAGCAGTCGCGAAGCTTTTTGACCCTGCAGGATGGCTATCGCCTATAATGATAACTGCCGAAACCCTACTTCAACAGCTCTGGATGGAAGAAACAGACTGGGACGAAACAGTCAAGCCACTCTCGCTTCTCAAATGGAACTCGTTTCGAATAATCTCGTGGCTATCACCGAAATAAGGATTCCACGTTGGGTAGAATTCTTCCCGGAAAGCGTTATCCAAATACATGGACTTTCTGACGCCTCCGAAAAGGCGTACTGCACGTGCGTGTATCTACGCGCTCAGCACAACGGATCGACGACATCCCACTTACTCGCTGTTAAAAGCAAAGTTGCTCCCCTTAAAACGGTTTCACTCCCGAGACTGCAACTCTGTGGGGCAGTGCTTCTCACAAAGTTGGTAAAACAGATCCAAACTCAACTCGATCTGCCACCTCACGAGCTAACTTTATGGAGTGATTCCTCCATCGTACAAGCTTGGTTGGAAAAACCTCCTAGGACATGGAAAACATATGTGTCCAATAGAATCTCTGAGATTTTACAAAACGTGAATAACGCTATCTGGCGACACGTCCCCACCTCCCACAATTCAGCTGATTTATATACGCGTGGTATCAAACGTCAGGAGCTTGTCAACTCCCCTCAATGGTGGTCTGGTCCAGAATGGTTAACCAAACCATCTGAATTTTGGCCGAAAGCTGCCACCACGCACTCCTCTCCACCAGAACAGCGACAAGCAGATGTACATCACGCAGCCGAAAACGCCGATCTGTTGGAACGCTTCTCATCCCATCCAAGGGCACTCAGAGTAGTAGGTTACATGCTGCGATTCCTAAACAAGGCAAAAGGATTGCCTGCCTATTCCTCACGCTGCATGACCCAAGATGAAATGAACCAAGCAAAAACGTTACTCATTCGGAACGCTCAGCATCAACACTACGGTAATACGATATCCACTCTCTCAGCATCCAAGCCAATCAATAAGAAGGATCCTCTCTTAACGCTCAACCCGTTCTTAGACAAAGCAGCGGTGTTCCGCGTGAATAGACGTCTCAGTTACGCTGCCCTTAGCTATAATGAGCGCCATCCGATCATCATCCTGAGCGACTCAAGACTCTGTACTCTCATTCTCGCCTTCCTACTCTCGAAGTTACTTCATGCCGAAAAGCAATTGATGTTTCGCATGATCCAGCAATAATACTATATCCCCCGTTTGAAGCTGAAAATAAAAACATGCATTTTTTATTGTAAACCTTGTACCCTATATAAACAAACAAAGTCACAAATGATGGCTGCACTACCCCCCGAGCGCACAACCTACAAACTTCCATTTCAAACTACAGGCGTTGACTTCGCTGGACCCTTTCTGGTAAAAAGTCAACTCTCCGAACAGCATCATACTCAGGCTTATGTTTGTGTTTTTGTATTTTTTGTCACAAAGGCTATACACCTTGAATTCTGCTCAGATTTAAGTACTGAAGCGTTCAAAGCCGCATTTGCTTGTTTCATCGGCAGACGCGGTATACCATGCAAAATGATGTCAGACAATGGACGAACATTTATTGGAGCAAAGCGTAGTCTCAATAAGGATCTCCTCGTATTTCTCGGAGAGAAATATACCGTCCATGGCCTCACCTGGCAATTTATTCCACCATATGCATCCCACATGGGAGGACTCTGGGAAGCAGCAGTGAAGAGTTTCAAAATCCACTTCACGAAAATCGCGAAAAATTATAACATCACATCCGAGGAATTCACTACTCTTCTCGTGCGTATTGAAGCGGTCTTAAACTCCAGACCGACCTCCCCAATGTCGCAAGACCCAGATGATCTGAACGCTCTAACACCAAGTCATTTCCTCCGCGGAGCCCCCACTCAATCCCAGAACCAAGCTCGGAAAACCTGTCACTGATAACCAAATGGCAAAGGCTGAGAGCTCTACACCACAAATTCAGCAAACGATGGAAGACAGAATATTCGCAAGAATTACAGAAACGATATAAATGGCAAGGACAGGAATCCAATCTCCATGAAGGAAATCTCGTCATCATTAAAGATGACCTTCTACCACCGAACGAATGGAAGATAGGTCGAATTGTAAACCTCCATCTCGCCCCCGATGAAAATGTCCGCGTGGTCCACATTCGCACTCAAAGCGGTATAGTCACTCGCAACATCCCTAAACTCTGCGTACTACCACCAGCGTAGCACATTTCCCTCCAAACATATACTCTAGCCTCTCTCAAATTTATACGAGTCCCTCTACACAACCATCTCAAACTTATAACGTTTTTCGACCATTTACACTCATTACAGAATACTCGACTCGCAAGTGTCGCTTATGATTCCGCCCGCATTCCCTACGACGAGAGGTACGAGTCCGCAAAAGCACATCGTTATTGCATAAATTGTCTAGCGACTTCACATACCACCGGAGCATGCGACTCCCCAGACAGTTGTCGTCGATGCGGACTAGCACATCACACGCTGCTTCACCGACCCTCGCACGAGCTCACAGAGCGCGCACCGCATCACAGCCGAAGACAAGTTAGGTTCAAGTTGCCCAAAGAACCACGGGAGAACCATCAAAAGCGCACCACTGAGCCGGAACCGAAGCGCAAGGTAATGCGAAGCACAGCCAACGAGAGAACTCGGCGAAACAGCAAATCAGCAGGCACGCCGGCATGATGAAGACACGAGTGTCGATCTCATAGAGTTCTAACAGAAAAATAGAAATTAAATATACATATATATATATGTATATATATATATATATATATAGGTGTGTTTGTTGAAGTGTGCCGGTTTTACTAGTAGATGTCGCTAGCAATATGTATAAATTTCTATTGTTTGGCATGTATGTAATTTTTTTCTATTAACATTAACCTACAAAAATACGCAAGTCACATTCCGCCAAAATAATAGCGTCATATTTGTTTACCTCAGTGAATATGTCGAGGTTCGTTCCAAGTAAATCGCATTTGCGGCATTCGTTGCTTTCTTTATTTCATCAAAAGAAAAAAGCAGCAGTTGCTGGTAGAAACTTATGGTGAACATGCTCCAGTGATTAGAACATGTGAGACATGGTTTCGTCAATTTAAAAGTGGAGATTTCGATTTGACAGACAATGAACATCCTGGTGCAGCGAAAAAGTTCGAAGACGGGAAATTGCAGACGTAATTGGATGTTGATCCAACCCAATCGCAACAAAAATTGGCAGAAACACTACATGTGACTCGAGGAGCAATTTGCCAACGTTTAAAAGCCATGGGAAAGATCCAGAAGTATGGAAAATGGGTGCCACACCAGCTGAACGATAGACAAATGGAAAATCGAAAATCGTTTGTTAAATGCTGCTTCAACGATTCGAAAGGAAATCTTTTCTGCATCGAATTGTCACGGGGACGAAAACTGGATTTATTTTAAAAACCCGAAGCGAAAAAAATCATGGCTTTCCCCTGGTGAAGCTGGCCCATCGACTGCAAGGCCAAATCGCTTTGGCCGTAAGACAATGCTCTGTGTTTGGTGGGACCAGTGTGGTGTGGTGTACTACGAGTTGTTAAAACCTGGTGAAACGGTGAACATGGTATCCATAATTTGCCTAAGAGATGGGCGAAATGTTTAGAAACCAATGGTCAATACTTTGAATAAAAAAATTGAGATTCCTCTGAAAATTAAATGTTTTCTTTATCGAAAAAACCGGCAAACTTCAACAAACACACCTGGTACATAAGAAATTGTATACTCACCTTGAATTGTTTACCCTAATCTGAAATACTCACCCTTTATCCACTGGAATACCAACCTTAATTTCCAATTCCTGTAAAACAAAGAAAATTTAAAGAAAAACGGAAACCGAAAATTCCCCTTTCCCCCGTCCAATAATGATTTTTATTGATGTGAAAATTGTTGTTATTGATGTTGATTGAAGCGTTAGTTGATACTTTTAGTCTTCATAAATAATCAATTCAATTTCAATGGAAGAATCACAGCAGGATCGATCGGATCGATTGGTACCTTTAATAAAATTGTTTTTTTTTTGTTTCTTGTCGCAAAAAGAACAGCAGAAAATTTAGTGATTGAATTGCGTAGATGTGTCTGTGTAGTAAAAATAGCGATAATATCGATTGCAAACGGGTAGGATCGATTATTCTTTGATTCTTCTTTTTAGTTTATGATAGACGTTATTTAAAGGATTCCACACACAAATTTCGAAAATTGCATATTTAAAATTCAGTTGCACACATTTTTGATAATATACATAACACATATACATATATATATATATATATATATATATATATGTATATTTTTAAAAGTTTATTTTAAAAAGTTTTAGTTCACAGGATCGCCAATTATATAGATGTTAGTCTATATATATATTTATATATTTAAAGAAAATCTGTAATATTTATTTTTTAAATAAAATTTATTTCACAAGAAGTAGAATATTTGAAAATGAAAATTATAACAATTCAGAAAATGAAAATATTTGATGTTAAAAATTCAGTAACATAAAAATTGAAAAGTTGAAAATTGTTAGTTACAAATGTTAAAGTAGATTCATACATACACCTATTATAAATAAAACCCAAATTATAACGTGTAAACTAATATTTTTATTGTTTTTATTTGACACGCCGACGATACTTTTGTTGATTCAATTCTACAAAGAGCATTTTATATACGTGTAATGAATAACACATTGGCATATAACAGTGATGTGGCGGTTGAACAAAATAATTTCTAACAAGCCGTTCAAACTGTCTTTAGGAATTTCAAAAAAGACCCCTCCGTACGTAAAACGGAGTCGTATCATATTACCTGATTGGACGCTTTAAAAACATATCGCGACAAATTTAGGGAAAATCATCGACTATTGATTCGAAATTCCGAAAAAGGCCGACGTAAAAATAGACGTGGAACTGGGCGATCAATTTGAAGAGCGTTACTTAGAAACCGTGGTGCTCATTCAGGAGTCGCTCAAAGCTATCCGTACTCTTCCAGCGGAGGAAAATGTTAATGCAACGAATATCACGGAAAACACCGGCGTAAAAAGTGCGGTGCCATTACCAAAATTTTCGTTACCAGTTTTTCAGGTTCATCAGAATGAAAACCTCAAAAATCTGCAGCGCTTCCACCACCTTAAGTCATCATTGTCGGGCGACGCAGCTCATGGCATTCAGCAGTTTGCTTGCACTAAACTACTAAGAGGAATGGGAAATGTTATCCAATCAATATGATAACAAAAGAATCTTATTCTCGCACTATATGGATGTACTTGATCAGCAACTCTATGTGGGCCACGGTGATCATGTATCTTTAAAGCATTTTATACAAACGTGTAAGTCATGCGTAAGTTCAATAAAAAAATTGGGGGTGCATGCTAATAGCCAAAATCAAATTCTTGTTTACTAGTTATTGATCTTTAAGAAAACAAAACGATATTCCAACTTTTGATTTATTTTGTAGTTTTTTAGAGGAACAACACTCACGCTGATTACATTAGATGTTTTATCAGGTGACAAGTGAGGAATTAAGTAAATGCATACAGCCAAAGCGTCGGCCATGTGCCCCATCTAAGGAAAATGCGATCACCCTGTACGAGAATGCTCTACGCTTAATAATGAATATCACGGAAAGCGATTGGCGGCTGAACGGTTCAAGCTTTGTTTTAACTGCCTTGGATACAACCATCAATCATTAAAGTGCAGCAGTAAACGCGTTTGTCGTGAATGTAGAGGTAACTTTATTACAAAAGGAACGAGAGGTAAATACTCATATTGCAACAGTTCACTACCAAAATCTTATTACATGTAATGTGCGACTACCTACTGCGATTGTCACGATTAAATCCAGCAGTGGCGAATTATTTAATTTTAGAACGCTACTGGACCTGGGTTCTCACGTAACGTTTTTATCTGAGAGGGCTATGCAAATTTTGGGGCTTAAACGCAAGGCGATCAAAAATCGTTTCTGTACCAATATTTGTATTGGGTCGAGGATACATCTAAAAGTTAAATATAATACCCTAGCTTACATTTTACCTAAGGTGTGCGGCACCTTACCAGCCACAAAAGTTATCATAACCAATTTAAGTCATCTATATGATTTGCCACTCGCAGATAGTACGTTCTTTGAACCCCACAACCCGTGGACATATTAATAGGAAACGATGTATATGACAACTGTATTTTGAATGGAGTACGATGAGCTGGAAGTGGACTTTTCATCGCTCAAAGAACAACGTTTGGCTATATCATATCTGGTAAAAACACCGAAGTCGCCACCACGCCGCAAAATTCTTATCATTTGACAGTTAATACAGATATCGAAATTGACCACATGCTTCGACGTTTTTGGGAGTTGAAGAGCATATGCGAATCAATACATTTGTGAAAGGCAAATACATTGTTCAAATGCCACTTAAATCAGAAATCGATTCATCTTATTATATCGGGTATTCGAGGGCAACCACACTTAAGCATTATCTACAATTATAATGTCGTTTAAACCGAGACGCAGACTTGAGACAGGTCTATACTGAGACAATTAACGAGTATATCTCCCTAAAATAAATGAAACCGGTGACAACGCCAACCGTAACCACCGCCTAACCTGTATCTGCCACATCACCCAGTTATAAAGAGAGATGCCGTGAGTACTATGGTTCGAATCGTATTCGATGTATCTGCAAAAACTACTAATGGGAAATCTCTCAATAATATTCTAGCCACCGGAATAGCATTCCAACCTGATCTCTCAGCGGTTTTACCGAGCTGGCATACCTTAAATATGCGTTTATGGCCAACATTGAGAAAATGTTCCGGCGCAGCGATGTTGATGAGCAAGATGCTCAATACCAACGTATCCTTTGGAGGGAGACCAGGAGCAGCCGATTAGGGAGTACTACTGCTCCACTCTAATGTTCGGTACTGCTTCTGCGCCATTTACTGCCATTCCTACTATTCATCAACTTGCGATATTGTTGGAGTGACATATGTATGTCGACGACATATTATCGGGCGGCAACACTTTATCTGAAGCTTTAACCATACGAACGGAAATTGTATCTATGCTACAATGCGGATCATTTGAGCTAAGAAAATAGGCAAGTACTCACTTTGAGATGGAATTTCAATAGAGCATAGACACAAGAGAAATACTTACGAATTTACATCAACGGATTCAGTTAAGGCGTTAGGCATGTTATGGGGCACGCATTTGAATGAGTTTAAATTTTAAATAAACTTGGAAATAATTGTTGAGAACCCCACAAAACGTACTATTTTATCTAATATAGCTCGGTTGTTCGATCCATTAGGGAGGCTTAACCTAATTATCATAACAATGAAACTTATAGTGACACAATTGTGGAATCAAAAAATTGGATGGGATTCTACGGTACCCTTAAAGCTACAAAGGTGCTGGACCAAATTCGTGCAGCCCGATATCAATGAGTTAAGAGTATCTCTATGGCTAACGATTGACACCAGCAGAACTTGTGAGCTACACATATTTTGTGTTGCATCCAAATCTGCATTCAGACGTTGCTTACCTCCGAGGAGCTAGCTATCTCTTGCGTCAAAACAACCATTGCCAAATAACAGTGAGCTGCGCTCTCTCGACCCATTCTTCCACGAAGAGCAAAGAGTTATCCGTTTCGGCGGCAGGATAAAGAATTCACTTTTACTTTTGGACCAAATTCAACCGTATATTTTACCCTTTAAACGTCATGTAACGGAACTGGTAGTTATAGCCATTTAATTACATTACATGGCGGGGTTTCGCTTACTTTAAATCATGTGCGGCAAAAGTTTTGAATGGTACGTACACGTACGGTAGTTCGGTCTATTATGCGCAATTGCGTATGGTGTTTCAAATATAATCCAAAGCTTGTGAAAAACTAATGGAAAATTTTCCAACTGGGCGAGTGAAACCTGTTAGAGCATTTACATTAACTGGAGTGGACTACGCTGGAGTTAGTCTGTGACCTTACGGCGGATGCCTTTATTGGAGCGTTAAACAGCTTTGATGCTGTGCCTTTATGCAGGCACATCTACAGCGGCTGCGGCACAAATATCGTTGACGCTAGTCGTAGGCTTCAATCGGATCGCAATGCTTACCAAAAATTTATTAACGAAAATATTTATCTGTATTTGGCAACGAGAGAAATACAATGGTATTTTATCCCATTATCCTTCCCGCATTTCGGTGGTTTATGGGAAGCGGGAGTAAAATCGATAAAGTTCCATCTATAACTCACCATTGGCGAACAGGTTGTCACGTACGAAGAGTTCATTACCATTCTAGCACAAATCGAAGCCTGCTTGACTCACGGCTATTATGCCCATTATCGAATGATGTTGATGATTTAACGGTTCTCACGTCAGAGCATTTCTTAGTAGGAGATTCGCTGTTAGCTCTGCCGGCAATATAAAGAAATAATTTAAGTTTAAGAGAAAGATGGAAGCACGGACAAGTTTTGGCTCATCAGTTTTGGAAGAAATGGAGTAATGAATACTTGTCGCTTTTGTAACAACGCCCAAATGGCTGAAACGTCGTCCTAATGTGAACATAGCTGACAGTGTATTAGTCAAGGATGAAAGATTTCCACATAACCGTTGGCTTCTCGCCAAAGTAGTTAACTTACACGCCGGTACTGGTTCGCGTTGTCATCCTCAAAACCTGAAATGGAATTATAAAACGTTCAATAGTTAAGATTTGTCCATTGTCCATTGCCGATAATAGGGACCCCGCACGAGAAAGTAAAACACAGTAATCTCGAAGTACTTTTCCCCAGTCTTATATTTAAGTTTTCCGTACAAGCAAAAATTTAACCGAAAGGTTGTAAAGGGATGATATCCTGGGGAATATCATCGCCGGGCAAATATGTGAAGTTGGTCACCTTGTTTATCTGGCACCTCTGGAATCACCATTCCAGCGACACTTTGATATTTTGTTTTGATTATCGTTCTTCTTTTTTCGGCTTTGTAATATCAGCTTGCTTTTAGATTTGTAATAAAAAGATCCGAAAAAATATAATACCACGCAGTTCTCTCCTTTTGCCGATTATCAGCATTTATCGTTATAATATGTCATCAGCGTAGCAGAGCAAGATCCACAACGATCTTTCACGAAACATTGAAATCAACAACGCCATTATTCCTCCTCTTTGCTGATTGGTGCCAATTTCAAATATCAAGTACAACCAGGTCCATCTCTACCTGGTCCATCTAACGCAGTGGAGGAATTCCTATTAAGCTGGAGTATTCTCAGCCATCTGGACCACATAACCTAGCCAGCGCAGCCGCTGTTTCTTGATTCGTTGATCTATGTCACTGTCACCGTATATCTCGTAAAACTCATCGTTCCATCGGCAGCGGTTTTCGCCGTTCCCAGCTCATAGAGGACCATAAATCTTACGCAAAACCTTTCCCTCGAAAGCTCCTAAGGCCGACTCAGCAGATGTTGTCATCGTCCATGCCTCCACACCCTATAGCAGCACGGGAACGGCAAGTTACTTGTAGAGTTTGGTCTTCGTTCGTCGAGAGAGCACTTTACTTTTCAATTGCCTACTCTGTACAAAGTATTGGCAAGAGGGATTTTGCAAAAGATTTCTATGCTGATATTATTGTTGATGTTACTGGTTCCAAAATAGACTTCGAAATTAATCAGCAGTAACGAGGGTGCAGAGACGTGAATGCGACTCCAGCAGCTGTACACTCTTATAGTAGATTGTAATTTCTCAATTCAGCTCTGCAGGTTTTATAATTTTCTCCACAATAATTTGAAGAAATCACACGATAAAGAGTTACCTTCGCCCTTCCCAAATCTGACTGCGCTTCTGTTGTTGTCTAGTGTCAGTTTACATAGCCGTATAAGTTTTGCGGGGATACCAAATTCAGAAATAGCGACACAGGGGCAGCTCCACTGTGCTATGGAGCGTCTTTTCCAAGACTTGGCAGATGGTAAATATCTGGTGAACGGTTGATTTACCAGGTCTAAAGCCACACTGATAAGGTTCAACCAGTTTTTTGACGATGGGTTTTAGTCTTTCACATAAAACGCTAGATAGGAACTTATATGCGATATTAAGGTCGCTTATTCCATGGTAGTTGGCTCATTTTGTGTGGATGGGCCAGAGCACACTAAGGTTATAATGGCCGGAATGCTTTCATCCGACCTTATTTTCCAAAGAAGCTCCCCACGGGTTGGTAACCACGTCTTGCCGAAGGTTTGCGCACGTTTCCAGGGTGCGCGACCTGGACGCAAGAGTAGAAATAACGTAAAGCTTCCCGACTGTAACTGCGCACCCCATTTCACCCCAAATGCAAGCAATAATAATCCTTTCTTTAGAGACAGATTCAAATACAATTAACAGATATTGGGTTAGAATAATAAAATAAATTCCAATAGTGGCTTATAAATATTTTTATTCTTTATTGGCGTTGGCACTGCTTACGCGATTATGGCCGAATCAATTATAGCGCGCCATTTCTCTCTTCTTTTCCCTGGCGCCAGTTGGAAATTCCAAGTAAAGCCAGGTCACTCTTCACATGATCCCTCTAACGGAGTGGAGGTCTTCCTCTTCATCTGCTTCCAACAGAGGGTGGAATCGAATACTTTCAAGTGCTTTCGTCTATTCAGACGACATGTCGTGAACTATGTCAATATCATCGTATAGCTCGTACAGCTGACCGTTCTATCGTCTGTGGTATTTGCCATTAACAACTCTTAGAGGACCGTTAACTTACGCAAAGCTTTTCTCTAAAAACTCCTATCGCCGACTCATCAGATATTGACATCGTCCACGCTTCTGCGCCATGTAGTAGGACCGGAATGTTGGCCGACTTGTAGAGTTTGGTTTTCGTTCGCCGAGAGAGGACTTTACTTTTCAATTGCCTACTCAGTGCAAAGTAGCACCTGTTGGCAAGAGTGATTCTGTGTTGTATTTCCAGGCTGACATTGTTGTTGGTATTAATGCTGGTCCCTAGATAGACGAAATTATCTACGACCTCGAAGTTATGACTGTCAACAGTGACGTAGGAGCCGAGTCGCGAATGCGATGACTGTTTGTTTGATGACAGGAGATATTTCGTCACTACCAGACCCATTTGTTTCCTTACTTTATCAAGTCTGGAGAAAGCAGAACTCACGGTGCAGTTGTTGAGGCCAATAATGTCGATATCATCGGCGTACACCAGCACCTGTACATTCTTCTAGAACATTGTACCTTCTCTATTTAGATCTGCAGCTCGTATTATTTTCTCCAGCAATAAGTGAAAAAGTCACACGATAAAGACTCACCCTGTCTGAAACCTCGTTTGGTATCGAACGGCTCGGTGAGGTTCTTCAAGACCCTGACGGAGCTTTTAGTGTTTCTTAAGGTCAGTTTACATAGCCGTATAAGTTTTGCGGGGATACATAATTTAGACAACGCGGCATAGAGGCAGCTCCTTTTCATACTGTCGAAGGGTGCATTAAAATCGGGTTTTTCAGGGGTCTTTCCCGAGATTTGGCGCATGGTGAATATCTGGTCAATGGTTGACTTACGAGCTGCAGAGCTAAATAGAGAAGGTACAATCTTCTATAAGAGTGTACAGCTGCTGGCGTTCGCCGATGATATCGACATTATTGGCCTCAACAACCGCGCCGTGAGTTCTGCTTTCTCCAGACTTGATAAAGTAGGGAAACAAATGGGTCTGGTAGTGAATGAGGGCAATACCAAATATCTCCTGTCATCAAACAAACAGTCATCGCATTCGCGACTCGGCTCCCACGTCACTGTTGACAGTCATAACTTCGAAGTCGTAGCTAATTTCGTCTATCTAGGAATCAGCATTAATACCAACAACAATGTTAGCCTTGAAATCCAACGCAGAATCACTCTTGGCAACGGGTGCTACTTTGGGCTGAGTGGGCAATTGAAAAGTAAAGTCCTCTCTCGGCGAACGAAAACCAAGCTCTACAAGTCGCTCATTACACTCGTCCTACTATATGGCGCAGAAGTGTGGACTATGTCAACATCTGAGAAGTCAGCTCTCGGAGTCTTCGAGAGGAAAGTTCTGCGAACGATTTATGGTCCTTTGCGCATTGGCAACGGCAAATACCGCAGACGATGGAACGATGAGCTGTACGAGCTATACGACGATATTGACATAGTTCAGCGAATGAAGAGACAGCGGCTACGCTGGCTAGGTCATGTCGTCCGAATGGATGAAAACACTCCAGCTTTGAAAGTATTTGATGCAGTACCCGCTGGTGGCTGCAGAGGAAGAGGAAGACCTCCACTCCGTTGGAAAGATCAAGTGGAGAGTGACCTGGGTGCACTTGGCATTTCCAACTGGCGCCAAACAGCGAAAAGAAGAGATGAATGGCGCGCTATAATTGACTCGGCTATAATCGCGTAAGCGGTGCCAACGCCAATAAAGAAGAAGAAGGTTGACTTACCAAGACTTAAGCCACGCTGATTAATCCCAATCAGCTGACGGTGGGCTTTAGTCTTTCACACAAAACTACTATCAAGGGTTATATGCGATGTTAAGAAAGCTTATTCCACGGTAGTTGGCGCAGACTTTGGGATCGCCTATTTGGTGGATTGGGCAGAGCACACTGAGGATACAATCGTCGGGCATGCTTTCATCCGACCATATTTTGCAAAGAAGCCGTATCTTTTCGTATAATTTACGAGCATTACTCTTATCACCCAGCTTCTCATGCTCCTCGTGCTCTCGCATTTCGGCCTCTTTGTTTTTTCACTGCAAATGCGTCTTGCTTCCCTCTTCAGCTCTCGGTATCTATCTTACTCCACACGTGTTTTGGTCGATCGCAAGGCTGCGAGGTAGGCAGTCTTTTTTCTCTCCACTGCGGCACGGCAGTCCTAATCGTACCAGCTGTTTTTGCGACATTTCCGAAATCCAATAGTTTCATTTGCAGCTGCTCGTAGGGAGTTTTAAAGTTCCATCCCACAGTTCTCTTATACTGGGTTTCTGATGACTGCTCTCAGAGAGCAGGTGTGCAAGTCGAGTAGAAAACCGCTCGACAGTGTGTTGTGATTGCAGCTTTTCAACGTCGAACCTCCCTTGTGTTTGTTGACGGGCGTTCTTCGATACACAGAGCCGCTTGCGTATCTTCGTAGCGACAATATAGTGATCCGAGTCGATGTTAGGACGTCGTAACGTACGCACATTTAAAACACTGGATACATGTCTTCAGTCTATCACAACATGATCGATCTGGTTGAAACTTTTTCGATCTGGTGACAGCCAAGTAGCTTGGTGATTATTTTTGTGCTGGAATCTAGTGCTACAGACAAGCATGTTTCGGGCCCCGTCCTCAGCCCATTTGGGGATGTTTCGCCATGGAGGCTGAATTTTCCGACATTTGTTTCAAAAATACCTTCTTTGCCCAACCTGCCGTTGAAGTCGCCAAGCACAATTTTGACGTCGTGGTGTGGGCAGCCCTCATAAGTGCGTTCGATGCGCTCGTAAAAGCCATCCTTGGTCATTTCTGTGATGTCAGCCTTTATTCTTACGAGGGCATCAACCAGCTGGGCAACGGCATCTTCCCAATTAAGGGACCGGACATTCCAGATACATGCCTTCAAATCGTAATCCTTAAAACATTTGCGGGGGTCGTCATCAAAAGAGTGGTCTCTCATCCGAGGCTGAAATTCATTTTTCATTGGAATTTAGTTTTTCATGTGGTAGGTCCCAAGCCCGAATGGGATTCGCCTTTTCACTTTAGCTCGCCTCCAAACGGATGTTTGTTGACTACCCAGGGGATACGTAGTCTAAGACCGGAAGTCGTGAGCTGCTTATACCATATGCAAAAGAATCGTTTCTGGCCACACCCAGGTGGATAGCAGTCAAAAATTTTCCTCACTTGCGTGAATTTCTGTTTATGGCCACATCCCCCAATCCTTCCATACTCCAAACAAAAGGTGAATTTCATGTAAATTATGCAACTCAAATCACTTGATGGTAACGTGCGTCAAATTTCGAGAACTAAATTCGCTTTTAGAGAAAGATTACGAAAGCAATTTTACGTACTTTTGCTGTCAAAGACGTCTTCTCCACTCTCTCCTCCATTACACAACGAACTCCTTCCCACACGCCATACCCTCAAAACCTCAAAGGAACGTCACTACTTCTCAAGTGACAGTCGAGGAAAAACAGCCCAAAAATTTAAATGCAAACGAGAACAGTAGAACAAAAAGTCTCCCCCATTATTCGAGTAAAAAAGATAGGACACAAGCAAATATATCCTTTCTCTACAAAGGAGAAATAACTCACATTAGAGCTCTCATTGATCAAGGATCTCAAAAAACCTTTGTTACATCCCGCATATAAAAGTTACTTGGTCTCCCCATCGTAAAAGCCGATTATCAGAAAACTCGAATAGAATATGCTCTATCACAATACGTTTAACCAATCGAACAATAAAAATCGCGGCTCAGGCGATAATACTGTCTCAATTAACGCATACTCTGCTATCCTTTAAAATAAAAGAAGTGGGTCTCACAGAGTACCTTTCGCTACCAGCAGACCCCAACTGCTGTACACCAGCTAGGGTAGACATGATCATTCGTAACGATATAATTCCAAAAACCCTCACCCTAGGCCTCAAAATTGTTGAAGGCTTAATTATCATTATTCTCAAATGGAGAAAGAATTTAATGACGACATTGAACAAATTTTTAGCCAAATATACATCCATAAGGAAGACCAAGACTTCCATCGTGTTCTATTCCGTAGAACTCCCAATAGTCCGACAGAAGACCTTAAACTAAAAACACTCCACCAGTTAGCCAAGGACATATCACCACGCATCAAAAATATTAAGACGCGCAACATACGCTGATGACATTCTCTCAGGCAGATAGATTCTAGACTCAGTCGGCGAATCGATACACCAAGTTATCGAAGTACTCAAGTCAGCTGGATTTCCGTTCAAAAGAACCCAACAAACCACATGTCATTGCTGCAAGACATGCCTCTTTCTGATATTTTAGGTAAAGAATTTCACCAATTCCAGGAGACAAGCTCTACAAAAACCTTCGGATACATTTTTGTACTCAGTTGACCCCCCAATTATCCTCAGACACTGCCACGAAATGTCAGATTCTCTCATCTGTGGCGAAACTTTTCAACCCGGCGAGATCGCTATCGCTCATAATGATTAAAGCGAAAACTCTTTTTCAACAACTATGGATGGAAGGAGCAGACTGAGACGAAACCGTGAAGCCGATCTCACTCCACAAGTGGAACACCTTTAGGAAAAATCTCGCCACAATCGAAAAGCAAGGATACGTCCATAGGTAGAATTCAGCCCAAACAGTTCCATTCAGCTACATGGGTTCTCAGATGCTTTCGAGAAGGTGAAGCTACTACATCCCACTTACTCGCAGCCAATAGTAATGTAGCCCCATACAAACCCTCTCTCTCTCAAGGCTGGAACTTTACGGCGCAGTTTCACTAGCAAAATTAGTAAAGCAGATCTGATCTTACCTAAATCTGCCATCTCATGAACTAATTTTGTGGACAGACCCCTCCATTGTATTAGCATGGCTGTAAAAACCCCCATGGACATGGAGAACGTACGTAGCGTACAGGACATCCCAGATCTTCGAACACGTCAACAATGCTGATTTAGGTACCCGTGGAGCTAAACTCGTCAACTGTTTACTCGGCTGGAAAGGCCTATCGTGGTTAACTAGGCCATCCTCTCTTTGATCGAAAAGTTCACCAACTTACTCGTCTCCTCCCGAATAACAAAAAATTCAAGCATTCCATGTTTTAGAAGGCTGGGACTTTCTAGACGGTTTCTCATCCTTTTCTACCCTTCTTAGAGTAACAGCGTATATTTCGCTTCGCGCAAAGGGTTACAAAAATGCTAATTCCGCCCTCTATCCCTCTCACTTAAAGCGACATAAAATTCGCAAAAACTTGCCTCATAGCTGTCACTTAAGGGAAATATTTTGGAAAAACCATCACAGCATTGGGGTTGAGAGCTCTGGTTAAAAAAAATAGATCTTTTTCGTACTCTTAACCTCTTCTTGGATAAATCAGGACTGCTGCGTTCAAATGTCGCCCTCGGCTACGATGAGCGTCACCCAATTATCGTACCCGATATAGCTCCCTTCTCCTCGAGTTCCTCCACTCAACTCTACTGCACGCTGAAAAGCAGCTAATGATTCGTGTGGATTGTGGTGTGGATAGCAGCTTACAACCACAACTCAATGTGTCATTCACGGACATACATGGCAGTTTATACCCTCTTATGCTCCACATATGAGAGGACCTTGGGAAGCGGCAGTAAAACGCTTCAAAGCTCACTTCACAAAAGTCGCTGGAAATCACAAGTTCACCTTCGAGGAGTTTACCTACTCAGTCCAAAGTATTACCTGATGGCAAGAGTGATTCTGCGTTGGATTTTAAAACTGATATTATTATTGGTGTTGATGCTGGTTCCAAGATAGAAAAATTATATACGACCTCGAAGTTATGACTGCCAACAGTGACGGGGACCCAAGTCGCGAAGGCGATGACTGTTTGTTTGATGACAGGAGATATTTCGTCTTGTGCTCGTTCACTACCAGACATATTCGCTTCGCTTCTTTATCAAGCCTGGAGAAAGCAGAACTAACGGCGCGGTTGTTGAGGCCGATAATTTCAATGTCATCGGCGTACACCAGTAGTTGGACACACTTATAGAAGATTATATCTTCTCTGTTCAGCTCTGCCGCTCTTATTATTCTCTCCAGCATCAAATTGTAGAAATCACACGATAAGCAATCACCTTGTCTGAAACCTTGTTTGGTATCGAACGGCTCGGAGAGGTCCTTCCCAATTCTGACTGCGCTTCTGGTGTTGTCTAGCGTGAGTTTACACAGCGGTATAAGTTTTGCGGGGTTACAAAATTCAGACATAGCGGTGAATAGGCAGCCCCTTTTCGCACTGCTTTAAAAACGACGAAAAGGTGGTGTGTGTCGATCCTCTTTTCACGGGTATTTTCCAAGATTTGGCGCATGGTGAATATCTTTCAATGTTTGACTTGCCAAGTCTAAAGCCACACTGATAAGGTTCAACCAGTTTTTTGACGATGTGTTTTAGTCTTTCACACTAAACGCTCGACGGGGCCATATAGGCGATGTTAAGAAGGCGCATCCCACGGTAGTTGGCGCAGACTGTGGGATCGACTTTTTTGTGGATTGGGCAGAGCACACTTAGGTTTCAATCGTCGGGCATGCTTTCATCCGACCATATTTTGTAAAGAAGCTGATGCATGCACCTGATCAGTTTTTCACCGCCGTATTTGAATAGCTCGGCCGGTAATCCATTGGGTCCCGCCGCTTTTATGTTTTTTAAGCGGGCAATCGCTATTCGAACTTCGACGTGGTCAGGTAGCGGAACGTCTGTTCCATCGTCATCGATTGGAATTTCGGGCTCACCATCATCGGGTGTTCGTTTGCTGCTGTACGTAGAGAGTTTGAGATTCCGTTTCAAAGTTCATAGCTGATGAGTGCAAGCCGATTAGAAAATCGATCCGCAGTCTGTTGTGATTGCAGCTTTTCAACGTTGAACATTCCTTTTGTTGGTTGACGGAAGTTTTTTGATACACAGAGGCGTGTGCGTATCTACGCTACAACACGATAGGGATCTGAGTCGATGTTGGGTACTCGGTGTTTACGCACGACAGGGACACTGGAGACATGTATTCCGCTTATCAGAACATGATCGATCTGTTTTGTGTTTTTCCATCTCGGGACAACCAAGTAGCTTGGCGAATTTTCTTGTGCTGGAATCTAGTGCTACAGACAACCATATTTCGGGCCCCGGCGAAATTGATCAGCCTCAACCTATTTGGGTATGCTTCGTCGTGGAGGCTGAATTTTCCGCCAGTTGTGCCGAAGATACCTTCTTTGCTCACCATGGCGTTGAAGTCGCCAAGCACAATTTTGACATCGTGGCGAGGCAGCGTTCATAAGTATGTTCCGTTTGGAGGCGAGCTTAAGTGAGAATACCGTGCGGTTGTGCATGGGTTAGGAACCCACCCCATGAAAAATAAACTCCATTGAAAAATCGTTTTATGCCTCGGATGAGAGACCCCCACAGCGATACATTTGACTTATACTCATGGCAATATACGAGTATATCACGCTAATTTATCACATCCCCGCCCCAATGAATTGGCCCCGATGCACTACAAACTACAACCAGCTTGTCCAGTTTGAAGTTGTTGGAGCGTTCAGCACGAAGTCGACACATCAGCTCGATGAACTTGACCATCTTTTCCAGGATACATTCTCTTTACCCGGCCGCGGCACTTTTCCTTTCGGGGAACCTTCAATTCACAGAATAAAATGAGATATCCTGCTTGCAACGGCTTCGTTGGCACACACCATTTCGCGCGACGTGTTAGCGTTGGTAAATATTCTTCTTCCTACCTTTTCCAGAAGCGATCGCGCATCTGTATGGCCACTCGCTATTGCTTTTGTAGGTAACAAAGCTTCTGAACCAGTTTATCAAAACTTGGTGTTTGCGCAATATTTTTAAATGTGCTCTTCGGGACTCACCTCAAAAAACCCCTAACCTCGCAGGTTGTGCCAATGAAGATCTTGCCATTATCAGATCTTATTCTTTTTTGGACTCCTCTTCGGTTCATAACGTTCCGAATCACTAATATACAAAAGTCTGTTGACAGGTCGTAAGCCACCTCGAGATGAATAACACGAAATGTTAAGCACGTAAATAAAGTCACCTATCGCTTCTTAGTTCTTCGGCCGACAGTCATATTCACCGGGCCAAAATATTTTAATCTGGTGTATGTGAAAAGCCCCATATATGGCGTTACGCGGTCTTCTGTAAGTAGCCCCATCATCGGTGCAAACGGGGTTTGCTTTCTTTAGTTTCCAGGTAATGCCATTGGCAATGATCCCACGAACAACCTTCCTTAAGTTTGGGATCTAGTACTTCTGACGAATCATACAAATAGTTGCCTCCGTATTTTTATGCATCATTCGCTTATGCTTTTGGCCGACTACGAGCCTCTATACGATGAGGCAAAATGACAGGGTTTCTGATATCATAAGTGGGCCCGTATACTCGGAGAACACCCTCGATCTATCGACGGTGTAGAGTGGACTCTCACTTAGCAGACTGAGTCCCTTCTCCAGTAGATTGACTTTGTTCCAGCTGATAAAAGAAGTCTTTTTTACCCGTGTTGCTTCGTAAGCGACATTTTTTTTTTTGGCATCCATCTCCAATCAGACAGCTTAGACACAACCGGACCGTTCTTGAATCGGTCCAAAGGACACCGCAATCTACAAGGAACATATGCTCTTCAATTATCGTTGTCATCATACGATCCTAGTACGGCAGCTTTCTACTCCAATCTGGGAATGCATGGCTTCTTGAGTGGTGCATTTCTTGATCTGACGTGCACAACACCGACTTGCACCATATTATCTGGATTATCTGCCCTCCAAAATGCTACGGCCCCGAATGCGTATTCGCTAGCATCAACAAATATTCGCAACTGTAAAGATTTTGGCTCACCCAACCTCAAAGTAAATTTACACACGGTAGTAGAAATAATACAAAAACAAAAAGCGTGTGTATTATATTTTGTTTGTTTAATCGTAGTTTCGAAAAGTCAAAAACGAAATTCGTTCAATGTATTTTGTTGGTGTAATAAAAAGTTCGTAATGTCAAAACCTATTTCTCATGTATTTTGTTTTGTGTAATTTGTTGAAATGGAAGGAAGAACAAGCAATCATATGATGTTACAACTTCACCTTTTATAAATTCGACTTGACCCTCACTGTCCACTCTGTAACGTTAAGCAACCGCATCCGAAAATTATTCCACTTGTCGTTGACCTCACAACGAACGGGCTCGGGATCGGGCTAAAAAAAGTTTCCAAATTTCGCTCAAAATTAATTTGCCCGCGATGATGAGATTGCACAGGAATCCTAATATATCGAAGGTGGACATGACGATACTCAGCAGCATTCTTTTTATGGGCACTAAATCGTTACTCATAACTGGCGAACCGATTCCATGGAACCCAAGCCTGTATGTGAAGTAGTTACTTGACGGTTGCCACAACATGCCTAAGATTTTCCCAGATTGCATAGCTTCTTTGGAGATAATGGACTAGTTGTATTTTCGCCACCCAATGTGATCGCGACTTCCGAGAAAATTGACCTGAACTACCGCAACTGGAAACCGGCATTGTGAATGTCGCGAACCTGTTGCGCTATCTGTATAGCTCTGGTGGAATGGAAGCTATCATCATCCACATAGTAATAGTCCGTTATGGACGTAATGCACGTCGATCGTAGTTGTTGTGCTTCATTCTTATATAATTGATGCTATGTAGCCGCTGAAGCGATTTTCGGTCGCGCTCCTCCTCCAATTTGTGGTTTTACGGCTTAATGTTTTTCCAACAAATAAAGGGACCTACAGTTTATACTTTACAGTACGCAAAAATAGCCACCGCGTCTTCGCGAGAGTGGGCTTATCACGGCAAAATGTGTAATCGTTTATGATTTCACGGTATGCTTTATCAAACTCTTCATTACGTGCGATTTTCTTTTCGATGATAACAAGGCGTTTCATGGCCACGGAGTATCTCTCCGATAGCTCGATGTTGTCGCTCCTCCACAGTAACCCTGTGTATTCAGTATTGTTGACACAAGCAGCTTCTTAGCACGTATGTCGGCTACACTTTCAATAGGTGGCAAGGCAAGCAAACCGAAAGACTCCTCGTTGAAATAGCTCTGTATCAGGTCATGCATCTGGCTCTCTGAAGTGCTGACGCGAAAACGGGATAGCTTCTTTAACAACAAACGGCTCGATGGCCCAAACACACAAACAACCAATTTGGTTATTGTGACCAATTAAAACGGCTGTACTGGTAATTTATGTTGAAATCATATATTCTGCAGGCTTAGACTTTAGCTAGATTTAAGTTGACTGCACCATGGACGTTGCGAATCATGTGACCCAGAGCACTGATATAAAGATTAGTTACGACTACCTGCTCTTGCACCGTTTTTCCCCCGAACCACTGGATTTCTACTTGACGTTGCTGACTTGAAAGGCCAAGGTCCTGCACCAACGAATCATCCATAGTCGTAATTGGAGACCCTTCGTCTAATAGTGCACATGTATAATATTATTTGAACCATATAGAAGCCTGGGCAGAACAATTGAGAACGGCGTTATTCAGATTCGGGAGCGGTGGTGGATCTGATAAGGCAATTGGCATCACCATCATGTAACAACTGAACCTTGTTACGGCGACAGCAATCACGAGTGGCATGCCCAGGTGATAAGCAGCTGAAACACAGATGTAAACGTTTTGCCATTTTCCATCGCTCAGATGGCCTCAAGCCGGCGACGACACTCTGCAACTCAACGATTCCTTAGGCATAAAATTCATTTAAACAAGCCTTGTTCTTCAGCTGCATGTAGCATCGGACGGTGTTTCACTTCTCTACCTTCCTGATCTTGAACCATCTGGATAAAATTCGCAATCTTAGCCAGCCACTCGCTAAAGTTACCAATTGTTGAATAAGGTTGAACGCTACGAAATACTCGCTCAGTCCAAGTTTTGCTGATAGGCAACTTATCAACCAGTTCCTCCAGTAATGTTGAATTTCAGCCTCATGCTTCTCACCACTTGCCGTAGTAGTGGTCTTGTTAAAAAGTGTTTACTTCGTGAAAATAGGGAGAGTGGCCGCAGCTGATGCCATAGTTTATAGTCGGATTTAAGTTGTACTTTTCCTGTTCTTAGTTTTTATTTAGTTGTTTCTACGTATATATACAGCCTTGGCCAAAAATATTAGGCACCACACTAAAATACAAGTATTCTCAAATGTGGCTATCAAAGTTACCACTTTTTTTGTAAATGTCTTACATGGGTGTTTAACTGTTGATTAAACGAATAAATTGTGTAATAGCACTCTATGTAAGCTAAAACTAAAAATTGGCATTTTTAAGAAATTCATAAAATATTTTCGCATTTAAAATTTGAAAGTGGAAGTGTTAATTACATTTAGTGAAAAGTTACCAATCTTAGTATAAACACAGTTCATATTTACCGAAATGCTTCAAACAGTGAAATTAGTTACGATGATAAAGTTAGAATTCAAGTTTAAAGTGAAGAAGGTAAGTCTCAGGTTGAGATTGTCAATTTGGTGGGATGTTCTCGGTGCGCGGTCCAATGTGCTATCAAGCGATTTGTGGAGACGAAATCCCACAATAATAAATTAAAAAGTGGAAAAAAGCGTCTAACCAGTAAACGAGTAGACCGAATACTTATACGCGAGTCTTTCAAGGATCGCAAAAAATCTTCTGCCCTTGCAGCTGCCCTTTCGGATGAATTTAGTAGTTTAGCAGTTAGTGCTCGAACAGCTAGAAGAAGACTTCTGAAAGCAGGTTTAAAAGGATTTAAAGCCCGAAAGAAGCCGTAGCTTTCAGAAAAGAATAGGAAAAATCATTTGGAATAGGCTCGCCGATACCAACATTTCACGGAAGAGGATTGGTCGAATATTCTGTGGTCTGATGAATCAAACTTCGAGGTAAGCTTAGTTAAGATCGTCTTAAAGTATTAACAGCCATAATACAAATCTTATGAAAACATTATTTTTTCTTTTCTACAGATATTTGGAACACCTGGTGTGATGTTCGTGAGACGACGGGTTGGGGAAGAATATCATCCAGATTACGTGGTACCCACTGTTAAGCATGGAGGAGGCAGCATTATGATCTGGGGCTGCATGGCTGCTGATAGTGTCGGCGAAATGTTGGTTTGCGAGGGTCCCGAAAATTACATAAATGTATTAGAAGCTGTTTTTCTGCCTTCGTTAACGCGCATTTCCGCTGATACTAATTTAAACGGGGTTCAATTTCAGCAATACAATGCTCCTTGTCACAAATCAGCGACTACGATGCGTTGGTTTAGAGATAACAACATTATTTTGTTAGATTGGCCTGTACAGTCTCCAGATCTTAACCCCATTGAGCACATGTGGGCTATTTTAAGACGCAAGATTAAGGAACACAGTACGTATATAACATCAAAAACTGCCTTAAAGAATGCCTTACCTAGTGGTACGCTATAAGTGCGGACGAATGTGCAAAGCTTGTACGCAGCATGCCTAAGAGGATTGCTGCCGTTAAATCGAAGGGTGGACCTATATTAATGTTATTATCACTAATTCATTGTATTTTCACTGTTTTACTAATAAAACTACATTTCTTCACTTGTTAAAACAAAAAATTCAGTAATTAGTGAGTTGCCTAATACTTTTGGCCAAGGCTGTATATTTCCACATGTTTAATTTTCATTATCACTGCATTTGATTTCATAAATTACAATGCTTTTTTCAGAATTTGGTTATTAGTATTGGTAGGTCTGTGATATTTTTATTCTGGTTTTGTCGTACCAGATTTTACTAATCGTTCGGATATTTGAGGGACATAAGTTGCTGATGCTATAATATTTGCGTTCTTTTCCCTTTTTGTCGGTCTCGTAATTGAGATATCTTCAATAATACATTAATTAATATTCAGGAAAGTTCAGATTTTATTTCTTCTTTTATTTCTCATCTGAAATGTGTAGCATTCTTCTTATACAGCCCATTGTCTTCTTTTTTGAATATTTGGAAGTAAAGTTTATGATATTTATGGTTATTTCAAGAGTAAATTTTTATCACAAGAGTTTAGCGCGTAGAATGTTGTTTGTACCTCGTTTTCGTTGATTATTGCAAATAAATCATCTACGCATTTTGTCGATTAAGGAGATCCCACTGGCATACCTTTTAATTGTGTGTATATTTTATCATTAAACTTGAAATACTTATTTTCTTCAATGGAGAACTTTACAATATCTATAAAGAATTCTTTTGATATCTTATCTTATTGTGTCCAGTGGTAGATGTGTTGGAATATTTGGTAACAGTGAGATCGCGTTAAAAGAAATTAAATTAAATTTTCATCCTGACAGATGTAGCTGCCATTTTTTTTTTCGTTCAAGTCAAATGTGTCCTTAATGTTAAATATTAAGCTATTCGTTCTTTTCTTCAATATATTAATTATATATTTGCACAGATTGTACGATCAAGATCCAACAAATGAGCATATTGGTCTAAGTGGAGTTCTTCCCTTATGTATGTATTTTTGGGAGTCCGTATATTCTTAGGGGCAACGCGGTAGTTGTGAGTTTTTATCCTTCCACTAAGCTGTTGTTTTTATTTTGTAGCCTAGATATAGGATCTTGCCCTTAATCTTTTTTTCGTAATTTTGTTATTGTAGTCATATTTTTTCATTGCTTTTGTTTTATTTCCCTTGTCAGATGTCTACATATAAATATTATTAGCTTTTTGCAGAAATTTCCTCGCTCGTCCTACTGTATCAATTACTACATACGTGAAGTCCATTGTTCGTTTTATTAACAAACTAATCATAAGTTCTATTGTTATTGTAGAGTATCTTGACAGGTTTTTCACCAGCTTAGTAATTTTTAGTTTCTGTTTGTTCCTTGGGGATAGGGTCTTGTGTAGAAGTTCACGCAAGTGAGGAAAGTTTTTGACTGCCATTCACCTGGGAGTGACCAGAGACCTTTTTTTTTTTGCATATGGTTCAAGCATCTCACGACGTCCGGTCTTAGACAAAGTGTCCCCTGGGTAGCAAACAAACATCCATTTGGAGGCGAGTTAAAGTGAGAAGGCGACTCACATGCGGTTGTACGTAGGGATTGCTAACCACTACATGAAACATCTACTTCAATAAAAATCCCAAAAAGCTTCGGATGAGAGACCCCCCTTTGATGACGATCCTCGCAAATGTTTTAAGGATCACAATTAAAAGGCATGGAAGGTCCGGTCACTTAATTGGGAAGGTGCAGCTGCCCAGCTGGTTGACCTGAAGAGGGAAGCAAGGCGCATTTTCAGACGAAAGAAGAAGGATGCCAAAATGCGTGAGTATGAAGAGCTTGAGAAGCTGGCCGACAAGGGTAGTACTAAAAAATTGTACAAAAAGAGGCGGCGACTTTCGGAAGGTTTCAAGACCATAGCAAACTTTTGTAGGAACCAGAAGGGTGATCTACGAACGGATGCCCAGAGTATACTAAATCTATGGACGAAACACTTCTCCAGCTTGCTGAATGGCAGTGAAAAATTAACACTCGGAGATCGTGAACCCAGAATCCCAATCGATGGCAATGGAAAACATGTTCCACTACTGCTACGAATAGCAATTATCCGCATTAAGAACGACAAAGAGGCTGGAGCTGACGGGGT
The DNA here is from genome assembly GCA_037013455.1 of Ceratitis rosa. Classification (NCBI taxonomy): domain Eukaryota; kingdom Metazoa; phylum Arthropoda; class Insecta; order Diptera; family Tephritidae; genus Ceratitis; species Ceratitis rosa. The sequence continues at coordinate 3,383,161 of JAWMAG010000007.1, forward strand.
CTATCAACAGAGCTATTTATACATGGCGGTGAAATGCTGACAAGGAGCATGCATCAGCTTCTTTGCAAAATATGGTCGGATGAAAGCTTGCCCCACGATTGCAGCCTAAGTGTACTTAATTGACGTGTGATAAGCCTCCACAATATCGAATATAAGGTCCTATCAAGCGTATTGTGTGAAAGACTAAAGCCCACCGTCAATAAACTGAATGGGCCTTATTAGTGTAGCTTTAGACCTGGTAAGTCAACCAGTGACCAGATATTCACCATGTGCCAAATCTTGGAAAAACCCTGTGAAAAGAGGACCGGCACACACCACCTCTTCGTCGATTTTAAAGCCGCCTTCGACAGCACAAATAGGACCTACCTCTACGCCGCTATGTCTGAATTTTGTATCCCCGCAAAACTTATAAGAATATGTAAACTGACTTCTCCGAACCTTAAGGTGGTATCAGACAGGTTGACCTGCTATCGTGTAGTTTCTTCACTTTGATGCTGGAATGAATAATAAAAGCTGCAGAGCTAAATAAAGAAGGTACAATATTTTACAAGAGTGTACAACTTCTGGCGTAAGCTGATTACATTGTTATCATAGGCCTAAACAACCGTGCCATTAGTTCTACTTTCTCTAAACTTGATAAAGAAGTGAAGCGAATGGCTCTTGAACTGAACGAGGACGAGACGAAATATCTCCTGTCATCACACAAACATTAATCGCATTCGTAACTTGGCTCCCACGTCACTGCTAACAGTCATAACTTTGAGGTCGTAAATAATTTCGTATATCTAGGGACCAGCATCAACACCAATAATAATGTCAGCTTTGAAATCCAACGCAGAATCACTCTTGCAAACAGGTGCTACTTTGAACTGAGTAGGCAATTAAAAAGTAAAGTCGTCTTTCGAAAAACCAAACTCTACAAGTCGCTCATTACACTCGTCCTACTATATGGCGCAGAAGTGTGGACTATGTCAACATCTGAGGAGTCAGCTCTCGGAGAAAAAGGTTTTGCGTAAGATTTATGGTCATTTGCCAATTGGCAACGGCGAATACCGCAGACGATGGAACAATGAGCTGTACGAGCTATATGATGTCGTAGTTTAGCAAAAGAAAAGACAGCAGCTACGCTAGCTAGGTCATGTCTTCCGAATGGATGCAAGTACTTTAGCTTTGAAAATTTCGATGCAGTACCCGCTGATGGAAGCAGAGGAAGAGAAAGACCTCTACTCCGTTGGACGGATAAGGTGGAGAGTGTTCTGGTTTCACTTGGTATTTCCAACTGGCGCCAAACAGCAAAAAGAAGAGATGAATGGCGAGCTTTAATTTATTCGGCTATAATCACGTAAGCGGTGCCAACACCAATAAATAAGAAAGAAGAAGAAGTTTGATCTTTATATTCGCGTTAGTTTGTCCGCGATATTTTCCACACTCTTTGTGGAACTCTGCTAATCCTTTGTATTCAGTTGTCTCTTTAATTCAGTTGTTATTTCATGCATTTGCTGTTCTGGTTTTCTTAATATGAGTTTTTTATGTTTAATAAATAGACTTAATATTTTTTTATGATAGTAATGCGTGTGTTTGGTGAAAGTTTTATTTATGTCTGGATGTGTGTCAGGGTCTATTACAAATAATTTATTACATATAGTTGAATTATAGATAAAATTAGGAATGAGTTTTAATTTCCTACAGTTTAAAAGAAATTTTACACTTAATTTTAATTTCACTGGTTTTTTTAAAAAAGTGGATTAAAACTTGTTAATTATTGCCTTAGTGTTGTAATTATTATTTTCTTGATTGTTTTGGTATATGCTTACTGCATCCCTTCCGTATTGTGTAAATTCTTAGTTTTGGAGACCTTTCTTTTGCTTCATGATAAGCTTAAAAAAGTGAAACAAAGAGCGAAGTCTTCGAATTTCTTTTACACTATTTCATAAGTACTTACGCGGAAAGAGCAGCAAATGCTGTTCCGATTGGCAAACACTTCCGAACGCGGCATCTTCAAATTATCTGCCTCATCCTGCCGTTGGGTTTCCTGAATATTCCTATATCAAAATTGTGGGGAAAGGAAAGGTCACGTCCCTTCCCTGGATCAGCTTCTCTGTTTTCTCTTTAGACCACTTTTTCTGCATTTATCGTTCAAGCTTATTTGTTTCGTTGGTGTTTTCTGTATTTTTATATATTTGTATGTCAAACGCTGCCGCTTCGATTCGCAAATGGAAATTTGCTTGTTTTCATTTGGCTGACATTTCGTATGACCAAGCGTTGGCAAATATGACAGTAAACTCAAATACACTATATGACAACCCGTTTTCATTATTTTGACAGCATTTGCCGTCAAATAAGACCTAATGAAAACCAGGTGTTCAAATATCTTTGAACATGTTTAGTTTAGATAAGTTATATAAATAAGTATTGTATGCCGACAAGGATATACATACATTACATTAGCGTACATCATACATATATCATACATGTATGTACATAAATACATACATACAACATAAGCAAACAAACATTCATATATATTTACATATGTACAAACATAAACATAGAAACATATAAATACACATAGGTACACATGTAAATAAAAACATATAGAAGAATAATATACAGTCCACTAAATATCACATGCACTGATAAGCAGAAAATTTGTAATGTGAGCCATTGATCATAAGAATGTGAAGATAACTGCTTATCTTAATATTTTAAAGTAAACAGATAACTTGAAATTTAAGGAATACATTGTAAACAGTAAACCTAAAATGCATTCAAGTGCATACACACTGATACACATATGTATGTATGATTATTTAGTCTTATGCACAAAAACATAAATATGGCACTGGAGTGTCAAAATAGATATGCACACAAACATGTATAATTAGTCGATAAGGATAGTTTTAAGAATTTGTATATAAGCCGAGAAATTATTGAAATAAAATCAAAAGAATTGATTCTCCCGCAAAGAAAGTCTTATAATTTCCCCCACCAGTGGTAAGAGTTAAAAGATACTGCTTTGTGGTAATAACATTTGGTCCAATCGAGCCAACAAATTGAGCTCAAACCGAAGTAAGCCATATATTAAGAAAAATATATGCAAAATAATAGATTATAATCCAAAGGAAAATCATCAGCTGTGAATAGAGGCACAGCAAGGTCAACCGGGCGACCAAAACAATTACCTCCAACGTTTCCTTTGAAGAATAAAAAATCTAAATAATCACATACATAAATAAATAAAAACAGAAACATGGGTATAAACAGAGGAAAACTCCTTGAAAGCCAAATGGACATAAGTGAAGGAGTACTGCAGATTTATAATAGTGTCGCAGGAATTAAAATCACTAGAGCAAAAGCCGAAGATATCATAAAATCGGTTAAAAAATTCCAAAAGGAATTAGATGCAAATAATGAACAACTTTTAGCAGATGGCATTGGCAATGAAGACTATTTTATACAAGATAGGTACAATGCCATAACAATACAAATAGATGAAATAATACAAGGGTTCAAACGCTCCCTCAATGATGAAGTATCATTGCAAGCAAGAAATGTGCGCATGCAACAAACACCAACAACAGCACCACAAACAAAAAACATGAGTGATCCAAAAATTGAAATTTTCATGATGAAAATTCAAGATTTAACAAATAAAATGACTGATATGCGCTTCGAGAGCGTAAATACAATACCAAATCAAACAATTGGAAAGTTTATTCGACGACACAAAAAATGCGTACAGGAATGAATTCTCAGAATACATCAGTGCTCAAATTGAAGATGCCTATAAGAAGGTAGGAGAAGAATATTTCGAAAATATGAGACATTTGGAAAGATGTCTGGAGTTAAAAGAACCTAGAGTAAATAATAGGCCAAATTTGGAATTAGAAAAATTAAAAATTCCAACATTTTATGGCGATACAAAAGAATGGGCTAAATTTTACAATGTGTTCCAAGATATGGTTCACAAAATTGAGCAATTATCAAGCTCAGAAAAAATGTTACGCCTGCGCAATTGTTTGAAGGGTGAAGCTGCAAGGTTGATACAACATTTACAGATATCAACGAAAAATTATGAAGCAGCATGGAATCTACTTAAACAAAGATACGATAATAAACGTATTTTATTCACAACACAGTGGGACAGAATAATGGATCAACCACAGATAAATAGTGACAATGCTGAAAGCGTAAGGCAATTGCTCGATACTACAAATGAGTGTCTTAACGCAATACAGTCACTAAGAATACAAATTGAAAACGCAGATCCATTTATTGCTCGAGTCATAGTTCGGAAGCTAGACAAAGATGGACTCAAATTACATGAGCAAACGGTGAAAAAGACCAGAGAGGTGCAGACATTATCTGATTTTAGAGATTTTCTGGATCAACACTTCCGAACATTAAAAGCTGTAGCTGAAAAGGAGCAAAGTCACAAATTCCGAAAGCAGCACTTATTTAAGGCAAACCACACGTCGACAAATGCGAGGTATCCAGTCAGGCATTGCACTTACTGCAAAATATCAAATCGTAATATAACAGAATGTCGAAGTTTCAAGGGCATATCAACCAATGAAAGACATAAATATGCCAAAACCAATAAACTCTGCTACAGGTGTTTACTTCATAAATCAGGGGAAACTTGTACCAGCAAGAAAAAAGTGATGACAAAGCTTCATGGCCTAGGAGGTATTGTGGTTGGTGAATCAAAATTTAAAATTAAAGTACAAATTACACCTCGTTTTCTGAGTCAACACGTCGAAGAAGTGGATGCCGTAATTTTGTCATCTCTTACAACTGCACAACCTGATCAATCCTTTAGATTCAGTTTTAAAAAATGGGAAAACTACACTCTTGCTGACCCATTATTTAACAAAACTGATAGAATTGACACCATCACCACCATTATTTAGCAGAATAATAGAAAAAGGCATAAGAAAACACAATGGAGTTCTTGCACAAGCTACGAAATTTGGTTGGATTTTATCTGGAATAATTAAGCAAAAGAAACCAAGCAAAATTACATCGGCGGTAACCAACCTTGAAAGATTTTGGGAGCTAGAGGAAGAAAAAGATGATAAAACTATAGTGGAAGACGAAATATATTTAAAAAAGTTCGAGGAAACCACTAAACAAGATGCAGACGGACGATTCATTGTGGAAATTCCATTTAAAGACGACATGGAGCTGGGTGACTTTCGTAAGCAGGCAATTGCTCGGCTGTTATCCACGGAAGCAAAACTCAAAACTAGTGAAAAACTTTGCAATGATTAAAAAGAATTCATTCACGAGTACCAAAACCTTGGGCATATGATAAAAGCAAACGAGAAGGTAAATGGAAAATATTACTTGCCACACCAGGCAGTTATACGCGAAGAAAAATTAACTACAAAACTTCGTGTTGTCTTTGATGCGTCAGCAAAAACTTCAAATGGAAAGTGCCTAAATGATATCATGTTGACAGGACCCAAACTTCAAAGGGATGTATTTGATATCATTCTCAAATGGAGACTATGGAAAATAGTAATCACAGCCGATGTTGAAAAAATGTTCCGGCAAATTAAAATTTCAAAAAAAGATCAAGTGTATCATCGAATTTTGTGGCGGGAACATTCTTCAGATAAGATAGAGGAATACGAATTGACAACAGTGACATATGGTACCGCTTCAGCACCATATTTAGCAGTGCGCACATTATTTGAAATTGCCAAGTGAAAACAAATGGTTACAAAAAATCATAAAGGAAGATTTTTATATGGATGAATGTTAGAACACCGCTCAACAACCAACACAATATCAAAGAAAGATTGAGAGTTCAAGTGTCATTGATGAATTCTACGGCAAACATAATAAACAAAAATGTTGATGAAGTGAATATGCAATTCACAAAAATAAACACACAAATAAACAGATATCAGTCGGAAATCATCAAAAATATAAATATAAAAATATCAACAGAGATAAAATGGCGATCCAGTTCCAGATGCTAATAACACAAGTCACTATTCTATTGGGTGAATGTGAAAAGATTCGAAATTCCATTCCATTCATTATTAATTGATTTGAACGAGAACGAATTGATTCTCCCGCAAAGAAAGTCTTATAATTTCCCCTAGCAGTGGTAAGAGTTAAAAGATACTGCTTTGTGGTAATAACACCAGGCATAACTTTTATGCAATTTCAAAGCCTTAGACAAAAATAAAAAAAAGGGGAAACGAAAGAACGCAGCAAGTCAGTTAACTAACACACTATTACAATGCTCGAATTCGGAACTCTTTATTCGCCAACTCGGGTAACTATCAAACTATAATTCGAGTGCAATAAACCCTCTTTGGATTCACTTGAAACTCACAGAGCTGAGGTTTATGGAGTCATTGATTACGAACTCTTAATACTTTTTTTTAGTCCAAAATGATGGATCCAATAGGAGGTAACATTTTTAAAACCTGTTAAAATCACTTGAAACCAGAGATCGAAAATAGCAGTTAACATTTCTAAAGGTTCTCACAATAACTGTTGAAATGTGAGAGGGAAAATAACTCACTAACTTGCATCTAATTATTTTATGTGTTAAAATTTAATTTTATTAATTACTTTTATTACTTTTAATACACGAAAAAAAATTTTGTAATAATACTGCGAGCTAATATAGTTTTTGCTTACTCAAAAAGCAAAACATGACTAAATTATCACGAAGCGCCTGCGCCGACAAATTTATGACTCGTTTTTGAGTTTTCTGCAACAACAAATTTCCACGAAGAATTTTTGTTTACTGGCTTTCTTTTTTTCTGGGGAATCAATCTGCGTTACATCTGCTTCCAAAAGATAAGCCTTACCAATTTTGCTAGAGGGTATATACGTATTTATTTGTAACCAAATTCTCCCGATTCTTATGAAACCAATAAACAGGGTAGTGGACAAGGGACCGACCTTTTTAAAAAACATCGTAAAATATGCATTTATACATACGTGTATATTACAATTTTGTAGCTCATTAATTTTAATATTCAGTAAATTTTGTTACCATTTCACATTCTGAGTTCACTTTCACCTTAAAAGATTTGTTACCCGCGACATAGGAGGTAAAAAATAATGTGCCGTTGATTTTGTGTTGTTAATTTGAGAAAAAATAAAAACCAAAATGTATAGGCGTATTTTACGTCTAGAATTCATTGAAAATTAAGAAAACAGTGCCAAAAGTCGCATGCTAGGAAATTTGCGAGAAAGAAGATAGCGTTTTCATTCAGCTTTTTTTTGTCGTCCTGTCTTAATTTGCATAATTAGGTTCAAATATTTATGACTTAGTAACCAAATAAATAAAATATATATATGTTGTTACGCTCCGTCTTCCATTTCGATGCAAATGTAATTTGACATGGTCGAAAAAAGTAGTGCTATCAAAGTTCTTTCAAATATAATATCAAATATAATATATATATAATATAATCTTTTTGGCATCGAATTGTCACGGGGAACGAAAAATGGATTTATTTTGAGAACCCGAAGCGAAAAAAATCATGGCTTTCTCCTGGTGAAGCTGGCCCATCGACTGCAAGGCCAAATCGCTTTGGCCGTAAAACAATGCTCTGTGTTTGGTGGGACCAGTGGGGTATGGTGTAGTACGAGTTGTTTTTTCCTTTCGAATCGTTGAAGCAGCATTTCACAAACGGTTTTTCGGTTTTCCATTTGTCTATCATTCAGCTGGTGTGACACCCATTTTCCAAACTTCTGGATCTTTCCCATGGCTTTTAAACGTTGGCAAATTGCTCCTCGATTCACATGTAGTGTTTCTGCCAATTTTTGTTGCGATTGGGTTGGATCAACATGCGATTCCTCGTCTTCGAACTTTTTCGCTGCACCAGGATGTTCATGGTCTGTCAAATCGAAATCTCCACTTTTAAATTGAGGAAACCATGACTCACATGTTCTAATCACTGGAGCATGTTCACCATAAGTTTCTACCAGCAACCGGTGAACTTCAGTTGCTTTTTTCTTTTGATGAAATAAGAAAAGCAACGAATGCCGCATATGCGATTTACTTGGAACGAAACTCGACAATTTCACTGAGGTAAACAAATATGACGCTATTATTTTGGCGGAATGTGAATTGCGTATTTTTGTAGGTTATTGTCAATAGAAAAAAATTACATACATGCCAAATCATAGAAATTTATACATATTGCTAGCGACATCTACTAGTAAAACTGGCAGCCTTTAGCAAACACACCTGGTAAGCAAGATTTTGCGATATTGCGTGTATTTTGAAAATCAAACTCGTTTGATTTTACCCGCAGTAACGTGCGAGAAGTACCTTAAAGAAAATGGAAGTTCAAATTTCTGAAGTACAAAAGAGAAGTGTTTTGTGGAATAAAAGCCATTTGTTGTACTATGGTAACAAATTTGATGTATATTTGGTAATATGTTGTATCTGCATTTTTGAACACTCGTGAAATTTACTTTCAGTTACTCACAATTGTGGTACAGATAATGGAATTCCCGAAAATCAGTCTGTCTTTTTGTCACACATGCTTTTCTTCTGTTACGTTTATTTTTACAATTTCTCAATATTCTTACTTTTAGTAAACTGTTTTCTAATAAAAAAGAAAATTTCTTGCCGAAACTTGTAGCCCCCGCATTAACGCATAATCGCGTTGTAAATGGACGCTTCTCGTATTTCACGCACGATTTTGCTGGCATCTCGTTGCCCGCACACACCGAAGGAATATACACGCATGCACCATACGCTGCCAAACTGGCGTCAAAGAATGCGTGGATTTCCCAACCAGAAAGAGGGGTGAATACAAAGCGAGGAAATTTAAAACAATGTAAAACCTCTTCTCACAACCTTTGCGCCTATCAGAAACGACTCTTCCTCATCATACACAAGCTGGTGCATAGCACCCATGGCTAAAAATGCTGCAGGTTTGGTAACGTAGGTTACAGTGTCCAGCTTATATACTTTCTTCTCATCGAGTGGACTCGGGCGCCATAAAATGCATTGAAGGCAATTATTTGGATATTTCATACGCACACAACGATGTATTTTGCATATACTTCCGCTCAGAGCAAATATGCGAAAACGAAATCGAATGAGTTCTAAACAGTATTGGCTGAAAGTTTGACCCGCTAACAAAATATCATTTAGGAAGTATCCAGTTGTTTTTTTTTTGCGGATCCATCGAATACAACCCGAAGTTTCGTCGTTGTGCTGTCTAGCTTTTACACACAATGGTTGGTTGCCAATGACATAGGTATGGCTCAGCGACGCGTACTCATTCATGAAAGAAGTATATTCAGCCTTCAAGTTGTTGTTTTCTAATTTTCGCTCCAAGTGTTTAAATTTGCGTAGAGCAATATTATAAGACTCACCAAAAGCGGTATGGTTTGTTTTTGTAGGCAATCACATTGAATATTCTCCCGAAGGTAGACGCGAATTATTTTTTTTTAAATGTTGTTCACACTAACCATCTTTGTGATGGTGAAGGAACGGAAAGGAAACAGTTCTCTATTTCCCAGAACCATTTGCAAGGAATCGCTGTTCTGTTGCTGTTCAAACTCGTGTTTTCTTCATGCGGCTAGCGACGCTTGTTGGTGTTTGAAGCGCCACCCGACACTACCCAACCCAGTCGTGTTTTTTGTAATATTGGCAACGCACATCAAATCAAAAAATAAAGCCGCGCCAATAAGCAAGTCAATGCGTTGCGCTTTAAAAAACAATGGATCAGCGAAACTGGTATTAGATGGTATTTTCCATTCCGCAGTAAGGCTTAAGTAAAGTTGATAATCTGTTATGCTGGATGTAACCACAGCACAACATTTGTCTTGAGATTGTCCGGAAATGTCAATCTCTTTATCGGCTATGAACTAAGATTCTAGTGGAAGTTGCCGTATATTTGCTAAACGAATAGTAGCGAAATTTAATTGAGATGCTGACTCAAGAATAGCACGACATGGAAAAAGGTTTCCTGAACGATTTCGTACCGTACCTAGCAAACCATAATTGTTAGAGATTGGTTTTGAAAATTGTGATATAGAAGTTATTGTTAATGACGAAACGAGTGTTTGCTGTGATGTTGCCTCAACATCTGATATATTTGAGGACACCGACGCGAACGAGGAAATTGGTATTAAGAAGCGAATTGTGCGAATTACACGATTTGCACCGCTGTAGACTATGTCCTTTTTGTATGCAGCTTAAAAAAACAAAGTTGAAGCCGTTTTGCCTCCTTATAGCGCAAGTTCGCTTGATAAAACTTTCTTTTACGGTGTATGATACACTAAACTTTGGTATTTTTAATTCAGGAAGCCGAAATTTACGAAGCGATGAGAATAATGTAGACGGTGGTTCTTCCGATGCACAATCTCTACGGGCCGCTGAATGTCTTACGTTTGCCTTCCGACGTAAATTAATTTCGCGTGACAGTTTTGGCTTTACCTTCACGACGAAGAATTCTTGTCGACTTGTCCTATAGAGATCACGTGGACCAACACCTTCAAGAATCGACTGCACGTGGTGAAAGCTATTGTCTAAGCTTTCAACATATTCCATGTGGACAGAAAGTTCAGCCTCATCGAACTTGCAAAGACTGTGTGACGCCAAGGTTTTATTCAATGACTTTAGTTGATGCAGCTTTCCTTTTATTAAAGGAAATTAGTTCAGAGCCATTGATTGTTATATCCGCAAACGAAACATCATTCCCCTTTTTTGCCATATTGCTTTTTGGCATTTTGACCTTAAAATTACCATATATGATAATGTACTGAACTATAATTGAATGTATGTAGAAGGAAATATGTAGCTCTATTTTTAACAGGTACTTCCGTTATATACTTATGTACTGGCGAACAAATTAAGTTTTCTAGATGCTTTTTCAGGTAATTGTTATGCTGGATTATTTTGAGTCTTAGTTTTATGGTGCTGCCTCAGACCATATATTTTTGAAAGAGTGAAAAGTTTCTTTTACATTAATATTAAGTTCTATGAAAAATTAACAAAAATTCGTTTAGTTGTAGTTCGAATAGCTATAACACAAAATGACTTCTAAGTCGATCCCATCGTGGTCACCAAATGTTTCGAGGAGCAGTTAGTTTTGCACAACCCATTTCCGAATATTAACAAATGTTCCCAATATTAAAAAATGCGTGTAAAAATATTAGTACAATGCTTTGAGAGAAATACAGTTTTGTCTACTTTCGGGAGTGAAGTGTAATCTTCCTGTTAATCTAAGCAAAAAGCCACCTATGTACCGAATTTCAAGCAAACCGAACCATAAATAAGATTTTTTTGAATAGGTTAGGAGCTTGCCCACTTTCCGGAGTGAAGTGTAGTCTTCCTTTTAATCTAAATAAAAAGTTACTTATGTACCGAATTTTAAGAAAATCGAGCAGAAAATAGAACATTTTGAAAAAGTCAGTCTCTGGACCACCTTCCGGAGAGAAGTATAGTCTTCCTGTTAATCTAAGCAAAAATACACTTATGTACCGAATTTCAAGTATGCCGAACCATAACCTACATGATTTTTTCGAATAGGTCAATTTTCAGGCAGAATATTAGTTTTCCTGTTAATCTTAGTAAAAAGCTACCTTCGTCCGGAATTTAAGTTAATCCAGCTATAAATACAATTTTTTCGAATAGGCCAGTCTCTTTTCCATTTCCCGAAGAAAAGTAAAGTCTTTCTGTTGATCTAAGCAAAATGCCACCCATGTACCGAACTTCAAGTTGAACCACAAATAAGATTTTACTGATTGGGTCAGTTCAAGGTCCACTTTCCGGAGAGAGGTGTAGTCTTCCTGTTAATCTAAGCAAATGGCCACCTTTGTACCAAATTTCAAGGAAATCGAGCCGTAAATAAACTTTTTCGAATCAGTCAGTATCTTGTCCACTTCCCGAAGAAAAGAACATTCTTCCAGTTAATCTAAGCAAAAAGCCACCTATGTTTCGAATTTCCTATAAATCCTGCCATAAATGAACTTTTTTTCGAACAGGTCAGTCCGTGGTCCCCTTTCCGGAGAGACGTGTAGTTAATCTAAGCAAAAACCACCTATGCACCGAATTTCAAGTAAGCCGAACCATAAATACGATTTTTCGAAATAGGTCAGTCACTGATCCAATTCTCGGAGGGAAGAGTAGTATTCCTGTTAACCTTAGTAAAAAGCCACCTACGTACCGAATTTAAGTAAATCCAGCTATAAATACAATTTTTCGAATAGTTCAGTCTCTTGTCCACTTCCCGAACAAAAAAGTACTCTTCCAGTTAATCTAAGCAAAAAGCAACATATGTCCGAATTTAAAGTTAATCGAGCCATAAATAAAAATATTTGAATAGGTCTACTTTCCGGAGAGAAGAAGATTCTTCCGGTTAATCTTAGTAAAAAGCCACATACGTGTCGAGTTTAAATAAATCCAGCTATAAGTACAAATTTTTCGAATGGATTAATCCCCGGTTCATTTCCCTTCCCAGGAATAGTACAAAAAGCAAACGAAATTTCAAGTCAATCGGTCGATAGCTTTTGGAGAACAGCCGTACGAAACGAAATAATAGCCTCCGGTCAACTTCCTTGAGAGAATTGTAGTCTTCCTGTTAATCTAAGCAAAATGCCACATACCTATGTACTGAATTTCAAGCAAGCCGAACCATAATAATAAGTGAGGGGCTTGCACACTATCCGAAAAGAAGTGTAGTCTTTCTGTTAATCTGAATAAAAAGTTACTTACGTACCGAATTTCAAGAAAATCAAGAAGAAAACAAAAATTTTTCGAATAGGTCAGTCTCTTAGCCACTTCCCGAAGAATAGAAGACTCGTCCTGTCAATCTAAGCAAAAAACCACTTATGTACCGAATTTGAAGTAAAGATTTTTTTGAATAGGTCCGAAGAAAAATGTATTTAAGCAAAAAGACATTTACACGTATGTACTGAATTTCAAGTAAGCCGAACAGATATATGATGTATGGGTCAGTCCACTCTCCACTTTCCGGAGAAAGGTGCAGTCTTCCTGATAATCTATTTAAACGGCTACATTTGTATTGAATATCACGGAAATCGAGCCGTAAATAAACTTTTTTCGAATCAGTCAATCTCTTCTCCACTTTCCGAAGAAAAGAACCAGTTAATCTAAGCAAGAAGCCACATATGTATCGAATTTCCAGTAAATCCTGTCATAAATAAACTTTTTCGAATAGGTCACTACTTCGTCCCTTTTCCGGAGAGAAGTGTATTCTTCTTGGTAATATAAGCTAAAACCACCTAAGTACAGAATTTCAAATAAGTCACACCACAAATACTATCTTTTGAAATAGGTCAGTCCTTGATCCAAATTACGCAGAGAATAGTAGTATTCCTGTTTATATTAGTAAAATGTAACAAGTAAATCGGGCCATAAATAGGATTTTTTAAATAGGTCAGACCCTGTTCTACTTTCCGGTGAAAAGAGTGGTACTCCTGTTAATATCAGCAAGAAGCCATAAATAAGATTTTTTGAATAGGTCAAACCATGATCTACTTTCCGGAGAACAGAAGATTCTTCCTGTTAATCTTAGTAAAAGGCCACCTACGTTCCGAATTTAAATAAATTATTCTTTAAATGCAGTTTTTTCGAATAGGCCAGTCTCATTTCCATTTCCCGAAGAAAATAAGAATATTTCTGTTGATCTAAGCAAAATGCCACCTATGCACCGAACTTCAAGGAAATCGAGCAACAAATAAGGTTTTACGAAAAAATCAGTATCTTGTCCACTTCCCGAAGAAAAGAAGACTCGTCCTGTTAATCTAAGCGAAAAAACACCTACACGTATGAATCAAATTTCCAGTAAATCCAGTAATAAATAAACTTTTTTCGAATCATTCAGTCTCTGGTCCACTTCCCGAAGAAAAGAACTTCAAGTAAATCGAACCACAACTAAGATCTTATTGAATGGGTCAGTTTTCGTAAAACCTTTCCGGGTATCATAGAAACATTCTGATGAAATTTCAAGTCATTCGGGCAATAACTTTTGGAGATTTTTGGAAATTACTGGATAATTCCATGCGGACATAAGATTTTTATATATAAGATTTTGTAACTTAAAACTACATACGACAGAAACGAAATTTTAGAATTGAAAGTAAGTGAACTTAAAGAGAAGTTGACAGATTTGGGACTACCAACAACGGGGCGTAAAGTAGAAATAGAGGTTAGTGATAATGATGATGACAATAATAACATGGAAGTGGCGTCCTTGAATCGCTCTGGTGTGGAACGTGAAGTGGCCAGAACACCTTTTACTCAATGTGCAATGTTTTGGAAATGTTCCAAGGTGCTGAAGACATGCAAGCGATGTACATAGATTGTTTCGTAATAAACGCAAACATCAGGGAGAAGACTACAGAAATATTTATGTATACTGTCTAATGGAGTTAGGCAAATAAGTAAATTTAGATGATGTTAGCCTCATTGAGTATTTTATCGAAGAAGAAGATTCAAAGCCCAATAAGGCAAATCTATATTAAACCAGGAGATTGAGAATTGAAAGAAAAGATAACTATGTTTGAAAAGATCAGGGTGAGCTTTAAGCCCGTAACCACAAACAGCTTTTCAGAAGTGCAGCGAAAGCAGTCAAAATATCGTTTTAGGTGCGGAGACGATAAGAATTTACTACGGGACTGTCCCCAGAAGGCAATAACATGCTTCAAATGTGGTAATCTTGAACATATTGCTTCGAAATGTAACACGCCAAAGCAGAATTTAAGTTCCAAAGCCGGAAATGCTGGTATGGCTGGTGAAACAGGGAAAAATTCTGTCTGCAGTGGCTTCATTTTCAAAGACGTTGGCGAAGGTGACTATACAACTCTCAAGACAGCCGGTTCTACGCACCGGAGTTGACCCGGATTTTATCCGGCCAAGGGCTGTCACCCTTTCGGCGACCTAACCCCGTTTAGGTCAACAGGTAAAATTAGTTTAAGTTCGCCAATGGAGCAACACCTCGCAGCTGGGTTGCTTCAAATCCTTCTTATCAGGGCTGGCGTCGAAACCAACCCTGGTCCGACGGATTATTTCTGCTGCGTGTGCCTTAAAAGAATCCACCACTCCTCCACCTCGGTTAGGTGCACCCAGTGCAATGATTGGAGTTTTCTTAAGGTCTGCTCAGGCCTTAAGACACATAAGGAGTGGAACACACGTTATGTTGCACCATGCTGCCAACGCCCAAGTGCGCCCCCAGCCTCCACGGCAGTGCCTTCAGCACCCTTACCCACTTTGGGTAACCCTCAAACCTCCACGGTCCCCCGAAGCTCCCCGCAGCATGACTCCCGCCAACACCCAACCCTTTCCCCTCCAACAACCAGCTCCTCATCCTCCTCCCGTGCGAGGGCTACCCAGCAGCTCCTAGTCCCCGCACAGTCTGTTCCGTGTGTCAGACCTTAGTACGTCGGAATGTGACCTCAGTCAGATGCAATTCTTGCCCCGGCTGGTGTCACTTTCGGACGTGCTCGGGCCTGCGCACCACCCGTGAGTGGAGTGATGTGTACGTTGCCCCTTGCTGTAGGAGTCTGCCCCCCCTGTTAACACAATAACACCGCCAACCAACACCAACGTGCGGAACCAACCTCAGTGGGTATTACAGCAGCAACACACGTCATTCACGCACCACTCCCTCACCCCCCGCATAACGAACGTTCCCCGAGACGGACTCGACTCCTTCAATTTAACTGCAACGGACTCCAGGGGAAGATCGACGAGATAGTCGACTATATGAGCCGGGAGCATCTGTCAATTGCTGCGATCCAGGAAACTAAGTTGACCGCCCGCTCGGATCTTCTGAGTCGGGCCGGATACAACATAATCCGCAAGGATCGTGAGCGAGACCATGGAGGGGGTCTGGCGTTCATCATACACAACACCGTGCAGTATCGTCTCATCGACGGCGACATCGACCACAGGGATACTACCCATAGCTATCCGGTCAGGCGATGCCGAGTTCGAAATAGTTTATATATACATTCCTCCCGTTACAAGTTGCCTAGTTGGATATAGCCCTGCCATAGGCGCGCTACTCAGAGGCGAAAACCGTTTGGTTTAACGCGCACCAGGATCTTTCGCATTATAGCCTGTCAAATTACTGTAGAGGAATGGAGCTGGCGGATCAGATAGACGATTTGACATTCTGCACAATGAACGACAACACCCCCACCAGAGTTGTGGTAATTGCCAAAGCTCGCCCGACATAACAATTGCGAGTGCTGGTCTGATAAACAGTATAGTCTGGCGACCTATACTGACACTAGCATCGGACCACTTACCCATACACATCTCGATTCGTTTCCGCGGACCACCGGACCTTCGTTAACTTCAAAAAAGCTAACTGGACCGGCTTCACGGAATTCACCGAGAACGCCTTCAGTGCTCTCTTCACTCCAACAGACGTCACCTCAGATGAGCGATCATTCCGCAGGATTGTTGTGACCGCTGCCGCCCGCTTCATCCCGGCAGGCCGAATTGCGGAAATCCGCCCTAATTTCTCGACCGAAGCGGCGGCTTTAGCAGCAAGGCACGACATCCTCCGTAACTCCGATCCCGGGAGTCCGGAGATTCGGACCGTTGTAAACAAACACAAGCGGAAAAAGTGGGAGGAGCACTTAAGGTCCTGCAACCTCTCCTCTGGGGCAACCAAGCTCTGAGCTACAGTCAAGTCGCTGTCTAACTCGACGAGACGCGATGACCGGGTGGAAATTTCATTCGGCGATCGCGCCTCGTCGGACCCGAAGAGATGCGCGAGCTATTTTAGCCGGCTTTTTACACTGCATCCTTCGGTAGACAAAGCGAAATGATGTGTAAATGCGCAAACTGCCAAACAAAAGCGCGGTGCTTGATTTCTCCAGAGAAGAGGATCAGGGGGTTATCGGGAAGGCGAAAGCCTCCAAATCCATCGGCCCTGACGGAATAAGCATGCTGATGCTAAAACATCTCGGACCAGCGGGAGCAGATTACCTCACCAAGGTCCTCAATATGTCTTTGACCACCCTAATTATACCAGATGTGTGGAAAAACGGTAGGGTGGTCTCGCTACTTCAACCGGGGAAACCAGCGAACAAAGGAGAGTCTTATCGGCGATAACTGTCCTGGTAGCACTGGATTTGTCAAAAGCTTTTGACACTGTCAATCATTCAGTGCTACTCAGTGACATTGAGGAATCCTCATTACCGCCGGGGTTGCAGAGGTGGGTCATGGGCTACCAGAGTGGTCGACAATCATCGGTGATATTCCGAGGAGAAACATCTAAGTTGAGAAAAATTAAACAGGGGGTTCCGCAGGGTGGTGTCCTCTCCCCGCTACTGTTTAATTTTAATATCTCGAAGCTCCCTCCTCCACCGGTAGGAGTTTCCTTAACCTCGTATGCCGATGATTGCTCGATATTAGCGTCTGGCCAGGATATTGATAGCCTATGTTCGAAAGTGAACGGCTACTTCGCTGATCTCTCCCGTTTCTTCACTGCACAACATCTGAAAATACAACCGACGAAATCCTCGGCTACCCTTTTTACCAGCTGGACGAAGGAGTACCGGCTAGAACTCGATGTGAAAGTTGATGACCAGAAAATTCCAACTATAAACAACCCTCAGATTGTAGGGGTCACATTCGATAGCCTGCACTCCTTCACTCCGCAATTGCTGCAAAACTCCAGGGCCGCAACAAAATATTCAAAGCGCTAGCCGGCAGCACATGGAGCATAATGCGTATATGTAATTAGATTACACTTTGGAAAGGGTTTAATCGAATGTAAAAAGATATAAAATAAATAGATATATAAAGGCTGTGTCTTCCTTTACACAAACATAGTGCTTTTTTTTAGAAATATTGTATTAGAAAGTGCGAAACGACAAAAAATTGCGAGTGTAAAATAAAGCGGAATAGAGAAAATAAAAAATAAAGAAGAAACAAATGTAAACAAATTGCTTGAAGAAAGTGTCTTTGTGTGAACGTGGAGGGCGACACAAAAAAGAAAATTACGATAATTAGCGACAAAAGTAGCCTCATGTAAACTCAGACTTATACGATCGAAGATGGAACTATTAAGCCGCCTGAATTGAAAATTAGAGCAGTTGACCATTTCCCAGTTCCATCCACTAAGAAGAGTTCGCAGCGGTTTCAATCCCAGGATCCTATTTTCGTAGATTCATTGAATCGTACGCTACTATTGCGAGACCATTATATGATTTATTACGTATGGATGAAAAGTTTACAATGGGCGATGTGCAGTTGGCATTGTTTCAGCAACTTAAAGATTCGTTAGTTACTACCCCAGTACTGAAGCTTTACAACCGTAAAGCAGTTACAGAAGTACATACAGATTCGAGCATGTATGGCTATCAGTGTATTAATGCTACGAGATTTCGACGATAGAGAGTTTCATCCTGTACAATTCATGAACCGAAAAATCATAATTTTCGAAGAAAAGCTTCATTCATACGAACTCGAAGTCTTAGCCATTATAGGTGCCCTTAAGAAATGGCGAATAAATCTGATTGGAATTAATTTTAAAATTGTTACCGACTGCAATGCATTTACGAGTACTCTAAGAAAACGTGCCTTAGCAGGATTTCTTGTTTGATTTTAGAAGATTCGTTGAGTCATAGATCGAAATTAGCTCAGCTGGTCTATGATTGGGTGCGAGCAATAAGAACAATGATAAATACGAATATTTTTATATGGAAAATTAAATCTTATACAAAGATGTAGATAGGGACTTACTTGTTGTCACCGACAAAATGGAACATGAAATATTTCGAGATGCTCTCATTCAAAACCACTTTTCCATAAAAAGGACCACCCATTAGGAACATATCATATAGACCATTTAGAGCCTTTGGAGGTGACAAAGAAAAAATATAAACATATTTTAGTAGTTATAGACGCGTTCTCTAAATTTACTTGGCTCTATCCTTCGAAGAATACTGCGGCAGATTTTGTCATTGAATGTCTTAAGAAGCAATCATCAGTTTTCGGGAACCCGAAACGAATCATTTCTGATAGAGGTCCCGCATTTTTTCACATTTATTCAAAGGATACTGCGAGAGCGGGGAAATTCAACACTTATTGATCGTTGCAGGTGTTTCACGTGGATATGGTCAGGTAGAGAGAATCCATAAGATCATTATTCATATTCTTACAAAACTCTGTTACGAAAATTCAAGTTGTTGGTATAAATACGTAGAACGGGTGTAACCTATGTCTGATACGATATGATGTATTGATGGTATTAAGTGAATTTGAGCTGACTAATGGAAAACGTCAAATATTTGGTATAGGTAGTTGAACGCTTAAAACTTTGGGTAGTTTTACAAGCGATGTCGAACTCGATTCTGAAATTATCAATGTAAAGTTACATGTAATGCGCGAAAAGGATCTGCGTTATGGTACAATCCTTGGTAATGATATTCTCAAAGTAGTTGATTTATATCATCCAAACAATAATGTGGAAATAAAGGGAAGACAAATAGTTGAAAATAATAACAAGGATTGTTAGGATATGTGAAAATGTATCGGAAATAACGAACGAATTTGAAACTTTGTGTGCAATAGCGCTATCAGAAGAAAAGTTAAATGTAGATTTATCAAATGTCAACGAAGACATTAAAACACAGACTGAATGTTTCATTCAAAGTTATAATCCTATTATGAGCGTAAAATCACCAGTTGAAATGAAAATTCTGCTATCAGACGAAATACCAATTTGCCAAGAAAGGTTGTCAAATCCGGATAAAAAAGTAGTAGAGGAGCAAATTTCCTTGTGGCTAGATGAAGGCATTATCCAACATAGCACTTCAGAATATGCTTCCCCTATAGTTTTGGTACCGAAAAAGAACGGAAACAAGAGATTATGTTGCGATTACCGGCTGCTAAATTTAAAGATAGTGAGAGATAATTTCCCAATGCCGTTGATTGATAACGTTTTGGAGCTTTTGCAAGTGGCTTAGTTGTACAAAACTCTTGACATGTCTAATGGATTTCTCCATGTACCAATTGAAGAAAAGTCGAGGAAATACACTTCTTTCTTGACGCACAATGGATAGTTCGAATTTCTATTCGTGCCTTTCGGCACCTCAAATTTGCCAGCTGTCTTTTGCCGTTACATGGGGCAGTCTTACGAGAGTTGATAGAAGCGGGAACAGTTTTAAGGATAGCTGAAGTAAAAGGGTTAAAAGTAAAATGGTCAAAGTGCCAATTTCTAAAACGTCGAATAGATTTTCTGTTGCTATTCGTCTCTGTAGATTTTGACATTCTCTTTTATTTTGTTTCTCACTTGAACTGATTGTAGCGTCTTAAATTTCAAACGAATACATGCCTTAAATTTGGAAATTGAAATTTGGGGTTTTTATTTAAACATATATGCCTATGCGTATATGTATCCATTTATTAATAAATGTTTCAGATAATGGAGTTTGCAGAAAACGTTGCAAGAAATATTAGAGAGTGTTGAGGAAGCCGCTGAGAAGCCTGTGATGATAGTGAAAAGTATGAGATATGTAATTAGATTACACTTTGGAAAGGGTTTAATCGAATGTAAAAAGATATAAAATAAATAGATATATAAAGGCTGTGTCTTCGACAACGACAAAAAATTGCGAGTGTAAAATAAAGCGGAATAGAGAAAATAAAAAATAAAGAAGAAACAAATGTAAACAAATTGCTTGAAGAAAGTGTCTTTGTGTGAACGTGGAGGGCGACACAAAAAAGAAAATTACGATAATTAGCGACAAAAGTAGCCTCATGTAAACTCAGACTTATACGATCGAAGATGTAACTATTAAGCCGCCTGAATTGAAAATTAGAGCAGTTGACCATTTCCCAGTTCCATCCACTAAGAAGAGTTCGCAGCGGTTTCAATCCCAGGATCCTATTTTCGTAGATTCATTGAATCGTACGCTACTATTGCGAGACCATTATATGATTTATTACGTATGGATGAAAAGTTTACAATGGGCGATGTGCAGTTGGCATTGTTTCAGCAACTTAAAGATTCGTTAGTTACTACCCCAGTACTGAAGCTTTACAACCGTAAAGCAGTTACAGAAGTACATACAGATTCGAGCATGTATGGCTATCAGTGTATTAATGCTACGAGATTTCGACGATAGAGAGTTTCATCCTGTACAATTCATGAACCGAAAAATCATAATTTTCGAAGAAAAGCTTCATTCATACGAACTCGAAGTCTTAGCCATTATAGGTGCCCTTAAGAAATGGCGAATAAATCTGATTGGAATTAATTTTAAAATTGTTACCGACTGCAATGCATTTACGAGTACTCTAAGAAAACGTGCCTTAGCAGGATTTCTTGTTTGATTTTAGAAGATTCGTTGAGTCATAGATCGAAATTAGCTCAGCTGGTCTATGATTGGGTGCGAGCAATAAGAACAATGATAAATACGAATATTTTTATATGGAAAATTAAATCTTATACAAAGATGTAGATAGGGACTTACTTGTTGTCACCGACAAAATGGAACATGAAATATTTCGAGATGCTCTCATTCAAAACCACTTTTCCATAAAAAGGACCACCCATTAGGAACATATCATATAGACCATTTAGAGCCTTTGGAGGTGACAAAGAAAAAATATAAACATATTTTAGTAGTTATAGACGCGTTCTCTAAATTTACTTGGCTCTATCCTTCGAAGAATACTGCGGCAGATTTTGTCATTGAATGTCTTAAGAAGCAATCATCAGTTTTCGGGAACCCGAAACGAATCATTTCTGATAGAGGTCCCGCATTTTTTCACATTTATTCAAAGGATACTGCGAGAGCGGGGAAATTCAACACTTATTGATCGTTGCAGGTGTTTCACGTGGATATGGTCAGGTAGAGAGAATCCATAAGATCATTATTCATATTCTTACAAAACTCTGTTACGAAAATTCAAGTTGTTGGTATAAATACGTAGAACGGGTGTAACCTATGTCTGATACGATATGATGTATTGATGGTATTAAGTGAATTTGAGCTGACTAATGGAAAACGTCAATTATTTGGTATAGGTAGTTGAACGCTTAAAACTTTGGGTAGTTTTACAAGCGATGTCGAACTCGATTCTGAAATTATCAATGTAAAGGTACATGTAATGCGCGAAAAGGATCTGCGTTATGGTACAATCCTTGGTAATGATATTCTCAAAGTAGTTGATCATCCAAACAATAATGTGGAAATAAAGGGAAGACAAATAGTTGAAAATAATAACAAGGATTGTTAGGATATGTGAAAATGTATCGGAAATAACGAACGAATTTGAAACTTTGTGTGCAATAGCGCTATCAGAAGAAAAGTTAAATGTAGATTTATCAAATGTCAACGAAGACATTAAAACACAGACTGAATGTTTCATTCAAAGTTATAATCCTATTATGAGCGTAAAATCACCAGTTGAAATGAAAATTCTGCTATCAGACGAAATACCAATTTGCCAAGAAAGGTTGTCAAATCCGGATAAAAAAGTAGTAGAGGAGCAAATTTCCTTGTGGCTAGATGAAGGCATTATCCAACATAGCACTTCAGAATATGCTTCCCCTATAGTTTTGGTACCGAAAAAGAACGGAAACAAGAGATTATGTTGCGATTACCGGCTGCTAAATTTAAAGATAGTGAGAGATAATTTCCCAATGCCGTTGATTGATAACGTTTTGGAGCTTTTGCAAGTGGCTTAGTTGTACAAAACTCTTGACATGTCTAATGGATTTCTCCATGTACCAATTGAAGAAAAGTCGAGGAAATACACTTCTTTCTTGACGCACAATGGATAGTTCGAATTTCTATTCGTGCCTTTCGGCACCTCAAATTTGCCAGCTGTCTTTTGCCGTTACATGGGGCAGTCTTACGAGAGTTGATAGAAGCGGGAACAGTTTTAAGGATAGCTGAAGTAAAAGGGTTAAAAGTAAAATGGTCAAAGTGCCAATTTCTAAAACGTCGAATAGATTTTCTGTTGCTATTCGTCTCTGTAGATTTTGACATTCTCTTTTATTTTGTTTCTCACTTGAACTGATTGTAGCGTCTTAAATTTCAAACGAATAAATGCCTTAAATTTGGAAATTGAAATTTGGGGTTTTTATTTAAACATATATGCCTATGCGTATATGTATCCATTTATTAATAAATGTTTCAGATAATGGAGTTTGCAGAAAACGTTGAATTAATGCAAGAAATATTAGAGAGTGTTGAGGAAGCCGCTGAGAAGCCTGTGATGATAGTGAAAAGTATGAGATATGTAATTAGATTACACTTTGGAAAGGGTTTAATCGAATGTAAAAAGATATAAAATAAATAGATATATAAAGGCTGTGTCTTCGACAACGACAAAAAATTGCGAGTGTAAAATAAAGCGGAATAGAGAAAATAAAAAATAAAGAAGAAACAAATGTAAACAAATTGCTTGAAGAAAGTGTCTTTGTGTGAACGTGGAGGGCGACACAAAAAAGAAAATTACGATAATTAGCGACAAAAGTAGCCTCATGTAAACTCAGACTTATACGATCGAAGATGGAACTATTAAGCCGCCTGAATTGAAAATTAGAGCAGTTGACCATTTCCCAGTTCCATCCACTAAGAAGAGTTCGCAGCGGTTTCAATCCCAGGATCCTATTTTCGTAGATTCATTGAATCGTACGCTACTATTGCGAGACCATTATATGATTTATTACGTATGGATGAAAAGTTTACAATGGGCGATGTGCAGTTGGCATTGTTTCAGCAACTTAAAGATTCGTTAGTTACTACCCCAGTACTGAAGCTTTACAACCGTAAAGCAGTTACAGAAGTACATACAGATTCGAGCATGTATGGCTATCAGTGTATTAATGCTACGAGATTTCGACGATAGAGAGTTTCATCCTGTACAATTCATGAACCGAAAAATCATAATTTTCGAAGAAAAGCTTCATTCATACGAACTCGAAGTCTTAGCCATTATAGGTGCCCTTAAGAAATGGCGAATAAATCTGATTGGAATTAATTTTAAAATTGTTACCGACTGCAATGCATTTACGAGTACTCTAAGAAAACGTGCCTTAGCAGGATTTCTTGTTTGATTTTAGAAGATTCGTTGAGTCATAGATCCAAATTAGCTCAGCTGGTCTATGATTGGGTGCGAGCAATAAGAACAATGATAAATACGAATATTTTTATATGGAAAATTAAATCTTATACAAAGATGTAGATAG
This sequence comes from Ceratitis rosa, assembly GCA_037013455.1. Taxonomy (NCBI): domain Eukaryota; kingdom Metazoa; phylum Arthropoda; class Insecta; order Diptera; family Tephritidae; genus Ceratitis; species Ceratitis rosa. The sequence continues at coordinate 3,407,349 of JAWMAG010000007.1, forward strand.
GGACTTACTTGTTGTCACCGACAAAATGGAACATGAAATATTTCGAGATGCTCTCATTCAAAACCACTTTTCCATAAAAAGGACCACCCATTAGGAACATATCATATAGACCATTTACAGCCTTTGGAGGTGACAAAGAAAAAATATAAACATATTTTAGTAGTTATAGACGCGTTCTCTAAATTTACTTGGCTCTATCCTTCGAAGAATACTGCGGCAGATTTTGTCATTGAATGTCTTAAGAAGCAATCATCAGTTTTCGGGAACCCGAAACGAATCATTTCTGATAGAGGTCCCGCATTTTTTCACATTTATTCAAAGGATACTGCGAGAGCGGGGAAATTCAACACTTATTGATCGTTGCAGGTGTTTCACGTGGATATGGTCAGGTAGAGAGAATCCATAAGATCATTATTCATATTCTTACAAAACTCTGTTACGAAAATTCAAGTTGTTGGTATAAATACGTAGAACGGGTGTAACCTATGTCTGATACGATATGATGTATTGATGGTATTAAGTGAATTTGAGCTGACTAATGGAAAACGTCAATTATTTGGTATAGGTAGTTGAACGCTTAAAACTTTGGGTAGTTTTACAAGCGATGTCGAACTCGATTCTGAAATTATCAATGTAAAGTTACATGTAATGCGCGAAAAGGATCTGCGTTATGGTACAATCCTTGGTAATGATATTCTCAAAGTAGTTGATTTATATCATCCAAACAATAATGTGGAAATAAAGGGAAGACAAATAGTTGAAAATAATAACAAGGATTGTTAGGATATGTGAAAATGTATCGGAAATAACGAACGAATTTGAAACTTTGTGTGCAATAGCGCTATCAGAAGAAAAGTTAAATGTAGATTTATCAAATGTCAACGAAGACATTAAAACACAGACTGAATGTTTCATTCAAAGTTATAATCCTATTATGAGCGTAAAATCACCAGTTGAAATGAAAATTCTGCTATCAGACGAAATACCAATTTGCCAAGAAAGGTTGTCAAATCCGGATAAAAAAGTAGTAGAGGAGCAAATTTCCTTGTGGCTAGATGAAGGCATTATCCAACATAGCACTTCAGAATATGCTTCCCCTATAGTTTTGGTACCGAAAAAGAACGGAAACAAGAGATTATGTTGCGATTACCGGCTGCTAAATTTAAAGATAGTGAGAGATAATTTCCCAATGCCGTTGATTGATAACGTTTTGGAGCTTTTGCAAGTGGCTTAGTTGTACAAAACTCTTGACATGTCTAATGGATTTCTCCATGTACCAATTGAAGAAAAGTCGAGGAAATACACTTCTTTCTTGACGCACAATGGATAGTTCGAATTTCTATTCGTGCCTTTCGGCACCTCAAATTTGCCAGCTGTCTTTTGCCGTTACATTGGGCAGTCTTACGAGAGTTGATAGAAGCGGGAACAGTTTTAAGGATAGCTGAAGTAAAAGGGTTAAAAGTAAAATGGTCAAAGTGCCAATTTCTAAAACGTCGAATAGATTTTCTGTTGCTATTCGTCTCTGTAGATTTTGACATTCTCTTTTATTTTGTTTCTCACTTGAACTGATTGTAGCGTCTTAAATTTCAAACGAATAAATGCCTTAAATTTGGAAATTGAAATTTGGGGTTTTTATTTAAACATATATGCCTATGCGTATATGTATCCATTTATTAATAAATGTTTCAGATAATGGAGTTTGCAGAAAACGTTGAATTAATGCAAGAAATATTAGAGAGTGTTGAGGAAGCCGCTGAGAAGCCTGTGATGATAGTGAAAAGTATGAGATATGTAATTAGATTACACTTTGGAAAGGGTTTAATCGAATGTAAAAAGATACAAAATAAATAGATATATAAAGGCTGTGTCTTCCTTTACACAAACATAGTGCTTTTTTTTAGAAATATTGTATTAGAAAGTGCGAAACGACAAAAAATTGCGAGTGTAAAATAAAGCGGAATAGAGAAAATAAAAAATAAAGAAGAAACAAATGTAAACAAATTGCTTAAAGAAAGTGTCTTTGTGTGAACGTGGAGGGCGACACAAAAAAGAAAATTACGATAATTAGCGACAAAAGTAGCCTCATGTAAACTCAGACTTATAAGATCGAAGATAGAACTATTAAGCCGCCTGAATTGAAAATTAGAGCAGTTGACCATTTCCCAGTTCCATCCACTAAGAAGAGTTCGCAGCGGTTTCAATCCCAGGATCCTATTTTCGTAGATTCATTGAATCGTACGCTACTATTGCGAGACCATTATATGATTTATTACGTATGGATGAAAAGTTTACAATGGGCGATGTGCAGTTGGCAATGTTTCAGCAACTTAAAGATGCGTTAGTTACTACCCCAGTACTGAAGCTTTACAACCGTAAAGCAGTTACAGAAATACATACAGATTCGAGCATGTATGGCTATCAGTGTATTAATGCTACGAGATTTCGACGATAGAGAGTTTCATCCTGTACAATTCATGAACCGAAAAATCATAATTTTCGAAGAAAAGCTTCACTCATACGAACTCGAAGTCTTAGCCATTATAGGTGCCCTTAAGAAATGGCGAATAAATCTGATTGGAATTAATTTTAAAATTGTTGCCGACTGCAATGCATTTACGAGTACTCTAAGAAAACGTGCCTTAGCAGGATTTCTTGTTTGATTTTAGAAGATTCGTTGAGTCATAGATCGAAATTAGCTCAGCTGGTCTATGATTGGGTGCGAGCAATAAGAACAATGATAAATACGAATATTTTTATATGGAAAATTAAATCTTATACAAAGATGTAGAGGGACTTACTTGTTGTCACCGACAAAATGGAAGATGAAATATTTCGAGATGCTCTCATTCAAAACCACTTTTCCATAAAAAGGACCACCCATTAGGAACATATCATATAGACCATTTATAGCCTTTGGAGGTGACAAAGAAAAAATATAAACATATTTTAGTAGTTATAGACGCGTTCTCTAAATTTACTTGGCTCTATCCTTCGAAGAATACTGCGGCAGATTTTGTCATTGAATGTCTTAAGAAGCAATCATCAGTTTTCGGGAACCCGAAACGAATCATTTCTGACAGAGGTCCCGCATTTTTTTTTCACATTTATTCAAAGGATACTGCGAGAGCGGGGAAATTCAACACTTATTGATCGTTGCAGGTGTTTCACGTGGATATGGTCAGGTAGAGAGAATCCATAAGATCATTATTCATATTCTTACAAAACTCTGTTACGAAAATTCAAGTTGTTGGTATAAATACATAGAACGGGTACAACAGGCAATAAATAACACACCTAAGAGTGTATACAATTTTTTTCGTTTAAAATTTTGACAGCGTTAGACATGAGAGTCCCAGACATGCCACAAATAAGGGAATTATTGAATGATCTGAATATATAAGAAATCGATGTAGAACCTAAAATGATCCGTGGGGAAGTGGGAGACCAAGAAGGCCCAAAAAGGACGGCATCAGTGGCAGAGTATATAAAGCCTTGGGGTCACCGGATGTGTGAGTGAAACCTGGGAACGAAACAGCGGCACCTATCGACATTACCAATAGTAGCAACTTATACTATTACACAACACTGGTCAAACACACAACACTGGCCACGGACAAGAATGGACAGTTGAGTTCAGTTCGACTTTCGCCACCGTCCGCCACACAACCTAAATTAGTAAAACTAAAACTTAATATCTTAAATGACGGCGTATATTTAATTAAGTTAAACTAAAACTTAATATTTTAATAATAATTAAAATAAGTTAAACTAAAACTACAATAGAATATTTGAAGTGAAGATAGAAATTGAAAAATGAAATTAAAATAATTAACTGTCATCTAGTGATAAAACTTATGTTTAAATAAAAGTATTTTAAACGAACAAAAGTGGTTTTATTGAAGCTCAAAGAAAGCCCACAGAATTTGGTGCCAGAAGTGGTAATACTAATAATAAAAGTACTTAAATGGAAATGTGTGGGAATTTTGGGAATTAGTTGATATAGAACTGTAATTGCGAAACTGTACCATTACCGGTCTGGGTAAAAAACCGGCATCATAACGGGACTGAAATTTATGTTTGAAAAAACTAATGATTTTTGAAAATAACGTCTCATGTACATATGTATATGTTAGCATAAATTTATGTGTATGTTAGCATAAATGGTTATCGTAAGAAGCAGTGGCTTTGACTGTTGATGAAAGCTTTAAAAAAAGACAGTTGAAATAGAGTTGAAAATCGGCAATAGAAACAAAGCTGAAAATGTGAAAATTGAAAAAAAGGTGGAAAGGTGAATAATAGAGTTGAAAGAAGATGCAAAGTTGAAAAAATAAATAAAGTTTAAAGCAGAAGTAAAGTTGAAAGAAGAAGTAAAGTTGAAAGAATAATAAAGTTGAAAGAGGAAGTAAAGTTGAAAGAATAATAAAGTTGATAGAAGAAGTAAAGTTGAAAGAACATGCAGAGTTAAAAGGAGAAGTAAAGTAGAAAGAATCCCCGGCGCTACCAACACTCAAAAATTATGGAAAATGAATTTAAATAAAAATTAAGTTAAATTTTCTAATTGCGGTCGCCACTCGGCAGGGAATGTCCACCCCTCCGAGTGTATTTCGGATATGAAATAAAGGCTTCTCCGAAAAAAAAACCGTCACCCGCTCGCAGGCGGCTTAGTACAAACTGTAGGTCCCTCCATTTGTTGGAAAGACATCAAGACGCAAAACCACAAAGTGTCTATTATATATATATATATATAAAATAGAAAGTTGAAAAATTGAACTAAGTTGAAAATGTAAAAACGTTAAAAACCCCAAAAATAGGTAAACAAAGTTGGGTGACTTGATAATCGTAAAGAAAAGTTGAAAGTTGGCAAACGTTAAAAATCCGCAAAAAGTTAGAACAAAATAAACTTAGCAGAAAGCTGAGATAAATACAAATCATTAAAAAAATTATAAGTTGATACGATTTAAATTTAATTAAACGTTGACGATTTAAATTCGGGGGTGCTGCAACGGATAATTGCCGAATTTGCTGATATTTGAAGCTATTTGCTGTTGAATGTGGAGAAGTCGGTTTAAACATAAGAAGTTGCATAGAGTAGAAAGAGTAGACGTATTGCTTTGTTTAATTCATTATATGTAATATTTTGTAACTTAAAACTACATATTATTACTACACTCAATTTTAACATTGTTTATTCACATATTTTGTAAAAAGGTTGGAAAAAATGGACAGAGACGAGATTTTAGGATTGAAAACAAAAAAAAATGAATTTAAAGAGAAGTTGACACATTTGGGACTACCAACAACGGGGCGTAAAGTAGTGTTGCAAGACAGGTTATTCGAACATTTCGGAATAGAGGTTAGCGATAATGATGACGACAATGATGACATGGAAGTGGCGTCCTTGAATCGCTCTGGTGTGGTACGTGAAGTGGCCTGAACACTTTTTACACTGCCTGACATTTAGTACTCAATGTGCCCCTTTTCGATATCAGTGCAATTGTTTCACTTCGGGGATATTTGGGGGCCGGAATTCAAGATGAATTCGAAGGAGGTGCCGGTCCTTCAGTAAGCTGCAAAAAATCCCTAAGCTTTCTAAAAAAAAAAACAAGACAGAGTCTTTTAATGATTATATTATTCAAATGAATTTTTTGAAGTAGATAATAAAATATATATGTTCATAAAAATATGAACATGAAATTCTGCAGCAACAAAGTAAGGTTTTAGAAACATATAAATACACATAAGTAAATGTAAACATATAGAAGAATAAATACAGTCCACTAAATATCAAATGCATTGATAAGCAGAAAATTTGTAATGTGAGTCATTGATCATAAGAATGTGAAGATAACTTATGTTGGGGCTAACTAAAATAAAAACTTCACTTTCACTAGTTTTAAGTATAACTGGTTCCACAATCTGTGGAGCGTTTATTTATATAAATTTGTAATATGAAAATTTACATGCATGCATATGTGTACATAAGTATGTTAAATATTTTACATTAGAAGATTACCCACGAATAGATAATCTTATCTTATGTTTTAGTTTTATTGCTTTACATATTCATGATCAGAACATCAGTATACATAGATGCATATGCAACAACCCTTATGTTGTTGTAAAGGCATCAAGTATCAATATTCATATCATGAATATGTGTATATGGACATCTGTTTGTACTTTAATTTTTATTGCCTTGTGCCTATAAATGTCATACAGCATATGAATTTATGGCCATACATTTTAATTGCTGGCTTATCGTTTCCGCGTTAAAAGGCTTAGTCTTTTAAAGATGTATCTGATTATATATAATTTTAAACCGTTAAATTTAAATTATTTTTTTTTTTGTTTTTTTTTTTTTTTTTTTTTAATAATTGATATTTATATATGTACATTTTGTGCCCTTTTTTAATCTTATACATTATTTCATTATTTAGTTACTGACACATAAATACCATAATGTTTTTATTTCTAAGTTAAACGCGGAAGAACAATCATATTAGGTAAATATATGTGTTAACGATATTCTCCACATTTTCCTTGCTATCAGTATGATGACTATGATGATTATGATGATTATTTCCCGAGATCCGGCGTTTGATGTGTAGTGCATTAGATGATGAAATTCGAAATCGGCCGGAAACCCCATTAGACCTCGCGACCTTGGAATGTTTCCTATTTTAAACGTCTGCATTTCCCCTTTTATTTGTAGTTTCTCAAAAACTGGTAATTGTTGGGTCAAATTCACTTTTGGTATTCGGTGGTCTGCAATTGTTGTGTACGTATTGTAAGCCCATATATTGACATGCTCCGCTTTCAAATAGCAATTCGGTTTTAAACGTAAAATACCTTGCTCATGTAAGTTTACGCTTTATGTTTGGTTGTCGCAAATGATGTCAGCCGAAACTTTATCAGCAATTGAAAATAACCATGCATTTTCCGAATGCATCTGACTCCAATAATTGGTTCGAGGTAAGATGGTTAGTGCGCAATCTGTAGATAATTCTTTTTTGTTTATGAATAGCTGTATTTCACACTCCGCATCTTTTCCGATGTTGTACAGTGGATGTATTTGTGAACATAAAATTAATTTTTTCATTTTTTCGCAATGGTCGAAATTGTTATCAGCAAGACCATAGTACATTGATTTCTTGTCGTCGATTATAATGTGCTTGAACGTAGTTTGGATTTTTACAAAATATTCTGAATGACTAATTGGGTAAGTCAATACAGAGTATAATTGCAAGTTATTTTTATTCATTAACGGAATTTTTATTTCAAATATTAACATCTCTTCCGTTGTACGAGTTGTTATTTTTGCTATTTTGGCCAGTTCGATTGGGTCGATATCTGGAAGCATTAAATGCTGATTGAGGTGAGTTTTAATTAACTTAATCTGCTCTTGATATTTATGTAGCGGTAATAAATTTTCTAGGAATTTTCCTTTTGAATTCCAAATCATTCCTATAATATCTTGTTGCAGCTCTTCATATGATGACATAGCCACTAAGGCCGATGTTAGCACATTTGTCATTATATTTTGATCTATGTTCTTATTAATTGCAACTTTGAACATATAAATGGAATTGTTCAATAATTTAAAATTGTTCCAAATAATTTCATTTTGATGCCTCATTACATCTACAGTCTTATCTTCAATCGAAGACTGGTTTTTAAAAAGTTCAGCCAAGTATTTTTCATTTTGGTAGCTTCTTTCAACCTTTTCTGATAGTTCCTCAGCATGTTCTTCATCCATTACTCCATACAGGGCATGCATCAGGCTTCCCATAAATGATAACGGAGCTGATCTTCTCAGTTTTTTAAACGTCGCTGATTTATTTAGTAGGATAATTTTATCCCTTCTTTCTATCCTTATAAACTTCGCTTCTAATTGTCTAATGGTGTTCGAATAGTAGAATTCATCTGCGGAGTGCTTCACTTTCTGCAACGCTGCCTTAGCTTCATCAACGGTGTTTTTGTAGTGCCAATAGTCATTCAAATTTACGTGGACTATTATATCCCACGATGTCTTGGTTAATCCGATTGTTCCCCGCGACTCAAATAAAATTCCTGACTTATCTTTAAATTTTTCTACAAAAATATTTTGTGTGCTAATACTGGGCAAAATTAACAAAAAAGAGAGAATTGTTAACAAACAGTTTTTATTTTTTATTCTATGTGATTGTCTATTTTTATTTTGTACATCTTTTTCCTTTGAGTTTACGGTTTCTTCTTTAATAATTTTTTCTTCTGTAGGAAACGGACAAACATTGTGTATCGCTCTGGTCAATATGCTATTGCTGGTACGTACGTCTACTACTCTACATTTTCCGTCTTTACCGAGAATCGCATTCTCGATTCTTCCCCTCCTCCAATTCATTGGAGAAACGTTTTCTTCTTTTAGAAGTACAAGTGTGTTTTTTTAATATTTTCTGCTTGGTTTTTCCACTTAAACCTTTTTTGCAATTCACATAAATACTCATTGGACCATATTTTCCAAAATTCGTGATAGCATTTATTGTCATTATTATCAATAATTGTTACCATTGGTTCGCCTATAATGAAATGACCAGGAGTTATTATATTTAAATCGTTCGGATCATTGGAACAGGGTATTAGGGGTCGTGAATTTAAAATTGCTTCGATTTGTGCCATTAAGGTACTGATTTGTTCAAAGGTCATTGTTCCTTCAGTTACTCTGAAGAAGTGTTTTTTGACACTTTTTACTGCTGCCTCCCATAATCCTCCCATGTGTGGCGATTTTGCTGGTATGTTGATCCAGTTAATTTGTCTTTCTGCGCAAAATTTTTCTGAACTATCATTGTGGGTTTTATTTTGAAACAATTTATAAATTTCGTTCAAGCTATTCGCTGCTCCTATGAAATTGGTTCCGTTATCGGAATAAATCTTTATTGGACAACTGCGTCTAGCTACAAACCTTTTTAGGGATCCTATAAATGCTGCTGAGGTGAGGTCCGATACAACTTCTAAATGTACAGCTTTTGTTGCAAAACACACAAAAACGCACACATACGCTTTATGAATTCTTTTCCCTTTTATTTTATGGTGAATATTTATCGGACCTAAAAAGTCAATACCTACATTTAAGAATGGCCTGGTCTTTGTGACTCTATCTTCTGGCAGGTTACCCATCAGTTGATGTAATGGTCGTGGATTTACTTTAAAACACCTATAGCATTGCTTTACGATTTTTGTTGTTAATTGTTTACCCCGCAATGGCCAGAATTTTTGCCTCACAATTGCAAGTAGTCCTTGAGGTCCTACATGTAGATGTTTACTGTGAAGACATTTTATCATCAATTCTGTGTGCTCATCTCCGTATGGAAGTAAAATAGGATGCTTTGCTTCAAAAGGAAGCAAACTGTTTTCTATTCTACCTCCAACTCGAATTAAACCATCATTGTCCAAGAAGGGAGACAATGAAGCTATCTTGGAATTCGAGGGTACTACTTTATTTTTTTGTAGGTTTTTAATTTCTTCTTTAAAGTGTTTGCTTTGTATGTTTTCTACAATTATATCTAGAGCTTTTTTTCTGTACTCTACCCAAGGTTTCGATTCCTTTTCCTTGCAAATTTGAGTAAATTTATATATTTGGGCAATTATATTTTTAAGGTGGTTAAAATTATTTTTGTGGTTTATTTTTTCCAACATTGAATTTTTATTTATTACTACCCCGACTTTTTTAATGTTTTTTATGTCTGGGATTTCATCGTCAAACATAATTTCTTTTAATTTAAAGTTATTTTCTTCTAAAAATTTCGGACCTGTAAACCAAAATTTATTTTCAGACAATTTCTTACCCGTTATTCCTCTGGAAAGTATGTCTGCAGGGTTCTCCTCTGATTTTATATGATTCCAATCCTTGACCTTGCTGTTGGACTGAATATGGCTGACTCTGTTGGCTACAAATATTTTGAGAGTAGCTGGCTCTAAACGTAGCCAGCTTAATACTATGGTGGAATCTGTGTAATAAAAAACTTGGTTAAACTTAACTTTTAGGCTTTTTAAAACTTGCTTCACCAGATCAGTAAGTAACACTGCTGCACATAATTCTAATCTGGGCAATGTGTTAAAAATGTCGTCTTGTAGTCTTGGACCTGTATATAATAATTCATTGAGAGAATTATTATTTGTTGTTTTGCATGACGCATCGAAAACCACACGTAATTTGGTTGAGCTACTTTCTGGCCGAAACACACAATGATGTGGTAGAAAATATTTATGTTTCAATTGATTGGCGTTATTTATTAATTCCATGTGGCCCAAGCTTAAATATTGGTCCATAAACTCCTTGTATTGTACTTTTAATTGTGTATCTTTATCTAATTTCCTTTCTAAAGCAAAAAATCGCCGTTTTGCTATTAACTCCGAATTACCTAGTTGAAGTGGATTAATTTTAAATGGCAATGCTACGGAAAACTTGTTATCTTTTGAAATTTTGAAATTTTTGTTAAAATGATATTCACAATTTTTCTCATCCTCTGTTAAATATCTTTTCTGTGTATCTATTTCTTCAAATTCCCAAAATTTCCTTAATTGATTATCCAAGCTTTCGCTATGGTAGTAATACTTATACTTAGTAATACTATGGTAGTAATAAATACTTATACTTAGTAATACTCCACAATGATTTGAGTATAATTTAATATCTGCTCTACCTCCGGCTAGCCATCCTAGCACACTATTTTGAAGATTGTATTCTTGATTTTTTATTTTTATTTGACCACTCTTCAATAAAGAGTGATAAATTTCTGCTCCAAGTAATATATCAATTTTGCTTGGTATATCAAATTCTGGATCAGCTAATTTTATTTTTGTAGGAATTTCTCCACGTTCTATTTTAGTAGATGGCAATGGTGAAATAATTTTTTCCACTACTAATGCTTCAATGTGTGTTTCATATTGGGATACTTTCGACTTTATTTCAATTATTATTCGCTCCTGTGCTTTAGATATGTTTTGCCCAATACCTTCTATAATGCTTTTTTTATTTTCTCCTTTTATTTTTAGTCTATTTTTTAATTGCTTTGTTACTAAATTTACTTGCGATCCATTATCTATTAATGCCCTTGCATTAATGAATTTCCCTTCAAAATCCTTTATTTTAATTACGGCTGTTGATAAAAGGACATATTTGTTTTCTTTTAAATTTACACTGCTCACTGTGCTAGCCACTGCATTTATATCTTTATGGAGTAACCAATGATGCTCCAAATTGCAAAACCGACAGTTTATGTAGCTGCAGTTTTTAAACACATGCCCACCGTTTAGACATTTTTTACAAATATTTTTGTTTTTTATTATATTCCATCTTTCTTTTATGGATAAACCTTGAAATTTCTTACACTGATTGAAATAGTGCTGCATTCCGCAGTTCATAATACAATTTGGTACTACTGAAATATTACCTTTTTTTTGAATATTTACAGCTTTTTGTATTCTGTATTCACTTTGTTTTGCTTCTAATGCAAAAAATTCTTTTCCGAGAAATTGTGTTAATGAATCTAGCCTCGGTAATTCTTTGGAGTCTTTTAAAGAAGATTCATATTTTGTTCTGAGAGAGTCGTCAAGTTTTCTCACAAGCAGAAAATTCAGTAACGCTTGAAGTATTTCTTCTAACGATAAATTTGTCGCCTTTAATACTTTATTCAATAACTTCTTTTAATTTTTTCACACTAGCAGCTGTGGAATTTGTAAAGGGAGCATCTACTAAATTTGTGAAATAAATGTTTGTTAAAGCTCGCTTATTATCAAAGTTGATTTTTAGCAAATTCCATGCGACTGAGTAATTTTCTTCCGAAGATGGAAGATTTTCAATTAATGTGGACGCATATCCTTTTAATTTTGATTTTAAAATGCACATTTTTTGCACTGTGGATATATTTTCAGAATCCACTAATTCATGAAATAGTTCCTTGAACATATTCCATTTAGTATAGTCCCCTTCGAAACAAGGAATATCAATTTGTGGAAGATTGAGGGGTCTTCCTCTTATTTTTTCTTCCACTTTATATTCATTTTTACTTTTATTTGGCATTGAGTTTAAGTTTTTCCTCAATTGCCTAAATTTACTTGTTAGTTCATCTTATGCATGAACTTCAATATATTTTAAAAACAATTCTTTCGCCAGATCTGAACACTTATTTACTTCTTCTAGATTCCCTGTTCCAGCAAGAAGAGCTTCAAAGTTTTCTTCCAAATCACTTACGGCGAATTCGAATTTTATTAGGAGAACAGAATTCTTATTTTCACTATCCTTCATAGTTAACTTTTCAATATTTTTTTACGTTACCGCAAGGAAACAGCAAAGCAAATGATGGGAAATCTTCCAGAATTTCGAGTGTCGCCATCAATTCCATTCACACACGTTGGTGTAGACTATGCAGGTCCAATACATATGAAATGTTCTAGAGGTAGAGAACAAAAAACATTTAAAAGATATATCGCTGTATTCGTATGTATGGCAACAAATGCTGTTCATTAAGAGGCAGTAAGTGATTTAACAACTGAAGCATTTCTAGCTGCTTTAAAAAGATTTTTTGCCAGACGGGGTAAAAGTCAGCTTATATACTCAGACAATGGAACAAATTTTATCGGAGCTTGTAGAAAGTTAGACTTAGATTTCAAAAAAGTAATCAATAAAAACTCAGAGATAGCTCCTATATTAGAAGCAGACCAAATTCAATGGCATCTTGGGTCCTCACTCCGGAGGAATTTGGGAGGGGGGAGTTAAATCAGTTAAATATCATTTAAAAGGAGTGATAGGCGAAAGTAAATTAACATTTGAAGAGATGATTAATCTGCTGTCACAGATTGTAGCAGTGCTGAATTCACGACCTCTAAGTGCGATCGATAGTGAAAGTGAAATAGATGTTTTAACACCTGGGCATTTTTTAATAGGAGGTCCAATCTTAGATTGTCCAGAAGCAATTGATGACACAACAATGTGTTCGTTAGATAGATGGAAAGTAGTACAAAAAATAAAAAGAGACTTTTGGAAAAGGTGTAAGAATGAATATTTTGTAATGCTACAACAACGAATGAAGTGGAAAACCAAACAGGCCAATCTAGAAGAAGGTCAAACAGTAATAATTAAAAATGAAGACACTCAGCCAGCAAAATGGCCATTAGGGAAAGTTATAAAAACACTTCCGGGAAGCGATGGAAAAGTCAGAGTTGTATAATGATTACCGCAACCTTAAAGCAAATATATAATAACCTCCCATAATCCTCCCATGTGTGGCGATTTTGCTGGTATGTTGATCCAGTTAATTTGTCTTTCTGCGCAAAATTTTTCTGAACTATCATTGTGGGTTTTATTTTGAAACAATTTATAAATTTCGTTCAAGCTATTCGCTGCTCCTATGAAATTGGTTCCGTTATCGGAATAAATCTTTATTGGACAACTGCGTCTAGCTACAAACCTTTTTAGGGATCCTATAAATGCTGCTGAGGTGAGGTCCGATACAACTTCTAAATGTACAGCTTTTGTTGCAAAACACACAAAAACGCACACATACGCTTTATCAATTCTTTTCCCTTTTATTTTATGGTGAATATTTATCGGACCTAAAAAGTCAATACCTACATTTAAGAATGGCCTGGTCTTTGTGACTCTATCTTCTGGCAGGTTACCCATCAGTTGATGTAATGGTCGTGGATTTACTTTAAAACACCTATAGCATTGCTTTACGATTTTTGTTGTTAATTGTTTACCCCGCAATGGCCAGAATTTTTGCCTCACAATTGCAAGTAGTCCTTGAGGTCCTACATGTAGATGTTTACTGTGAAGACATTTTATCATCAATTCTGTGTGCTCATCTCCGTATGGAAGTAAAATAGGATGCTTTGCTTCAAAAGGAAGCAAACTGTTTTCTATTCTACCTCCAACTCGAATTAAACCATCATTGTCCAAGAAGGGAGACAATGAAGCTATCTTGGAATTCGAGGGTACTACTTTATTTTTTTGTAGGTTTTTAATTTCTTCTTTAAAGTGTTTGCTTTGTATGTTTTCTACAATTATATCTAGAGCTTTTTTTCTGTACTCTACCCAAGGTTTCGATTCCTTTTCCTTGCAAATTTGAGTAAATTTATATATTTGGGCAATTATATTTTTAAGGTGGTTAAAATTATTTTTGTGGTTTATTTTTTCCAACATTGAATTTTTATTTATTACTACCCCGACTTTTTTAATGTTTTTTATGTCTGGGATTTCATCGTCAAACATAATTTCTTTTAATTTAAAGTTATTTTCTTCTAAAAATTTCGGACCTGTAAACCAAAATTTATTTTCAGACAATTCCTTACCCGTTATTCCTCTGGAAAGTATGTCTGCAGGGTTCTCCTGATTCCAATCCTTGACCTTGCTGTTGGACTGAATATGGCTGACTCTGTTGGCTACAAATATTTTGAGAGTAGCTGGCTCTAAACGTAGCCAGCTTAATACTATGGTGGAATCTGTGTAATAAAAAACTTGGTTAACTTAACTTTTGCTTCACCAGATCAGTAAGTAACACTGCTGCACATAATTCTAATCTGGGCAATGTATTAAAAATGTCGTCTTGTAGTCTTGGACCTGTATATAATAATTCATTGAGAGAATTATTATTTGTTGTTTTGCATGACGCATCGAAAACCACACGTAATTTGGTTGAGCTACTTTCTGGCCGAAACACACAATGATGTGGTAGAAAATATTTATGTTTCAATTGATTGGCGTTATTTATTAATTCCATGTGGCCCAAGCTTAAATATTGGTCCATAAACTCCTTGTATTGTACTTTTAATTGTGTATCTTTATCTAATTTCCTTTCTAAAGCAAAAAATCGCCGTTTTGCTATTAACTCCGAATTACCTAGTTGAAGTGGATTAATTTTAAATGGCAATGCTACGGAAAACTTGTTATCTTTTGAAATTTTGAAATTTTTGTTAAAATGATATTCACAATTTTTCTCATCCTCTGTTAAATATCTTTTCTGTGTATCTATTTCTTCAAATTCCCAAAATTTCCTTAATTGATTATCCAAGCTTTCGCTATGGTAGTAATACTTATACTTAGTAATACTATGGTAGTAATAAATACTTATACTTAGTAATACTCCACAATGATTTGAGTATAATTTAATATCTGCTCTACCTCCGGCTAGCCATCCTAGCACACTATTTTGAAGATTGTATTCTTGATTTTTTATTTTTATTTGACCACTCTTCAATAAAGAGTGATAAATTTCTGCTCCAAGTAATATATCAATTTTGCTTGGTATATCAAATTCTGGATCAGCTAATTTTATTTTTGTAGGAATTTCTCCACGTTCTATTTTAGTAGATGGCAATGGTGAAATAATTTTTTCCACTACTAATGCTTCAATGTGTGTTTCATATTGGGATACTTTCGACTTTATTTCAATTATTATTCGCTCCTGTGCTTTAGATATGTTTTGCCCAATACCTTCTATAATGCTTTTTTTATTTTCTCCTTTTATTTTTAGTCTATTTTTTAATTGCTTTGTTACTAAATTTACTTGCGATCCATTATCTATTAATGCCCTTGCATTAATGAATTTCCCTTCAAAATCCTTTATTTTAATTACGGCTGTTGATAAAAGGACATATTTGTTTTCTTTTAAATTTACACTGCTCACTGTGCTAGCCACTGCATTTATATCTTTATGGAGTAACCAATGATGCTCCAAATTGCAAAACCGACAGTTTATGTAGCTGCAGTTTTTAAACACATGCCCACCGTTTAGACATTTTTTACAAATATTTTTGTTTTTTATTATATTCCATCTTTCTTTTATGGATAAACCTTGAAATTTCTTACACTGATTGAAATAGTGCTGCATTCCGCAGTTCATAATACAATTTGGTACTACTGAAATATTACCTTTTTTTTGAATATTTACAGCTTTTTGTATTCTGTATTCACTTTGTTTTGCTTCTAATGCAAAAAATTCTTTTCCGAGAAATTGTGTTAATGAATCTAGCCTCGGTAATTCTTTGGAGTCTTTTAAAGAAGATTCATATTTTGTTCTGAGAGAGTCGTCAAGTTTTCTCACAAGCAGAAAATTCAGTAACGCTTGAAGTATTTCTTCTAACGATAAATTTGTCGCCTTTAATACTTTATTCAATAACTTCTTTTAATTTTTTCACACTAGCAGCTGTGGAATTTGTAAAGGGAGCATCTACTAAATTTGTGAAATAAATGTTTGTTAAAGCTCGCTTATTATCAAAGTTGATTTTTAGCAAATTCCATGCGACTGAGTAATTTTCTTCCGAAGATGGAAGATTTTCAATTAATGTGGACGCATATCCTTTTAATTTTGATTTTAAAATGCACATTTTTTGCACTGTGGATATATTTTCAGAATCCACTAATTCATGAAATAGTTCCTTGAACATATTCCATTTAGTATAGTCCCCTTCGAAACAAGGAATATCAATTTGTGGAAGATTGAGGGGTCTTCCTCTTATTTTTTCTTCCACTTTATATTCATTTTTACTTTTATTTGGCATTGAGTTTAAGTTTTTCCTCAATTGCCTAAATTTACTTGTTAGTTCATCTTATGCATGAACTTCAATATATTTTAAAAACAATTCTTTCGCCAGATCTGAACACTTATTTACTTCTTCTAGATTCCCTGTTCCAGCAAGAAGAGCTTCAAAGTTTTCTTCCAAATCACTTACGGCGAATTCGAATTTTATTAGGAGAACAGAATTCTTATTTTCACTATCCTTCATAGTTAACTTTTCAATATTTTTTTACGTTACCGCAAGGAAACAGCAAAGCAAATGATGGGAAATCTTCCAGAATTTCGAGTGTCGCCATCAATTCCATTCACACACGTTGGTGTAGACTATGCAGGTCCAATACATATGAAATGTTCTAGAGGTAGAGAACAAAAAACATTTAAAAGATATATCGCTGTATTCGTATGTATGGCAACAAATGCTGTTCATTAAGAGGCAGTAAGTGATTTAACAACTGAAGCATTTCTAGCTGCTTTAAAAAGATTTTTTGCCAGACGGGGTAAAAGTCAGCTTATATACTCAGACAATGGAACAAATTTTATCGGAGCTTGTAGAAAGTTAGACTTAGATTTCAAAAAAGTAATCAATAAAAACTCAGAGATAGCTCCTATATTAGAAGCAGACCAAATTCAATGGCATCTTGGGTCCTCACTCCGGAGGAATTTGGGAGGGGGGAGTTAAATCAGTTAAATATCATTTAAAAGGAGTGATAGGCGAAAGTAAATTAACATTTGAAGAGATGATTAATCTGCTGTCACAGATTGTAGCAGTGCTGAATTCACGACCTCTAAGTGCGATCGATAGTGAAAGTGAAATAGATGTTTTAACACCTGGGCATTTTTTAATAGGAGGTCCAATCTTAGATTGTCCAGAAGCAATTGATGACACAACAATGTGTTCGTTAGATAGATGGAAAGTAGTACAAAAAATAAAAAGAGACTTTTGGAAAAGGTGTAAGAATGAATATTTTGTAATGCTACAACAACGAATGAAGTGGAAAACCAAACAGGCCAATCTAGAAGAAGGTCAAACAGTAATAATTAAAAATGAAGACACTCAGCCAGCAAAATGGCCATTAGGGAAAGTTATAAAAACACTTCCGGGAAGCGATGGAAAAGTCAGAGTTGTAACTCCAAAATTACAAAAAGGGATACTAAAGCGACCCGTTCACAAACTCTGTCCAGTAGAGACAACGGACAGCAAAAAAACAGCAGAGCCAAATCAAGCTACAAATCAGAATGTGGTTCTTAACGTTACTTATGCTAGCGACACGCGTTAAGTTATTATATATAAATAGTGCAAAGGAAATAGGAGCTTCAGTGGTCGAATTAAGAAATACTACCGCAATTTATTTAGACCCGATTGGCAAAATTGACATAATAAATTCAAAATGGGACTTAATCGTTTATTACGAGTTAGATTCCAATTATGATCGGATGAATAGAGTAAAAGAATTTATTAATAGACTAGAACATCAATGCAAAATATTAACTTATTATGAAGATGCCTGCATAATGATTACCGCAACCTTAAAGCAAATATATAATAACCTCCCATAATCCTCCCATGTGTGGCGATTTTGCTGGTATGTTGATCCAGTTAATTTGTCTTTCTGCGCAAAATTTTTCTGAACTATCATTGTGGGTTTTATTTTGAAACAATTTATAAATTTCGTTCAAGCTATTCGCTGCTCCTATGAAATTGGTTCCGTTATCGGAATAAATCTTTATTGGACAACTGCGTCTAGCTACAAACCTTTTTAGGGATCCTATAAATGCTGCTGAGGTGAGGTCCGATACAACTTCTAAATGTACAGCTTTTGTTGCAAAACACACAAAAACGCACACATACGCTTTATCAATTCTTTTCCCTTTTATTTTATGGTGAATATTTATCGGACCTAAAAAGTCAATACCTACATTTAAGAATGGCCTGGTCTTTGTGACTCTATCTTCTGGCAGGTTACCCATCAGTTGATGTAATGGTCGTGGATTTACTTTAAAACACCTATAGCATTGCTTTACGATTTTTGTTGTTAATTGTTTACCCCGCAATGGCCAGAATTTTTGCCTCACAATTGCAAGTAGTCCTTGAGGTCCTACATGTAGATGTTTACTGTGAAGACATTTTATCATCAATTCTGTGTGCTCATCTCCGTATGGAAGTAAAATAGGATGCTTTGCTTCAAAAGGAAGCAAACTGTTTTCTATTCTACCTCCAACTCGAATTAAACCATCATTGTCCAAGAAGGGAGACAATGAAGCTATCTTGGAATTCGAGGGTACTACTTTATTTTTTTGTAGGTTTTTAATTTCTTCTTTAAAGTGTTTGCTTTGTATGTTTTCTACAATTATATCTAGAGCTTTTTTTCTGTACTCTACCCAAGGTTTCGATTCCTTTTCCTTGCAAATTTGAGTAAATTTATATATTTGGGCAATTATATTTTTAAGGTGGTTAAAATTATTTTTGTGGTTTATTTTTTCCAACATTGAATTTTTATTTATTACTACCCCGACTTTTTTAATGTTTTTTATGTCTGGGATTTCATCGTCAAACATAATTTCTTTTAATTTAAAGTTATTTTCTTCTAAAAATTTCGGACCTGTAAACCAAAATTTATTTTCAGACAATTCCTTACCCGTTATTCCTCTGGAAAGTATGTCTGCAGGGTTCTCCTCTGATTTTATATGATTCCAATCCTTGACCTTGCTGTTGGACTGAATATGGCTGACTCTGTTGGCTACAAATATTTTGAGAGTAGCTGGCTCTAAACGTAGCCAGCTTAATACTATGGTGGAATCTGTGTAATAAAAAACTTGGTTAAACTTAACTTTTAGGCTTTTTAAAACTTGCTTCACCAGATCAGTAAGTAACACTGCTGCACATAATTCTAATCTGGGCAATGTGTTAAAAATGTCGTCTTGTAGTCTTGGACCTGTATATAATAATTCATTGAGAGAATTATTATTTGTTGTTTTGCATGACGCATCGAAAACCACACGTAATTTGGTTGAGCTACTTTCTGGCCGAAACACACAATGATGTGGTAGAAAATATTTATGTTTCAATTGATTGGCGTTATTTATTAATTCCATGTGGCCCAAGCTTAAATATTGGTCCATAAACTCCTTGTATTGTACTTTTAATTGTGTATCTTTATCTAATTTCCTTTCTAAAGCAAAAAATCGCCGTTTTGCTATTAACTCCGAATTACCTAGTTGAAGTGGATTAATTTTAAATGGCAATGCTACGGAAAACTTGTTATCTTTTGAAATTTTGAAATTTTTGTTAAAATGATATTCACAATTTTTCTCATCCTCTGTTAAATATCTTTTCTGTGTATCTATTTCTTCAAATTCCCAAAATTTCCTTAATTGATTATCCAAGCTTTCGCTATGGTAGTAATACTTATACTTAGTAATACTATGGTAGTAATAAATACTTATACTTAGTAATACTCCACAATGATTTGAGTATAATTTAATATCTGCTCTACCTCCGGCTAGCCATCCTAGCACACTATTTTGAAGATTGTATTCTTGATTTTTTATTTTTATTTGACCACTCTTCAATAAAGAGTGATAAATTTCTGCTCCAAGTAATATATCAATTTTGCTTGGTATATCAAATTCTGGATCAGCTAATTTTATTTTTGTAGGAATTTCTCCACGTTTTATTTTAGTAGATGGCAATGGTGAAATAATTTTTTCCACTACTAATGCTTCAATGTGTGTTTCATATTGGGATACTTTCGACTTTATTTCAATTATTATTCGCTCCTGTGCTTTAGATATGTTTTGCCCAATACCTTCTATAATGCTTTTTTTATTTTCTCCTTTTATTTTTAGTCTATTTTTTAATTGCTTTGTTACTAAATTTACTTGCGATCCATTATCTATTAATGCCCTTGCATTAATGAATTTCCCTTCAAAATCCTTTATTTTAATTACGGCTGTTGATAAAAGGACATATTTGTTTTCTTTTAAATTTACACTGCTCACTGTGCTAGCCACTGCATTTATATCTTTATGGAGTAACCAATGATGCTCCAAATTGCAAAACCGACAGTTTATGTAGCTGCAGTTTTTAAACACATGCCCACCGTTTAGACATTTTTTACAAATATTTTTGTTTTTTATTATATTCCATCTTTCTTTTATGGATAAACCTTGAAATTTCTTACACTGATTGAAATAGTGCTGCATTCCGCAGTTCATAATACAATTTGGTACTACTGAAATATTACCTTTTTTTTGAATATTTACAGCTTTTTGTATTCTGTATTCACTTTGTTTTGCTTCTAATGCAAAAAATTCTTTTCCGAGAAATTGTGTTAATGAATCTAGCCTCGGTAATTCTTTGGAGTCTTTTAAAGAAGATTCATATTTTGTTCTGAGAGAGTCGTCAAGTTTTCTCACAAGCAGAAAATTCAGTAACGCTTGAAGTATTTCTTCTAACGATAAATTTGTCGCCTTTAATACTTTATTCAATAACTTCTTTTAATTTTTTCACACTAGCAGCTGTGGAATTTGTAAAGGGAGCATCTACTAAATTTGTGAAATAAATGTTTGTTAAAGCTCGCTTATTATCAAAGTTGATTTTTAGCAAATTCCATGCGACTGAGTAATTTTCTTCCGAAGATGGAAGATTTTCAATTAATGTGGACGCATATCCTTTTAATTTTGATTTTAAAATGCACATTTTTTGCACTGTGGATATATTTTCAGAATCCACTAATTCATGAAATAGTTCCTTGAACATATTCCATTTAGTATAGTCCCCTTCGAAACAAGGAATATCAATTTGTGGAAGATTGAGGGGTCTTCCTCTTATTTTTTCTTCCACTTTATATTCATTTTTACTTTTATTTGGCATTGAGTTTAAGTTTTTCCTCAATTGCCTAAATTTACTTGTTAGTTCATCTTATGCATGAACTTCAATATATTTTAAAAACAATTCTTTCGCCAGATCTGAACACTTATTTACTTCTTCTAGATTCCCTGTTCCAGCAAGAAGAGCTTCAAAGTTTTCTTCCAAATCACTTACGGCGAATTCGAATTTTATTAGGAGAACAGAATTCTTATTTTCACTATCCTTCATAGTTAACTTTTCAATATTTTTTTACGTTACCGCAAGGAAACAGCAAAGCAAATGATGGGAAATCTTCCAGAATTTCGAGTGTCGCCATCAATTCCATTCACACACGTTGGTGTAGACTATGCAGGTCCAATACATATGAAATGTTCTAGAGGTAGAGGACAAAAAATATTTCAAAGATATATCGCTGTATTCGTATGTATGGCAACAAATGCTGTTCATTAAGAGGCAGTAAGTGATTTAACAACTGAAGCATTTCTAGCTGCTTTAAAAAGATTTTTTGCCAGACGGGGTAAAAGTCAGCTTATATACTCAGACAATGGAACAAATTTTATAGGAGCTTGTAGAAAGTTAGACTTAGATTTCAAAAAAGTAATCAATAAAAACTCAGAGATAGCTCCTATATTAGAAGCAGACCAAATTCAATGGCATCTTGGGTCGGCGGCAGCTCCTCACTTCGGAGGAATTTGGGAGGGGGGAGTTAAATCAGTTAAATATCATTTAAAAAGAGTGATAGGCGAAAGTAAATTAACATTTGAAGAGATGATTAATCTGCTGTCACAGATTGTAGCAGTGCTGAATTCACGACCTCTAAGTGCGATCGATAGTGAAAGTGAAATAGATGTTTTAACACCTGGGCATTTTTTAATAGGAGGTCCAATCTTAGATTGTCCAGAAGCAATTGATGACACAACAATGTGTTCGTTAGATAGATGGAAAGTAGTACAAAAAATAAAAAGAGACTTTTGGAAAAGGTGTAAGAATGAATATTTTGTAATGCTACAACAACGAATGAAGTGGAAAACCAAACAGGCCAATCTAGAAGAAGGTCAAACAGTAATAATTAAAAATGAAGACACTCAGCCAGCAAAATGGCCATTAGGGAAAGTTATAAAAACACTTCCGGGAAGCGATGGAAAAGTCAGAGTTGTAACTCCAAAATTACAAAAAGGGATACTAAAGCGACCCGTTCACAAACTCTGTCCAGTAGAGACAACGGACAGCAAAAAAACAGCAGAGCCAAATCAAGCTACAAATCAGAATGTGGTTCTTAACGTTACTTATGCTAGCGACACGCGTTAAGTCATTATATATAAATAGTGCAAAGGAAATAGGAGCTTCAGTGGTCGAATTAAGAAATACTACCGCAATTTATTTAGACCCGATAGGCAAAATTGACATAATAAATTCAAAATGGGACTTAATCGTTTATTACAAGTTAGATTCCAATTATGATCGGATGAATAGAGTAAAAGAATTTATTAATAGACTAGAACATCAATGCAAAATATTAACTTATTATGAAGATGCCTGCATAATGATTACCACAACCTTAAAGCAAATATATAATAACCTTAAATCCAATAACGAATTACTTATAAAAAAGGAAAATAGGCAAAGATGAGCACCATTCGAATTTGTTGGCTCCATTTATCATATATTATTTGGAATGATGGATGCTGATGATCAGGAGAATACGGAATCGAATATTAAAAAGATTTTCGAAAACCAAAAGAATATTGCAAAGTTAAATAAGAAGCAGACATCAATAGTTGACTCTACAATAAATATATTAAAAAAGACTACCGATGAAGTTAACAAAAACTTTGAAAAAATGAATGAACAGCTAAACAAATTTTATCATGAGCTAATTTAAGATCAAAATGCTGAACGAATGACATTGATGTTCCAGATTTTAACCATTCAAATAGGAATAAATATGGACGAATGTGAAGATATACAAACTTCGATTATTAATCTATTAATTGACATGAATCATGGTCGCATAAATTCAAAACTATTAAAACGTTCACAGCTTAATAAAAAAATTGAATTAATTAGAAACAAACTTCCACATAAAATAGCACTTCCTGGAAAACAGGTTGATAATGAATTAATCTATAAATCGATGACTGCTAAAGGGCTGATCGTCGGTTCACGACTTGTCATAAACATAGAAATTCCATTAATATCAGATGAACTGTCAAATGCATACAAATTATATCCACTACCAATAAAATACAAAAGTAATATAATTATCGCTGATATAAAAGCAGAATATTTAGTATACAAGTTTGATTTAAATCAATATGTATTGATAAACCAAGCAGATTTAGATAAATGTGTAATTAACTCGGAAGATCATTATCAATGTCCAGGAAATTGTGCTTGGAAACCAGGTACGGACAACTCTCGTGAAATAGCAGCACTGAAACAATTGGAAAATGAGGCATGTGTCTTCAAGGCAGCTCCAAATGAAAATGTTTGGATTAAATTATATTCCCGAAATACAATAGTTGGCTTTACAAATTATTTAGCAAATCAATTATACATTTGGAATGTAATTATAATCAACAAATGCGAATAGAATTCCCCAATCAAGGTATTTTAACAATAAAAGAAGGATGTATAGCTAGACATGAAGATGTAACTTTAACAGCATCTCATCACGTACAATCTGAGATAAAGAAAAAATTTCTATTTTCTTCTTGGGTACAAGACATTGATAACATTTCAGAAAAGCAAATCAAACCGTTTGATTCGTCTTTAATAAACAACACCAAAGATATTCTGAATCTCAAACAACAAATAGAAGTTCTCAAAAAAGAAAATATTAAATTAAATAGTATTAATTTTCATTATGTTAGTGGTCACGTTTCGCTAACTTTAGTTTTTATAATAGGGTTAATCATCACTATTTTATATATAAGATCAAAATGCAAAATAAGAACTGTGGCTGTTCCATTTGAACTACCAGTTAGACATACTCATAATTAAATATACATAAATAAAAATGTTAAGAAATACTTTTAGCTTGTAACGTTAAAAAAAGTATGTTCAAACAACAAAATTTTTTGCCCGGGCAGAATGTTCATAAAAATAAGAACATGAAACATATAAATACTCATAGGTACACATGTAAATATAAACATATAGAAGAATAAATACAGTCCACTAAATATCAAATGCATTGATAAGCAGAAAATTTGTAATGTGAGTCATGGATCATAAGAATGTGGAGATCACTGCTTATATTAATATTTTACAGTAAACATAAAATGCATTCAAGTGCATACACACTAATACACATATATATGATTATTTATTCTTATGCACAAAAACATAAATATGGCACTGGGGTATCAAAATGGATATGCACAGAAACATATATAATTAGTCAATAAGGATAGTTTTAAGAGTTTGTACATAAGCCGAGAAATTATTGAAATAAAATCAGAATGAATTAATTCTCCCACATATGAACTCTTTAATTTTCCCCCACCAGCGGTAAGAGATTTTAGACACTTCATTGTGGTATTAACATTTGGTCAATCGAGCCTTAAGAAAAGAACTCAGCGCAAGTATTATAAGCCTCTTAAAAAAAATTTTTTAATTTATGTAAGACGGAACAGCAGAATCTGTCCGCATTAATTAAACTATACTTAATTTATTATACTACAAAATTCGCCTAAGATAATAAGCGAAAAGCGTTTCCGTGGCTCACAACGGAGAAGTGAAAGTGCTAAAAAGCGTTTCCGTGGCTCACAACGGACAAGTGAAAGTGCCGATAAGCGTCCTCGGGCTAAAACACCGAGTACAGTGTTAAAAAAAAAAACAATTATAAATGAATCAACAGTCAACATGGAGAACTTGCTGAAACGACAAAAGGAGTTGGGCGATCTTGCAGCGCTGGAAGACCAGAAAATATTAAGCGGCAAAATAAGAAAAGCTTCTTATCTTGAATATATTCAACATATTCAGACTATGATGACTGAAATTAACGCCAATCATGCAAAAATTATGTCAAAACAGGGCCAAGAAGCCGAAGAGTACATTGCAAAAAAATATTATGAGCATATAATTCATATAATGGAAGGATCCATTTAAAATTTAAAGGCACAGAATGCAGACGAAGATCCAGCAATAAGCGGCATAAAAAATAAGCTTGGAGCGGTGAGAGAAAAAGAAATAAGTGAATTTGAGCCATTAGATTTCACTACCGACATAGAAAGAAGATTTCAACGTCGAGAAGAAAGCTTCTATTAACTATGGAAGAAGCTTCGAAAAACAAATTAGACTCTCCAGAAGAAATAAGAGAGTTGAAGACTAAGCTTCAAATACAATTTGAATATGTTGAAGAAGCATTTTCCAAAACTCGAAGTGTCCATTTGAAATCCATAACTCAGGAATCAATCGAAGAACAAATGGAGGATTTACGTGAAAAATATGGCATTAGTATTGAGAAGTTAACAAACAAACAAAAAATGTGCACACCAATGCAAACTTTGTCAGCTACGATGAAACTTCAAGAAATAAAAATTACTGTATTCTATGGGGAGATGAAGCAATGCATCATTTCGCGATTTTTTCGAAGGTTTAGTGCATGACTTACTTTACTGAAGTAGAAAAGATGTTCCGTCTGAAGTCATCACTAGGAGGAGAAGCTGGAAGATTAATTCAACATTTACCAGTAACCGAATCCAACTATGAAGTCGCTTGGAAAATACTTCACTAACGATATGAAAACTTAAGGCTGCAATTCACAACACAGGTAGACAGACTTCTCGATCAACCCACAGCAAATGGGGAAAGTGCGGCTAGTATGAAACAGCTTTTGGATACCACTAAAGAGTGCGTTTATGCTCTTAAAGGGCTTAAATTAAATTTAAATGACGAACAAGCAATTATAGCCAGAATAGTTGTTCAGAAATTTGATAAAGAGAGTCTCCGTCTATATGAGCAAAATGTCAAGAAAACTAGAGACATCCAAACCCTAGATGATGTTTTTAAGTTCCTAGAGCAGCAATATCAAGCGTTAGAAGCTATTAAAAACAGGTAGCAAAATAAATGGAGCAGCCAAAAGCAACCACAACATGATCGCCTCCATTTTATACAACTGCACAAAAAACGTGTACATATTGCAAGAGTCCTGGGCATCAAATTGGTGAATGCAGAAAATTCCTAATATTGACTAAGATGAATTGAAAGAATTTTATAAAGGGGAATAAATTGTAAAAATAAGATAAAATGTAGTAAGTGTGGAAGAAATCATCATATTTTACTTCATTATAATGAGTTCCAGAAGAAAACAGGAACAAGTGAAGAAAACAATATTAAAAAATCATCCACAATGGCTGGATATTGTCAGGAGTCTTACAACAACCGAGAAAAAGTTATAGAATTGTTGCGGTGGTTACTACAACGTTGGAGAGGTTCTGGGAAATAGAAGACACCACGACACCAATTAATATAGCTGATGATGATGAATGTCTCCAGATATTTGATAAAACGACAATAAGAGATGAAAACAACAGATTCATAGTCAATCTACCGTTTAAAAAAGAAAAAAAGAATTAGGTGACTCTCGAAAACAAGCAATGGCGAGATATTTTAATCTTGAAAAGCGTTTTACTTTAGATAATGAACTAAAAAAACAATATGTGCAATTTATGAAAGAATATTTAGAAATGGGCCACATGAAAAAAGCAAATAAAAAAATGTGCGGAAAATACTACTTGCCACATCAAGCCATAATTCGAGAAGACAGTCTCACAACTAAACTACGAGTTGTCTTCGATGCGTCTA
Source organism: Ceratitis rosa (assembly GCA_037013455.1). Taxonomy (NCBI): domain Eukaryota; kingdom Metazoa; phylum Arthropoda; class Insecta; order Diptera; family Tephritidae; genus Ceratitis; species Ceratitis rosa. The sequence goes on from JAWMAG010000007.1 coordinate 3,434,583, forward strand.
CAAAAACATCAAATGGTAATAGTTTGAACGACATCCTGTTCATAGGACCGAGGCTTCAAAAAGATATTTTTGACATCATTATTAAATGGAGACTTTGTATTTGTAATATGTATTAACATATATATATTGAAAAGATGTACCGACAAATTAATGTAGCAGAAGGTGATCAAGATTATCAACGAATATTATGGAGAGAAACGAAAGAAGCACCGATAGAAGAATACAAACTGCAAACAGTTACGTATGGAACAGCATCCGCTCCTTTTCTTGGAACGAGAACACTACAAGAAATTGCCAAATTTTGCAAGCCTTACAATAAATTGCTTTCAAATATCATTAAAAACGATTTCTACATGGACGATTTCATGACAGGAGCAGATAAATGAATGTAAGTTCATTCAGTCTAACATTTCGCAACAACTCCAAAAATATGGGTTTCACTTAAGGAAGTGGATGTCCAATAACAGTAAAATTAAAGCAACAATTCCAACAAATGGCGCCAATGAAGTAATACATATAGCAGAGGACGAAACGGTAAAGACATTGGGAATACAATGGGATCCTGTCAAAGACATGTTTGGATTTAATACGACTCTGTCAACGAAAGAAAAAATAACAAAAAGGCAAGCTTTATCTGGGTTGGCTTTCACCAATGACTATTATAGCAAAATTGTTTATACAAAAACTTTGGTTAATGAAACTCAACTGGGATGAACTACTTGATGAAAAATTAACAAAAGAATGGCAAGAGTTTATGCAGCACGTACCAGCGATAAAAATAATAAAAATTCCCAGATGGTATAAAACGAAAAATGACGTCAAATTTGAATTACATGGATTTGCAGATGCATCCGAGAAAGCTTACGCAGCAGTTGTGTATGTTAAGGTAGGATCAGTTACAACCATAGTTGCTGGTAAAACCAAAGTGAATCCTATTAAAAATAAGAAAACGTTGCCAAAACTGGAGCTGTGCGCGGCTCACCTACTTGCTAAATTACTGCAAAGGATAAATACAATTATTAATCGAGAAGTTAAAATATTTGCTTAGAGTGACTCATCAATAACATTAGCATGGATAAAAAATTGCCGAAGTAAAGATAAGTTCATCAAAACGAGAGTAGAAGAGATAAAACTGCTGGCTTCAACTGCGATATGGCAACACGTCGGAACGAAAGACAATCCAGCTGATATATTGTAGCATCCAGAGGGGTATTTGCGAACAAACTAGTGGAGCACGAACTATGGTGGAGCGGTCCTAAATGGCTACAAGAAGAAGAACATCAGTGGCCATCACAGAATAGCGTTAAAATCGAGGAATGAGGTAATAGAAAAATATTCTAGTCTAAGCAAATTAATAGGAGTTGTAGCTTATATTTTGAGATTCATAAAAAGAATGAGAGGACAAAAATTTCCCACTTATTAAAATCAGAATTAAAAGAAGCTGAAGAGAAAATAATAAAATATCAGCAAAGATTACAATTTAGAGAGGAAATACAAAGCTTAGAATTCAAAAAAGAAATTAGTAATAAAAGTAGCATTGTAAGCTTAAATCCTATATTAGATAACAATGGAATTCTTCGCGTAGGAGGTAGGTTAGGTAATGCAAAGTTTCAATTCGATCAAAAGCACCCGATAATATTAAATAAATCAGATTTGTCCTCATTAATTATTGAAAATGTTCATAAAACAACCTTACATGGAGGAAATAAGTTAATGGAAGCAATGATTAGAAGAAAGTATGTATTGGATAATGGGTTTAAAGAACTTAATAAAAAAGACCATTCGGGCTTGTAATCGCTGCATACGTTACCGCAAGGAAACAGCAAAGCAAATAATGGGAAATCTTCCAGAATTTCGAGTATCGCCATCAATTCCATTCACACACGTTGGTGTAGACTATGCAGGTCCAATACATATGAAATGTTCTAGAGGTAGAGAACAAAAAACATTTAAAAGATATATCGCTGTATTCGTATGTATGGCAACAAATGCTGTTCATTAAGGGGGTCTCCTCATCAGTCAGTTTCAAAAAATCGATTTTTTTTTTTTGCTTCAATCGTTAGAATTATTATTAAAGAATATTCTTGCAAATTTTGAGAGTCCAACTCAAACTCGTTTAGGATTTACAAATCTGAGTAGAGTCTCGCGTGGGGCAAGCGCGAGCTAAACTAAAAACTTTAAAGCCTATTTCCCGAAAACTGTATTTTTTAAAATTCCGTGCACGATTAAAAATGAACCATTAAAGCTATGTATACAAGTAAGACACCGTTTTTTAGATAATTTTATTGTCCATAGATTGAACTAAAAATATTTATTAAAAAATTTTTATTTTACAATGTTATCAACTCAATTATTCTTAGAAAAAGCACTAAAAATCGAGTACTTTTTTAAAAAAATGACAAAAATGTTAAAATTTCAACTTTCAATCACCATAATAGTCTATGATCTGCAAAAAAGCCTTCTGAACAAGGAAGTATTTCCATTTTTTGTTTCAGATAAAAATTACGGGCTGAATCATGCACGGAGTTTGAGTTGTTAATCGCGAGCTGCTGCGCAAGATTTTTCATAAATCAGCCATTTTTAATTATTTTGACATACAATAAACTTTTTTTTGTTGAATAAATATATGTTCAAAAATATGCAAAAGATCATTTGTTTCTCTTGTTGTTTTCATGTTCAAAAAAAATCCTGAAAAACCTCTTTTTTTGTAAGCTACTGATGAGGAGACCCCCTTAAGAGGCAGTAAGTGATTTAACAACTGAAGCATTTCTAGCTGCTTTAAAAAGATTTTTTGCCAGACGGGGTAAAAGTCAGCTTATATACTCAGACAATGGAACAAATTTTATCGGAGCTTGTAGAAAGTTAGACTTATATTTCAAAAAAGTAATCAATAAAAACTCAGAGATAGCTCCTATATTAGAAGCAGACCAAATTCAATGGCATCTTGGGTCGGCGGCAGCTCCTCACTTCGGAGGAATTTGGGAGGGGGGAGTTAAATCAGTTAAATATCATATAAAAAGAGTGATAGGCGAAAGTAAATTAACATTTGAAGAGATGATTAATCTGCTGTCACAGCACTGCTACAAGCTGAATTCACGACCTCTAAGTGCGATCGATAGTGAAAGTGAAATAGGTGTTTTAACACCTGGGCATTTTTTTAATAGGAGGTCCAATCTTAGATTGTCCAGAAGCAATTGATGACACAACAATGTATTCGTTAGATAGATGGAAAGTAGTACAAAAAATAAAAAAAGACTTTTGGAAAAGGTGTAAGAATGAATATTTTGTAATGCTACAACAACGAATGAAGTGGAAAACCAAACAGGCCAATCTAGAAGAAGGTCAAACAGTAATAATTAAAAATGAAGACACTCAGCCAGCAAAATGGCCATTAGGGAAAGTTATAAAAACACTTCCGGGAAGCGATGGAAAAGTCAGAGTTGTAACTCCAAAATTACAAAAAGGGATACTAAAGCGACCCGTTCACAAACTCTGTCCAGTAGAGACAACGGACAGCAAAAAAACAGCAGAGCCAAATCAAGCTACAAATCAGAATGTGGTTCTTAACGTTACTTATGCTAGCGACACGCGTTAAGTCATTATATATAAATAGTGCAAAGGAAATAGGAGCTTCAGTGGTCGAATTAAGAAATACTACCGCAATTTATTTAGACCCGATAGGCAAAATTGACATAATAAATTCAAAATGGGACTTAATCGTTTATTACAAGTTAGATTCCAATTATGATCGGATGAATAGAGTAAAAGAATTTATTAATAGACTAGAACATCAATGCAAAATATTAACTTATTATGAAGATGCCTGCATAATGATTACCACAACCTTAAAGCAAATATATAATAACCTTAAATCCAATAACGAATTACTTATAAAAAAGGAAAATAGGCAAAGATGAGCACCATTCGAATTTGTTGGCTCCATTTATCATATATTATTTGGAATGATGGATGCTGATGATCAGGAGAATATGGAATCGAATATTAAAAAGATTTTCGAAAACCAAAAGAATATTGCAAAGTTAAATAAGAAGCAGACATCAATAGTTGACTCTACAATAAATATATTAAAAAAGACTACTGATGAAGTTAACAAAAACTTTGAAAAAATGAAAGAACAGCTAAACAAATTTTATCATGAGCTAATTTAAGATCAAAATGCTGAACGAATGACATTGATGTTCCAGATTTTAACTATTCAAATAGGAATAAATATGGACGAATGTGAAGATATACAAACTTCGATTATTAATCTATTAATTGACATGAATCATGGTCGCATAAATTCAAAACTATTAAAACGTTCACAGCTTAATAAAAAAATTGAATTAATTAGAAACAAACTTCCACATAAAATAGCACTTCCTGGAAAACAGGTTGATAATGAATTAATCTATAAATCGATGACTGCTAAAGGGCTGATCGTCGGTTCACGACTTGTCATAAACATAGAAATTCCATTAATATCAGATGAACTGTCAAATGCATACAAATTATATCCACTACCAATAAAATACAAAAGTAATATAATTATCGCTGATATAAAAGCAGAATATTTAGTATACAAGTTTGATTTAAATCAATATGTATTGATAAACCAAGCAGATTTAGATAAATGTGTAATTAACTCGGAAGATCATTATCAATGTCCAGGAAATTGTGCTTGGAAACCAGGTACGGACAACTCTCGTGAAATAGCAGCACTGAAACAATTGGAAAATGAGGCATGTGTCTTCAAGGCAGCTCCAAATGAAAATGTTTGGATTAAATTATATTCCCGAAATACAATAGTTGGCTTTACAAATTATTTAGCAAATCAATTATACATTTGGAATGTAATTATAATCAACAAATGCGAATAGAATTCCCCAATCAAGGTATTTTAACAATAAAAGAAGGATGTATAGCTAGACATGAAGATGTAACTTTAACAGCATCTCATCACGTACAATCTGAGATAAAGAAAAAATTTCTATTTTCTTCTTGGGTACAAGACATTGATAACATTTCAGAAATGCAAATCAAACCGTTTGATTCGTCTTTAATAAACAACACCAAAGATATTCTGAATCTCAAACAACAAATAGAAGTTCTCAAAAAAGAAAATATTAAATTAAATAGTATTAATTTTCATTATGTTAGTGGTCACGTTTCGCTAACTTTAGTTTTTATAATAGGGTTAATCATCACTATTTTATATATAAGATCAAAATGCAAAATAAGAACTGTGGCTGTTCCATTTGAACTACCAGTTAGACATACTCATAATTAAATATACATAAATAAAAATGTTAAGAAATACTTTTAGCTTGTAACGTTAAAAAAAGTATGTTCAAACAACAATATTTTTTGCCCGGGCAGAATGTTCATAAAAATAAGAACATGAAACATATAAATACTCATAGGTACACATGTAAATATAAACATATAGAAGAATAAATACAGTCCACTAAATATCAAATGCATTGATAAGCAGAAAATTTGTAATGTGAGTCATGGATCATAAGAATGTGAAGATCACTGCTTATATTAATATTTTACAGTAAACATAAAATGCATTCAAGTGCATACACACTAATACACATATATATGATTATTTATTCTTATGCACAAAAACATAAATATGGCACTGGGGTATCAAAATGGATATGCACAGAAACATATATAATTAGTCAATAAGGATAGTTTTAAGAGTTTGTACATAAGCCGAGAAATTATTGAAATAAAATCAGAATGAATTAATTCTCCCACATATGAACTCTTTAATTTTCCCCCACCAGCGGTAAGAGATTTTAGACACTTCATTGTGGTATTAACATTTGGTCAATCGAGCCTTAAGAAAAGAACTCAGCACAAGTATTATAAGCCTCTTAACAAAAATTTTTTAATTTATGTAAGACGGAACAGCAGAATCTGTCCGCATTAATTAAACTATACTTAATTTATTATACTACAAAATTCGCCTAAGATAATAAGCGAAAAGCGTTTCCGTGGCTCACAACGGAGAAGTGAAAGTGCTAAAAAGCGTTTCCGTGGCTCACAACGGACAAGTGAAAGTGCCGATAAGCGTCCTCGGGCTAAAACACCGAGTACAGTGTTAAAAAAAATAACAATTATAAATGAATCAACAGTCAACATGGAGAACTTGCTGAAACGACAAAAGGAGTTGGGCGATCTTGCAGCGCTGGAAGACCAGAAAATATTAAGCGGCAAAATAAGGAAAGCTTCTTATCTTGAATATATTCAACATATTCAGACTATGATGACTGAAATTAACGCCAATCATGCAAAAATTATGGCAAAACAGGGCCAAGAAGCCGAAGAGTACATTGCAAAAAAATATTATGAGCATATAATTCATATAATGGAAGGATCCATTTAAAATTTAAAGGCACAGAATGCAGACGAAGATCCAGCAGTAAGCGGCATAAAAATTAAGCTTGGAGCGGTGAGAGAAAAAGAAATAAGTGAATTTGAGCCATTAGATTTCACTACCGACATAGAAAGAAGATTTCAACGTCGAGAAGAAAGCTTCTATTAACTATGGAAGAAGCTTCGAAAAACAAATTAGACTCTCCAGAAGAAATAAGAGAGTTGAAGACTAAGCTTCAAATACAATTTGAATATGTTGAAGAAGCATTTTCCAAAACTCGGAGTGTCCATTTGAAATCCATAACTCAGGAATCAATCGAAGAACAAATGGAGGATTTACGTGAAAAATATGGCATTAGTATTGAGAAGTTAACAAACAAACAAAAAATGTGCACACCAATGCAAACTTTGTCAGCTACGATGAAACTTCAAGAAATAAAAATTACTGTATTCTATGGGGAGATGAAGCAATGCATCATTTCGCGATTTTTTCGAAGGTTTAGTGCATGACTTACTTTACTGAAGTAGAAAAGATGTTCCGTCTGAAGTCATCACTAGGAGGAGAAGCTGGAAGATTAATTCAACATTTACCAGTAACCGAATCCAACTATGAAGTCGCTTGGAAAATACTTCACTAACGATATGAAAACTTAAGGCTGCAATTCACAACACAGGTAGGCAGACTTCTCGATCAACCCACAGCAAATGGGGAAAGTGCGGCTAGTATGAAACAGCTTTTGGATACCACTAAAGAGTGCGTTTATGCTCTTAAAGGGCTTAAATTAAATTTAAATGACGAACAAGCAATTATAGCCAGAATAGTTGTTCGGAAATTTGATAAAGAGAGTCTCCGTCTATATGAGCAAAATGTCAAGAAAACTAGAGACATCCAAACCCTAGATGATGTTTTTAAGTTCCTAGAGCAGCAATATCAAGCGTTAGAAGCTATTAAAAACAGGTAGCAAAATAAATGGAGCAGCCAAAAGCAACCACAACATGATCGCCTCCATTTTATACAACTGCACAAAAAACGTGTACATATTGCAAGAGTCCTGGGCATCAAATTGGTGAATGCAGAAAATTCCTAATATTGACTAAGATGAATTGAAAGAATTTTATAAAGGGGAATAAATTGTAAAAATAAGATAAAATGTAGTAAGTGTGGAAGAAATCATCATATTTTACTTCATTATAATGAGTTCCAGAAGAAAACAGGAACAAGTGAAGAAAACAATATTAAAAAATCATCCACAATGGCTGGATATTGTCAGGAGTCTTACAACAACCGAGAAAAAGTTATAGAATTGTTGCGGTGGTTACTACAACGTTGGAGAGGTTCTGGGAAATAGAAGACACCACGACACCAATTAATATAGCTGATGATGATGAATGTCTCCAGATATTTGATAAAACGACAATAAGAGATGAAAACAACAGATTCATAGTCAATCTACCGTTTAAAAAAGAAAAAAAGAATTAGGTGACTCTCGAAAACAAGCAATGGCGAGATATTTTAATCTTGAAAAGCGTTTTACTTTAGATAATGAACTCAAAAAACAATATGTGCAATTTATGAAAGAATATTTAGAAATGGGCCACATGAAAAAAGCAAATAAAAAAATGTGCGGAAAATACTACTTGCCACATCAAGCCATAATTCGAGAAGACAGTCTCACAACTAAACTACGAGTTGTCTTCGATGCGTCTACAAAAACATCAAATGGTAATAGTTTGAACGACATCCTGTTCATAGGAACGAGGCTTCAAAAAGATATTTTTGGCATCATTATTAAATGGAGACTTTGTATTTGTAATATGTATTAACATATATATATTGAAAAGATGTACCGACAAATTAATGTAGCAGAAGGTGATCAAGATTATCAACGAATATTATGGAGAGAAACGAAAGAAGCACCGATAGAAGAATACAAACTGCAAACAGTTACGTATGGAACAGCATCCGCTCCTTTTCTTGGAACGAGAACACTACAAGAAATTGCCAAATTTTGCAAGCCTTACAATAAATTGCTTTCAAATATCATTAAAAACGATTTCTACATGGACGATTTCATGACAGGAGCAGATAAATGAATGTAAGTTCATTCAGTCTAACATTTCGCAACAACTCCAAAAATATGGGTTTCACTTAAGGAAGTGGATGTCCAATAACAGTAAAATTAAAGCAACAATTCCAACAAATGGCGCCAATGAAGTAATACATATAGCAGAGGACGAAACGGTAAAGATATTGGGAATACAATGGGATCCTGTCAAAGACATGTTTGGATTTAATACGACTCTGTCAACGAAAGAAAAAATAACAAAAAGGCAAGCTTTATCTGGGTTGGCTTTCACCAATGACTATTATAGCAAAATTGTTTATACAAAAACTTTGGTTAATGAAACTCAACTGGGATGAACTACTTGATGAAAAATTAACAAAAGAATGGCAAGAGTTTATGCAGCACGTACCAGCGATAAAAATAATAAAAATTCCCAGATGGTATAAAACGAAAAATGACGTCAAATTTGAATTACATGGATTTGCAGATGCATCCGAGAAAGCTTACGCAGCAGTTGTGTATGTTAAGGTAGGATCAGTTACAACCATAGTTGCTGGTAAAACCAAAGTGAATCCTATTAAAAATAAGAAAACGTTGCCAAAACTGGAGCTGTGCGCGGCTCACCTACTTGCTAAATTACTGCAAAGGATAAATACAATTATTAATCGAGAAGTTAAAATATTTGCTTAGAGTGACTCATCGATAACATTAGCATGGATAAAAAATTGCCGAAGTAAAGATAAGTTCATCAAAACGAGAGTAGAAGAGATAAAACTGCTGGCTTCAACTGCGATATGGCAACACGTCGGAACGAAAGACAATCCAGCTGATATATTGTAGCATCCAGAGGGGTATTTGCGAACAAACTAGTGGAGCACGAACTATGGTGGAGCGGTCCTAAATGGCTACAAGAAGAAGAACATCAGTGGCCATCACAGAATAGCGTTAAAATCGAGGAATGAGGTAATAGAAAAATATTCTAGTCTAAGCAAATTAATAGGAGTTGTAGCTTATATTTTGAGATTCATAAAAAGAATGAGAGGACAAAAATTTCCCACTTATTAAAATCAGAATTAAAAGAAGCTGAAGAGAAAATAATAAAATATCAGCAAAGATTACAATTTAGAGAGGAAATACAAAGCTTAGAATTCAAAAAAGAAATTAGTAATAAAAGTAGCATTGTAAGCTTAAATCCTATATTAGATAACAATGGAATTCTTCGCGTAGGAGGTAGGTTAGGTAATGCAAAGTTTCAATTCGATCAAAAGCACCCGATAATATTAAATAAATCAGATTTGTCCTCATTAATTATTGAAAATGTTCATAAAACAACCTTACATGGAGGAAATAAGTTAATGGAAGCAATGATTAGAAGAAAGTATGTATTGGATAATGGGTTTAAAGAACTTAATAAAAAAGACCATTCGGGCTTGTAATCGCTGCATACGTTACCGCAAGGAAACAGCAAAGCAAATAATGGGAAATCTTCCAGAATTTCGAGTATCGCCATCAATTCCATTCACACACGTTGGTGTAGACTATGCAGGTCCAATACATATGAAATGTTCTAGAGGTAGAGGACAAAAAACATTAAAAGATATATCGCTGTATTCGTATGTATGGCAACAAATGCTGTTCATTAAGAGGCAGTAAGTGATTTAACAACTGAAGCATTTCTAGCTGCTTTAAAAAGATTTTTTGCCAGACGGGGTAAAAGTCAGCTTATATACTCAGACAATGGAACAAATTTTATCGGAGCTTGTAGAAAGCTAGACTTAGATTTCAAAAAAGTAATCAATAAAAACTCAGAGATAGCTCCTATATTAGAAGCAGACCAAATTCAATGGCATCTTGGGTCGGCGGCAGCTCCTCACTTCGGAGGAATTTGGGAGGGGGGAGTTAAATCAGTTAAATATCATATAAAAAGAGTGATAGGCGAAAGTAAATTAACATTTGAAGAGATGATTAATCTGCTGTCACAGCACTGCTACAAGCTGAATTCACGACCTCTAAGTGCGATCGATAGTGAAAGTGAAATAGGTGTTTTAACACCTGGGCATTTTTTTAATAGGAGGTCCAATCTTAGATTGTCCAGAAGCAATTGATGACACAACAATGTATTCGTTAGATAGATGGAAAGTAGTACAAAAAATAAAAAAAGACTTTTGGAAAAGGTGTAAGAATGAATATTTTGTAATGCTACAACAACGAATGAAGTGGAAAACCAAACAGGCCAATCTAGAAGAAGGTCAAACAGTAATAATTAAAAATGAAGACACTCAGCCAGCAAAATGGCCATTAGGGAAAGTTATAAAAACACTTCCGGGAAGCGATGGAAAAGTCAGAGTTGTAACTCCAAAATTACAAAAAGGGATACTAAAGCGACCCGTTCACAAACTCTGTCCAGTAGAGACAACGGACAGCAAAAAAACAGCAGAGCCAAATCAAGCTACAAATCAGAATGTGGTTCTTAACGTTACTTATGCTAGCGACACGCGTTAAGTCATTATATATAAATAGTGCAAAGGAAATAGGAGCTTCAGTGGTCGAATTAAGAAATACTACCGCAATTTATTTAGACCCGATTGGCAAAATTGACATAATAAATTCAAAATGGGACTTAATCGTTTATTACAAGTTAGATTCCAATTATGATCGGATGAATAGAGTAAAAGAATTTATTAATAGACTAGAACATCAATGCAAAATATTAACTTATTATGAAGATGCCTGCATAATGATTACCACAACCTTAAAGCAAATATATAATAACCTTAAATCCAATAACGAATTACTTATAAAAAAGGAAAATAGGCAAAGATGAGCACCATTCGAATTTGTTGGCTCCATTTATCATATATTATTTGGAATGATGGATGCTGATGATCAGGAGAATATGGAATCGAATATTAAAAAGATTTTCGAAAACCAAAAGAATATTGCAAAGTTAAATAAGAAGCAGACATCAATAGTTGACTCTACAATAAATATATTAAAAAAGACTACTGATGAAGTTAACAAAAACTTTGAAAAAATGAAAGAACAGCTAAACAAATTTTATCATGAGCTAATTTAAGATCAAAATGCTGAACGAATGACATTGATGTTCCAGATTTTAACCATTCAAATAGGAATAAATATGGACGAATGTGAAGATATACAAACTTCGATTATTAATCTATTAATTGACATGAATCATGGTCGCATAAATTCAAAACTATTAAAACGTTCACAGCTTAATAAAAAAATTGAATTAATTAGAAACAAACTTCCACATAAAATAGCACTTCCTGGAAAACAGGTTGATAATGAATTAATCTATAAATCGATGACTGCTAAAGGGCTGATCGTCGGTTCACGACTTGTCATAAACATAGAAATTCCATTAATATCAGATGAACTGTCAAATGCATACAAATTATATCCACTACCAATAAAATACAAAAGTAATATAATTATCGCTGATATAAAAGCAGAATATTTAGTATACAAGTTTGATTTAAATCAATATGTATTGATAAACCAAGCAGATTTAGATAAATGTGTAATTAACTCGGAAGATCATTATCAATGTCCAGGAAATTGTGCTTGGAAACCAGGTACGGACAACTCTCGTGAAATAGCAGCACTGAAACAATTGGAAAATGAGGCATGTGTCTTCAAGGCAGCTCCAAATGAAAATGTTTGGATTAAATTATATTCCCGAAATACAATAGTTGGCTTTACAAATTATTTAGCAAATCAATTATACATTTGGAATGTAATTATAATCAACAAATGCGAATAGAATTCCCCAATCAAGGTATTTTAACAATAAAAGAAGGATGTATAGCTAGACATGAAGATGTAACTTTAACAGCATCTCATCACGTACAATCTGAGATAAAGAAAAAATTTCTATTTTCTTCTTGGGTACAAGACATTGATAACATTTCAGAAAAGCAAATCAAACCGTTTGATTCGTCTTTAATAAACAACACCAAAGATATTCTGAATCTCAAACAACAAATAGAAGTTCTCAAAAAAGAAAATATTAAATTAAATAGTATTAATTTTCATTATGTTAGTGGTCACGTTTCGCTAACTTTAGTTTTTATAATAGGGTTAATCATCACTATTTTATATATAAGATCAAAATGCAAAATAAGAACTGTGGCTGTTCCATTTGAACTACCAGTTAGACATACTCATAATTAAATATACATAAATAAAAATGTTAAGAAATACTTTTAGCTTGTAACGTTAAAAAAAGTATGTTCAAACAACAAAATTTTTTGCCCGGGCAGAATGTTCATAAAAATAAGAACATGAAACATATAAATACTCATAGGTACACATGTAAATATAAACATATAGAAGAATAAATACAGTCCACTAAATATCAAATGCATTGATAAGCAGAAAATTTGTAATGTGAGTCATGGATCATAAGAATGTGGAGATCACTGCTTATATTAATATTTTACAGTAAACATAAAATGCATTCAAGTGCATACACACTAATACACATATATATGATTATTTATTCTTATGCACAAAAACATAAATATGGCACTGGGGTATCAAAATGGATATGCACAGAAACATATATAATTAGTCAATAAGGATAGTTTTAAGAGTTTGTACATAAGCCGAGAAATTATTGAAATAAAATCAGAATGAATTAATTCTCCCACATATGAACTCTTTAATTTTCCCCCACCAGCGGTAAGAGATTTTAGACACTTCATTGTGGTATTAACATTTGGTCAATCGAGCCTTAAGAAAAGAACTCAGCGCAAGTATTATAAGCCTCTTAAAAAAAATTTTTTAATTTATGTAAGACGGAACAGCAGAATCTGTCCGCATTAATTAAACTATACTTAATTTATTATACTACAAAATTCGCCTAAGATAATAAGCGAAAAACGTTTCCGTGGCTCACAACGGAGAAGTGAAAGTGCTAAAAAGCGTTTCCGTGGCTCACAACGGACAAGTGAAAGTGCCGATAAGCGTCCTCGGGCTAAAACACCGAGTACAGTGTTAAAAAAAATAACAATTATAAATGAATCAACAGTCAACATGGAGAACTTGCTGAAACGACAAAAGGAGTTGGGCGATCTTGCAGCGCTGGAAGACCAGAAAATATTAAGCGGCAAAATAAGAAAAGCTTCTTATCTTGAATATATTCAACATATTCAGACCATGATGACTGAAATTAACGCCAATCATGCAAAAATTATGTCAAAACAGGGCCAAGAAGCCGAAGAGTACATTGCAAAAAAATATTATGAGCATATAATTCATATAATGGAAGGATCCATTTAAAATTTAAAGGCACAGAATGCAGACGAAGATCCAGCAGTAAGCGGCATAAAAATTAAGCTTGGAGCGGTGAGAGAAAAAGAAATAAGTGAATTTGAGCCATTAGATTTCACTACCGACATAGAAAGAAGATTTCAACGTCGAGAAGAAAGCTTCTATTAACTATGGAAGAAGCTTCGAAAAACAAATTAGACTCTCCAGAAGAAATAAGAGAGTTGAAGACTAAGCTTCAAATTCAATTTGAATATGTTGAAGAAGCATTTTCCAAAACTCGAAGTGTCCATTTGAAATCCATAACTCAGGAATCAATCGAAGAACAAATGGAGGATTTACGTGAAAAATATGGCATTAGTATTGAGAAGTTATCAAACAAACAAAAAATGTGCACACCAATGCAAACTTTGTCAGCTACGATGAAACTTCAAGAAATAAAAATTACTGTATTCTATGGGGAGATGAAGCAATGCATCATTTCGCGATTTTTTCGAAGGTTTAGTGCATGACTTACTTTACTGAAGTAGAAAAGATGTTCCGTCTGAAGTCATCACTAGGAGGAGAAGCTGGAAGATTAATTCAACATTTACCAGTAACCGAATCCAACTATGAAGTCGCTTGGAAAATACTTCACTAACGATATGAAAACTTAAGGCTGCAATTCACAACACAGGTAGACAGACTTCTCGATCAACCCACAGCAAATGGGGAAAGTGCGGCTAGTATGAAACAGCTTTTGGATACCACTAAAGAGTGCGTTTATGCTCTTAAAGGGCTTAAATTAAATTTAAATGACGAACAAGCAATTATAGCCAGAATAGTTGTTCAGAAATTTGATAAAGAGAGTCTCCGTCTATATGAGCAAAATGTCAAGAAAACTAGAGACATCCAAACCCTAGATGATGTTTTTAAGTTCCTAGAGCAGCAATATCAAGCGTTAGAAGCTATTAAAAACAGGTAGCAAAATAAATGGAGCAGCCAAAAGCAACCACAACATGATCGCCTCCATTTTATACAACTGCACAAAAAACGTGTACATATTGCAAGAGTCCTGGGCATCAAATTGGTGAATGCAGAAAATTCCTAATATTGACTAAGATGAATTGAAAGAATTTTATAAAGGGGAATAAATTGTAAAAATAAGATAAAATGTAGTAAGTGTGGAAGAAATCATCATATTTTACTTCATTATAATGAGTTCCAGAAGAAAACAGGAACAAGTGAAGAAAACAATATTAAAAAATCATCCACAATGGCTGGATATTGTCAGGAGTCTTACAACAACCGAGAAAAAGTTATAGAATTGTTGCGGTGGTTACTACAACGTTGGAGAGGTTCTGGGAAATAGAAGACACCACGACACCAATTAATATAGCTGATGATGATGAATGTCTCCAGATATTTGATAAAACGACAATAAGAGATGAAAACAACAGATTCATAGTCAATCTACCGTTTAAAAAAGAAAAAAAGAATTAGGTGACTCTCGAAAACAAGCAATGGCGAGATATTTTAATCTTGAAAAGCGTTTTACTTTAGATAATGAACTAAAAAAACAATATGTGCAATTTATGAAAGAATATTTAGAAATGGGCCACATGAAAAAAGCAAATAAAAAAATGTGCGGAAAATACTACTTGCCACATCAAGCCATAATTCGAGAAGACAGTCTCACAACTAAACTACGAGTTGTCTTCGATGCGTCTACAAAAACATCAAATGGTAATAGTTTGAACGACATCCTGTTCATAGGACCGAGGCTTCAAAAAGATATTTTTGACATCATTATTAAATGGAGACTTTGTATTTGTAATATGTATTAACATATATATATTGAAAAGATGTACCGACAAATTAATGTAGCAGAAGGTGATCAAGATTATCAACGAATATTATGGAGAGAAACGAAAGAAGCACCGATAGAAGAATACAAACTGCAAACAGTTACGTATGGAACAGCATCCGCTCCTTTTCTTGGAACGAGAACACTACAAGAAATTGCCAAATTTTGCAAGCCTTACAATAAATTGCTTTCAAATATCATTAAAAACGATTTCTACATGGACGATTTCATGACAGGAGCAGATAAATGAATGTAAGTTCATTCAGTCTAACATTTCGCAACAACTCCAAAAATATGGGTTTCACTTAAGGAAGTGGATGTCCAATAACAGTAAAATTAAAGCAACAATTCCAACAAATGGCGCCAATGAAGTAATACATATAGCAGAGGACGAAACGGTAAAGACATTGGGAATACAATGGGATCCTGTCAAAGACATGTTTGGATTTAATACGACTCTGTCAACGAAAGAAAAAATAACAAAAAGGCAAGCTTTATCTGGGTTGGCTTTCACCAATGACTATTATAGCAAAATTGTTTATACAAAAACTTTGGTTAATGAAACTCAACTGGGATGAACTACTTGATGAAAAATTAACAAAAGAATGGCAAGAGTTTATGCAGCACGTACCAGCGATAAAAATAATAAAAATTCCCAGATGGTATAAAACGAAAAATGACGTCAAATTTGAATTACATGGATTTGCAGATGCATCCGAGAAAGCTTACGCAGCAGTTGTGTATGTTAAGGTAGGATCAGTTACAACCATGGTTGCTGGTAAAACCAAAGTGAATCCTATTAAAAATAAGAAAACGTTGCCAAAACTGGAGCTGTGCGCGGCTCACCTACTTGCTAAATTACTGCAAAGGATAAATACAATTATTAATCTAGAAGTTAAAATATTTGCTTAGAGTGACTCATCGATAACATTAGCATGGATAAAAAATTGCCGAAGTAAAGATAAGTTCATCAAAACGAGAGTAGAAGAGATAAAACTGCTGGCTTCAACTGCGATATGGCAACACGTCGGAACGAAAGACAATCCAGCTGATATATTGTAGCATCCAGAGGGGTATTTGCGAACAAACTAGTGGAGCACGAACTATGGTGGAGCGGTCCTAAATGGCTACAAGAAGAAGAACATCAGTGGCCATCACAGAATAGCGTTAAAATCGAGGAATGAGGTAATAGAAAAATATTCTAGTCTAAGCAAATTAATAGGAGTTGTAGCTTATATTTTGAGATTCATAAAAAGAATGAGAGGACAAAAATTTCCCACTTATTAAAATCAGAATTAAAAGAAGCTGAAGAGAAAATAATAAAATATCAGCAAAGATTACAATTTAGAGAGGAAATACAAAGCTTAGAATTCAAAAAAGAAATTAGTAATAAAAGTAGCATTGTAAGCTTAAATCCTATATTAGATAACAATGGAATTCTTCGCGTAGGAGGTAGGTTAGGTAATGCAAAGTTTCAATTCGATCAAAAGCACCCGATAATATTAAATAAATCAGATTTGTCCTCATTAATTATTGAAAATGTTCATAAAACAACCTTACATGGAGGAAATAAGTTAATGGAAGCAATGATTAGAAGAAAGTATGTATTGGATAATGGGTTTAAAGAACTTAATAAAAAAGACCATTCGGGCTTGTAATCGCTGCATACGTTACCGCAAGGAAACAGCAAAGCAAATAATGGGAAATCTTCCAGAATTTCGAGTATCGCCATCAATTCCATTCACACACGTTGGTGTAGACTATGCAGGTCCAATACATATGAAATGTTCTAGAGGTAGAGGACAAAAAACATTAAAAGATATATCGCTGTATTCGTATGTATGGCAACAAATGCTGTTCATTAAGAGGCAGTAAGTGATTTAACAACTGAAGCATTTCTAGCTGCTTTAAAAAGATTTTTTGCCAGACGGGGTAAAAGTCAGCTTATATACTCAGACAATGGAACAAATTTTATCGGAGCTTGTAGAAAGCTAGACTTAGATTTCAAAAAAGTAATCAATAAAAACTCAGAGATAGCTCCTATATTAGAAGCAGACCAAATTCAATGGCATCTTGGGTCGGCGGCAGCTCCTCACTTCGGAGGAATTTGGGAGGGGGGAGTTAAATCAGTTAAATATCATATAAAAAGAGTGATAGGCGAAAGTAAATTAACATTTGAAGAGATGATTAATCTGCTGTCACAGCACTGCTACAAGCTGAATTCACGACCTCTAAGTGCGATCGATAGTGAAAGTGAAATAGGTGTTTTAACACCTGGGCATTTTTTTAATAGGAGGTCCAATCTTAGATTGTCCAGAAGCAATTGATGACACAACAATGTATTCGTTAGATAGATGGAAAGTAGTACAAAAAATAAAAAAAGACTTTTGGAAAAGGTGTAAGAATGAATATTTTGTAATGCTACAACAACGAATGAAGTGGAAAACCAAACAGGCCAATCTAGAAGAAGGTCAAACAGTAATAATTAAAAATGAAGACACTCAGCCAGCAAAATGGCCATTAGGGAAAGTTATAAAAACACTTCCGGGAAGCGATGGAAAAGTCAGAGTTGTAACTCCAAAATTACAAAAAGGGATACTAAAGCGACCCGTTCACAAACTCTGTCCAGTAGAGACAACGGACAGCAAAAAAACAGCAGAGCCAAATCAAGCTACAAATCAGAATGTGGTTCTTAACGTTACTTATGCTAGCGACACGCGTTAAGTCATTATATATAAATAGTGCAAAGGAAATAGGAGCTTCAGTGGTCGAATTAAGAAATACTACCGCAATTTATTTATACCCGATTGGCAAAATTGACATAATAAATTCAAAATGGGACTTAATCGTTTATTACAAGTTAGATTCCAATTATGATCGGATGAATAGAGTAAAAGAATTTATTAATAGACTAGAACATCAATGCAAAATATTAACTTATTATGAAGATGCCTGCATAATGATTACCACAACCTTAAAGCAAATATATAATAACCTTAAATCCAATAACGAATTACTTATAAAAAAGGAAAATAGGCAAAGATGAGCACCATTCGAATTTGTTGGCTCCATTTATCATATATTATTTGGAATGATGGATGCTGATGATCAGGAGAATATGGAATCGAATATTAAAAAGATTTTCGAAAACCAAAAGAATATTGCAAAGTTAAATAAGAAGCAGACATCAATAGTTGACTCTACAATAAATATATTAAAAAAGACTACTGATGAAGTTAACAAAAACTTTGAAAAAATGAAAGAACAGCTAAACAAATTTTATCATGAGCTAATTTAAGATCAAAATGCTGAACGAATGACATTGATGTTCCAGATTTTAACCATTCAAATAGGAATAAATATGGACGAATGTGAAGATATACAAACTTCGATTATTAATCTATTAATTGACATGAATCATGGTCGCATAAATTCAAAACTATTAAAACGTTCACAGCTTAATAAAAAAATTGAATTAATTAGAAACAAACTTCCACATAAAATAGCACTTCCTGGAAAACAGGTTGATAATGAATTAATCTATAAATCGATGACTGCTAAAGGGCTGATCGTCGGTTCACGACTTGTCATAAACATAGAAATTCCATTAATATCAGATGAACTGTCAAATGCATACAAATTATATCCACTACCAATAAAATACAAAAGTAATATAATTATCGCTGATATAAAAGCAGAATATTTAGTATACAAGTTTGATTTAAATCAATATGTATTGATAAACCAAGCAGATTTAGATAAATGTGTAATTAACTCGGAAGATCATTATCAATGTCCAGGAAATTGTGCTTGGAAACCAGGTACGGACAACTCTCGTGAAATAGCAGCACTGAAACAATTGGAAAATGAGGCATGTGTCTTCAAGGCAGCTCCAAATGAAAATGTTTGGATTAAATTATATTCCCGAAATACAATAGTTGGCTTTACAAATTATTTAGCAAATCAATTATACATTTGGAATGTAATTATAATCAACAAATGCGAATAGAATTCCCCAATCAAGGTATTTTAACAATAAAAGAAGGATGTATAGCTAGACATGAAGATGTAACTTTAACAGCATCTCATCACGTACAATCTGAGATAAAGAAAAAATTTCTATTTTCTTCTTGGGTACAAGACATTGATAACATTTCAGAAAAGCAAATCAAACCGTTTGATTCGTCTTTAATAAACAACACCAAAGATATTCTGAATCTCAAACAACAAATAGAAGTTCTCAAAAAAGAAAATATTAAATTAAATAGTATTAATTTTCATTATGTTAGTGGTCACGTTTCGCTAACTTTAGTTTTTATAATAGGGTTAATCATCACTATTTTATATATAAGATCAAAATGCAAAATAAGAACTGTGGCTGTTCCATTTGAACTACCAGTTAGA
Organism: Ceratitis rosa; assembly: GCA_037013455.1. NCBI lineage: Eukaryota > Metazoa > Arthropoda > Insecta > Diptera > Tephritidae > Ceratitis > Ceratitis rosa. Next base: position 3,454,584 of record JAWMAG010000007.1, read on the forward strand.
CATACTCATAATTAAATATACATAAATAAAAATGTTAAGAAATACTTTTAGCTTGTAACGTTAAAAAAAGTATGTTCAAACAACAAAATTTTTTGCCCGGGCAGAATGTTCATAAAAATAAGAACATGAAACATATAAATACTCATAGGTACACATGTAAATATAAACATATAGAAGAATAAATACAGTCCACTAAATATCAAATGCATTGATAAGCAGAAAATTTGTAATGTGAGTCATGGATCATAAGAATGTGGAGATCACTGCTTATATTAATATTTTACAGTAAACATAAAATGCATTCAAGTGCATACACACTAATACACATATATATGATTATTTATTCTTATGCACAAAAACATAAATATGGCACTGGGGTATCAAAATGGATATGCACAGAAACATATATAATTAGTCAATAAGGATAGTTTTAAGAGTTTGTACATAAGCCGAGAAATTATTGAAATAAAATCAGAATGAATTAATTCTCCCACATATGAACTCTTTAATTTTCCCCCACCAGCGGTAAGAGATTTTAGACACTTCATTGTGGTATTAACATTTGGTCAATCGAGCCTTAAGAAAAGAACTCAGCGCAAGTATTATAAGCCTCTTAAAAAAAATTTTTTAATTTATGTAAGACGGAACAGCAGAATCTGTCCGCATTAATTAAACTATACTTAATTTATTATACTACAAAATTCGCCTAAGATAATAAGCGAAAAACGTTTCCGTGGCTCACAACGGAGAAGTGAAAGTGCTAAAAAGCGTTTCCGTGGCTCACAACGGACAAGTGAAAGTGCCGATAAGCGTCCTCGGGCTAAAACACCGAGTACAGTGTTAAAAAAAATAACAATTATAAATGAATCAACAGTCAACATGGAGAACTTGCTGAAACGACAAAAGGAGTTGGGCGATCTTGCAGCGCTGGAAGACCAGAAAATATTAAGCGGCAAAATAAGAAAAGCTTCTTATCTTGAATATATTCAACATATTCAGACCATGATGACTGAAATTAACGCCAATCATGCAAAAATTATGTCAAAACAGGGCCAAGAAGCCGAAGAGTACATTGCAAAAAAATATTATGAGCATATAATTCATATAATGGAAGGATCCATTTAAAATTTAAAGGCACAGAATGCAGACGAAGATCCAGCAGTAAGCGGCATAAAAATTAAGCTTGGAGCGGTGAGAGAAAAAGAAATAAGTGAATTTGAGCCATTAGATTTCACTACCGACATAGAAAGAAGATTTCAACGTCGAGAAGAAAGCTTCTATTAACTATGGAAGAAGCTTCGAAAAACAAATTAGACTCTCCAGAAGAAATAAGAGAGTTGAAGACTAAGCTTCAAATACAATTTGAATATGTTGAAGAAGCATTTTCCAAAACTCGAAGTGTCCATTTGAAATCCATAACTCAGGAATCAATCGAAGAACAAATGGAGGATTTACGTGAAAAATATGGCATTAGTATTGAGAAGTTATCAAACAAACAAAAAATGTGCACACCAATGCAAACTTTGTCAGCTACGATGAAACTTCAAGAAATAAAAATTACTGTATTCTATGGGGAGATGAAGCAATGCATCATTTCGCGATTTTTTCGAAGGTTTAGTGCATGACTTACTTTACTGAAGTAGAAAAGATGTTCCGTCTGAAGTCATCACTAGGAGGAGAAGCTGGAAGATTAATTCAACATTTACCAGTAACCGAATCCAACTATGAAGTCGCTTGGAAAATACTTCACTAACGATATGAAAACTTAAGGCTGCAATTCACAACACAGGTAGACAGACTTCTCGATCAACCCACAGCAAATGGGGAAAGTGCGGCTAGTATGAAACAGCTTTTGGATACCACTAAAGAGTGCGTTTATGCTCTTAAAGGGCTTAAATTAAATTTAAATGACGAACAAGCAATTATAGCCAGAATAGTTGTTCAGAAATTTGATAAAGAGAGTCTCCGTCTATATGAGCAAAATGTCAAGAAAACTAGAGACATCCAAACCCTAGATGATGTTTTTAAGTTCCTAGAGCAGCAATATCAAGCGTTAGAAGCTATCAAAAACAGGTAGCAAAATAAATGGAGCAGCCAAAAGCAACCACAACATGATCGCCTCCATTTTATACAACTGCACAAAAAACGTGTACATATTGCAAGAGTCCTGGGCATCAAATTGGTGAATGCAGAAAATTCCTAATATTGACTAAGATGAATTGAAAGAATTTTATAAAGGGGAATAAATTGTAAAAATAAGATAAAATGTAGTAAGTGTGGAAGAAATCATCATATTTTACTTCATTATAATGAGTTCCAGAAGAAAACAGGAACAAGTGAAGAAAACAATATTAAAAAATCATCCACAATGGCTGGATATTGTCAGGAGTCTTACAACAACCGAGAAAAAGTTATAGAATTGTTGCGGTGGTTACTACAACGTTGGAGAGGTTCTGGGAAATAGAAGACACCACGACACCAATTAATATAGCTGATGATGATGAATGTCTCCAGATATTTGATAAAACGACAATAAGAGATGAAAACAACAGATTCATAGTCAATCTACCGTTTAAAAAAGAAAAAAAGAATTAGGTGACTCTCGAAAACAAGCAATGGCGAGATATTTTAATCTTGAAAAGCGTTTTACTTTAGATAATGAACTAAAAAAACAATATGTGCAATTTATGAAAGAATATTTAGAAATGGGCCACATGAAAAAAGCAAATAAAAAAATGTGCGGAAAATACTACTTGCCACATCAAGCCATAATTCGAGAAGACAGTCTCACAACTAAACTACGAGTTGTCTTCGATGCGTCTACAAAAACATCAAATGGTAATAGTTTGAACGACATCCTGTTCATAGGACCGAGGCTTCAAAAAGATATTTTTGACATCATTATTAAATGGAGACTTTGTATTTGTAATATGTATTAACATATATATATTGAAAAGATGTACCGACAAATTAATGTAGCAGAAGGTGATCAAGATTATCAACGAATATTATGGAGAGAAACGAAAGAAGCACCGATAGAAGAATACAAACTGCAAACAGTTACGTATGGAACAGCATCCGCTCCTTTTCTTGGAACGAGAACACTACAAGAAATTGCCAAATTTTGCAAGCCTTACAATAAATTGCTTTCAAATATCATTAAAAACGATTTCTACATGGACGATTTCATGACAGGAGCAGATAAATGAATGTAAGTTCATTCAGTCTAACATTTCGCAACAACTCCAAAAATATGGGTTTCACTTAAGGAAGTGGATGTCCAATAACAGTAAAATTAAAGCAACAATTCCAACAAATGGCGCCAATGAAGTAATACATATAGCAGAGGACGAAACGGTAAAGACATTGGGAATACAATGGGATCCTGTCAAAGACATGTTTGGATTTAATACGACTCTGTCAACGAAAGAAAAAATAACAAAAAGGCAAGCTTTATCTGGGTTGGCTTTCACCAATGACTATTATAGCAAAATTGTTTATACAAAAACTTTGGTTAATGAAACTCAACTGGGATGAACTACTTGATGAAAAATTAACAAAAGAATGGCAAGAGTTTATGCAGCACGTACCAGCGATAAAAATAATAAAAATTCCCAGATGGTATAAAACGAAAAATGACGTCAAATTTGAATTACATGGATTTGCAGATGCATCCGAGAAAGCTTACGCAGCAGTTGTGTATGTTAAGGTAGGATCAGTTACAACCATGGTTGCTGGTAAAACCAAAGTGAATCCTATTAAAAATAAGAAAACGTTGCCAAAACTGGAGCTGTGCGCGGCTCACCTACTTGCTAAATTACTGCAAAGGATAAATACAATTATTAATCTAGAAGTTAAAATATTTGCTTAGAGTGACTCATCGATAACATTAGCATGGATAAAAAATTGCCGAAGTAAAGATAAGTTCATCAAAACGAGAGTAGAAGAGATAAAACTGCTGGCTTCAACTGCGATATGGCAACACGTCGGAACGAAAGACAATCCAGCTGATATATTGTAGCATCCAGAGGGGTATTTGCGAACAAACTAGTGGAGCACGAACTATGGTGGAGCGGTCCTAAATGGCTACAAGAAGAAGAACATCAGTGGCCATCACAGAATAGCGTTAAAATCGAGGAATGAGGTAATAGAAAAATATTCTAGTCTAAGCAAATTAATAGGAGTTGTAGCTTATATTTTGAGATTCATAAAAAGAATGAGAGGACAAAAATTTCCCACTTATTAAAATCAGAATTAAAAGAAGCTGAAGAGAAAATAATAAAATATCAGCAAAGATTACAATTTAGAGAGGAAATACAAAGCTTAGAATTCAAAAAAGAAATTAGTAATAAAAGTAGCATTGTAAGCTTAAATCCTATATTAGATAACAATGGAATTCTTCGCGTAGGAGGTAGGTTAGGTAATGCAAAGTTTCAATTCGATCAAAAGCACCCGATAATATTAAATAAATCAGATTTGTCCTCATTAATTATTGAAAATGTTCATAAAACAACCTTACATGGAGGAAATAAGTTAATGGAAGCAATGATTAGAAGAAAGTATGTATTGGATAATGGGTTTAAAGAACTTAATAAAAAAGACCATTCGGGCTTGTAATCGCTGCATACGTTACCGCAAGGAAACAGCAAAGCAAATAATGGGAAATCTTCCAGAATTTCGAGTATCGCCATCAATTCCATTCACACACGTTGGTGTAGACTATGCAGGTCCAATACATATGAAATGTTCTAGAGGTAGAGGACAAAAAACATTAAAAGATATATCGCTGTATTCGTATGTATGGCAACAAATGCTGTTCATTAAGAGGCAGTAAGTGATTTAACAACTGAAGCATTTCTAGCTGCTTTAAAAAGATTTTTTGCCAGACGGGGTAAAAGTCAGCTTATATACTCAGACAATGGAACAAATTTTATCGGAGCTTGTAGAAAGTTAGACTTAGATTTCAAAAAAGTAATCAATAAAAACTCAGAGATAGCTCCTATATTAGAAGCAGACCAAATTCAATGGCATCTTGGGTCGGCGGCAGCTCCTCACTTCGGAGGAATTTGGGAGGGGGGAGTTAAATCAGTTAAATATCATATAAAAAGAGTGATAGGCGAAAGTAAATTAACATTTGAAGAGATGATTAATCTGCTGTCACAGCACTGCTACAAGCTGAATTCACGACCTCTAAGTGCGATCGATAGTGAAAGTGAAATAGGTGTTTTAACACCTGGGCATTTTTTTAATAGGAGGTCCAATCTTAGATTGTCCAGAAGCAATTGATGACACAACAATGTATTCGTTAGATAGATGGAAAGTAGTACAAAAAATAAAAAAAGACTTTTGGAAAAGGTGTAAGAATGAATATTTTGTAATGCTACAACAACGAATGAAGTGGAAAACCAAACAGGCCAATCTAGAAGAAGGTCAAACAGTAATAATTAAAAATGAAGACACTCAGCCAGCAAAATGGCCATTAGGGAAAGTTATAAAAACACTTCCGGGAAGCGATGGAAAAGTCAGAGTTGTAACTCCAAAATTACAAAAAGGGATACTAAAGCGACCCGTTCACAAACTCTGTCCAGTAGAGACAACGGACAGCAAAAAAACAGCAGAGCCAAATCAAGCTACAAATCAGAATGTGGTTCTTAACGTTACTTATGCTAGCGACACGCGTTAAGTCATTATATATAAATAGTGCAAAGGAAATAGGAGCTTCAGTGGTCGAATTAAGAAATACTACCGCAATTTATTTAGACCCGATTGGCAAAATTGACATAATAAATTCAAAATGGGACTTAATCGTTTATTACAAGTTAGATTCCAATTATGATCGGATGAATAGAGTAAAAGAATTTATTAATAGACTAGAACATCAATGCAAAATATTAACTTATTATGAAGATGCCTGCATAATGATTACCACAACCTTAAAGCAAATATATAATAACCTTAAATCCAATAACGAATTACTTATAAAAAAGGAAAATAGGCAAAGATGAGCACCATTCGAATTTGTTGGCTCCATTTATCATATATTATTTGGAATGATGGATGCTGATGATCAGGAGAATATGGAATCGAATATTAAAAAGATTTTCGAAAACCAAAAGAATATTGCAAAGTTAAATAAGAAGCAGACATCAATAGTTGACTCTACAATAAATATATTAAAAAGGACTACCGATGAAGTTAACAAAAACTTTGAAAAAATGAAAGAACAGCAAAACAAATTTTATCATGAGCTAATTTAAGATCAAAATGCTGAACGAATGACATTGATGTTCCAGATTTTAACCATTCAAATAGGAATAAATATGGACGAATGTGAAGATATACAAACTTCGATTATTAATCTATTAATTGACATGAATCATGGTCGCATAAATTCAAAACTATTAAAACGTTCACAGCTTAATAAAAAAATTGAATTAATTAGAAACAAACTTCCACATAAAATAGCACTTCCTGGAAAACAGGTTGATAATGAATTAATCTATAAATCGATGACTGCTAAAGGGCTGATCGTCGGTTCACGACTTGTCATAAACATAGAAATTCCATTAATATCAGATGAACTGTCAAATGCATACAAATTATATCCACTACCAATAAAATACAAAAGTAATATAATTATCGCTGATATAAAAGCAGAATATTTAGTATACAAGTTTGATTTAAATCAATATGTATTGATAAACCAAGCAGATTTAGATAAATGTGTAATTAACTCGGAAGATCATTATCAATGTCCAGGAAATTGTGCTTGGAAACCAGGTACGGACAACTCTCGTGAAATAGCAGCACTGAAACAATTGGAAAATGAGGCATGTGTCTTCAAGGCAGCTCCAAATGAAAATGTTTGGATTAAATTATATTCCCGAAATACAATAGTTGGCTTTACAAATTATTTAGCAAATCAATTATACATTTGGAATGTAATTATAATCAACAAATGCGAATAGAATTCCCCAATCAAGGTATTTTAACAATAAAAGAAGGATGTATAGCTAGACATGAAGATGTAACTTTAACAGCATCTCATCACGTACAATCTGAGATAAAGAAAAAATTTCTATTTTCTTCTTGGGTACAAGACATTGATAACATTTCAGAAAAGCAAATCAAACCGTTTGATTCGTCTTTAATAAACAACACCAAAGATATTCTGAATCTCAAACAACAAATAGAAGTTCTCAAAAAAGAAAATATTAAATTAAATAGTATTAATTTTCATTATGTTAGTGGTCACGTTTCGCTAACTTTAGTTTTTATAATAGGGTTAATCATCACTATTTTATATATAAGATCAAAATGCAAAATAAGAACTGTGGCTGTTCCATTTGAGCTACCAGTTAGACATACTCATAATTAAATATACATAAATAAAAATGTTAAGAAATACTTTTAGCTTGTAACGTTAAAAAAAGTATGTTCAAACAACAAAATTTTTTGCCCGGGCAGAATGTTCATAAAAATAAGAACATGAAACATATAAATACTCATAGGTACACATGTAAATATAAACATATAGAAGAATAAATACAGTCCACTAAATATCAAATGCATTGATAAGCAGAAAATTTGTAATGTGAGTCATGGATCATAAGAATGTGGAGATCACTGCTTATATTAATATTTTACAGTAAACATAAAATGCATTCAAGTGCATACACACTAATACACATATATATGATTATTTATTCTTATGCACAAAAACATAAATATGGCACTGGGGTATCAAAATGGATATGCACAGAAACATATATAATTAGTCAATAAGGATAGTTTTAAGAGTTTGTACATAAGCCGAGAAATTATTGAAATAAAATCAGAATGAATTAATTCTCCCACATATGAACTCTTTAATTTTCCCCCACCAGCGGTAAGAGATTTTAGACACTTCATTGTGGTATTAACATTTGGTCAATCGAGCCTTAAGAAAAGAACTCAGCGCAAGTATTATAAGCCTCTTAAAAAAAATTTTTTAATTTATGTAAGACGGAACAGCAGAATCTGTCCGCATTAATTAAACTATACTTAATTTATTATACTACAAAATTCGCCTAAGATAATAAGCGAAAAGCGTTTCCGTGGCTCACAACGGAGAAGTGAAAGTGCTAAAAAGCGTTTCCGTGGCTCACAACGGACAAGTGAAAGTGCCGATAAGCGTCCTCGGGCTAAAACACCGAGTACAGTGTTAAAAAAAATAACAATTATAAATGAATCAACAGTCAACATGGAGAACTTGCTGAAACGACAAAAGGAGTTGGGCGATCTTGCAGCGCTGGAAGACCAGAAAATATTAAGCGGCAAAATAAGAAAAGCTTCTTATCTTGAATATATTCAACATATTCAGACTATGATGACTGAAATTAACGCCAATCATGCAAAAATTATGTCAAAACAGGGCCAAGAAGCCGAAGAGTACATTGCAAAAAAAATATTATGAGCATATAATTCATATAATGGAAGGATCCATTTAAAATTTAAAGGCACAGAATGCAGACGAAGATCCAGCAGTAAGCGGCATAAAAATTAAGCTTGGAGCGGTGAGAGAAAAAGAAATAAGTGAATTTGAGCCATTAGATTTCACTACCGACATAGAAAGAAGATTTCAACGTCGAGAAGAAAGCTTCTATTAACTATGGAAGAAGCTTCGAAAAACAAATTAGACTCTCCAGAAGAAATAAGAGAGTTGAAGACTAAGCTTCAAATACAATTTGAATATGTTGAAGAAGCATTTTCCAAAACTCGAAGTGTCCATTTGAAATCCATAACTCAGGAATCAATCGAAGAACAAATGGAGGATTTACGTGAAAAATATGGCATTAGTATTGAGAAGTTAACAAACAAACAAAAAATGTGCACACCAATGCAAACTTTGTCAGCTACGATGAAACTTCAAGAAATAAAAATTACTGTATTCTATGGGGAGATGAAGCAATGCATCATTTCGCGATTTTTTCGAAGGTTTAGTGCATGACTTACTTTACTGAAGTAGAAAAGATGTTCCGTCTGAAGTCATCACTAGGAGGAGAAGCTGGAAGATTAATTCAACATTTACCAGTAACCGAATCCAACTATGAAGTCGCTTGGAAAATACTTCACTAACGATATGAAAACTTAAGGCTGCAATTCACAACACAGGTAGACAGACTTCTCGATCAACCCACAGCAAATGGGGAAAGTGCGGCTAGTATGAAACAGCTTTTGGATACCACTAAAGAGTGCGTTTATGCTCTTAAAGGGCTTAAATTAAATTTAAATGACGAACAAGCAATTATAGCCAGAATAGTTGTTCGGAAATTTGATAAAGAGAGTCTCCGTCTATATGAGCAAAATGTCAAGAAAACTAGAGACATCCAAACCCTAGATGATGTTTTTAAGTTCCTAGAGCAGCAATATCAAGCGTTAGAAGCTATTAAAAACAGGTAGCAAAATAAATGGAGCAGCCAAAAGCAACCACAACATGATCGCCTCCATTTTATACAACTGCACAAAAAACGTGTACATATTGCAAGAGTCCTGGGCATCAAATTGGTGAATGCAGAAAATTCCTAATATTGACTAAGATGAATTGAAAGAATTTTATAAAGGGGAATAAATTGTAAAAATAAGATAAAATGTAGTAAGTGTGGAAGAAATCATCATATTTTACTTCATTATAATGAGTTCCAGAAGAAAACAGGAACAAGTGAAGAAAACAATATTAAAAAATCATCCACAATGGCTGGATATTGTCAGGAGTCTTACAACAACCGAGAAAAAGTTATAGAATTGTTGCGGTGGTTACTACAACGTTGGAGAGGTTCTGGGAAATAGAAGACACCACGACACCAATTAATATAGCTGATGATGATGAATGTCTCCAGATATTTGATAAAACGACAATAAGAGATGAAAACAACAGATTCATAGTCAATCTACCGTTTAAAAAAGAAAAAAAGAATTAGGTGACTCTCGAAAACAAGCAATGGCGAGATATTTTAATCTTGAAAAGCGTTTTACTTTAGATAATGAACTAAAAAAACAATATGTGCAATTTATGAAAGAATATTTAGAAATGGGCCACATGAAAAAAGCAAATAAAAAAATGTGCGGAAAATACTACTTGCCACATCAAGCCATAATTCGAGAAGACAGTCTCACAACTAAACTACGAGTTGTCTTCGATGCGTCTACAAAAACATCAAATGGTAATAGTTTGAACGACATCCTGTTCATAGGAACGAGGCTTCAAAAAGATATTTTTGGCATCATTATTAAATGGAGACTTTGTATTTGTAATATGTATTAACATATATATATTGAAAAGATGTACCGACAAATTAATGTAGCAGAAGGTGATCAAGATTATCAACGAATATTATGGAGAGAAACGAAAGAAGCACCGATAGAAGAATACAAACTGCAAACAGTTACGTATGGAACAGCATCCGCTCCTTTTCTTGGAACGAGAACACTACAAGAAATTGCCAAATTTTGCAAGCCTTACAATAAATTGCTTTCAAATATCATTAAAAACGATTTCTACATGGACGATTTCATGACAGGAGCAGATAAATGAATGTAAGTTCATTCAGTCTAACATTTCGCAACAACTCCAAAAATATGGGTTTCACTTAAGGAAGTGGATGTCCAATAACAGTAAAATTAAAGCAACAATTCCAACAAATGGCGCCAATGAAGTAATACATATAGCAGAGGACGAAACGGTAAAGATATTGGGAATACAATGGGATCCTGTCAAAGACATGTTTGGATTTAATACGACTCTGTCAACGAAAGAAAAAATAACAAAAAGGCAAGCTTTATCTGGGTTGGCTTTCACCAATGACTATTATAGCAAAATTGTTTATACAAAAACTTTGGTTAATGAAACTCAACTGGGATGAACTACTTGATGAAAAATTAACAAAAGAATGGCAAGAGTTTATGCAGCACGTACCAGCGATAAAAATAATAAAAATTCCCAGATGGTATAAAACGAAAAATGACGTCAAATTTGAATTACATGGATTTGCAGATGCATCCGAGAAAGCTTACGCAGCAGTTGTGTATGTTAAGGTAGGATCAGTTACAACCATAGTTGCTGGTAAAACCAAAGTGAATCCTATTAAAAATAAGAAAACGTTGCCAAAACTGGAGCTGTGCGCGGCTCACCTACTTGCTAAATTACTGCAAAGGATAAATACAATTATTAATCGAGAAGTTAAAATATTTGCTTAGAGTGACTCATCGATAACATTAGCATGGATAAAAAATTGCCGAAGTAAAGATAAGTTCATCAAAACGAGAGTAGAAGAGATAAAACTGCTGGCTTCAACTGCGATATGGCAACACGTCGGAACGAAAGACAATCCAGCTGATATATTGTAGCATCCAGAGGGGTATTTGCGAACAAACTAGTGGAGCACGAACTATGGTGGAGCGGTCCTAAATGGCTACAAGAAGAAGAACATCAGTGGCCATCACAGAATAGCGTTAAAATCGAGGAATGAGGTAATAGAAAAATATTCTAGTCTAAGCAAATTAATAGGAGTTGTAGCTTATATTTTGAGATTCATAAAAAGAATGAGAGGACAAAAATTTCCCACTTATTAAAATCAGAATTAAAAGAAGCTGAAGAGAAAATAATAAAATATCAGCAAAGATTACAATTTAGAGAGGAAATACAAAGCTTAGAATTCAAAAAAGAAATTAGTAATAAAAGTAGCATTGTAAGCTTAAATCCTATATTAGATAACAATGGAATTCTTCGCGTAGGAGGTAGGTTAGGTAATGCAAAGTTTCAATTCGATCAAAAGCACCCGATAATATTAAATAAATCAGATTTGTCCTCATTAATTATTGAAAATGTTCATAAAACAACCTTACATGGAGGAAATAAGTTAATGGAAGCAATGATTAGAAGAAAGTATGTATTGGATAATGGGTTTAAAGAACTTAATAAAAAAGACCATTCGGGCTTGTAATCGCTGCATACGTTACCGCAAGGAAACAGCAAAGCAAATAATGGGAAATCTTCCAGAATTTCGAGTATCGCCATCAATTCCATTCACACACGTTGGTGTAGACTATGCAGGTCCAATACATATGAAATGTTCTAGAGGTAGAGGACAAAAAACATTAAAAGATATATCGCTGTATTCGTATGTATGGCAACAAATGCTGTTCATTAAGAGGCAGTAAGTGATTTAACAACTGAAGCATTTCTAGCTGCTTTAAAAAGATTTTTTGCCAGACGGGGTAAAAGTCAGCTTATATACTCAGACAATGGAACAAATTTTATCGGAGCTTGTAGAAAGTTAGACTTAGATTTCAAAAAAGTAATCAATAAAAACTCAGAGATAGCTCCTATATTAGAAGCAGACCAAATTCAATGGCATCTTGGGTCGGCGGCAGCTCCTCACTTCGGAGGAATTTGGGAGGGGGGAGTTAAATCAGTTAAATATCATATAAAAAGAGTGATAGGCGAAAGTAAATTAACATTTGAAGAGATGATTAATCTGCTGTCACAGCACTGCTACAAGCTGAATTCACGACCTCTAAGTGCGATCGATAGTGAAAGTGAAATAGGTGTTTTAACACCTGGGCATTTTTTTAATAGGAGGTCCAATCTTAGATTGTCCAGAAGCAATTGATGACACAACAATGTATTCGTTAGATAGATGGAAAGTAGTACAAAAAATAAAAAAAGACTTTTGGAAAAGGTGTAAGAATGAATATTTTGTAATGCTACAACAACGAATGAAGTGGAAAACCAAACAGGCCAATCTAGAAGAAGGTCAAACAGTAATAATTAAAAATGAAGACACTCAGCCAGCAAAATGGCCATTAGGGAAAGTTATAAAAACACTTCCGGGAAGCGATGGAAAAGTCAGAGTTGTAACTCCAAAATTACAAAAAGGGATACTAAAGCGACCCGTTCACAAACTCTGTCCAGTAGAGACAACGGACAGCAAAAAAACAGCAGAGCCAAATCAAGCTACAAATCAGAATGTGGTTCTTAACGTTACTTATGCTAGCGACACGCGTTAAGTCATTATATATAAATAGTGCAAAGGAAATAGGAGCTTCAGTGGTCGAATTAAGAAATACTACCGCAATTTATTTAGACCCGATTGGCAAAATTGACATAATAAATTCAAAATGGGACTTAATCGTTTATTACAAGTTAGATTCCAATTATGATCGGATGAATAGAGTAAAAGAATTTATTAATAGACTAGAACATCAATGCAAAATATTAACTTATTATGAAGATGCCTGCATAATGATTACCACAACCTTAAAGCAAATATATAATAACCTTAAATCCAATAACGAATTACTTATAAAAAAGGAAAATAGGCAAAGATGAGCACCATTCGAATTTGTTGGCTCCATTTATCATATATTATTTGGAATGATGGATGCTGATGATCAGGAGAATATGGAATCGAATATTAAAAAGATTTTCGAAAACCAAAAGAATATTGCAAAGTTAAATAAGAAGCAGACATCAATAGTTGACTCTACAATAAATATATTAAAAAAGACTACCGATGAAGTTAACAAAAACTTTGAAAAAATGAAAGAACAGCAAAACAAATTTTATCATGAGCTAATTTAAGATCAAAATGCTGAACGAATGACATTGATGTTCCAGATTTTAACCATTCAAATAGGAATAAATATGGACGAATGTGAAGATATACAAACTTCGATTATTAATCTATTAATTGACATGAATCATGGTCGCATAAATTCAAAACTATTAAAACGTTCACAGCTTAATAAAAAAATTGAATTAATTAGAAACAAACTTCCACATAAAATAGCACTTCCTGGAAAACAGGTTGATAATGAATTAATCTATAAATCGATGACTGCTAAAGGGCTGATAGTCGGTTCACGACTTGTCATAAACATAGAAATTCCATTAATATCAGATGAACTGTCAAATGCATACAAATTATATCCACTACCAATAAAATACAAAAGTAATATAATTATCGCTGATATAAAAGCAGAATATTTAGTATACAAGTTTGATTTAAATCAATATGTATTGATAAACCAAGCAGATTTAGATAAATGTGTAATTAACTCGGAAGATCATTATCAATGTCCAGGAAATTGTGCTTGGAAACCAGGTACGGACAACTCTCGTGAAATAGCAGCACTGAAACAATTGGAAAATGAGGCATGTGTCTTCAAGGCAGCTCCAAATGAAAATGTTTGGATTAAATTATATTCCCGAAATACAATAGTTGGCTTTACAAATTATTTAGCAAATCAATTATACATTTGGAATGTAATTATAATCAACAAATGCGAATAGAATTCCCCAATCAAGGTATTTTAACAATAAAAGAAGGATGTATAGCTAGACATGAAGATGTAACTTTAACAGCATCTCATCACGTACAATCTGAGATAAAGAAAAAATTTCTATTTTCTTCTTGGGTACAAGACATTGATAACATTTCAGAAAAGCAAATCAAACCGTTTGATTCGTCTTTAATAAACAACACCAAAGATATTCTGAATCTCAAACAACAAATAGAAGTTCTCAAAAAAGAAAATATTAAATTAAATAGTATTAATTTTCATTATGTTAGTGGTCACGTTTCGCTAACTTTAGTTTTTATAATAGGGTTAATCATCACTTTTTTATATATAAGATCAAAATGCAAAATAAGAACTGTGGCTGTTCCATTTGAGCTACCAGTTAGACATACTCATAATTAAATATACATAAATAAAAATGTTAAGAAATACTTTTAGCTTGTAACGTTAAAAAAAGTATGTTCAAACAACAAAATTTTTTGCCCGGGCAGAATGTTCATAAAAATAAGAACATGAAACATATAAATACTCATAGGTACACATGTAAATATAAACATATAGAAGAATAAATACAGTCCACTAAATATCAAATGCATTGATAAGCAGAAAATTTGTAATGTGAGTCATGGATCATAAGAATGTGGAGATCACTGCTTATATTAATATTTTACAGTAAACATAAAATGCATTCAAGTGCATACACACTAATACACATATATATGATTATTTATTCTTATGCACAAAAACATAAATATGGCACTGGGGTATCAAAATGGATATGCACAGAAACATATATAATTAGTCAATAAGGATAGTTTTAAGAGTTTGTACATAAGCCGAGAAATTATTGAAATAAAATCAGAATGAATTAATTCTCCCACATATGAACTCTTTAATTTTCCCCCACCAGCGGTAAGAGATTTTAGACACTTCATTGTGGTATTAACATTTGGTCAATCGAGCCTTAAGGGGGTCTCCTCATCAGTCAGTTTCAAAAAATCGATTTTTTTTTTTTTTGCTTCAATCGTTAGAATTATTATTAAAGAATATTCTTGCAAATTTTGAGAGTCCAACTCAAACTCGTTTAGGATTTACAAATCTGAGTAGAGTCTCGCGTGGGGCAAGCGCGAGCTAAACTAAAAACTTTAAAGCCTATTTCCCGAAAACCGTATTTTTTAAAATTCCGTGCACGATTAAAAATGAACCATTAAAGCTATGTATACAAGTAAGACACCGTTTTTTAGATAATTTTATTGTCCATAGATTGAACTAAAAATATTTATTAAAAAATTTTTATTTTACAATGTTATCAACTCAATTATTCTTAGAAAAAGCACTAAAAATCGAGTACTTTTTTAAAAAAATGACAAAAATGTTAAAATTTCAACTTTCAATCACCATAATAGTCTATGATCTGCAAAAAAGCCTTCTGAACAAGGAAGTATTTCCATTTTTTGTTTCAGATAAAAATTACGGGCTGAATCATGCACGGAGTTTGAGTTGTTAATCGCGAGCTGCTGCGCAAGATTTTTCATAAATCAGCCATTTTTAATTATTTTGACATACAATAAACTTTTTTTGTTGAATAAATATATGTTCCAAAATATGCAAAAGATCATTTGTTTCTCTTGTTGTTTTCATGTTCAAAAAAAAATCCTGAAAAACCTCTTTTTTTGTAAGCTACTGATGAGGAGACCCCCTTAAGAAAAGAACTCAGCGCAAGTATTATAAGCCTCTTAAAAAAAATTTTTTAATTTATGTAAGACGGAACAGCAGAATCTGTCCGCATTAATTAAACTATACTTAATTTATTATACTACAAAATTCGCCTAAGATAATAAGCGAAAAGCGTTTCCGTGGCTCACAACGGAGAAGTGAAAGTGCTAAAAAGCGTTTCCGTGGCTCACAACGGACAAGTGAAAGTGCCGATAAGTGTCCTCGGGCTAAAACACCGAGTACAGTGTTAAAAAAAATAACAATTATAAATGAATCAACAGTCAACATGGAGAACTTGCTGAAACGACAAAAGGAGTTGGGCGATCTTGCAGCGCTGGAAGACCAGAAAATATTAAGCGGCAAAATAAGAAAAGCTTCTTATCTTGAATATATTCAACATATTCAGACTATGATGACTGAAATTAACGCCAATCATGCAAAAATTATGTCAAAACAGGGCCAAGAAGCCGAAGAGTACATTGCAAAAAAATATTATGAGCATATAATTCATATAATGGAAGGATCCATTTAAAATTTAAAGGCACAGAATGCAGACGAAGATCCAGCAGTAAGCGGCATAAAAATTAAGCTTGGAGCGGTGAGAGAAAAAGAAATAAGTGAATTTGAGCCATTAGATTTCACTACCGACATAGAAAGAAGATTTCAACGTCGAGAAGAAAGCTTCTATTAACTATGGAAGAAGCTTCGAAAAACAAATTAGACTCTCCAGAAGAAATAAGAGAGTTGAAGACTAAGCTTCAAATACAATTTGAATATGTTGAAGAAGCATTTTCCAAAACTCGAAGTGTCCATTTGAAATCCATAACTCAGGAATCAATCGAAGAACAAATGGAGGATTTACGTGAAAAATATGGCATTAGTATTGAGAAGTTAACAAACAAACAAAAAATGTGCACACCAATGCAAACTTTGTCAGCTACGATGAAACTTCAAGAAATAAAAATTACTGTATTCTATGGGGAGATGAAGCAATGCATCATTTCGCGATTTTTTCGAAGGTTTAGTGCATGACTTACTTTACTGAAGTAGAAAAGATGTTCCGTCTGAAGTCATCACTAGGAGGAGAAGCTGGAAGATTAATTCAACATTTACCAGTAACCGAATCCAACTATGAAGTCGCTTGGAAAATACTTCACTAACGATATGAAAACTTAAGGCTGCAATTCACAACACAGGTAGACAGACTTCTCGATCAACCCACAGCAAATGGGGAAAGTGCGGCTAGTATGAAACAGCTTTTGGATACCACTAAAGAGTGCGTTTATGCTCTTAAAGGGCTTAAATTAAATTTAAATGACGAACAAGCAATTATAGCCAGAATAGTTGTTCGGAAATTTGATAAAGAGAGTCTCCGTCTATATGAGCAAAATGTCAAGAAAACTAGAGACATCCAAACCCTAGATGATGTTTTTAAGTTCCTAGAGCAGCAATATCAAGCGTTAGAAGCTATTAAAAACAGGTAGCAAAATAAATGGAGCAGCCAAAAGCAACCACAACATGATCGCCTCCATTTTATACAACTGCACAAAAAACGTGTACATATTGCAAGAGTCCTGGGCATCAAATTGGTGAATGCAGAAAATTCCTAATATTGACTAAGATGAATTGAAAGAATTTTATAAAGGGGAATAAATTGTAAAAATAAGATAAAATGTAGTAAGTGTGGAAGAAATCATCATATTTTACTTCATTATAATGAGTTCCAGAAGAAAACAGGAACAAGTGAAGAAAACAATATTAAAAAATCATCCACAATGGCTGGATATTGTCAGGAGTCTTACAACAACCGAGAAAAAGTTATAGAATTGTTGCGGTGGTTACTACAACGTTGGAGAGGTTCTGGGAAATAGAAGACACCACGACACCAATTAATATAGCTGATGATGATGAATGTCTCCAGATATTTGATAAAACGACAATAAGAGATGAAAACAACAGATTCATAGTCAATCTACCGTTTAAAAAAGAAAAAAAGAATTAGGTGACTCTCGAAAACAAGCAATGGCGAGATATTTTAATCTTGAAAAGCGTTTTACTTTAGATAATGAACTAAAAAAACAATATGTGCCATTTATGAAAGAATATTTAGAAATGGGCCACATGAAAAAAGCAAATAAAAAAATGTGCGGAAAATACTACTTGCCACATCAAGCCATAATTCGAGAAGACAGTCTCACAACTAAACTACGAGTTGTCTTCGATGCGTCTACAAAAACATCAAATGGTAATAGTTTGAACGACATCCTGTTCATAGGAACGAGGCTTCAAAAAGATATTTTTGGCATCATTATTAAATGGAGACTTTGTATTTGTAATATGTATTAACATATATATATTGAAAAGATGTACCGACAAATTAATGTAGCAGAAGGTGATCAAGATTATCAACGAATATTATGGAGAGAAACGAAAGAAGCACCGATAGAAGAATACAAACTGCAAACAGTTACGTATGGAACAGCATCCGCTCCTTTTCTTGGAACGAGAACACTACAAGAAATTGCCAAATTTTGCAAGCCTTACAATAAATTGCTTTCAAATATCATTAAAAACGATTTCTACATGGACGATTTCATGACAGGAGCAGATAAATGAATGTAAGTTCATTCAGTCTAACATTTCGCAACAACTCCAAAAATATGGGTTTCACTTAAGGAAGTGGATGTCCAATAACAGTAAAATTAAAGCAACAATTCCAACAAATGGCGCCAATGAAGTAATACATATAGCAGAGGACGAAACGGTAAAGATATTGGGAATACAATGGGATCCTGTCAAAGACATGTTTGGATTTAATACGACTCTGTCAACGAAAGAAAAAATAACAAAAAGGCAAGCTTTATCTGGGTTGGCTTTCACCAATGACTATTATAGCAAAATTGTTTATACAAAAACTTTGGTTAATGAAACTCAACTGGGATGAACTACTTGATGAAAAATTAACAAAAGAATGGCAAGAGTTTATGCAGCACGTACCAGCGATAAAAATAATAAAAATTCCCAGATGGTATAAAACGAAAAATGACGTCAAATTTGAATTACATGGATTTGCAGATGCATCCGAGAAAGCTTACGCAGCAGTTGTGTATGTTAAGGTAGGATCAGTTACAACCATAGTTGCTGGTAAAACCAAAGTGAATCCTATTAAAAATAAGAAAACGTTGCCAAAACTGGAGCTGTGCGCGGCTCACCTACTTGCTAAATTACTGCAAAGGATAAATACAATTATTAATCGAGAAGTTAAAATATTTGCTTAGAGTGACTCATCGATAACATTAGCATGGATAAAAAATTGCCGAAGTAAAGATAAGTTCATCAAAACGAGAGTAGAAGAGATAAAACTGCTGGCTTCAACTGCGATATGGCAACACGTCGGAACGAAAGACAATCCAGCTGATATATTGTAGCATCCAGAGGGGTATTTGCGAACAAACTAGTGGAGCACGAACTATGGTGGAGCGGTCCTAAATGGCTACAAGAAGAAGAACATCAGTGGCCATCACAGAATAGCGTTAAAATCGAGGAATGAGGTAATAGAAAAATATTCTAGTCTAAGCAAATTAATAGGAGTTGTAGCTTATATTTTGAGATTCATAAAAAGAATGAGAGGACAAAAATTTCCCACTTATTAAAATCAGAATTAAAAGAAGCTGAAGAGAAAATAATAAAATATCAGCAAAGATTACAATTTAGAGAGGAAATACAAAGCTTAGAATTCAAAAAAGAAATTAGTAATAAAAGTAGCATTGTAAGCTTAAATCCTATATTAGATAACAATGGAATTCTTCGCGTAGGAGGTAGGTTAGGTAATGCAAAGTTTCAATTCGATCAAAAGCACCCGATAATATTAAATAAATCAGATTTGTCCTCATTAATTATTGAAAATGTTCATAAAACAACCTTACATGGAGGAAATAAGTTAATGGAAGCAATGATTAGAAGAAAGTATGTATTGGATAATGGGTTTAAAGAACTTAATAAAAAAGACCATTCGGGCTTGTAATCGCTGCATACGTTACCGCAAGGAAACAGCAAAGCAAATAATGGGAAATCTTCCAGAATTTCGAGTATCGCCATCAATTCCATTCACACACGTTGGTGTAGACTATGCAGGTCCAATACATATGAAATGTTCTAGAGGTAGAGGACAAAAAACATTAAAAGATATATCGCTGTATTCGTATGTATGGCAACAAATGCTGTTCATTAAGAGGCAGTAAGTGATTTAACAACTGAAGCATTTCTAGCTGCTTTAAAAAGATTTTTTGCCAGACGGGGTAAAAGTCAGCTTATATACTCAGACAATGGAACAAATTTTATCGGAGCTTGTAGAAAGTTAGACTTAGATTTCAAAAAAGTAATCAATAAAAACTCAGAGATAGCTCCTATATTAGAAGCAGACCAAATTCAATGGCATCTTGGGTCGGCGGCAGCTCCTCACTTCGGAGGAATTTGGGAGGGGGGAGTTAAATCAGTTAAATATCATATAAAAAGAGTGATAGGCGAAAGTAAATTAACATTTGAAGAGATGATTAATCTGCTGTCACAGCACTGCTACAAGCTGAATTCACGACCTCTAAGTGCGATCGATAGTGAAAGTGAAATAGGTGTTTTAACACCTGGGCATTTTTTTAATAGGAGGTCCAATCTTAGATTGTCCAGAAGCAATTGATGACACAACAATGTATTCGTTAGATAGATGGAAAGTAGTACAAAAAATAAAAAAAGACTTTTGGAAAAGGTGTAAGAATGAATATTTTGTAATGCTACAACAACGAATGAAGTGGAAAACCAAACAGGCCAATCTAGAAGAAGGTCAAACAGTAATAATTAAAAATGAAGACACTCAGCCAGCAAAATGGCCATTAGGGAAA
The DNA here is from genome assembly GCA_037013455.1 of Ceratitis rosa. NCBI lineage: Eukaryota > Metazoa > Arthropoda > Insecta > Diptera > Tephritidae > Ceratitis > Ceratitis rosa. Next base: position 3,475,535 of record JAWMAG010000007.1, read on the forward strand.
GTTATAAAAACACTTCCGGGAAGCGATGGAAAAGTCAGAGTTGTAACTCCAAAATTACAAAAAGGGATACTAAAGCGACCCGTTCACAAACTCTGTCCAGTAGAGACAACGGACAGCAAAAAAACAGCAGAGCCAAATCAAGCTACAAATCAGAATGTGGTTCTTAACGTTACTTATGCTAGCGACACGCGTTAAGTCATTATATATAAATAGTGCAAAGGAAATAGGAGCTTCAGTGGTCGAATTAAGAAATACTACCGCAATTTATTTAGACCCGATTGGCAAAATTGACATAATAAATTCAAAATGGGACTTAATCGTTTATTACAAGTTAGATTCCAATTATGATCGGATGAATAGAGTAAAAGAATTTATTAATAGACTAGAACATCAATGCAAAATATTAACTTATTATGAAGATGCCTGCATAATGATTACCACAACCTTAAAGCAAATATATAATAACCTTAAATCCAATAACGAATTACTTATAAAAAAGGAAAATAGGCAAAGATGAGCACCATTCGAATTTGTTGGCTCCATTTATCATATATTATTTGGAATGATGGATGCTGATGATCAGGAGAATATGGAATCGAATATTAAAAAGATTTTCGAAAACCAAAAGAATATTGCAAAGTTAAATAAGAAGCAGACATCAATAGTTGACTCTACAATAAATATATTAAAAAAGACTACCGATGAAGTTAACAAAAACTTTGAAAAAATGAAAGAACAGCTAAACAAATTTTATCATGAGCTAATTTAAGATCAAAATGCTGAACGAATGACATTGATGTTCCAGATTTTAACCATTCAAATAGGAATAAATATGGACGAATGTGAAGATATACAAACTTCGATTATTAATCTATTAATTGACATGAATCATGGTCGCATAAATTCAAAACTATTAAAACGTTCACAGCTTAATAAAAAAATTGAATTAATTAGAAACAAACTTCCACATAAAATAGCACTTCCTGGAAAACAGGTTGATAATGAATTAATCTATAAATCGATGACTGCTAAAGGGCTGATCGTCGGTTCACGACTTGTCATAAACATAGAAATTCCATTAATATCAGATGAACTGTCAAATGCATACAAATTATATCCACTACCAATAAAATACAAAAGTAATATAATTATCGCTGATATAAAAGCAGAATATTTAGTATACAAGTTTGATTTAAATCAATATGTATTGATAAACCAAGCAGATTTAGATAAATGTGTAATTAACTCGGAAGATCATTATCAATGTCCAGGAAATTGTGCTTGGAAACCAGGTACGGACAACTCTCGTGAAATAGCAGCACTGAAACAATTGGAAAATGAGGCATGTGTCTTCAAGGCAGCTCCATATGAAAATGTTTGGATTAAATTATATTCCCGAAATACAATAGTTGGCTTTACAAATTATTTAGCAAATCAATTATACATTTGGAATGTAATTATAATCAACAAATGCGAATAGAATTCCCCAATCAAGGTATTTTAACAATAAAAGAAGGATGTATAGCTAGACATGAAGATGTAACTTTAACAGCATCTCATCACGTACAATCTGAGATAAAGAAAAAATTTCTATTTTCTTCTTGGGTACAAGCCATTGATAACATTTCAGAAATGCAAATCAAACCGTTTGATTCGTCTTTAATAAACAACACCAAAGATATTCTGAATCTCAAACAACAAATAGAAGTTCTCAAAAAAGAAAATATTAAATTAAATAGTATTAATTTTCATTATGTTAGTGGTCACGTTTCGCTAACTTTAGTTTTTATAATAGGGTTAATCATCACTATTTTATATATAAGATCAAAATGCAAAATAAGAACTGTGGCTGTTCCATTTGAACTACCAGTTAGACATACTCATAATTAAATATACATAAATAAAAATGTTAAGAAATACTTTTAGCTTGTAACGTTAAAAAAAGTATGTTCAAACAACAATATTTTTTGCCCGGGCAGAATGTTCATAAAAATAAGAACATGAAACATATAAATACTCATAGGTACACATGTAAATATAAACATATAGAAGAATAAATACAGTCCACTAAATATCAAATGCATTGATAAGCAGAAATTTGTAATGTGAGTCATGGATCATAAGAATGTGAAGATCACTGCTTATATTAATATTTTACAGTAAACATAAAATGCATTCAAGTGCATACACACTAATACACATATATATGATTATTTATTCTTATGCACAAAAACATAAATATGGCACTGGGGTATCAAAATGGATATGCACAGAAACATATATAATTAGTCAATAAGGATAGTTTTAAGAGTTTGTACATAAGCCGAGAAATTATTGAAATAAAATCAGAATGAATTAATTCTCCCACATATGAACTCTTTAATTTTCCCCCAACAGCGGTAAGAGATTTTAGACACTTCATTGTGGTATTAACATTTGGTCAATCGAGCCTTAAGAAAAGAACTCAGCACAAGTATTATAAGCCTCTTAACAAAAATTTTTTAATTTATGTAAGACGGAACAGCAGAATCTGTCCGCATTAATTAAACTATACTTAATTTATTATACTACAAAATTCGCCTAAGATAATAAGCGAAAAGCGTTTCCGTGGCTCACAACGGAGAAGTGAAAGTGCTAAAAAGCGTTTCCGTGGCTCACAACGGACAAGTGAAAGTGCCGATAAGCGTCCTCGGGCTAAAACACCGAGTACAGTGTTAAAAAAAATAACAATTATAAATGAATCAACAGTCAACATGGAGAACTTGCTGAAACGACAAAAGGAGTTGGGCGATCTTGCAGCGCTGGAAGACCAGAAAATATTAAGCGGCAAAATAAGGAAAGCTTCTTATCTTGAATATATTCAACATATTCAGACTATGATGACTGAAATTAACGCCAATCATGCAAAAATTATGGCAAAACAGGGCCAAGAAGCCGAAGAGTACATTGCAAAAAAATATTATGAGCATATAATTCATATAATGGAAGGATCCATTTAAAATTTAAAGGCACAGAATGCAGACGAAGATCCAGCAGTAAGCGGCATAAAAATTAAGCTTGGAGCGGTGAGAGAAAAAGAAATAAGTGAATTTGAGCCATTAGATTTCACTACCGACATAGAAAGAAGATTTCAACGTCGAGAAGAAAGCTTCTATTAACTATGGAAGAAGCTTCGAAAAACAAATTAGACTCTCCAGAAGAAATAAGAGAGTTGAAGACTAAGCTTCAAATACAATTTGAATATGTTGAAGAAGCATTTTCCAAAACTCGAAGTGTCCATTTGAAATCCATAACTCAGGAATCAATCGAAGAACAAATGGAGGATTTACGTGAAAAATATGGCATTAGTATTGAGAAGTTAACAAACAAACAAAAAATGTGCACACCAATGCAAACTTTGTCAGCTACGATGAAACTTCAAGAAATAAAAATTACTGTATTCTATGGGGAGATGAAGCAATGCATCATTTCGCGATTTTTTCGAAGGTTTAGTGCATGACTTACTTTACTGAAGTAGAAAAGATGTTCCGTCTGAAGTCATCACTAGGAGGAGAAGCTGGAAGATTAATTCAACATTTACCAGTAACCGAATCCAACTATGAAGTCGCTTGGAAAATACTTCACTAACGATATGAAAACTTAAGGCTGCAATTCACAACACAGGTAGACAGACTTCTCGATCAACCCACAGCAAATGGGGAAAGTGCGGCTAGTATGAAACAGCTTTTGGATACCACTAAAGAGTGCGTTTATGCTCTTAAAGGGCTTAAATTAAATTTAAATGACGAACTAAAGCGACCCGTTCACAAACTCTGTCCAGTAGAGACAACGGACAGCAAAAAAACAGCAGAGCCAAATCAAGCTACAAATCAGAATGTGGTTCTTAACGTTACTTATGCTAGCGACACGCGTTAAGTCATTATATATAAATAGTGCAAAGGAAATAGGAGCTTCAGTGGTCGAATTAAGAAATACTACCGCAATTTATTTAGACCCGATTGGCAAAATTGACATAATAAATTCAAAATGGGACTTAATCGTTTATTACAAGTTAGATTCCAATTATGATCGGATGAATAGATTAAAAGAATTTATTAATAGACTAGAACATCAATGCAAAATATTAACTTATTATGAAGATGCCTGCATAATGATTACCACAACCTTAAAGCAAATATATAATAACCTTAAATCCAATAACGAATTACTTATAAAAAAGGAAAATAGGCAAAGATGAGCACCATTCGAATTTGTTGGCTCCATTTATCATATATTATTTGGAATGATGGATGCTGATGATCAGGAGAATATGGAATCGAATATTAAAAAGATTTTCGAAAACCAAAAGAATATTGCAAAGTTAAATAAGAAGCAGACATCAATAGTTGACTCTACAATAAATATATTAAAAAAGACTACCGATGAAGTTAACAAAAACTTTGAAAAAATGAAAGAACAGCTAAACAAATTTTATCATGAGCTAATTTAAGATCAAAATGCTGAACGAATGACATTGATGTTCCAGATTTTAACCATTCAAATAGGAATAAATATGGACGAATGTGAAGATATACAAACTTCGATTATTAATCTATTAATTGACATGAATCATGGTCGCATAAATTCAAAACTATTAAAACGTTCACAGCTTAATAAAAAAATTGAATTAATTAGAAACAAACTTCCACATAAAATAGCACTTCCTGGAAAACAGGTTGATAATGAATTAATCTATAAATCGATGACTGCTAAAGGGCTGATCGTCGGTTCACGACTTGTCATAAACATAGAAATTCCATTAATATCAGATGAACTGTCAAATGCATACAAATTATATCCACTACCAATAAAATACAAAAGTAATATAATTATCGCTGATATAAAAGCAGAATATTTAGTATACAAGTTTGATTTAAATCAATATGTATTGATAAACCAAGCAGATTTAGATAAATGTGTAATTAACTCGGAAGATCATTATCAATGTCCAGGAAATTGTGCTTGGAAACCAGGTACGGACAACTCTCGTGAAATAGCAGCACTGAAACAATTGGAAAATGAGGCATGTGTCTTCAAGGCAGCTCCATATGAAAATGTTTGGATTAAGTTATATTCCCGAAATACAATAGTTGGCTTTACAAATTATTTAGCAAATCAATTATACATTTGGAATGTAATTATAATCAACAAATGCGAATAGAATTCCCCAATCAAGGTATTTTAACAATAAAAGAAGGATGTATAGCTAGACATGAAGATGTAACTTTAACAGCATCTCATCACGTACAATCTGAGATAAAGAAAAAATTTCTATTTTCTTCTTGGGTACAAGACATTGATAACATTTCAGAAATGCAAATCAAACCGTTTGATTCGTCTTTAATAAACAACACCAAAGATATTCTGAATCTCAAACAACAAATAGAAGTTCTCAAAAAAGAAAATATTAAATTAAATAGTATTAATTTTCATTATGTTAGTGGTCACGTTTCGCTAACTTTAGTTTTTATAATAGGGTTAATCATCACTTTTTTATATATAAGATCAAAATGCAAAATAAGAACTGTGGCTGTTCCATTTGAACTACCAGTTAGACATACTCATAATTAAATATACATAAATAAAAATGTTAAGAAATACTTTTAGCTTGTAACGTTAAAAAAAGTATGTTCAAACAACAATATTTTTTGCCCGGGCAGAATGTTCATAAAAATAAGAACATGAAACATATAAATACTCATAGGTACACATGTAAATATAAACATATAGAAGAATAAATACAGTCCACTAAATATCAAATGCATTGATAAGCAGAAAATTTGTAATGTGAGTCATGGATCATAAGAATGTGAAGATCACTGCTTATATTAATATTTTACAGTAAACATAAAATGCATTCAAGTGCATACACACTAATACACATATATATGATTATTTATTCTTATGCACAAAAACATAAATATGGCACTGGGGTATCAAAATGGATATGCACAGAAACATATATAATTAGTCAATAAGGATAGTTTTAAGAGTTTGTACATAAGCCGAGAAATTATTGAAATAAAATCAGAATGAATTAATTCTCCCACATATGAACTCTTTAATTTTCCCCCACCAGCGGTAAGAGATTTTAGACACTTCATTGTGGTATTAACATTTGGTCAATCGAGCCTTAAGAAAAGAACTCAGCACAAGTATTATAAGCCTCTTAACAAAAATTTTTTAATTTATGTAAGACGGAACAGCAGAATCTGTCCGCATTAATTAAACTATACTTAATTTATTATACTACAAAATTCGCCTAAGATAATAAGCGAAAAGCGTTTCCGTGGCTCACAACGGAGAAGTGAAAGTGCTAAAAAGCGTTTCCGTGGCTCACAACGGACAAGTGAAAGTGCCGATAAGCGTCCTCGGGCTAAAACACCGAGTACAGTGTTAAAAAAAATAACAATTATAAATGAATCAACAGTCAACATGGAGAACTTGCTGAAACGACAAAAGGAGTTGGGCGATCTTGCAGCGCTGGAAGACCAGAAAATATTAAGCGGCAAAATAAGGAAAGCTTCTTATCTTGAATATATTCAACATATTCAGACTATGATGACTGAAATTAACGCCAATCATGCAAAAATTATGGCAAAACAGGGCCAAGAAGCCGAAGAGTACATTGCAAAAAAATATTATGAGCATATAATTCATATAATGGAAGGATCCATTTAAAATTTAAAGGCACAGAATGCAGACGAAGATCCAGCAGTAAGCGGCATAAAAATTAAGCTTGGAGCGGTGAGAGAAAAAGAAATAAGTGAATTTGAGCCATTAGATTTCACTACCGACATAGAAAGAAGATTTCAACGTCGAGAAGAAAGCTTCTATTAACTATGGAAGAAGCTTCGAAAAACAAATTAGACTCTCCAGAAGAAATAAGAGAGTTGAAGACTAAGCTTCAAATACAATTTGAATATGTTGAAGAAGCATTTTCCGAAACTCGAAGTGTCCATTTGAAATCCATAACTCAGGAATCAATCGAAGAACAAATGGAGGATTTACGTGAAAAATATGGTATTAGTATTGAGAAGTTAACAAACAAACAAAAAATGTGCACACCAATGCAAACTTTGTCAGCTACGATGAAACTTCAAGAAATAAAAATTACTGTATTCTATGGGGAGATGAAGCAATGCATCATTTCGCGATTTTTTCGAAGGTTTAGTGCATGACTTACTTTACTGAAGTAGAAAAGATGTTCCGTCTGAAGTCATCACTAGGAGGAGAAGCTGGAAGATTAATTCAACATTTACCAGTAACCGAATCCAACTATGAAGTCGCTTGGAAAATACTTCACTAACGATATGAAAACTTAAGGCTGCAATTCACAACACAGGTAGACAGACTTCTCGATCAACCCACAGCAAATGGGGAAAGTGCGGCTAGTATGAAACAGCTTTTGGATACCACTAAAGAGTGCGTTTATGCTCTTAAAGGGCTTAAATTAAATTTAAATGACGAACAAGCAATTATAGCCAGAATAGTTGTTCGGAAATTTGATAAAGAGAGTCTCCGTCTATATGAGCAAAATGTCAAGAAAACTAGAGACATCCAAACCCTAGATGATGTTTTTAAGTTCCTAGAGCAGCAATATCAAGCGTTAGAAGCTATTAAAAACAGGTAGCAAAATAAATGGAGCAGCCAAAAGCAACCACAACATGATCGCCTCCATTTTATACAACTGCACAAAAAACGTGTACATATTGCAAGAGTCCTGGGCATCAAATTGGTGAATGCAGAAAATTCCTAATATTGACTAAGATGAATTGAAAGAATTTTATAAAGGGGAATAAATTGTAAAAATAAGATAAAATGTAGTAAGTGTGGAAGAAATCATCATATTTTACTTCATTATAATGAGTTCCAGAAGAAAACAGGAACAAGTGAAGAAAACAATATTAAAAAATCATCCACAATGGCTGGATATTGTCAGGAGTCTTACAACAACCGAGAAAAAGTTATAGAATTGTTGCGGTGGTTACTACAACGTTGGAGAGGTTCTGGGAAATAGAAGACACCACGACACCAATTAATATAGCTGATGATGATGAATGTCTCCAGATATTTGATAAAACGACAATAAGAGATGAAAACAACAGATTCATAGTCAATCTACCGTTTAAAAAAGAAAAAAAGAATTAGGTGACTCTCGAAAACAAGCAATGGCGAGATATTTTAATCTTGAAAAGCGTTTTACTTTAGATAATGAACTAAAAAAACAATATGTGCAATTTATGAAAGAATATTTAGAAATGGGCCACATGAAAAAAGCAAATAAAAAAATGTGCGGAAAATACTACTTGCCACATCAAGCCATAATTCGAGAAGACAGTCTCACAACTAAACTACGAGTTGTCTTCGATGCGTCTACAAAAACATCAAATGGTAATAGTTTGAACGACATCCTGTTCATAGGAACGAGGCTTCAAAAAGATATTTTTGGCATCATTATTAAATGGAGACTTTGTATTTGTAATATGTATTAACATATATATATTGAAAAGATGTACCGACAAATTAATGTAGCAGAAGGTGATCAAGATTATCAACGAATATTATGGAGAGAAACGAAAGAAGCACCGATAGAAGAATACAAACTGCAAACTTCTTGGAACGAGAACACTACAAGAAATTGCCAAATTTTGCAAGCCTTACAATAAATTGCTTTCAAATATCATTAAAAACGATTTCTACATGGACGATTTCATGACAGGAGCAGATAAATGAATGTAAGTTCATTCAGTCTAACATTTCGCAACAACTCCAAAAATATGGGTTTCACTTAAGGAAGTGGATGTCCAATAACAGTAAAATTAAAGCAACAATTCCAACAAATGGCGCCAATGAAGTAATACATATAGCAGAGGACGAAACGGTAAAGACATTGGGAATACAATGGGATCCTGTCAAAGACATGTTTGGATTTAATACGACTCTGTCAACGAAAGAAAAAATAACAAAAAGGCAAGCTTTATCTGGGTTGGCTTTCACCAATTACTATTATAGCAAAATTGTTTATACAAAAACTTTGGTTAATGAAACTCAACTGGGATGAACTACTTGATGAAAAATTAACAAAAGAATGGCAAGAGTTTATGCAGCACGTACCAGCGATAAAAATAATAAAAATTCCCAGATGGTATAAAACGAAAAATGACGTCAAATTTGAATTACATGGATTTGCAGATGCATCCGAGAAAGCTTACGCAGCAGTTGTGTATGTTAAGGTAGGATCAGTTACAACCATGGTTGCTGGTAAAACCAAAGTGAATCCTATTAAAAATAAGAAAACGTTGCCAAAACTGGAGCTGTGCGCGGCTCACCTACTTGCTAAATTACTGCAAAGGATAAATACAATTATTAATCGAGAAGTTAAAATATTTGCTTAGAGTGACTCATCGATAACATTAGCATGGATAAAAAATTGCCGAAGTAAAGATAAGTTCATCAAAACGAGAGTAGAAGAGATAAAACTGCTGGCTTCAACTGCGATATGGCAACACGTCGGAACGAAAGACAATCCAGCTGATATATTGTAGCATCCAGAGGGGTATTTGCGAACAAACTAGTGGAGCACGAACTATGGTGGAGCGGTCCTAAATGGCTACAAGAAGAAGAACATCAGTGGCCATCACAGAATAGCGTTAAAAGCGAGGAATGAGGTAATAGAAAAATATTCTAGTCTAAGCAAATTAATAGGAGTTGTAGCTTAAATTTTGAGATTAATAAAAAGAATGAGAGGACAAAAATTTCCCACTTATTAAAATCAGAATTAAAAGAAGCTGAAGAGAAAATAATAAAATATCAGCAAATATTACAATTTAGAGAGGAAATACAAAGCTTAGAATTCAAAAAAGAAATTAGTAATAAAAGTAGCATTGTAAGCTTAAATCCTATATTAGATAACAATGGAATTCTTCGCGTAGGAGGTAGGTTAGGTAATGCAAAGTTTCAATTTGATCAAAAGCACCCGATAATATTAAATAAATCAGATTTGTCCTCATTAATTATTGAAAATGTTCATAAAACAACCTTACATGGAGGAAATAAGTTAATGGAAGCAATGATTAGAAGAAAGTATGTATTGGATAATGGGTTTAAAGAACTTAATAAAAAAGACCATTCGGGCTTGTAATCGCTGCATACGTTACCGCAAGGAAACAGCAAAGCAAATAATGGGAAATCTTCCAGAATTTCGAGTATCGCCATCAATTCCATTCACACACGTTGGTGTAGACTATGCAGGTCCAATACATATGAAATGTTCTAGAGGTAGAGGACAAAAAACATTAAAAGATATATCGCTGTATTCGTATGTATGGCAACAAATGCTGTTCATTAAGAGGCAGTAAGTGATTTAACAACTGAAGCATTTCTAGCTGCTTTAAAAAGATTTTTTGCCAGACGGGGTAAAAGTCAGCTTATATACTCAGACAATGGAACAAATTTTATCGGAGCTTGTAGAAAGTTAGACTTAGATTTCAAAAAAGTAATCAATAAAAACTCAGAGATAGCTCCTATATTAGAAGCAGACCAAATTCAATGGCATCTTGGGTCGGCGGCAGCTCCTCACTTCGGAGGAATTTGGGAGGGGGGAGTTAAATCAGTTAAATATCATTTAAAAAGAGTGATAGGCGAAAGTAAATTAACATTTGAAGAGATGATTAATCTGCTGTCACAGCACTGCTACAAGCTGAATTCACGACCTCTAAGTGCGATCGATAGTGAAAGTGAAATAGGTGTTTTAACACCTGGGCATTTTTTTAATAGGAGGTCCAATCTTAGATTGTCCAGAAGCAATTGATGACACAACAATGTATTCGTTAGATAGATGGAAAGTAGTACAAAAAATAAAAAAAGACTTTTGGAAAAGGTGTAAGAATGAATATTTTGTAATGCTACAACAACGAATGAAGTGGAAAACCAAACAGGCCAATCTAGAAGAAGGTCAAACAGTAATAATTAAAAATGAAGACACTCAGCCAGCAAAATGGCCAAAAAAACAGCAGAGCCAAATCAAGCTACAAATCAGAATGTGGTTCTTAACGTTACTTATGCTAGCGACACGCGTTAAGTCATTATATATAAATAGTGCAAAGGAAATAGGAGCTTCAGTGGTCGAATTAAGAAATACTACCGCAATTTATTTAGACCCGATTGGCAAAATTGACATAATAAATTCAAAATGGGACTTAATCGTTTATTACAAGTTAGATTCCAATTATGATCGGATGAATAGAGTAAAAGAATTTATTAATAGACTAGAACATCAATGCAAAATATTAACTTATTATGAAGATGCCTGCATAATGATTACCACAACCTTAAAGCAAATATATAATAACCTTAAATCCAATAACGAATTACTTATAAAAAAGGAAAATAGGCAAAGATGAGCACCATTCGAATTTGTTGGCTCCATTTATCATATATTATTTGGAATGATGGATGCTGATGATCAAGAGAATATGGAATCGAATATTAAAAAGATTTTCGAAAACCAAAAGAATATTGCAAAGTTAAATAAGAAGCAGACATCAATAGTTGACTCTACAATAAATATATTAAAAAAGACTACCGATGAAATTAACAAAAACTTTGAAAAAATGAAAGAACAGCTAAACAAATTTTATCATGAGCTAATTTAAGATCAAAATGCTGAACGAATGACATTGATGTTCCAGATTTTAACCATTCAAATAGGAATAAATATGGACGAATGTGAAGATATACAAACTTCGATTATTAATCTATTAATTGACATGAATCATGGTCGCATAAATCCAAAACTATTAAAACGTTCACAGCTTAATAAAAAAATTGAATTAATTAGAAACAAACTTCCACATAAAATAGCACTTCCTGGAAAACAGGTTAATAATGAATTAATCTATAAATCGATGACTGCTAAAGGGCTGATCGTCGGTTCACGACTTGTCATAAACATAGAAATTCCATTAATATCAGATGAACTGTCAAATGCATACAAATTATATCCACTACCAATAAAATACAAAAGTAATATAATTATCGCTGATATAAAAGCAGAATATTTAGTATACAAGTTTGATTTAAATCAATATGTATTGATAAACCAAGCAGATTTAGATAAATGTGTAATTAACTCGGAAGATCATTATCAATGTCCAGGAAATTGTGCTTGGAAACCAGGTACAGACAACTCTCGTGAAATAGCAGCACTGAAACAATTGGAAAATGAGGCATGTGTCTTCAAGGCAGCTCCAAATGAAAATGTTTGGATTAAATTATATTCCCGAAATACAATAGTTGGCTTTACAAATTATTTAGCAAATCAATTATACATTTGGAATGTAATTATAATCAACAAATGCGAATAGAATTCCCCAATCAAGGTATTTTAACAATAAAAGAAGGATGTATAGCTAGACATGAAGATGTAACTTTAACAGCATCTCATCACGTACAATCTGAGATAAAGAAAAAATTAATATCTTCTTCTTGGGAAAAATACATTGATAACATTTCAGAAATGCAAATCAAACCGTTTGATTCGTCTTTAATAAACAACACCAAAGATATTCTGAATCTCAAACAACAAATAGAAGTTCTCAAAAAAGAAAATATTAAATTAAATAGTATTAATTTTCATTATGTTAGTGGTCACGTTTCGCTAACTTTAGTTTTTATAATAGGGTTAATCATCACTATTTTATATATAAGATCAAAATGCAAAATAAGAACTGTGGCTGTTCCATTTGAACTACCAGTTAGACATACTCATAATTAAATATACATAAATAAAAATGTTAAGAAATACTTTTAGCTTGTAATGTTAAAAAAAGTATGTTCAAACAACAAAATTTTTTGCCCGGGCAGAATGTTCATAAAAATAAGAACATGAAACATATAAATACTTATAGGTACACATGTAAATATAAACATATAGAAGAATAAATACAGTCCACTAAATATCAAATGCATTGATAAGCAGAAAATTTGTAATGTGAGTCATGGATCATAAGAATGTGAAGATCACTGCTTATATTAATATTTTACAGTAAACATAAAATGCATTCAAGTGCATACACACTGATACACATATATATGATTATTTATTCTTATGCACAAAAACATAAATATGGCACTGGAGTATCAAAATGGATATGCACACAAACATATATAATTAGTCAATAAGGATAGTTTTAAGAGTTTGTACATAATCCGAGAAATTATTGAAATAAAATCAGAATGAATTAATTCTCCCACACAATTTAATTTATGTAAGACGGAACAGCAGAATCTGTCCGCATTAATTAAACTATACTTAATTTAGTATACTACAAAATTCGCCTAAGATAATAAGCGAAAAGCGTTTCCGTGGCTCACAACGGAGAAGTGAAAGTGCTAAAAAGCGTTTCCGTGGCTCACAACGGACAAGTGAAAGTGCCAATAAGCGTCCTCGGGCTAAAACACCGAGTACAGTGTTAAACAAAAATAACAATTATAAATTAATCAACAGTCAACATGGAGAACTTGCTGAAACGACAAAAAGAGTTGGCCGATCTTGCAACGCTGGAAGACCAGAAAATATTAAGCGGCAAAACAAGGAAAGCTTCTTATATTGAATATATTCAACATAATCAGACTATGATGACTGAAATTAACGCCAATCATGCAAAAATTATGGCAAAACAGGGCCAAGAAGCCGAAGAGTACATTGCAAAAAAATATTATGAGCATATAATTCATATAATGGAAGGATCCATTTAAAATTTAAAGGCACAGAATGCAGACGAAGATCCAGCAGTAAGCGGCATAAAAATTAAGCTTGGAGCGGTGAGAGAAAAAGAAATAAGTGAATTTGAGCCATTAGATTTCACTACCGACATAGAAAGAAGATTTCAACGTCGAGAAGAAAGTTTCTATTAACTATGGAAGAAGCTTCGAAAAACAAATTAGACTCTCCAGAAGAAATAAGAGAGTTGAAGACTAAGCTTCAAATGCAATTTGAATATGTTGAAGAAGCATTTTCCAAAACTCGAAGTGTCCATTTTTAACTCAGGAATCAATCGAAGAACAAATGGAGGATTTACGTGAAAAATATGGCATTAGTATTGAGAAGTTAACAAACAAACAAAAAATGTGCACACCAATGCAAACTTTGTCAGCTACGATGAAACTTCAAGAAATAAAAATTACTGTATTCTATGGGGAGATGAAGCAATGCATCATTTCGCGATTTTTTCGAAGGTTTAGTGCATGACTTACTTTACTGAAGTAGAAAAGATGTTCCGTCTGAAGTCATCACTAGGAGGAGAAGCTGGAAGATTAATTCAACATTTACCAGTAACCGAATCCAACTATGAAGTCGCTTGGAAAATACTTCACTAACGATATGAAAACTTAAGGCTGCAATTCACAACACAGGTAGACAGACTTCTCGATCAACCCACAGCAAATGGGGAAAGTGCGGCTAGTATGAAACAGCTTTTGGATACCACTAAAGAGTGCGTTTATGCTCTTAAAGGGCTTAAATTAAATTTAAATGACGAACAAGCAATTATAGCCAGAATAGTTGTTCGGAAATTTGATAAAGAGAGTCTCCGTCTATATGAGCAAAATGTCAAGAAAACTAGAGACATCCAAACCCTAGATGATGTTTTTAAGTTCCTAGAGCAGCAATATCAAGCGTTAGAAGCTATTAAAAACAGGTAGCAAAATAAATGGAGCAGCCAAAAACAACCACAACGATCGCCTACATTTTATACAACTGCACAAAAAACGTGTACATATTGCAAGAGTCCTGGGCATCAAATTGGTGAATGCAGAAAATTCCTAATATTGACTAAGATGAATTGAAAGAATTTTATAAAGGGGAATAAATTGTAAAAATAAGATAAAATGTAGTAAGTGTGGAAGAAATCATCATATTTTACTTCATTATAATGAGTTCCAGAAGAAAACAGGAACAAGTGAAGAAAACAATATTAAAAAATCATCCACAATGGCTGGATATTGTCAGGAGTCTTACAACAACCGAGAAAAAGTTATAGAATTGTTGCGGTGGTTACTACAACGTTGGAGAGGTTCTGGGAAATAGAAGACACCACGACACCAATTAATATAGCTGATGATGATGAATGTCTCCAGATATTTGATAAAACGACAATAAGAGATGAAAACAACAGATTCATAGTCAATCTACCGTTTAAAAAAGAAAAAAAGAATTAGGTGACTCTCGAAAACAAGCAATGGCGAGATATTTTAATCTTGAAAAGCGTTTTACTTTAGATAATGAACTAAAAAAACAATATGTGCAATTTATGAAAGAATATTTAGAAATGGGCCACATGAAAAAAGCAAATAAAAAAATGTGCGGAAAATACTACTTGCCACATCAAGCCATAATTCGAGAAGACAGTCTCACAACTAAACTACGAGTTGTCTTCGATGCGTCTACAAAAACATCAAATGATAATAGTTTGAACGACATCCTGTTCATAGGACCGAGGCTTCAAAAAGATATTTTTGGCATCATTATTAAATGGAGACTTTGTATTTGTAATATGTATTAACATATATATATTGAAAAGATGTACCGACAAATTAATGTAGCAGAAGGTGATCAAGATTATCAACGAATATTATGGAGAGAAACGAAAGAAGCACCGATAGAAGAATACAAACTGCAAACAGTTACATATGGAACAGCATCCGCTCCTTTTCTTGGAACGAGAACACTACAAGAAATTGCCAAATTTTGCAAGCCTTACAATAAATTGCTTTCAAATATCATTAAAAACGATTTCTACATGGACGATTTCATGACAGGAGCAGATAAATGAATGTAAGTTCATTCAGTCTAACATTTCGCAACAACTCCAAAAATATGGGTTTCACTTAAGGAAGTGGATGTCCAATAACAGTAAAATTAAAGCAACAATTCCAACAAATGGCGCCAATGAAGTAATACATATAGCAGAGGACGAAACGGTAAAGACATTGGGAATACAATGGGATCCTGTCAAAGACATGTTTGGATTTAATACGACTCTGTCAACGAAAGAAAAAATAACAAAAAGGCAAGCTTTATCTGGGTTGGCAAGAATTTTCTATCCGATGGGTTGGCTTTCACCAATGACTATTATAGCAAAATTGTTTATACAAAAACTTTGGTTAATGAAACTCAACTGGGATGAACTACTTGATGAAAAATTAACAAAAGAATGGCAAGAGTTTATGCAGCACGTACCAGCGATAAAAATAATAAAAATTCCCAGATGGTATAAAACGAAAAATGACGTCAAATTTGAATTACATGGATTTGCAGATGCATCCGAGAAAGCTTACGCAGCAGTTGTGTATATTAAGGTAGGATCAGTTACAACCATAGTTGCTGGTAAAACCAAAGTGAATCCTATTAAAAATAAGAAAACGTTGCCAAAACTGGAGCTGTGCGCGGCTCACCTACTTGCTAAATTACTGCAAAGGATAAATATAATTATTAATCGAGAAGTTAAAATATTTGCTTAGAGTGACTCATCGATAACATTAGCATGGATAAAAAATTGCCGAAGTAAAGATAAGTTCATCAAAACGAGAGTAGAAGAGATAAAACTGCTGGCTTCAACTGCGATATGGCAACACGTCGGAACGAAAGACAATCCAGCTGATATAACATCCAGAGGGGTATTTGCGAACAAACTAGTGGAGCACGAACTATGGTGGAGCGGTCCTAAATGGCTACATGAAGAAGAACATCAGTGGCCAACACAGAATAGCGTTAAAATCGAGGAATGAGGTAATAGAAAAATATTCTAGTCTAAGCAAATTAATAGGAGTTGTAGCTTATATTTTGAGATTCATAAAAAGAATGAGAGGACAAAAATTTCCCACTTATTAAAATCAGAATTAAAAGAAGCTGAAGAGAAAATAATAAAATATCAGCAAAGATTACAATTTAGAGAGGAAATACAAAGCTTAGAATTCAAAAAAGAAATTAGCAATAAAAGTAGCATTGTAAGCTTAAATCCTATATTAGATAACAATGGAATTCTTCGCGTAGGAGGTAGGTTAGGTAATGCAAAGTTTCAATTTGATCAAAAGCACCCGATAATATTAAATAAATCAGATTTGTCCTCATTAATTATTGAAAATGTTCATAAAACAACCTTACATGGAGGAAATAAGTTAATGGAAGCAATGATTAGAAGAAAGTATGTATTGGATAATGGGTTTAAAGAACTTAATAAAAAAGACCATTCGGGCTTGTAATCGCTGCATACGTTACCGCAAGGAAACAGCAAAGCAAATGATGGGAAATCTTCCAGAATTTTGAGTGTCGCCATCAATTCCATTCACACACGTTGGAGTAGACTATGCAGGTCCAATACATATGAAATGTTCTAGAGGTAGAGGACAAAAAACATTTAAAAGATATATCGCTGTATTCGTATGTATGGCAACAAATGCTGTTCATTAAGAGGCAGTAAGTGATTTAACAACTGAAGCATTTCTAGCTGCTTTAAAAAGATTTTTTGCCAGACGGGGTAAAAGTCAGCTTATATACTCAGACAATGGAACAAATTTTATCGGAGCTTGTAGAAAGTTAGACTTAGATTTCAAAAAAGTAATCAATAAAAACTCAGAGATAGCTCCTATATTAGAAGCAGACCAAATTCAATGGCATCTTGGGTCGGCGGCAGCTCCTCACTTCGGAGGAATTTGGGAGGGGGGAGTTAAATCAGTTAAATATCATATAAAAAGAGTGATAGGCGAAAGTAAATTAACATTTGAAGAGATGATTAATCTGCTGTCACAGCACTGCTACAAGCTGAATTCACGACCTCTAAGTGCGATCGATAGTGAAAGTGAAATAGATGTTTTAACACCTGGGCATTTTTTAATAGGAGGTCCAATCTTAGATTGTCCAGAAGCAATTGATGACACAACAATGTGTTCGTTAGATAGATGGAAAATAGTACAAAAAATAAAAAGAGACTTTTGGAAAAGGTGTAAGAATGAATATTTTGTAATGCTACTACAACGAATGAAGTGGAAAACCAAACAGGCCAATCTAGAAGAAGGTCAAACAGTAATAATTAAAAATGAAGACACTCAGCCAGCAAAATGGCCATTAGGGAAAGTTATAAAAACACTTCCGGGAAGCGATGGAAAAGTCAGAGTTGTAACTCCAAAATTACAAAAAGGGATACTAAAGCGACCCGTTCACAAACTCTGTCCAGTAGAGACAACGGACAGCAAAAAAACAGCAGAGCCAAATCAAGCTACAAATCAGAATGTGGTTCTTAACGTTACTTATGCTAGCGACACGCGTTAAGTCATTATATATAAATAGTGCAAAGGAAATAGGAGCTTCAGTGGTCGAATTAAGAAATACTACCGCAATTTATTTAGACCCGATTGGCAAAATTGACATAATAAATTCAAAATGGGACTTAATCGTTTATTACGAGTTAGATTCCAATTATGATCGGATGAATAGAGTAAAAGAATTTATTAATAGACTAGAACATCAATGCAAAATATTAACTTATTATGAAGATGCCTGCATAATGATTACCGCAACCTTAAAGCAAATATATAATAACCTTAAATCCAATGACGAATTACTTATAAAAAAGGAAAATAGGCAAAGATGAGCACCATTCGAATTTGTTGGCTCCATTTATCATATATTATTTGGAATGATGGATGCTGATGATCAGGAGAATATGGAATCGAATATTAAAAAGATTTTCGAAAACCAAAAGAATATTGCAAAGTTAAATAAGAAGCAGACATCAATAGTTGACTCTACAATAAATATATTAAAAAAGACTACCGATGAAGTTAACAAAAACTTTGAAAAAATGAATGAACAGCTAAACAAATTTTATCATGAGCTAATTTAAGATCAAAATGCTGAACGAATGACATTGATGTTCCAGATTTTAACCATTCAAATAGGAATAAATATGGACGAATGTGAAGATATACAAACTTCGATTATTAATCTATTAATTGACATGAATCATGGTCGCATAAATTCAAAACTATTAAAACGTTCACAGCTTAATAAAAAAATTGAATTAATTAGAAACAAACTTCCACATAAAATAGCACTTCCTGGAAAACAGGTTGATAATGAATTAATCTATAAATCGATGACTGCTAAAGGGCTGATCGTCGGTTCACGACTTGTCATAAACATAGAAATTCCATTAATATCAGATGAACTGTCAAATGCATACAAATTATATCCACTACCAATAAAATACAAAAGTAATATAATTATCGCTGATATAAAAGCAGAATATTTAGTATACAAGTTTGATTTAAATCAATATGTATTGATAAAGCAAGCAGATTTAGATAAATGTGTAATTAACTCGGAAGATCATTATCAATGTCCAGGAAATTGTGCTTGGAAACCAGGTACGGACAACTCTCGTGAAATAGCAGCACTGAAACAATTGGAAAATGAGGCATGTGTCTTCAAGGCAGCTCCAAATGAAAATGTTTGGATTAAATTATATTCCCGAAATACAATAGTTGGCTTTACAAATTATTTAGCAAATCAATTATACATTTGGAATGTAATTATAATCAACAAATGCGAATAGAATTCCCCAATCAAGGTATTTTAACAATAAAAGAAGGATGTATAGCTAGACATGAAGATGTAACTTTAACAGCATCTCATCACGTATAATCTGAGATAAAGAAAAAATTAATATCTTCTTCTTGGGTAAAATACATTGATAACATTTCAGAAATGCAAATCAAACCGTTTGATTCGTCTTTAATAAACAACACCAAAGATATTCTGAATCTCAAACAGCAAATAGAAGTTCTCAAAAAAGAAAATATTAAATTAAATAGTATTTATTTTCATCATGTTAGTGGTCACGTTTCGCTAACTTTAGTTTTTATAATAGGGTTAATCATCACTATTTTATATATAAGATCAAAATGCAAAATAAGAACTGTGGCTGTTCCATTTGAACTACCAGTTAGACATACTCATAATTAAATATACATAAATAAAAATGTTAAGAAATACTTTTAGCTTGTAACGTTAAAAAAAGTATGTTCAAACAACAAAATTTTTTGCCCGGGCAGAATGTTCATAAAAATAAGAACATGAAACATATAAATACTCATAGGTACACATGTAAATATAAACATATAGAAGAATAAATACAGTCCACTAAATATCAAATGCATTGATAAGCAGAAAATTTGTAATGTGAGTCATGGATCATAAGAATGTGAAGATCACTGCTTATCTTAATATTTTACAGTAAACATAAAATGCATTCAAGTGCATACACACTGATACACATACATATGTATGATTATTTATTCTTATGCACAAAAACATAAATATGGAACTGGAGTATCAAAATGGATATTCACATAAACATGTATAATTAGTCGATAAGGATAGTTTTAAGAATTTGTATATAAGCCGAGAAATTATTGAAATAAAATCAGAATGAATTAATTTCCTCCCCCCCCCCCAGGGGTAAGAGATTTTAGACACTTCATTGTGGTATTAACAATATACGTGTAAATAGAAAAATATGTAAAGTGTGCCCACTCACCAAAGATGTTGCTGCTGCGGCTGTTGTAGAAATAAATATAGTTTAAAAAACTAAAAAAAACACGCTTTTAAAGAATATTGTACTAAAAAGTTGAAAATAATTTTGAAAATAAACTTAAGACAATAGTATATAAAAAATACTTGTATAATTAAGAGAAGAGCGTGGGCGTTCGATATATGGAAATTATGGTACAAAGCGTCCCACGCTTTTCTCTTAATTATACAAGTATTTTTTATATACTATTGTCTTAAGTTTATTTTCAAAATTATTTTCAACTTTTTAGTACAATATTCTTTAAAAGCGTGTTTTTTTTTAGTTTTTTAAACTATATTTATTTTTAACTTTTTAGTTTAATATTCTTTAAAAGCGTGTTTTTTTAGTTTTTTAAACTATATTTATTATATACTATTGTCTTAAGTTTATTTCCAAAATTATTTTTTTAGTTTAATATTCTTTAAAAGCGTGTTTTTTTTTTAGTTTTTTTTAAACTATATTTATTTTATATATTTTTCTAATTAACTCTATTTTGATTTTTTTTCTCTGAATTAATCAGAGAACGTATAATAATTATTAGTATGGATTACTATACGTTCTCTGATTAATTCTGTTTACGCTACGATGTATGCAACGATTCGCATTTCAAATATTTCATATTGGGATCGCGTCACCGCTAAAAAGTTACAAACTGACGGACATATGGACAGACAAGTGAAGCTAATATTAAGCGTGTAAAAAGAGGTGGAAGACGTAAAAATGGTCTTTTGAAGATTTTCACAGAAGGTGCAAATCTGAAACGGGACTAACAGGTATCTTCCCATAACTTTGAAGAGTCCTATATTAACGAAAACAGCAGCGCCATCTGCTGGTGAATGTTATGGATGCTGCCCAGGGTTGGACGCATAAACATTCCGCCCGCTTTGCAGAGTACTGCAAAAAAATAATCTTACAATTTTGTAAAACTTTACAATTTATCGTTGCATTAAAGTTCAACGATTTAATTTAAATACAATTTACAATGCCGTCTCTTACTCCGGTCTTCCTCGCTCCTGTCTGTCTCCCACAGATGCAGGAGACTGTGCTGCCGCTCCTGACAGCGGTCGCAGTTATTCGTGGACGGGCGGCTGTTGGCCATGTGATGCGGGAACAAACAATTGGCCCAATGCCGAAGAGGAGGACAGCCTTCAGCCTCTCCGCTGGCTCCAGTCGACGCATTTGTCGGCAGAACAGCAACCGGTGATTGTGTTGGCATACGGGCAACGGTGTCGTTCCTTCGGTTGTTGTTTGTCTAGGTTGTTTGCACGTACCAAGTTGAAAATCTCTGGAGTTGTAGATATCATTAGTGAGTTTTACGACGGGAATCATAATTAATTTCACAATTGGTCGTGCAATTATGCCTCGCGTTGCATGTAGATAACTCTAACTCTATTATCGTGACCTAAGAAAACCCTAACAACTCCGCCAAGTCGCCACTCTTCGGGGGTAGATTGTCCTCTTTGACAACTACGAAATCATCAACCTCTAGATTTCGGTGAGGAAACTGCCACTTCACTCTTTTGTGCAGTTCCTTTAGATACTCCATCGCTGACAAAATCCTTGGTGAAGTGCTTTTAGTTTCTGTCATCGGTTGATAATTGTCATCGGTTTTTTTCTGATTGCGGATTCAGCGATCGCGAGCAGCGGACTTCCAATTAGAAAATGTCTTAGGGTTAGAGGTTCAATTGACTCGGGATTATCGGAGAGTGAACTAATTGGCCGGGAGTTGATTCAGGCCACGATTTTAGCCAGTAACGTCGAAAATTCCTCTATGGTAAAGCGCATGGCACTTGCTACCCTTCGAAAGTGCGTTTCGAAGCTCTTCACTCCTGCCTCCCATAATCCTCCCATGTGAGGAGCCCTTGGAGGTAGGAAGTGCCAGTTAATTTCCTCATGCGCATATGACCGCATGGTGAGCTGAGACGCTTCAGTCATGAACTTTCTGAAATCATGCTTCAATGCCTTGTTGGCTCCAACGAAGTTAGTGCCATTGTCCAAATGCTACAAACTACGAACGCAGCCAAATTGCCTTTGTAGCGAAACACACAATTACGAAGACGTACCCTTTTGTTATTAGGCATGCTCGGCCTGTGTAGTTTTTAATTTCAAACGGGCCCGTGAAATCTACGCCAGTATTGGTAAAGGGCCTGGATACCTCAGTTCTTTCCGGTGGAAGTACAGCCATGAGTTGTTCTCGTATCCTTTTTCTATAGATGAGACAAACTTTACTTTTTAACCGTACTACCTAATGTTTTGACCTCATGAGTTGATTTCCACCATGTAATGAAATCAAGTATGAGAACTTGACAAGAAGTCGAGAAAATTGGCAATCATACGGTAAAATTGTCGGGTATCATTCGTTGTACGATAATGATGCTAGCGCTAGTCGTCCGCCTACTCTCATGATTCCATTCTTATCAAGAAATAGATTGAGAGTACGGATGGAGCCTTAGCGCTCACTGAGTTTGCTGAAGCTAGTACATCGTATTCACCCGCAAGACAACGCTTTTGTGTCAATAGAATTAATCTCAATTTTACGTCTCGAATTTCATCTGCTGCAATTTCCGCAGATTCGGTTTGATTTAATAATTTGAAGACCGGATGTATTTTCCGATAGAATTGAAAAATTCGCGCAACTACCCTCAATGCGCGTGAAAAATCGGGGAATCGTTCCAAGATGTCTTCGCTATCTATGATTTGTGCTGCGTGAGTCCTAACGCTTTTTTGCTCCAGTTCCATTTCCAATGGCTCACTCTGCCTCTGAGGCCACTCAAACGGTTGCCCCATTAACCAGCTTGGACCGTGTTTCCACAAAGTGCTCTCCGCAAGTTCTTGGGGGAATACGCCGTGGATACCAAGATCTGCTGGATTTTCCTTTGAATCCACGTGATTCCAACCAGTCGATCTGACGAGTTCCTCGATCTTCGAGACTCTATTGGCCGCGAAGGTAGTCCAGCAACACGGGGGCTTCTGTAGCCATGAGAGTACAATAGTAGAGTCCATTGCTATACCACTTGTTGAGCAACATCGAACTGTGGAAGTAAAGCGTTAACTAATTCTGCCAGAAGTAATGCCCCACACAACCCTAACCGTGGTAGAGATATTGTTTTTACTGGCGCTACTTTGGTTTTGCTTACCAGCAGATTTATGTTTGGAACGATATTTGAATTTCGTTCTCGGACTCGGTATACATAACCCACCTTGGAATTCGGATTTTCACATAAATACTTCTTGGTATGTTGTCATCCCAGTCTACCTTAGTCTGCCAAATATCTCGCATCAGGATTTTTGCCTCGATGACGACTGGTCCTAGCCAACCAGCGGGATCGAACAGTTTTGCTACACACAATAATACCTCTCTCTTGGCGTAGCCTGGCTTCACGCGCATCTCCTGGACGTTGAAATGAAACCTATCTTGTACAGCATTCCATCTGATGCCTAACATCCTTGCCTCGCTTACGTCGTCAATCTCCAAGAAATCTTCCTTGAGAAGATGCTCTTTTGGTATGTCGACTAAAATATCCTTGGAGTTTGAGGTCCACTTTCGTAGGGGAAATCCTGCACCTTTGAGTGCCTCGACCACTTTATTCCGTGTTCGAATGGCTGCCTCGCAATCATGTGCGCCTGCGAGGACGTCACCAACATGCATATGTTAGGTTGATGTCTTCAGACAGCTGTAGTAACGTCTTTATCGCTAGGTATGAGGCACAATTAACTCCGAATGTCACTGTTTGGAGTTCATAATCCACAATCTCTTCCTCGGATGATTCCCTGAAAAGTATCCTATGAAACCGAGCGTCATTTGGATGTAGCAAGATTTGCCGATACATCTTTTCAATATCTGCGTTGAATACATAATTGGAAAATTTCCATTTGAATAGCAACGCAACGACATCGGTTTGGAGAACCAGACCAGATGTAGTACATCGTTTAAACTTACACCATTAGATGTTGGGTTAGATGCATTAAACACTACGCAAACCTTTGTAGTAGCGCTGTCGGCCTTCATTACTGCATGATGATAAGATCCTGGTCCTTTGTTTACAAGCCTGCTGTCTACTGGTTTCATATGACCGAGAGTTATATATTCTCGGTGTATCCGATGGTATTCTACCTTAAGCTCCGGTTTTCGCACCATGGCTGTCCGTCAATATCCAAGATTTATGTATACTGGGAATTCCTTTCGAAATGGAAGTGTCACCAAATATATTCTATTTTCTGTTTTGGCCGTCGTATTTACATACTGCTGCTCACTGCATGTTTTCTCAGTGGTGATCTGTTTTTTACTTGGGACTTGCTCTAGCTCCCAAAACCGAGTGAGCTCAGAGCTCGAAATTTCCGTGACATATGATTGCGTGATCATATTGGGGGTGAGGAGTTGGACCTGTTAAGATCCAACCAAAGACTGTCTCCTGCACCAGAAGAGATCCAAAAACGTTCTTCATAACGTTTCCATCATTATTTGCGGGTACAAGTCCGCACCAATTACCAAGTCAACCTATTTTTAAAGTTGGCATTGGCTAAGTGAATTGGGGGCAGTAAGCCAAAACACTTTGGTCTACTGAAAGCTGGGGGAGGTTTCCTGTCTGTTGGGGGAGAATCAGGCCTCTTGCCTCAATTCTAAACTGGGGGTTGACAGGAGAACCTAAAACGAATTGTGTTACTTCTCACACCTTAGCCGATTTTGACGCATTAATACCGCATATCTGCATATCAGCCGGTTGTGTCGGCAGCTTGATGATTCGTTGCAACCGCTTCGTGATGAAAGTGCCTTCTGATCCCGAATCAAGAAGGGCTCTTGCCTCATAGTTCACTTCAGAGTAACAGATGTATACCATCGCCGTACCCAAAATTACATTTTTTGCGAAAAGCGCGTTGGCCTTCCTCGATGTGGATGGTGGTTGATCACGCCTAGTCTCCGCATTTTCTGATGCCGGCCTATTATTTGGAGTCGACGGACTATTCCCACTTGGATACCGATGCAGCCGTGAATGATGTCATTGATGGCAATTTAAACAGCTAAACGTGCGCTTGCAATCTCTTGCTAGGTGCGAATGTGATAAGCAATTCAAACACAAATTATATTTTCCAGCTATTTTGACGCGATCGTCAACTTTCATCGCCAGAAATTTTGGGCATGCTTTTAGCACATGGATTCGCTGTGGGCACAGCCTGCAAGCAGGTTGTGAGAACTGAGCATGATGAGTGGAAACTCTTTTTCCATATATGGTGCTGGAGCGCGACTCTGCATTGTCCTAGACACTCTTGTACTTTGAATGTCCGAAACCGTTTCCAGCGTCTGAAACATATTTGTCAAAAAATTATCCAGTTCCTCCCACCTCGGAATTTCGGCCTTCTGCACGATTCCTTGCTCCCATAGAGCTAATGTGGTGTCCGTCAACTTACTGGAAACTAAGAAGACAAAAATTGCATCCCAGTTGCTTATCTCAATTCCATACATCTCAAGCACTGAGATGCAATTATTTACTGCTCGCTGTAAGTTTTTTATTTGCGCGCCGCGTTTTTTTATTTTCTTGAATATATTTGTTTTGCATGATCGGGGTGTTAAAAACTTCGTGAGCAGGAACACGTTGGTATATATTTGTGAACTTGGTACTTCCGCTGTACCGGTTCGCTAACGTATGTAAAAAAACAAAAAACCGAAAATAATTCGCACGAGAATTTTTTTTTTTTTTTTTTTGATAAATATATATTAGCTATGCGTATAACGCGTGAATTGGGGGCTTAAAAACTGCGAAAGCAGGAACGCGTTATTGTAAAATATTAAATTGCCGCAGCTCAAAACGTATTCTTATATACGTGTGAACTTGGTACTTCCGTTGTACCAGTTCGCCAACGTATGTAAAAAAAAACCAAACCGAAAATAATCCGCACGGGAATTTATTTTTTTTTTCGATATATTGTATGATTGGAAAACTGAACCCTCACCTTACGTTGGACCTCACTGCTTGGTGAGCAGTATCTGGAGGTCTTGTTGCACAGCGTTGGCCTTTAGTGGTGGCCTTGTCGCAAACATTGGGCTTCAGTTGGCCATGCCGCAAACGTTGGGCCTTTGGTGGTCACTCACTGCACTTTACTTTACTAAGTGCCTTGCCTTGTGGCACTTGGTGCCGGCGCTTATTCACTTTACTGTACCGCCTTGCCTCTTGCAAGCGCTTACGCACTACACTTTTTCACAAATCAAATCACTATGTAAACAAAACAATGAATCAGAACTCAAGTTGTTTGTATTGATTCAGATTTGGGCAAACCTAACCATAAACCTATTGATTAGCAGAACTGCAAACTGCTGTTGAAATATTAATTGCAGTAGGCACTCTTCGTAGGGACCCCAGTTAGGACCCGATGAAAAGAAAACAAAAGTAAAAGTCAAATTATTACAATTTATTTTTTTTTATATATTGATTCTTGAGGCATTTTCCTCAATATTTTAATTTTTGAGACCTTTTTTCTTTTAATTTTTTCGCTCTTTCAGTTTTTTCACCTTTTTTAATTTTTGCCTTTTCTCACTCCTTCACCTTTTTTAGGCTTTTTTCAATAAGACAAATTTTAAGTTTCTTTTTTCTTTTTCATAATTTGAAAAGTTTTTTAGGCTTTTTTCAATTTAAAAAATTTTAAGCTTTTTTTTCTTTTTTTAAAATTTGGGCCCCTTTTTCACTTTTTCACTAATTTTTGGCCTTTTTTCAATTCTACGCTATTTTATGCGTTTCTTTTCAATTCAACACTATTTATAGCATATTTCGATTTTTAACTATTTTTGGCATTTTTTCAATTTACTACTGTTTTTTTCTATTTTTAACTATTTTTGGTCTTTTTTTTAATTTAACAAATTTTAAGTTTTTTCTTGCTTTTTTTCAAACTTGGGCCTTTTTTTCACTATTTCTTTTGCCCTTTTTTCAGTTCTTCACTATTTTAGGCCTTTTTCAATTTAACGCTATTTTTGTCTTTTTTCAATTTTCGACTGTTTTTGGCCTTTTTTCTATTTTCAACTATTTTTGCTTTTTTTCAATTTAACAAATTGTGGCTTTCTTACTTTATTTAATAATTTTTGACCTTTTTTAATTTATTGAATAATTTTTGGCCTTTTTACCAATTGTTCACTATTTTCTCACTTTATTTGTCAATTCTCAATTTTTTTCTCTGTTCAACTTTTTTTTTAGTTTTTGGGCCTTTTTTTATCACCTTCTAACTTTCGGACATGAAATAAAAGGCTCCTCGTAAAAAAACCATCAGCCGTTCGGAGGCGGCTTACACGTAGTATAAATTGTAGGTCCCTCCATTTGTTGGAAAAAAACATCAAGACGCAAAAGCACAAATTGGAGGGGGAGCTCGGCCGAATAACGCTTCAGCGGTTACAAAGCGCCAATTATATATATATATATATATATATATATATATATATATATACTTATATATATCTATATAATTTTCTTATGGGTGTGCTGCCATTCAGCACATATGATTATACATATTTTTCGCAACCGGAATTTTCCGATAATTCTCGGTTGTGGATTAGAAATAACTGCCGAGTCACTCACCGGATTGCCGCGACTTTCACTCATTTTATGGTAATTGCGCTGCCATCCAGCGAAAATATATCTAATATATTATTTTAAGCACTTACCTTGACCCTCCTGCTGCGCACCAGTGGTGATTCCGCACCATTCTGCCCTTGTGGTGCTCCGATGCCTCCGGATCAAAAAAGGCTCCCACTTCTGCTCTTCATGACAGTCCAGTTTGAAAGGAAAGAAATTTGCCGAAATGGCCGCTTCTTGCCTTGTTGTTTTCGACTGGATGAGCAGAGTTGTTTTTGACCATATATAAAGAAAGTTACGCAACCACTAATTTTTGGCAAAGATTGCGCCGCTTCAAATTTTTTTTTTTTATGAGCGACTTGGCAAATGGAATTTTGGTATTATTTTGTAAAATCGATATTTTACAAAAGAATAATAAATTTTGCTAAAAATAACTGATTTTTTTTCTTCCTGAACAGATCCGGCTCGAAGGACCATGTTTCGCTTCGGGGTTATTTGGAGACCGGGATTTCTCTTGAATTCCAGCCACAGGGATCGGGAGAGTTGCCGGTCCTTCAGGAAGCTGCAAAAAATCCCCAATTTTTCTCAAAAAAAAAACAAGACAGAGTCTTTAAAAGGTTAACGGCAAGCGAGGTACAAACGAGGGACAATACTACAAGGAATATTTATGTATACTGTCTAACGGAGCTAGACAAACAAGTAAATTTAGATGATGTTAGCCTCATTGAGTATTTTATCGAAGGCTTACCAGATTCAAAGCCCAATATGGCAAATTTATATTAAGCCAGGAGTTTGAGAATTGAAAGAAAAGATAACTATGTTTGAAAAGATCAGGGTGAGCTTTAAGCCCGTAACCACAAACAGCTTTTCAGAAGTGCAGCGAAAGCAGTCAAAATATCGTTTTAGGTGCGGAGACGATAAGAATTTACTACGGGACTGTTCCCAGAAGGCAATAACATGCTTCAAATGTGGTAATCTTGAACATATTGCTTCGAAATGTAACACGCCAAAGCAGAATTTAAGTTCCAAAGCCGGAAATGCTGGTATGGCTGATGAAACAGGGAAAAATTCTGTCTGCAGTGGCTTCATTTTCAAAGACGTTGGCGAAGGTGGCTATAATTTTTCGGCCTTAATCGTTGAAGGGTGTAACCTATGTCTGATACGATATGATGTATTGATGGTATTAAGTGAATTTGAGCTGACTAATGAAAAACGTCAATTATTTGGTATAGGTAGTTGAACGCTTAAAACTTTGGGTAGTTTTACAAGCGATGTCGAACTCGATTCTGAAATTATCAATGTAAAGTTTCATGTAATGCGCGAAAAGGATCTGCGTTATGGTACAATCCTTGGTAATGATATTCTCAAAGTAGTTGATTTATACCATTCAAACAATAACGTGGAAATAAAGGGAAGACAAATAGTTGAAAATAATAATAAGGATTGTTAGGATATGTGAAAATGTATCGGAAATAACGAACGAATTTGAAACTTTGTGTGCAATAACGCTATCAGAAGAAGAGTTAAATGTAGATTTATCAAATGTCAACGAAGACATTAAAACACAGACTGAATGTTTCATTCAAAGTTATAATCCTATTATGAGCGTAAAATCACCAGTTGAAATGAAAATTCTGCTAGCAGACGAAATACCAATTTGCCAAAGGCCAAGAAGGTTGTCAAGTCCGGATAACATAGCACTTCCGGATATGCTTCCCCTATAGTTTTGGTACCGAAAAAGAACGGAAACAAGAGATTATGTTGCGATTACCGGCTGCTAAATTTAAAGATAGTGAGAGATATTTTCCCAATGCCGTTGATTGATAACGTTTTGGAGCTTTTGCAAGTGGCTTAGTTATACAAAACTCTTGACATATCTAATGGATTTCTCCATGTACCAATTGAAGAAAAGTCGAGGAAATATACTTCTTTCTTGACGCACAATGGATAGCTCGAATTTCTATTAGTGCCTTTCGGCACCACAAATTTGCCAGCTGTCTTTTGTCGTTACATTTCGGCAGTCTTACGATGGTCAAAGTGTCAATTCCTAAAACGTCGCATAGATTTTCTCGGTTATGCGGTCGAAGATGGAACTTTTAAGCCATCTAAATTGAAAACTACAGCAGTTGACCATTTCCCAGTTTCATCCACTAAGAAGAGTTCGCGGAGATTACTGGGATTGACATCCTATGATTGGAACGAGCAATAAGAACAATTTTCAAGAATGATAAATGATAAATTTTATATGAAAAATTAAATCTTATACAAAGATGTAGATAGGGACTTACTTTTTGTCACCGAAAAAATGGAAGATGAAATATTTCGAGCTGCTCACAATCGAAACCACTTTTCTATTAAGAAAAAATGTTATTCTCTAAATTAGCCAATACAGTAAGTTCGTGCATAGAATATTTAGTTGCTCAAGCTAAAGAAGGAAAGAAAGAAGGGCTCTTATCTCCAATAATAAAAGGGACCATCCATTGGGAACATATCATGTAGACCACGTAGAGCCTACGGAGGTGACAAAGAAAAAATATAAACATATTTTAGTAGTGATAGACGCGTTCTCTAAAGTTAATTGGCTCTATCCTTCGAATAATACTTCGGCAGTTTTTTTTCATTTAATGCTTTAAGAAGCAATCATCAGTGTTCGGGAACCCGAAACGAATCATTTCTGACAGAGGTCCCGCATTTACTGCATGTCTATTCAAAGAGAACTGCGAGAGCGGGGGAATTCAACTCTTATTGATCGCAACAGGTGTTCCACGCGGAAATGGTCAGGTAGAGAGAATCCATAAAATCATTATTCCTATTCTTACAAAACTCTGTTACGAAAATTCAAGTTGTTGAAATAAACACGTAAAACGGGCACAACAGGCAATAAATAACACACCTCCGAGAAGTACAAAGTTTTCTCCGTTTAAAATCTTGACAGGGTTAGACATGAGAGTCCCAGGCTTGTCACAAATAAGGGAATTATTGAATGACCCGAATGTAGAAGAAATCGATGGAGAACTAAAATGATCCGTGAAGAGGCAAGGCTTTTAACATAACATTAACATAAATGCGCCATCGAGCTGTTAAGCTTCGTTAAGTCATTAGTTCGATAGCCAACAATAAAAGAAACTAAACAATGGCGATTAGTATTCTAAAAGCGAAGACCCGTGTCAACCCCCAGCGATCCAGACTGATATAATTTTAGGTAAAAATAATCAATTGTATTGGCGGGCGCGGTAGCCGAGTGGTTTGGTTTGCGTACTGACATTCGGAAGGCTTGGGTTCAAATCCCGGTGCCACTAACATCCAAAAGTTATGGAAAATTAATTCAAAGAAAAAATTAAGCTAAATTTTCTAATTGCGGTCGCCCCTCGGCAGGGAATGTCCACCCCTCTGAGTGTATTTCGGACATGAAATAAAGGCGCCTCGTAAAAAAACCATCAGCCGTTCGGAGGCGCCTTAGTATAACTGTAAGTCCCTCCATTTGTTGAAAAAACATCAAGACACAAAACCTTCTTTTGAATAAAGAAATTGAATAAATACTAATTCGTTGTTTTTCTTTCTTACATATAATTATCTTCGAAGTCAACGTACAACATTTGCTACACTCGTCCTTTGGATGAACATTGTTCAAGCTTTAACGTTTCCGTCTTGACTCATGACTGATGTTTTCCTACCGTTCCTGAAATGTTATATGGCAAAAACTTTTGCTACAACATAGTGTGTCCGGGCAGCTAGTGTAATTATAAAATATTATTATATTGTTACAATTTTGATAATTAAGCCTCGTTCGTGGATTAGAAGTTCCAAGTCCGTATCATCCTGTTGACTTCTCCGTAGGTGACTTTGCTCCCACACTTCTGCCGATGTAATTGTCATCTTTTATGTCTTCTTTACCTTCGGTTTTTGAGCAGTGCTCCAAGCTACATGGGCGACGGTACATGGCGTCAGCATATCCTTGGGAATTTCCTTCATAGTGTTCAATAGTAAAGTCATAACTTTGCATTCCCTGTCCGAGCTAGCTGTCCTTCAGGATTTCTGAACTTTAGTAGCCACTTCAGCGTTATATGATCCGTCCTTACTGGGAAAATTAAGTACAGATATTTGTGGAGTTGCTACAATAGAAACAATCCACCGACGCAAGTAGTTCTTTCCGAGTTAAGGAATAGTTCCGCTCCGGCTTTCCAAAAGACCGGTAGTAGGCAACTGTCTTCTCCTGCCTATCAATTACCTGTGAAGTACGCCTAAATCCGTTTTCAAAATAAATGTTGCATCTGGAACCAGGCACGCTAACATAGACGCAGAGCACAGCCGTTTTTTCAGAGCTCGGAAGGCCTCCTCCTCTTCATTGTTCCCCTCGAAAGCTCTATTTTTCCTGATGAGCCCATGGAGGCAATCAACAACGCTGGCGAAATGCGAAACAAATCGGCGACAATCCTTCACTGCTTCTATTCTTTCCCTCCCAGTGCAGACCTTCGTGTTTACGTGATGGCCTAAGTAATTTAGTGCCTTTCTAAATAACGAACAGTTTTTAGGACTTAGTTTGAGACCAGTGCCAGCTATGCTCTGGAAAACCTCATCCAAAATATTCAGGTGCTCCTCACAGCTTTAACCCAACCGATAATGTCACCTGGATACACCAAACATGTTCTCCAATGTAGTCCCTTGAGCACATGGTCCATTAACCTCTCAAAAGTGGCATGTGCGTTGCATAATCCAAAAGACATAACGGTGAGCAGCCAAAGACCACTTCCTGCACTGAAGGCTGTCTTCTCTTTGTCTTTTTTGCTTACTTCCAGTTGCCAATAACAGTTTATAAGGTCGAATGTTGAAAACCATTTCGTTACAGTCACAAAGACCAGAGTAACATTGATCCTTGGTGACGGATCCTTTGTCATCCCATTTAACCTCCCACAGTTCACGCAGAACCGCAACTGACCATCTTTCTTTTTCACAAGTACTCCCGGAGAACTTCGTGGACTTGCCGATAGCACTACTCGCTCATTTGTTTCATTATTTTGCTAACAGATTCTCATTTGGCCAGTGGAACACTTAGAGGAGCTTGACGAATCGGCCTAGCATCACCAGTAACAGTACTATGTTTCGCAACGTTGGTCTTGCCTAGTTGGTTGCCATCTTTATCAAATATGTTGGAGTATTTGCAGAGAAGTTGCTGGGCCTTCTTTCGTCCATGCATTTATGTCTTTATCCATGTTCTTTTTGCATATTGAATCGCCTCCAGGTAAATTTTTGCTATGGATGACATTGTCCCAACACAGTTGCTTTGCGAAGTTTTATTGGTGATTTCAATTTATTTAATATCCGTACTGGGATGTGTCCATTACTTTCCCAGGGTTTTTCCAATAAGGACGTCCTATGTTGAATTTTTTACTGCTTCAACAACCCACACTTTGTTTGTCCCACAATCTCCATCAATCTTTGCCCAAGCAGCTGCTTCTAACTTTGAGGAAATCTGTTTACTGTCTTCTAGAACTATTTGCTTACTGCTGTATGAGCCATTGTAATCAATGCTAAGTGGCACTTCCATATTTTTGCACGCCAAAATTCTGTTATGCATATCGATCTTAATGTCTTGACCCAGCAAGAACTCTACTCCTATGATGATCTCATCTACAATCTGCCCGACTATGAACTTATGTAAGCCCGCCACATTCCCTGATGTGACTTCACCTGTTTTCTCTCTGACAACTTGAATGTTCTCATTAATCCCTCATTAATCTTGTTCCAGGAAATGGCCTTACTTCTATAGGAATCAAGTCAGATCGATTGTTGCACCCGTATCCATAATTAGCTTTCATTCATAACCTTCCACATATCCACTAATAGTAACGCTGGTCCAACCAAACTGGTTACAAACCCACATACACTACTCCCGTGCTGCCAGGGGTAACTTTAACCAGCCTGTATGACTAGGCTCTGGGTGCAGGATGCTAATCAATCATTTGGCGCTGCCCCATTGCCCAAAGGGACCGGGTTGTATAGCGCACGCCACCATATCACATATTTTTTGTTGTAAATAAATTTTTTTCTATTTAAATATGAGTCTAATAGGATATCAAAACAAGAAGAAAGAAAAAATAGAAAATAAAACAAAAAATAATATACATTGAAAAGAATACACAACAATGACAACAGAACCTTAATATGAAAGCGTCATCTTAAGAGTTCTCCTAATTAAAATAAAATAAATTAAATTGTTAAATAAATATTATTTTCCATTAAAATTGCAACAGATGAGTATAAATTTAAACTGACGATTGACAAGTTTATTTGAACGTTTGCGAGCAAGACACGAGTGATTCTCACTCACACATTTGCAATGATTGATGAAATTATTTGACCGTATCCAAAGCCAATAAGTATACACAGTTTTGAATATACACGTATGAAATGTCGGTAGCTTACTTAAAGGTTAACTTAAAGCGGCGTTCAGAAATTTGATACAGTCACTAATTCAGAAATTGACTGATACTATTTTTGTGACCATAGGCACAATTTTAGTTCAGTAACGAGAGTATCAAAAAATTTGCATGAAAAATAAGGCGAAAAATAAATTCCAGCGATCAGCTGATAGCGACTTTCGCTAGAGATGCGCACGAGCACTTAACAAAAATTAGTTTATCAATAATAATAATAATTGGCGCTTTGTAACCGCTTAAGCGATTTTTGGTCGAGATCCACCTCCAATTTGTAGTTTGGCGTCTTGATGTTTTTCCCACAGTTTATGCTGAGCCGTCTCCGAACGGCTCATGGTTTTTTATGAGGAGCCCATATTTCATGTCAGAAATACATTCCGAGGAGCTTATATTCCCTGTCAAGGGGCGACCGCAATTAGAAAATTTTACTTAACTTTTTATATAAAATAATTTTCTATAACCTTTTGGATGTTGGTCATACCAGGATTTGAACCCAGGCAGTACGCGATGCTAACCACTCGGCTACCGCAGCCACACTTATCGAGGACATACGATGCATTTTCTTAAACAGCTTTTATAACAATACTTCTTTATTAATGTAAACAAAACTGCTCATTATACTAAACATTAGCAAAGACCTTATTTTTGAATGTGTTGAACCTACGTATTACCTGAATTAATTGTTTAAAAAAAGTTTACAATTTCAAATCTATATCACTTGATTACCATGTCATGTCACCTTAATGTACGTACATAAACATTCCAATTTTTACAACTACAGATTTGGATTTGAAAGTGCATTAATTTATTTATATTTATTGAAGTATTTATCTACATTTATTCAAACTGTTGAACTTTCTTACATTTATTGAAATTGTTTATATTATGAATTTAGTTATATTAAAAATTGAATTGAAAAATTGACTATGTGTATTTAATTTATATTTGAATTGATTACATGAGTAAGAAAATGTAATGTTAACATAAAGTGGGTTCATTTAAACAATGTTGTTTAGCTCTTATGCCTGCATTGTAGTATGGCAAGATCCTCGAAATCGCTCGTTGAAATGGCGGAATATAAGTATCTTATTACAAATCTATCAAATACAAAAATGTATTTATTAGGTTCAAAAATATAACAAACTTTTTATGTGCTTATCGCTTCCACATTCAAGTTGAGGAATCTCTTTTGGTTCTGGTACTTATAAGCTACAACACATGACATGGATGACGCCGGAGCTATTATGGCAACATGAGCGCAATCTATCGCATCAATGACATTCTTTATCCCAAATTTGTTATGGAAACGTATATATTTTCACATTCATTTATTTATTCAGACACTACGTTTAAATAAAGGATGGTTAAATTGTAAGGGCCGATGTTGAATGTGAACCACACCTAAACGCCAAGTTTTTTTCCGAATTTAATTTGACATTTCTCTATTTCAGACTTACTCAATTTGAACCATGGAGAGATACACAATCCAACAACGTGTTAAAGTTATCCAGACTTATTATGAAAATTTTTGAAGAAAATCATCTTCAGTGATGAGGCACATTTTCACCTCAGTGGATTCGTCAATAAACAGAATTGCCGCATTTGGGCGAATGAGAATCCAAGAGTGATTGTCGAAAAACCAATGTACCCACAAAGAGTGACTGTTTGGTGCGGTTTATGGGCTGGCGGCATCATCGGGCCGTATTTTTTCCAAAATAAGGCCGGTCAGGCAGTTACTGTGACTGGTGTTCGCTATCGTGAGATGATAACGAATTTTTATGGCCACAATTGGAAGATATGGATGTGGACGATATGTGGTTTCAGCAGGACAGTGCCACTTGCCACACAGCTAACTAAACAATGGCTCTTTTGCGCAACAAATTCAATGGCCGTGTTATCTCACGTAATGGCGATGTCAATTGGCCCCCAAGATCATGTGATTTGACACCGTTGGACTTTTTTCTCTGGGGTTATTTGAAAGAAAAGGTGTACGTCGATAAGCCAGCAACAATTCAAGAGCTAAAGGATGAGATAATTCGGCACATTACCGGCATAGAAACTCCATTATGCCTCAGCGTCATCGAAAATTTGGACCATCGTATGGAGGTGTGCCGCCGAGGTCGCGGCGCTCATTTGGCCGATATTTTGTTACATACATAATTGAGTAATACCAATATATCATAATAAAATAAAATTTCAATAATTTCCTAAATAGTTTGTGTTTTATTCAAAATCAACATCGGCCCTTGAAAATTTAACCACCCTTTATTTATTCCAGCTGCACACACATCTTACCCTATCTTAATGCTGTTGTAGTGCTCAGTAGTATTTGGAAAGTTTACTTCACCATATTTATGTACCACTATGAGTTTGCATATGTGTCAAACATGTGATTGGCTCATTGCAAAAAAATGTGTATTTCCAACACAATGTTGATGTGACCCATTGAAAAGAAAATACAATGCTGAAACCCTCCTAAACATCTCCTCTTCTAACGAAAATGGACTGGCAAATTTTTGTTTGCGGATGCTCCTAAAAAAAATGGTTTATTTCCCTATTTACTGTCTTTCTTTTTCATTTAAAAAATTATCTCCTTTCTTCACAGCAGCAATTCCCTCTTCCATATTTTTATTTTCTACGAAAACTATGTCAACATAGCAAATAAATATCAATAAATAGTTGGTTTTTGATTTTTGTGACCTGCTATTTAGGCAGATCTCAAATTAGATAAATTTTTGTGACTTTAGTGACTCAGTGCTGCTTAGTGAATACCAAATAGAATCAAATTGATACTTTAGAGACAAAAGTATCAATTTGAGCCTAGATCCTATTTACTTAATTACGCTGTTAGTCTTATAGTGAACATATACTTAATATAGTTTTTCGATGATTAGTTTGAAGGGCTGAAGGCCGTTATTCAAATACAGAAAAGATCTACTTATGGAAACGGCGGATCAAATTGGTTTCATTTTGAACCTGGGCAAGTGGGCACTACATATATGTAGTGCATTAAAATGAAAACGTCTTTGATGTTTAGAATTCAGTTTATTTATTACTCGGTTTAATTTTAAAAGTAGGTGCTCGCTTGAAGGCGATTTAGAATACAATAATAATCTGTCCTTTCGTACGTCATTTTCTGGTCCTGTGTCAGGTATGTTCAGTGCTGTTTGTTCTGTATGTATACAGTGTTGTGTTTTGTCGTCTCGTTACCCAGCGTCTCTACTGTGGGTGAATGTGTTATACCGTATGTTTTCCCACATTCGGCCATCCTGCGCGATCATTCGGCCTCGGATTATGGATCCCATTTCTTTATATATTCGGCCACTGTCACTGTGTGTCCTGGGTCTTCATGGTCACCGACCATTTCCACCACGTATCGCCCTCGTCGCATGATTTTCGCTATCTTGTATGGTCCTAGATATTTGGATTTCAATTTGAGTCCGCTTCCGTACTGCTTTCGCTTGATGGCTTCTAACTCGTCGACAGCATACTCCGTCTCAGTCTTCCGACGTTTATCATACGTCCTTCGATTTTCATGTTGGATGGTGGCTATATTTTCTCGTGCTTCACGGCGCAGTCCTTCTCGCTCCACGTCCAATTCCCTGACATTATCGTTCTCGATCTTGAGCGCTTTAGAGCTGATTTGCGGAATATAAAACGTTTTCTCAACTGCATCTTGATTCTTCCGCACTGAAAAGTGTCCTTGCTTGTGCGCTATGCGAATGATCTCCTCCTTCATCGCTGATGGTACGACTATGAGTTCCTTGACGGGATCTTTGCATAAGATGTCGTGCTTTAAGTAGAAGTCATCGAACTCATCTCTTTCAAGTACTTTTCGGATAGCTCTTATCCAATCGTCTTGCTGTTGTGCTTGCTTTAGCCGATGGCGCAGTGAATCTGTGAGGACCAGACACGATAATCTGCTTAAGGCGTCGACATGACGCATCTTGCTGCCGCTAAGGTGCTCTATTTCATAATTAAAGTCTTGCAGGAACATAGCTTAGCGGGAAAGACGAAGAGTAACGTCCTTCTTCTTCATCGTCATCCTGAATGCATTGCATTCTGTTACGATTTTAAATCGGAAGCCTAACAGATAAACTCGCCACTTCTTTAGTGCTTCAACTACAGCCAGCACTTCTCGCTCGTAGGAATGAAGTTTTTCTTCGGAAACCTTGGTCTTGCGGCTCATATACTGGACCGGATGATACTCCTGATCAACGACGTCCTTCTGCAATAGGATTGCGCCATAACCGACCATACCCACATCAGTATGAACTTCAGTCGCCGCTCGCGGGTTGTACACTCTCAAGACTAGAGCACATTTCAACGCCAGTTTGAGCTGCTGAAACGATACCAACTGGTCTTCTCCAAGTTCAAACTTTACCTCCTTCGTCAGTAAATCGGACAACGGCTTGGCAATGATGGTAAAATTGTCTACGAACCTCCAGAAGTACGTCGTACGACCGAGGAATCTCTAAAGAGATTTCTTATCATCCGGTAAAGGAAAGTTTTCAATTGCGGATTACTTTGCTTCTGATGGTCGTACTGTATTGTTGGTTATTATATACCCGAGGAAATCAACTCGTCTCTTTAGGAATTGACACTTGTTCCACTTAATGCGCAATCCATTTTTCTCCACTATCTCCAGTACTTTCTGCAGCTTGCGAATGCCCTCAGCTTCGTCAAAGGAAGTGATAATCAAATCATCCATGTACATTACTACCGTTTCGTCTCGTATCAGCTCGTAGAGAACTGCGAACACAAATCTAAAAAAGACTGCAGGCGAATTGGTTATACCAAATGGCACGTATAAGAATTCGTATTGGCCATTATATGTCACGAAGGATGTGCAATTTCTTGAATCTGCTTCTACTGGGACGTGAAAGAGCCCGTTTCTGAAGTCAAGTGTCGTAAAAACATGGGCTCCTAACAGCTGTTCGATAACGTCGTCGACCATTGACATTGGAAAGTTATCGCGTACGATTGTTTCGAAATCGCAGCACAAACGCTTGCTGTCATCTTTCTTTGGTACCAGTACCACCGGTGACTCGTAGCTCGAGTTGTTCGGTTGAATGATGCCTTCTGATACCCATTCTCTTATTTGCTTGTCGACTATCTGTCGATCCGTGTATGACATTCTCCTTGGCCTTTCGTATACCGGTATTTCATCCGTCAGTAAGATCTTCATTTCTACTGGTGACGAGGAGCACTTAGCTGGCTTGTAGGCTGCTATCATACTCCGCACCGTCTGCTTTTGTACCTCACATAAATATGACAGATCCATTTCGATTTCTTTGTCTTCTTCCGTTTCCGCTGTCATGCACAACGCGCTAAACTCTACTTTCAACTCGCCGATTTGACTTGAAGGTTTTTCTATGGCTTTCTGGCTTAATCTTGCCTCATGTTCGTCCACACTCATCTTGTCCTGGACTCCATATTCTTCCAGCGATGATCCTCTGAATCCCTCGCGCATTTCGCTTCCGCCATGTGTTCTAGTACATTCCACGCCGTGACTCTGAGTTTCCTAACCGCATCTTTAATTGCCACGCAGAAGAAATCTAAATCTGTGGCTGCCAAGTATCCATGACTCTCACCAGTGCAATTACGGGCCACTGCCTTGCACCCCTTTGGATCTTCTCCAGGAAATACTCCAACCTGCCCCGCTCCGTCGCGGTTACCACCTATTTTTCTGCCCTTCTCTTCTGTGTCGCATATGCCAGATTCAGAAACTTTTCTCTTAAACACTGCTCCATCTTCTGTCCCCATCAGGTGAACTTGTTTGAAGACGTCGTTGCCTATCACTAGTGAGTAACTCAAATCTCGCTCTTTTGCCACGTGGAATGTTATATCCAACGATATGCCGTCTATACACATGGGAATTGTGAAACTGCCCATTGTCGTCATCATGCTGCCATCTATTCCTAACAACCGTCGCTTTACCTTACTTAGTTGGACGTCCAACCCCAGCATGAACAACGTGTCACGTCGCATCAGACACAAGTCTGATCCCGTATCTACTAGAGTCGATACCGTTCTGTTTGTCGTGCTGAAGAAGATGTCTTTGAAAACAAGGCCACTCCGATTACTCAATGTCCCTTAGACGCCTACTCGCTGCATCGTCGAAGTCATCATCTTCGTCATCGCTCACATTCAGGCCGAAGTTATCCATGAGTCGGTCTCTCAGTTTCGTCCAGTCGTCTCTAACCCCAAACCCTCCAGTTGTTCTTTAAGTCCGTCCATTGTCAAGGCTAAAATGTCGTCCTTGTTCATGTCTTCCAAAAGTTTTATAGCAAATATATAATTATTTAATAAAAATATTATTTAAATAAGTGGTGATTTACTCAATCTCGATTAATCAAAATTATTTTCAAGGTATCAAAATCAAAGTATCAAGTCAAAAATAGCAATTACTTTACTTGTGCTAAAAGGTTTTTCAAAACTGTACTATTGTATTATATTTAACAAAGTAGCACTTCACTTATATTAATGTAAAGTGTTTTACAAACTGTTAATACAACTGGACTATTCCTTAACACGCTATTATATTTGCATAACGTAACCATTTATTGAAGTAAAATCAAATGTATATAAGTTAAGCAAGTTGTTTTGCATTGATTTTATTTATTTTATTATCTGTCTTATTTAATAATAAAAACATTCACAATCGTTTGCAGTTCGGTAAACTTTATGGAAAATCTATAATATTTACATGAATGTATGTAAGTTAAGCAAGTTGTTTTGCATTGATTGACCTTACAAAAACTGTCCCCTTAAATACCCCCGCGATCGGTGGTAATCGCCTGCAAATGCCGTTGCGGGAAAACGGTCGCTTGGACTGCGCTGCCAACAACACAATTGTGTTGTTACACTCAAATCAGGTGATATCGTACCAAGCACCAAGTATTGTAGTACCGCTGGCTTGCCCACCAAGCACCGCTATGCAGTGGGTGTTGTTGTAGTTCTTGTTGCTGTCGCTAATCCTTTTCACCTTTGCTTTCTTTGGTTGTTGTTGTTCTTGTTGTCTTTTGATACCTCCGCCAGGCAGGCAACGAGAACATTAGGGCTGCTGCCAATAGGGTTCGGCATCATGCCTTAACTCCTCCCCTTCTTAAGTTCGGAGCGTCCCTGATCCGACAAAATAATAACTACATATGTACTTAGGCTAAATCTAAAGATTATAACTATTTCTAAGGCTATTTTTTATAAGTAAAGTAATGCCTTTTTCGGCGCTTTTGAAAATTACAATTTTAATTTCAATTGGAAAAAGTCTTTAATTTTTGGTTAATATTTTTTTTTTGAAATTTTTATGATAATAATAACGCTTTTAACTAAATTAAATATTTTCCATATAAAAATATCTCATAATTATGCTTTTTCCTGTTGTTCATATGCTTCATTTTTGTTCTACATTAAATAGAAAAAAAATTAAATTACTTTTGGGAAAAAGCATAAGTGAAAATGTTTAAATTTTCTTGTTTTGGTTTTGTTTTTTACTAAATAATTTTCTTTTTTGCATAAATACTTTACCATAATTAACAAATTTTTTGGTCTGGTAAATGATCGAAGAATTTATGTATTACGTATGCATACACGTGTGTACAATTTTTATTCTTATAAAACATTTTTATTTTATTTTTAAGTTTTAACAATAAGATAAAGTTGATCTTTATAAAAAAAAAACCTAATGGAAATTTACAATTTTCATGTATTTATTTGATAATCACTTTTGAACAGTAAAATATGTTGTGAGGCATGATTTAATAGAATAATCATACATTTCTTAAGTTCATTGAACATTCTCTAGGCAATTGTGATTAGGAAATTATAATTGGCGTATACATATTTACGTTTCTTTTTTGTAATTATTTCCTTCGTATTTTTTTAGTTTAATATTGATGTAATGAATTTTTTTTTTTTTTTTTTTTTGATTTTTGGAATTAAGTAATTAGACAAGAATTCAAAAAACTGATATTATATTTCAATGTTAAAATTATAACGAAATATGCTTACATCGAAAATGATTTTATCTAAAGCTAGTTTTGGTGCGAAAAGTAGAAGTTGTTGGAGTTTTTCAGAATTTTTTCCTACTAACAATTTATCTTAAATTATCTCTATGGACTTTTCTACCATTTATCAAGACAGTTGTACCTAAATCTTTTTGTACGACATTTTCAACGTACACCTTATTTAGCTTATTTCCTAAACGTTTGTTTCGGCGAACATATACTTTTTCGCCCTCCTGATACGTTTTTTGACGATTACTGGATTTTTTAACAATATTATCTTGTGCAGCAGTAAGTGCTGCTTTTACCGATTCAAGGTGATCTTTTGTAAAATTATTAATAATATCTGAAGGTTTTGCATTCACAGTAGAATGTATAGAGTTGTTATATTTATATGTGGCAAGTAGAATTAGTTCTGAGATATCTGTTATATTTTGTTCAACTTTTATGCATCGAGCGATTTCTGTAAGTGTTGAATGCGCTCTTTCGATTTGGCCATTACTGTTACTGTGTAAGGCTGGTATGAAAAATTGCTCAATATTAAAGTGATATTTTAACATATTGGATATAGTGCTCGACTGCAGGGATTTTTCATTATCGGACACGATTGTTTTAGTTTTTCTGAACTTGTTCAAAATTATTAACAAAGCCGTTTTGACATCAGTCGTTGATCTAGTTTCAATTGGAATTGTAATTATAAATTTGGAAAATTTGTCTATGCAAGTGAAAAAGTGAAATTTCTCAACAGAGAATATATCCACATGGAGGATTTGACCGGGATATTCTGGAATTGGTGTTTGCCCTATATCGGTTTTTGATGGTTGTCTATTATATTTATTTTCCAAGCATGTTTTACAATTTTTGGCTATTGTTGTTAAAGTTTTCTTAATATCTGGGAAAAAATATTCGGATATCAACTGCTTGTAGTTCTCTAACATTGAACGATGGGCTCTGTTGTGCTCCATGGTAGCAGCTTCAATTTGATCTTCTTTTTTTGTTAGGTCTATTACAAGTTTCTCCGTATGAATAAATCTTACTCCTGGGAAGTTGGACAAGAGAAGGGACTGGACTCTAGCTAAGGTTTCGAGGTCGCAAAAGATTCCATTAACTACATTTGGGTTGACTTTTTCCCGGATAGTTTGTAAAAGATATTCCGCAGTTTTAAAGTGAATAGTATGTCTAAGAAGTTTTTGGAAAAATTTTTTAGTAGATTTGCTGTTAACTTCGGATGATAACAGTACTAATTGTGCTTTAAATTGGTTCACAGGATTTTTAATGGTTTTAATTTTATGAGAAAGGGAAATTTCGCTATGAACAGTATCATCTGAGTCATCGAGGTTATGGATATATTGACGAGAAAGTGCGTCGGCTACTTTATTTTCTTTGCCAGGTTTATAGAAATATTTCGGTGCGAAAGAATTTATGAATGCAGTCCATCTTTTAATTTTGGAATTTGGATTTTTATCTGACATAGCAAATGTAAGGGGCTGATGATCGG
The DNA here is from genome assembly GCA_037013455.1 of Ceratitis rosa. Taxonomy (NCBI): domain Eukaryota; kingdom Metazoa; phylum Arthropoda; class Insecta; order Diptera; family Tephritidae; genus Ceratitis; species Ceratitis rosa. The sequence goes on from JAWMAG010000007.1 coordinate 3,519,698, forward strand.
TATAAATATGTATATTTTTTATACCGTATAGGTAATGTCTTAACTTTTGAAATGCCCAAACTATCGCTAAAAGTTCGCGTTCGTTTGTAGCATAATTCTCTTCAGCCTTAGACAACGTGCGAGATATCATAATTATGGGTTTGCCGTTTTGAGAAAGTACGGCTCCTAGGGCTACGGATGAGGCGTCCGTTGTTATCTCAAATGGCTTAGAGTAGTCTGGATGTTGAAGAAGGACATTTTCCGAAGCCAGAATAGTTTTTAATTTATTGAAGGCCTTGACTGCTTCATCATCAAGGGAAATATTCACTCTTTTGGACTGACGACTGCTAACGTGGCCATTGTCGCTTCTTAAATATTTCATAAGGGGTTTTGAAATATGTGCATAGTCTTTAATAAACCTACGGTAATAACCGGAAAGACCCAAAAACGACTTTGGCTGTTGGTAATTAAGGATAGCTTCTATTTTGCTAGGACATGTTTGGATTCCTTTATGACAGACTGTGAAACCTAAAAACTCAACCTCGCTCTTAAAAAATTTAGATTTCGCATTCCTGCTTGCTCAATTTTTTTCAATATGGAGTCAACGTGCTTAAATTGTGATTTTTCATCAGGTGAAAAAATGATGATATCATCAACGTAAACGTGACATATTTTCCCGATGTCGTCGTGCAAAATGTCGTCAATTGCCCTTTGAAATATGCTTGGTGCATTTTTCAAACCAGAGGGCAAACGACAAAACTCATATTTGCAGTTGTTTACGCTGAATGCAGTTTTGCACCTATGTTTTTCTGAAAGACAAATTTGGTGGAACCCAGACTTAAGGTCTAGTGTTGTGAATAATTTCGACTTGCCTAAATTTGAGAGTATCACTGTGGTATCGGGAATGGGATATTTGTCAGAAGTAGTATGCTCATTTAGCTTCCGGAAATCGATAACCATTCTTAAATTTGGATTTCCGTCGCCATCTAAACCTTTCTTTGAGAATACATGGACAGGGGAGTTGTAGGGTGAATAGGACTTTCTTATTATGCCATCTTTAAGTAGAGATTATACTTCATTATTAACAAAATTCCCTACTGATATTGGGTAAGTGTAGCTTCTTGAGTAAATGGGCTTATCAGTTAATGTATCTATTGTTGCTACAACATTTGTATTGTATGGGAGAGCTCTATTGGGATTTGCAAATGCATTAGAATTTCTGTTTTTCAAAATTTCGATACTACAGGGTACTTCAATTGGCTTGGTTTGGGCCGTGTTAACTTGTTGGCACTGGAAAAAGTTAAGCTTCTCTTTTCCGTTTTTGTGGAAAATGAGACCAACCTTAGTGTCAATTTCTGCCTCGATATCTTTCAACAAATCATAACCAATGATTCCATCGAAAGTATCTAGCTATGGAAGTATAAAAAAAGTAGCAATCGATCCTAAAATATTTACTTTACTTTTTTCAGAAATTTTATTCACACCATTAATAGATCTTAGTTGGAAGGGATAATTTATTGAAGATATACCTTTCAAAAAATTATGTCTTTTTATAAAATTTTTCGATGTTCCCGTATCTACTAAAATTTTAAGAACTTGCCAATTCGGTAAGGTTCGGGTAATAAAGGGCAAGTTTGACCTTAGCCTAAAAAATTTACCTCATCTGGTAATTCGGTGTCTCCCATTTCAGAGTACGGTGGTTCGTTTAAAAAGGAGTCCTCATAATCGTCCATTTCGGTCAAATATGGCTCGTTTCTCATAGCGTTGATACGTTGGAGTTTTTGTACGGGTGCCTGAGTCGAGGTGTTATTAGTATAAGGTCTCTTATACTGTTGTTATGGTTGAGCAAAATTGTTTGAATGTTGCCGCGAACGCTGTTAGTTAGAATTTGGGCGATTGGAACTACTTCCCTGTTGGTAAGTTTGTGGGTGGTTGAATCGCTCTGAGGGATTGCTTCTAATTCGAGGATTTTGTCTAAAACAGGAAGTTCCCGGATCTACATCCATCGCGACAGGATATTGCCTAGAATTATTTGCTCTATTTGGTTGAGGCTGAGGTTGAGTGTTAAATAATGGGAACCTTGAGAAAGCTTGTGGCAATCTGCCTGAGGCATATGTATGTGCGAACTCATACCTTTCGCGATTATGTTGCAGTTCCTGCCCTGCAGCAAGTGCACTGGGGAAATGAAAGCTCTTAAAGCATTTTCCCTAGCCTTAGAATTAAATGTATGAGTGAGTTGATCATTATTACTATACGTCATAATATTTTTGTTTAAAATTAATGTCAGTTGCCTATCAACTGCATCGTAATATTCCTTAATTGACATCTTGCCCTGCCTCAAGGTGTTGAGTTGGTTTTCTAATATATGGAGTGGTCGTTTATCTGCATAAAGTTGATCTAACTTACTTATAATAGCTTTAAAGTTTAATGTTGTGTTAAAAGCGCTAAGATTTTCATTAGCTGCTGAGGTTATTTTGTTACGCAAAATACCCATGGAAATATAATATGGCTCTGATCCCTCGGTATAATAGCTTATCGCGAATCTATTGTAGCTGCTTCTCTCCATGCTGGGTATTCTGAAATTTTACCCCTAAATTCCGGTAGAGACTTTATCAAATTAAGATCCGTGTGGGTACTTTGCACATCTTGGAGAATACTTACGGGCTCAAGAACTTCTATTTTTTTTTGGTAAATACTCTGAAATTCTCGTTTTAATTCTGCTAACTGTTCCCTAAAATTCTGTTCAACTACTTCTACTGTCGACTCTAATAAACTAGCAACCGCATTTCTATCCATTTTTACTATTTACTTATTATTATTTTTACTTTCAAGGACGCAAAATTTATATATTTTGTAAGTGAACTACCTACCTTGAATGTGTTTTAAAGTACAATACTTAAGAAGACTAAACTAATTATTTTTTCATTTATACATATTCTGCTAAATTTCCTGGTAACGAAGGTGGTGCCGTTTTGTGTTTTCTACTGGTGAAAGGGTTTGTCCTCTGAACCTGAATTGATCACTTCCACATCCGATTGGTAAAGATGATTTTTTTTTTAGTTGAATATTTTTATGACATTTATAAAGTTGCCTTTAAAGTTTCATTGTTCACAATTTTTTTCCGCAGAAAGTTTTTTGTCTGGGATTTTTATACCCTTTTTATAAGGATTCGTATTTAGAACACAATTGCTTTTAAAAAAAAATTGTATTTGTTGCCTTTTTTCACTTTATTTTTAAAGCGATACTTAAGAAAACTTTCTTACCGTTTATTTATGGATTTAATTTTTTGTTCATGAAATTATTTAGTACAAATAATTAATTAATTAATTAATTTTTTTCCTTTTTATAAAGAAAAAATTTTGTAATAGTTTTTCGCAAAAAAATTGTTTTTAGTTTTTTATTTTAAAGGAATAAAGTGAATACTTAGGTAAGTTTTGTTTTTTTTTAAACTTCCTTTTATAAGGTTAATTAATCCTTTTCAAAAACACAAATTAATTTGTTTATAATAGTTTTTACAAATTAGTCAAAAAATGTCTTCTCTTTTTTTTTAAAAGGTTTATTTTTTTGTTTTTAGCACTTCAGTTCATTTTATTCGAGCACAATGAATTTTTCATGTTATTATAAATTTTCTTATGAGTATTTTCACTTAATTTTAAATTCTCGAAACTCAATTCTTTTTACAAGGATTTTTGTTTTAATAATTTTTTGTTCACAAAAATTTTTTATTAATTTTTTAAGAAGTCACTATCCTTTTTTAACAGGACATTTATTTATAACTATTTCACAAAAGTTTAATAATTAATATATTAATTTAGCGTTTTTATTATCCTTTTTCACAGGATATTTATTTTTTAAGGACACTGGATTCTACTTTAGTTGGGCGCCAGTTAAGCAAGTTGTTTTGCATTGATTTTATTTATTTTATTATCTGTCTTATTTAATAATAAAAACATTCACAATCGTTTGCAGTTCGGTAAACTTTGTGGAAAATCTATAATATTTACATGAATGTATGTAAGTTAAGCAAGTTGTTTTGCATTGATTGACCTTACAAAAACTGTCCCCATCAGGCAGCGACAACAACACAACAGTGTTGTTACACTCAAATCAGGTGATATCGTACCAAGCACCAAGTAGTACCGCTGGCTTGCCCACCGAGCACCGCTATGCAGTGGATGTTGTTGTAGTTCTTGTTGCTGTCGCTAATCCTTTTCACCTTTGCTTTCTTTGGTTGTTTTTGTTGTTGTTCTTGTTGTCTCCGCCAGGCAGGCAACGAGAACATTAGGGCTGCTGCCAATAGGGTTCGGCATCATGCCTTAACTTATACACGTATGTAAGTTAACGCAGCACTTCACAAATTATGAAATGTTCAATAATTCAGTAAGTCCACGATATGCTTCCGGTCAATATAATGAGAAACGCTGATTAGGCGTCTAAAGAATATTGCAACAAACAACAGTCAGCAATAATCGATGCAAACAACAGTCAGCAATAATCGATGCAAACAACAGTCAGCAATCAGCTAATAAGAAATTGGTTGTCAGCAAGTTAATATTAAGAAGCTAGGTGTAAAGTAGTAGTAAGAAATAATTGTTAGTTAGTCTTTAAGTTTTATGTGAATAAATTAAACCAAAAGCCAAACCAAAAATTAAATGTTGTAAGAATGTAATTGGCGCCCGAGACGGGGTCCGGTAATACAATAGTTTGTGTATCCGTTCAAGTATTTTGGCAAATAATCAGCCAATGCGCCGCGAAAACAAAAAGCCTGTAGAAAAACAGCCTAACAATCGCACAGCAAAGGACTAACAAATAATCACCTGCTAAAACGCAGCAGCAACGTGATTACAAATTTTCCGGACAAAGGCGTTAGGATCCTGTAGGAAAAAAGCGCCCACCTCTAATCCAGTGTGACCGGCGGTACCTTAGTAGCCGCAACAGCAAAGAGGATCAATACCCCATCACCAGGAGGTGCTTAATAGTAAGAATAGGTTAAGTTTAAAAAAACAAACAAAAATATATAAATATTTGTACTACAAAAAAAAAATTTTATGAAAAATTAAATTTTAAAAATTTTAAGAAAAATACTTCAGAAAAATTTATTATTTTTTAATTCTGTAGTAAATATAATAATTTTAAGAAACTAAAATATTTCAATTTTCAAAATAAACTATAAAATCCGGCTCGTACAGCCGATAAAATAAATATAACCTGAAGCTGCGATTCACCACCTACGGGGGGACCCTCCAGCTCATAAAAAAAATATTCTCTGCGATTCACCACCCAAGGGACCCTCCAGAAGAATTATAAAATAAATAAAAAAATTATATACTAAAATAAAACAACCTCATAATGTCCAACACCAAAAACTTAATAGGCCCACCCACCCTTAACGCACCTGTCCCACCAAATCCTGCTATCCCTTTCAATAAGGACCAACTAACCAATATAGTGACAGGACTAGTAACTGACATACTGAGACAAGAAGGACGAAACATGGTCCAAGCGGTCCTCAACCCAAACGCCAACTTCGCGAACATAACGGACGTGACAATAGACGCAAACTATTCCAGCAACATAACGGAATTAGACAAAATACCGGATGTAGTAAGGTGCCTACGCAAATTCTCAGGCAATCCAGGAGAGTACAATTCGTGGAAAAAAAGCGTAGATCGAATTCTTCAGATCTATGAACCAATGATAGGTACACCTAAATATTATGGCATCCTAAATGTCATTAGGAACAAGGTCGTGGGCAACGCCGACATTGCTCTCGAATCCTACAACACCCTATTGGACTGGAAGGCTATTTCAAGATGCCTTACCCTCCACTATGCTGATAAGCGAGATTTAGGCAACCTCACTATTCAGGAATTCTCTCAGCGCGTATATTCCCATCTTTCACTTATTTTAAATAAACTTGGATGCATGGGAGTCGGTACAGAATCGATGCATCTACTGACACGCACATATAGAGACAAAGCCCTTGATACCTTTATAAGAGGATTAAAAGGGGACTTGCCAAGACTTCTTGGCATGAGAGAGCCAGTAGATCTCCCTCAAGCCCTTCATTTGTTCCTGAAATTGGAAAACCAAAACTTCCGTTCTAATTACGCCCTAGATACCAGCAGTCAGAATAGGAAGCCTCACGAGTTCCGACCTCCGCTCCCACCAAAAAAATTAAGCAATGAATTTTATCCCCAATTGGCATACATGCCGAGGCCTCCAATAAACTTTGCGAACTAGTATCGCCCTCAAGTTCCACTGAACAATTACCGCAATCCCCAACATTACAGACCATTCAACCAACCTCCAGCTAGACCACAACAGCCACGTCCAAAACCAATGGACAGCGACAAATCCCTACACTCGCGGGCAGTAAACTATATGAATAGAACCCCAAATAATAATAATACGAATAGACCCTCAATTAATAATAATAATATGAAAAGACCCTCAAATTTCTCACAACAAGTTCCTCTCAAACAACAAAGGAACTATCACATAGAAGCAAGTGGAAACCAGGATACCACACAAGACCAGTGGTACCAACAGTACGAACCAGACCAACATTACCATCCTGACTGGACGTATACTCCAGAAGAGTATGAAGCCACATTGGCGGCAGAACAGACAGCACAGACATACGCTGAAATAAATTCACAACCTGAAGAGCATGATCATATCGACATTTTTAGAATGAGCAACTCTTCGCTGCCTTACGTAGAATGTATAGCGAAGAGTGGAAAAGTTCTCAAAATGCTAATCGATACAGGGTCAAGTAAAAAGTACATTCAACCTTGCCATGTCCTTAAAAAAATACCCAATGACGAGCCATTCTTTGCAAATTCTATAGCCGGACAAATTCAAATTTCCCATCATACGATCATCAATCTGTTTGGAAGCAATGACACTTCTTTAAAATTCTTTTTACTACTTACGCTTAAATCCTTCGACGGAATAATAGGAAACGACAGTCTTAAAGAGCTCCGTGCCACAATAAACTTAAATGACGATACCCTTATATTAGGCAATAACAAAAAAATTAAAATTAGACAGAAATCATCCCCAACAGTTAACAAAATAGACGTTAGGACTGACCACATGACAGTCACACAAAAACAACACATAAGTCACTGGACAAAAAAATATCCACATCTTTTTACAGAACCTGACGAAAAGCTAACATACACTACTATGGTGTGTATCGTTCTTAAAAAGTTAGGTGCATCTGGACAAAAAAAGTACAGACTCGTAATAGATTATAGGGAACTAAACACCCTTACAATAGCCGACAGGTACCCAATCCCGGAAATCAACGAGGCAATCTCGCAACTTGGCAACAATACATATTTTTCTGTTCTCGATTTAAAGAGCGGCTTCCACCAGATTCCCTTGAAGGAAACTGACATTGAGAGGACAGCTTTTTCAGTTAACAACGGCAAATATGAATTCACCCGACTCCCGTTCGGACTTAAAAACGCACCCGCTATTTTTCAACGAGCTTTAGACGACATCATGAAGCAACACATAGGCAAAATATGTTATGTCTACATAGATGACATAATAATATTTGGCAAAGACGAGAAAAACCACCTCGAAAACGTTGAAACAATTTTCCATACGCTGGAAAAAGCAAATATGAAAGTCCAACTGGACAAATGCCAATTTTTCCGAAAAGAAGTCGATTTCCTAGGTTTCATTATATCACCCTCAGGCATAAAAACCAATCCCGCTAAAGTAAACGCAATTCAGGAATTTCCTTATCCCAAAACATTGAAAGACTTGAGGTCCTTTCTTGGCCTATCAGGGTACTATCGACGCTTCATCAGAGATTACGCCAAACTAGCGAAAACTCTGACCTGGCTTTTAAGAGGGGAGGATGGACGCGTGTCCAAAAACGCCTCAAACAAAAAGTTGGTTGTGCTTGATAAAAATGCCCTAGAAGCTTTCAAAAAAATCAAATCTTCACTAATATCAAAGGAAGTCGTCCTATCATACCCAGACTTTAAACAAGAGTTTCATCTCACTACAGATGCATCAAACTACGCTCTAGGCGCTGTCCTTGAGCAAGCAAGCAAACCAATAACCTTCATATCCCGTTCATTAAATAAAACCAAAGAGAGTTATGCCGCAAACGAAAAAGAAATGCTGGCAATCATCTGGGCTCTCAGCGAAAGTTGTAATTTTCACAGATCACCAGCCTCTCACTTTTGCATTGAACAACAAAAACCACAATGGAAAAATGAAGAGATGGAAATGCATCCTTGAGGAATACAATTACGAAATGAAGTACAAGCCAGGGAAAACAATCTTCGTAGCAGACGCACCCTCTAGACCTTCACTGACTGACATTAACGTCCTATCTACCACTGACCACAGCGACGAAAGTTCCGCACACCTACTTATCCCAGCCACGGAAGCACCAATAAATGCTTTCAAAAATCTGTTATTTTTATTGTTCGGTAACGAAGACAGTTACAAATTCGAATTACCATTTCCCAGTTTTCACAGACACACAATTACAAACAAAACTATTCTACTAGGACATTATTGACATATTTAAACGACACATTGACCCATCATTAATCAACGGACTATACACTACAGAAAATCTGATGGGCAAAATTCAGGAGATATACCCACTCCATTTCGCAAATATTAAAATTCGCTTCACACAAACTCTACTCCAGGACATTGTTCCCGAAACAGAACAAGAACAAATCATAATTAAAGAGCACCATAGAGCTCACAGAAATAGTCGAGAAAACAAAACGCAAATTTTACAAAAATATTATTTCCCAAGTATGCAATCAAAAATTGAGTGTTTGCGTGGGCAACCCTGAGCAGCAGCCAAAGCTTCTACCTGGAGATGTCGCTGCTGTATTTTGTTCCTATCTAAGTGACTCTTCAAATTTATGGGAAGAGTCCAGTTAGGCCCGTTAGTCCCTTTTAGGATTTCCACCTTATGTGGAAATCTTTAAAAGGCCAAGGTTGCCGGCCTTGGGCCCTTCTTTTGAACTAGCAGCCACAGCAGCAACATCTCAGGTGAGTCGTTTGTAGGGTTTTTTCCAAATATATTTTACATTTAATAAAGGATAATTATTTTTCATATAACAAAATAACGCAAATTTCTTTTATTGAGAAAAAAAAGTAGGTAGATATTTTTTAGATTTCTGTAGGACCGGCACTTTCCCCGATCCCCGTTGCCGGAATTCACGAGGAATTCCGGCCCCTAATCAACCCCGGCACGAAACATGATCCTTCGAGCCGGATCCAACAGAAAGGCACAAAGATAATAAAGAATTAAAAAAGAAACCTATATTTTGATTATAAATGAAAATGAATAATAAAATATATAACATTTCAGCATTACCAAGTCGCGCGCTCATTCGGACATGTGGACCAGATAATTCGCCTAAATTCACTTGGTAAGAATCTGCTACAACCTAAAAAAAACACCTCTACTCGCCATCCAATGGAAGAGGAATGGAACGCGACCATTTCCGGCAAATAATTTATTTAATACAAAATAATAGGAACGAGAGTAAGTACAGTCAAAAAGAAAAAAAGAAGGTAAATTAAATGAAAAAAAAGGCTTAAAAAAGAAAAGGAAATGTGTATAAAAATTGAAAAAAAAGGCTTAAAAGAGAAAAATAAAGTGAAAAAAAGAAGCTTAACTGTGAAAAAAAGCCTTAAAAAAGAAAAAAATGTGAAAAGAAAGAAAAAAAAGTGTGAAAAAAAGAAGGTTAAATGAAAAAAAAGGCTTAAAAAAGAAAAGTAAAGTGTGAAAAAATTGAAAAAAGGCTTAAAAGAGAAAAATAAAGTGAAAAAAAAGAAGTTTAATTGTGAAAAAAAGCCTTAAAAAAGAAAAAAAAAAGTGTGAAAAAAAGAAGGTTAATTGGCAAAAACAAATCTTAAAGAAGAAAAATAAAGTGAAAAAAGGTAAATTGAAAAACCAAAGCCTAAAGAAAAAAAAATGAAGTGAAAAAAAAGGTAAATTAACAGAAAAAAAACGCCTTAAGAAGATAAATTAAATAAAAAAAAGGCTTAAGAAGAAAAATAAAAGTGAGTGAAAAAAAGGCTAAATTGAAAAAAAAGTATTAAAGAAGAGCAATAAAGTAAAAAAAGGTAAATTGAAAAAAAAGCCTAAAGAAAAAAATGAAGTGAAAAAAGGTAAATTAACAGAACAAAAACGCCTTAAGAAGATAAATTAAATGAAAAAAAGGCTTAAGAAGAAAAATAAAAGTGAGTGAAAAAAAGCTAAATTGAAAAAGAAGTATTAAAGAAAAGCAATAAAGTAAAAAAAGATAAATTGAAAAAAAAGCCTAAAGAAAAAAATGAAGTGAAAAAAAGGTAAATTAACAGAAAAAAACGCCTTAAGAAGATAAATTAAATGAAAAAAAGGCTTAAGAAGAAAAATAAAAGTGAGAAAAAAAAGAAAGCAAATTGAAAAGAAAAAAAAGTCTTAAAGAAGAGCAATAAAGTGCAAAAAAAAAAAAAAGATTAATTGAAAATAAAGGTAAATTAAAAGAAAAAGCCTTAAGAAAAATAAAGTGAAAAAAAACAAGAAGCTAAATTGAAAAAAGCCTTAAAAAGAAAAAAAAGCAAAAAATAAATAAAAATTGGAAAAAGGGCCTTAAAAAAGAAAAGTTAAAGTGAACAAAAAAAAAAAAGTTAAAGCAAAGAAAAGGGCTTTCAAAAAAGTTTTGAAATAAGTTTTGAAATAAAAAAAAAATAATAAAAAAAATCAAAGTGTATAAGTGTAATTGGAAAGCGTGGTAAGCGCGCGGTGAACGCGGTAGCGCGCAGTGTTAGTGCCAAGCGCGGAGGAAACGCGGCAAGCGCGCATTGCAAGTGGCAAGCGCGCAGTGTCCGTGCCAGGCGCGCAGTGTAACGCGGCAAGCGTGCAGTGTAACGCGGCAAGCGCGCAGTGTGCAGGCGCAGTAAGCAGCAAGGCCACCACCAAAGGCCCAGCAGTAAGCAGCAAGGCCACCACCAAAGACCCATCAGTACGCGGCAAGGCCACTAACGGTCCAACATTTCACAGTAGGGCCACTACCAAAGGCCCAACTGTGCAACAAGGTCTCCAGATACTGCTTATGAAGCAGTGAGGCCCAACTAAGGGTAAGTCATCTGGTTTCCCATTACTTTTAAATTGATTTTCGAAAGTTTGAGAGTTCGGAAAATTTCCCTGTGGATTTTTACGTGAACTCTCAGACATTTTAACAATTTTCCGGAAAAATATATACGCGAAATATCGGTGCTATTCGAGCACATACGACCGATTGTTTCCTCGAAAGTTTTTGAGATTTTAGAGAAATTCCGTTTTGAAACTCTCAGACATTTTAACAATTTTCCGGAAAAATATATACGCGAAATATCGGTGCTATTCGAGCACATACGACCGATTGTTTCCTCGAAAGTTTTTTAGATTTTAGAGAAATTTCGTTTTGAAACTCTCAGACATTTTAACAATTTTCCGAAAAAATATATACGCGAAATATCGGTGCTATTCGAGCACATACGACCGATTGTTTCCTCGAAAGTTTTTAAGATTTTAGAAAAATTTCGTTTTGAAACTCTCAGGCATTATAACGTTTTGGCCAAAAATCTATATACGCGACATATCTGTGCTATACGAGCACTTACGTTACCGGTTGATTTTTAAATATTTTCTTTTTACGGCTGATACAAAGCAGTATCTGAATTCCAACTTCGGCAATATCTAAATTTTTCATATAATTCGAAAGCACTGAAAATGACTCACGCTAATGACTTTTCTCGCGCCTGTGATGCACTGCTAGAGTTCGAAGAGTTGTATAACAACACTCCAAGTGCAAATCTCTCAGTTTTTTCTCTGGACATTCAGAAGGAAGAATTGAAAGCGCTGTGGTTGAAAGTCAAGGCTATTCGCGGAATTTGTCTGCTGACGAAGCAGGTAGTATAGCCATGCGTTCGGCTAAGACCAGGTATCAGGATTGCTACGCAGCATACCTGACATGTGCGGCACTGATGGGTGAAACAATGCACAACCTGACCTTTGTACAACAAAGCTCCTCAACGGTGAATCCTGCAGCGCGGGAACCTGAATCCATCCCACGCTCGAGTATTAATCTCCCCCCATGTGACACCGAAATATTTTATGGTGACTACATGGCATGGCCATCTTTCCGCGATTTGTTTGCAGTCATTTATATAAATAATTCTCAACTGACACCGATTGAGAAATTATACCATCTCAACGACAAGACTCGTGGGGAAGCAAAGGACATCGTCAAGAAATCCCCATTGACCAATGATGGGTTCATTACCGCGTGGCAGAACTTATCGGAGCGCTACGAAAACAAAAGGGTGATGGTAAACAGTCAGTTGAAAATGTTGTTCAACTTACTTACAACGAGCAGTAAATAATTGCATCTCAGTGCTTCAGATGTATGGCATTGAGATAAGCAACTGGAATGCAATTTTTGTCTTTCTAGTCTCTAGTAGGTTACCGGACACAACATTAGCCCTGTGGGAGCAAGGAATCGTCCACAAGACCGAAATTCCGAGGTGGGAGGAACTGGATAACTTTTTAACAAACAGATTTCAGACGCTGGAAACGGTTTCAGACATTCAAAGCACAAGAGTGTCCAGGACATTGCAGAATCGCGGTCCAGTCCCATCATATGGAAAGAAAGTAGTTGCTCATCATACTACATTTCCACAGCCTACTTGCAGACTCTGCCCACAGGAAGCGCATGTGCTAAAAGCGTGCCCGAAATTTCTAGCCATGAAAGTAGACGATCGCGTCAAAGTGGCTAGAAAATACAATTTATGTATGAATTGTTTAGCACATTCCCACTTAGCAAGAGATTGTAAGAGCACTTTTAGCTGTTTAAATTGCCATCAACTGCATCATTCCCTGCTGCACCGGAATCCAACTGGGAATAACCCATCGACGTCAACTAATCGGCAAGCATCAGGAAGTACGGAGGCCAGGCCGGCTCAACCCCCAACCACACCTAGGAACGTAAACGCACTTTTTGCAAGAAACGCAAAAAACGTCGTATTAGGTACAGCAATGGTACACATCTGCCACTCAGGAGTGAAATACGAGGCAAGAGCCCTTCTTGATTCGGGATCAGAAGGTAAATACATTCATAACGAAGCGGTTGCAACGACGTATCAAATTGCCTACACAGCCTGCTGACATGCAGATTTGCGGTATTAAGGGCGACATCTGAGTAACTCAAAAAAAATAAGCGGATTTTCTGGAATTTTTTTTGACCAAACGAAAGAGCCAATCGATATTTTGAAAAGTAGGTTTTATAATATGCGATCCGATGTACAAAATATGATTTTTTGAAAGAAATCGAAAACAAAATGGCGGCTGTGCAGCATTTCTTCGTAGGCCCTGTTTTTGGGAAGGGGGTCCATGGCCGGAAAGCTAACGTCCTTAATTTTTGATCTGGAACAAAAAATAAAGTTTTGTTAGTTTCTATACATCAACAGCTATCGACACAAGTAGGATTTTTTCGATATATTGATTTTTCGCAAAATGGTGCGTGATCGAAAAAAAAGTTCAAATTTTCACGAGGAAAAAAAGTCCAAAAATTGTTTATAAAAAAAAAGTAAGCAGTTAATTATACGTGTGTCGATAGAGGAAGGAATTTTGAATATACTGTCAAAATTTCAGATCGATCGGTTAAGATTTGCTCGAGTTATGTTTCCGGCCGTCTAAAAAAAAGTGGTTTCGAGAAAAACGCGTTTAAAGTTATTATATATATATAGAATATGCCTATGAGGCATTGCCGCAGAATGGAAAATTTGGACATTTAGACACTTTTGCCGGATTCTATCTTGTGGTATATTATTTTTAAGATCCTAAAGCATCTTTTAAACGAAAAAAAATTTTTTTGATTTTTTCAAAATTTTACTCAGATGTCCCCCCTTAAGGCGTCGACATCGGCTAAGGTGCGAGAAGTCGCACAGTTCGTTTTAGGTTCCCCTGCCAACCCCCAGATTAGAATTGAGGCTAGAGGTCTGATTCTCCCCCAACTGACAGGAAACCTCCCCCAGTTTACAGTGGACCAAGTGGATTTTGGTCTACTGCCCCCAATTAATTTAGCCGATGTCAACTTTAATAAAAGTCAGCAGGTGGATGTGGTAATTGGTGCGGATTTGTATCCGCAAATAATGATAGGAAACGTTAAGAAGAACGTTTTTGGCTCTCTCCTGGCGCAGGAGACAGTTTTTGGTTGGATCTTAACAGGTCCGATCCCTCAAACCCCTATATGATTACAAAATCAGACATCTCGATGTACACCGGAATTTCGAGCTCTGAGCTCACTCGGTTTTGGGAGCTAGAACAAGTCCCAAGTAAAAAACAGGTCACTCCTGAAGAAACATTCTGCGAGCGGCAGTATGTAAGCACAACAACGAGAACTGAATAAGGAAAATATATGGTAACACTTCCATTTCGGCATGAATTCCCAGTGGACATAAATCTTGGATATTCGAGGACCGGTGCAATGCAGCAATTCTTGTGGAATGAAGCAGCTATGGTGCGCAAGCCGGATCTAAAGGCAGAATACCATCGGGTACTCCGAGAATATATAACTCTCGGTCATATGAAACTAGTGGACAGCACATGTGGAAACAAAGGCCCAGGATCTTATTACCTGCCGCATCATGCAGTGGTAAAACCGGATAGCACTACGACAAAGGTCAGCGCAGTGTTTAATGCATCAAACCCAACATCCAATGGGGTAAGTTTAAATGATGTGCTTCATCCTGGTCCAGTTCTTCAAGCCGACCTTATCGCGTTGATATTGAAATGGAGATTCTTTAAATATGTATTCAACGCTGATATTGAAAAGATGTATCGGCAAATCCTGCTGCATCCAAAGGACACTAGGTTTCATAGGATATTATTTAGGGAATCAGTGGAAGAGGAATTAATGGATTATGAGCTCCAAACAGTGACTTTCGGAGTTAACTGTGCCCCATACCTAGCGATAAGGACAGTACTTCAGCTGGTGGAAGATATTAGCCTGAAGTACCCGTATCAGATGGAATGCTGTTCAAGATAGATTCCATTTCAACGTCCAGGAGATGCACATAAGTCCAAGCTACACCAAGAGAGAAGTATTATCGTGTGTGGCTAAACTGTTCGATCCTGCAAGATATTTGGTTAACGAAGATTGTCTGGGATGACAACATACCAAAAGGTATTTACTTGAGATGGGAAAATTTTCTCAAAAATTACGTCAACATTTCAAAAATCGGAATTCCAAGATGGATCAGGTATACCCCATGGAACGAAGTTGAATTTCATGGGTTTTGTGATGCCTCAGAGAAGGCCTATGCTGCTGCGTTATATGTAAAGGTACGGGAACGAAACTCAAACATCGTTCCAAGCGTAAATCTGCTGGTGAGTAAGACCAAAGTAGCGCCAGTAAAAACAATATCTATACCACGATTAGAATTATGTGGGGCACTACTTTTAGCAGAACTAATTAACGCTTTACTTCCACATTTCGATGTTGCTCAACCAGTAGTCTACAAATGGACAGACTCCACTATCGTGCTCTTATGGCTGCAGAAGCCCCCATGCTGCTGGACTACCTTCGTGGCGAATAGAGTCTCGAAGATTGAGGAACTCGTCGGATCGAGTGGCTGGAATCACGTGGATTCCAAGGACAATCCGGCAGATCTTGGCAGCCGCGGCGTTTCCCCCCAAGAACTCGCGGATAGCACTCTTTGGTGGCAGGGTCCAAGCTGGTTGAAGAAGCAGCCTTCTGAGTGGCCTCAGAGACAGACGGAGCCACAGGAGACCGTATTGGAACAAAAGGTAGTTAGAACTCACGCAGCACGAATTTTAGACAACGAAGACATCATGGAACGGTTCTCCGATTTTTCTCGCGCACTGAGGGTAGTTGCACGAATTTTTCAATTCTATTGGAAAATACATCCGGTGCACAAATTAACAAATCGGAGTGAATCTACGGAACTAACAGCAAGGGAAATTCTAGAGGTAAAAACTCGACTTGTCCTGTTGACCCAAAAGCGTTGTTATTCGGATGAATACGGTGAATTATCGTCTTCTAACCCAGTAAGCGCTAAGAGCTCCATCCGTACTCTCAATCCATTTCTGGACAAGAATGGAGTTATGAGAGTCGGCGAAAGACTAGCGCTAGCGTCATTGTCGTACAATGAACGATACCCGACCATTCTGCCGTATAATTGCCAATTTTCGCGACTTCTCGTAAAGTTCTCACACTTGATTTCATTACATGGAGGAAATCAACTCATGTTGAGACTTATGAGGTCAGAATATTGGATAGTACGGTTAAAAAATTTAATCAAAACCGAAATTAATAATTGCAAAGTTTGTTTAATTTACAGAAAAAGAATACAGGAACAACTCATGGCTGCGCTCCCACCGGAAAGAACGGACGTATCCAGACCGTTCACCAACACTGGCGTGGATTTCTCGGGCCCGTTTGAGATTAAAAATTACACTGGCCGAGCATGTCTCATCACTAAAGGATACGTCTGCGTATTTGTATGTTTTGCTACAAAAGCAACTAGCGATCTATCGACCTCAACATTCTTGGGTGCATTTGCCAGGTTTGTGGCAAGACGGGGCTATCCGCATAATGTGTATTCGGACAACGGCACGAACTTTGTCGGAGCAAACAAAGCCCTGAGACATGATTTTAAAAAATTCATGACTGAAGCCTCACACCTAACAATGCAATCATATCTTCATTAAGAAGTCAGCTGGCACTTCATACCACCAGGAGCTCCCCACATGGGAGGACTATGGGAAGCAGGAGTGAAGAGCTTCAAAACCCATTTTCGAAAGGTAGCCAATGCGATGCGAAGCAGTGAGGCCCAACTAAGGGTAAGTCATCTGGTTTCCCATTACTTTTAAATTGATTTTCGAAAGTTTGAGAGTTCGGAAAATTTCCCTGTGGATTTTTACGTGAACTCTCAGACATTTTAACAATTTTCCGGAAAAATATATACGCGAAATATCGGTGCTATTCGAGCACATACGACCGATTGTTTCCTCGAAAGTTTTTGAGATTTTAGAGAAATTCCGTTTTGAAACTCTCAGACATTTTAACAATTTTCCGGAAAAATATATACGCGAAATATCGGTGCTATTTGAGCACATACGACCGATTGTTTCCTCGAAAGTTTTTGAGATTTTAGAGAAATTTCGTTATGAAACTCTCAGACATTTTAACAATTTTCCGGAAAAATATATACGCGAAATATCGGTGCTATTCGAGCACATACGACCGATTGTTTCCTCGAAAGTTTTTGAGATTTTAGAGAAATTTCGTTTTGAAACTCTCAGACATTTTAACAATTTTCCTTATATTCATCGATGACCTTCTAAATGTTGTTCTTCATTCTGAAATACTCATGTACGC
Source organism: Ceratitis rosa (assembly GCA_037013455.1). NCBI lineage: Eukaryota > Metazoa > Arthropoda > Insecta > Diptera > Tephritidae > Ceratitis > Ceratitis rosa. The sequence goes on from JAWMAG010000007.1 coordinate 3,537,106, forward strand.
AGATGATGTCAGGCTCTTTAAATAAGTTCATTCTATTGAAGATAGAGATCTTTTGCAACTTGACCTAAATAATACACTTAGGTGGTGCGATGCGAACTGTATGTCCCTAAATTTGAATAAGTGCAAATATATGTGTTTCTCCAGAATATCTTTCCAATCCTTTGCCTATATGATACATAATCACAGTGTTGAACAAGTGTTCTTTCGAGACTTAAGGGGGCCGGAATTCCTCCTGAATTCCGGAAGCGGGGATCTTGGAAGGTGCCGGTCTTCGCTAAAAACTGAAAAAATAAAAATCTTCCTTCTTTTTTTCAAAGGGTCACTTACGACCAGTTAAATTATTTATTGAAATAAAAATATAAATATATACAAAATATATTTCTAAAGAAAAAGAAAAATATACAAAAACACAAAAATATACACTCACCGGAGATGTTGCTGATAGGGCTGGTAAATGAAAAAAGAGGACATTAAGACGGTACCCTTGGTCTTTTATAGACATGTAAAAACAAATGGAATTTTTAGGAAACGGTACCATCTGGAAATATTCCGCAATGGACATTTTCGCGAGTTCCTTATCAGCGACATCTCGCGGTGGTGTTTCTGAGTGCTAAGTAGGGTTGCATGCACGAACATGCCGCCCGCCTTGCAGCGACACTGCAATATATGATATAAAATACTACTAAGTTAAAAATTTTAATTTTTTACAATTCATAAAGTTGAATTTAAGAAATACTTCAACATTTTTGGAATTCATTTTTCTATTTAAAGTTTTTGGTTTTTTACATCTACATTTGTATATTGTAACTTAAAACTAAGGCTGCTTCTGCACCCGCTTCTTCTCAGAACGGCTGGTCGTGTGGGGGTAGCTGCCAGTAGTCCAGGACGGAGAATCGCCGCATAAACTTCCGCGCCGAGAATCAGCGACACGTTACTTGAGCGGTGGAAATTATTGTCCGCTAGCCGCATGTTGTCGAACTCGTCTCGGATTCTTGCGTCCAAAGTTCGCTCCGGGGTAATTCTTGAGAGGCTCGCCTTCACCACGGCTGTCACATCGAGGCGTTCACGACATCCCTTCAGCGCAAGATTGCATGTTTCGTATCGTCCTCTCGGTAGCGCGTGAAGTTGATGCGCTAATGCCCGCGAGATTGTCGACTTCTTTTGTCCGGGGTCGACAATAGCGCGAACAACGTGCCACTTTCCTGCCGCGAATACTTTGGCCGATATCGTTGGCGTGAGGACAGCATGCCCTGATATGGATCGGCTTTGGCCTACGATCCGTTCTCGGGCGTCTCTCACGTTTCGATGTGAATGTTGCTGGTTGCGCCGACGTTTGTGTTGAGTTTGTCGACTGCTGTTCCTTCTCGGCGGGATTGTCGACACTTTCTGGATCGCAGACCGAATCCTTGACAGAGGAGGTCTAAAGTTCGGTTGCGATCTTCTGCTGGGAGTGTCGTTCACGGGCGGTTGCAGGTCGTTCTCGTCTGCTTCTATGATGAGCACTTCCTCATCGGTACTGTCGATTGAGCTGGCGCTGTACGGGTTGTGTCTGCGCCGTGTAACTTCGCCTTCATCCTGCTACAGCGACACGTCTTCCTGTCTTTGATGCTGCTCACCGAGGTGTAGGAGACTGTGGTGCCGCTGTTCGCATCGGTCGCAGTTCCTGGCAGAAGTACAGTTTTTGGACGTATGCTGCGGTGATAGGCAATTCGCGCAGTGCCGGTGTACGAGGACAGCACGTAGTCTCTCGACGGGCTCCATCCTTCGAAGTTCACGGCAAAATACCAGACGATGATTGTTGCGGCAGACAGGGCAAATCAGGCGAGTCTTGCCTAAAGAGGTGCTTTTACCACTCTGTGCACGGACCATTGTTTAGGATTTGGAGAAGTGATTCTGAAAATAGAGATCGGAACGTTAGTTAAGCTTTAGGGATTGGTAAATAGACTAATTTCACGATTGGCTTCGTGACGATTCCTTTCGCTGTTCTAATCTCCACTACTCTAACTCGATTGTCGTGACCTGAAAAGACCCTAATAACCCTGCCAAGTCGCCACTCATTCGGGGGGAGGTTATCTTCTTTGATAACGACGAAGTCATCCACTTCGATGTTTCGTTGGGGCGATTGCCACTTCACGCGTTTCTGCAATTCCTTAAGGTACTCCGCTTTCCATCGCCGGCAGAATCCTTGATGAATTGCTTTGATCTTTTGCCAACGGTTGACGATCGATATCGGGTTGTCGGTTGTCTCCGGTTCCGCCATCGCGAGTAGAGGATTCCCAACCAAGAAATGTCCAGGGGTGAGTGGTTCCGTTGTGTCGGGGTCGTCTGACAGCGGGCTAATTGGTCTTGAGTTTAGGCACGCTTCGATTCTGGCTAGCAATGTCGAAAACTCCTCCATCGTGAAGCGCATTGATTCTGCCACCTTCCTGAAATGCGTTTTAAAACTTTTTACTCCGGCTTCCCACAATCCTCCCATATGTGGCGCCCCGGGAGGTATAAAGTGCCATCTCAACTCCTGATGGGTAAAAGATTGGATAGTCAGTTGTGATGCCGCTTTAACGAAGTTTTCGAAGTCCTGCTTCATTGTTTTGTTAGCTCCTACGAAATTCGTGCCATTATCGGAATATAAGTTGCGTGGGCATCCGCGTCGGGCTACAAATCGATTGAAGGCGGCTAGGAAGGTGGAGGTAGACAAATCGCTGGTGGGTTCTAAGTGGATAGCCTTTGTTGCAAAGCATACGAAGATGCAGACGTAACCTTTGGTAATTAGGCAGGCTCGTCCGGTGAAGTTTCGAATGTCAAACGGCCCGGTGAAATCGATGCCTGTGTTGGTGAATGGCCTTGTCAGCTCCGTACGCTCTGGGGGTAAAGCTGCCATTATTTGTTCTAGCGTTTTTTTCCTGTGAATGATACAAACTTTACAATTATTAACAGTACTTTTTACAAGATTTTTCATCCGTACGATCCAAAATTCTGATCTCAGCAATCTCACCATTAATTGATTTCCTCCGTGGAGCGAAATCAAATGGGAGAACTTTACGAGTAATCTAGAGAATTGGCAATCGTAAGGTAGAATCACTGGAAAACGCTCATTGTACGGCAAGTTGGCTAACGCAAGTCTTCCACCGACTCTCATTACTCCATTTTCGTCGAGAAATGGGTTGAGAGTTTTAATGGAGCTCCTTGCGCTGATCTGCTTCGAAGTGTCCAGTGCGTGATATTCTTCCGCGTAGCCCCGTTTCTGTGCGAGCAGAATCAATCGGTTCTTCGCTGCTCGAATCTCTTCTGAGGTGATCTCCAGATGATTTTCTTCCAGCGGTTGGCGCTGTTTTTGGTGACTCCGCTTGTAAAACCTGAAAGTGTTGGCGACTATCCGCAAAGCTCGGGAGAAGTCCGAGAATCGCTCCAGAATGTCTTCTTGTTCGTTTACAATTGTCGTATGGACTCTGGTACCCTTTTGCTCCAGTTCGGTTATCAGATACAGCTCCTTTTCGTGATACGGCCATTCGTCTTGTGGTTTTTCTAACCAGCTTGGTCCATGCCACCATAGCCTACTTTTGGCTAACTCTTGAGGTGACACTCCTCGGCTGCCAAGGTCTGCTGGGTTGTCGGAAGAATCTACGTGCTGCCAGCCTGACGTACCAATGAGTTCCTCAATTTTTGCGACTCTGTTCGCTACGAATGTTGTCCAGGTGCATGGAGGTTTCTTCAGCCACGAAAGCACGATGGTAGAATCGGTCCATTTGTGTACGACCGGTTGAGCGATTTCAAACTGTGGGAGCAAAGTGTTAATTAATTCGGATAGTAGCAGCGCTCCGCATAACTCTAATCGTGGAAGCGATATGGTTTTTACGGGTGCTACCTTGGTCTTACCTACAAGTAAGTGAATATACGGCTTATCTGCATTACGTTCCTTAACTTTTACATATATAGCAGCCGCATATGCCTTCTCGGAGGCATCACAGAAACCGTGAAACTCTGTTTCGGCCCAAGGGGTGAAATGAATCCATCTTGGAATGCGTATGTCCGCAATATATATGTAATTATTTAGGAACTGTTCCCAACGTAAATAAAGATTTCGGGGTAGGCTTTCGTCCCAGTCTATTTTCGCTAGCCAAATGTCTTGCATGAGAATTTTTGCTACAACGACTATAGGACCCAACCAACCTGCTGGATCGAACAGCTTAGCTACGGATGATAGCACTTCCCTCTTGGAATAGCTATGTCTTACCTGAATATATTGCACATTAAAGTAGAAGGCATCCTGAGCGGCATTCCATCTTATGCCCAGCATTTTTGCTTCGCTCAGATCGTCGATTTCCCGAAACTCTTCTTTTAGTAGGTGCTCCTTTGGCAGGTCGTCTAAAATTCCTTTGAAGTTTGCCGTCCATTTCCTAAGTGGGAATCCAGCGCTTTTTAGGGATTCTATAAGCTGATCACGGATTAGAATGGCACTCTTACTATCATGAGCTCCAGCCAGGACATCATCTACATACATATAGTTCTTCAGCACCCCTGCTGCTAAGGGCCAGCGGTCGCCGATGTCGTCTGCCAACTGAAGAAGGGTTCTTATAGCCAAGTACGGGGCACAATTCACGCCAAATGTCACCGTCAAGAGTTCGTAGTCCTGTAACTCCTCGTTCTGGGATCCTCTGTAGACAATCCTTTGGTATCGTGTGTTATCTGACTGTAAGCGGATCTGCCGATACATCTTCTCTATGTCGGCGTTGAAGACGTACTTGAAGAACCGCCACTTTAACAGTAGGCAAAGGAGATCAGCTTGAAGTACTGGCCCCGGGTGAAGCACGTCATTTAGGCTGATTTTGTTAGATGATAGCGCAGAGGCGTTGAAAACCACTCGTACTTTGGTAGTAGTGCTGTCCGGCTTTATCACTGCATGATGAGGGAGGTAGTATGTATCCTGGGGCTGGTCCCGTATAGCATCTTCGCTTCATACCATATGACCCATCTGAATGTATTCCTGTAGCACTCTGTCATATTCGTTCTTGTGTTCAGGCCTTCTCAGCAATGCTGCTTCGTTTCGCAAGAATTGTTGAATCGCGCTGCTTTTCGACTTTCCCAAGTTGATATCTGTCGGAAATTCTTGTCGGAATGGCAGCGACACCACATATCGTCCTTCTTCATCCCTCACGGTAATCCGTCTGAATTGTTCTTCGCAGAATGATTCCTGTAGATCTGCTTTTTCCTGTTGGGGAGTTCCTCTAACTCCCAAAATCGTGTTAGCTGTTCCCCAGCTACTTCCGTGAAATAAGTCGAGCAGTGCGATTCTTGCCTTGAAGGTCGTTGACTCAGAGTCCCAGTGAGAATCCATCCGAAGACCGTTTCCTGTGTTAAAAGTGAACCTAGAACGTTTATCTTTATTTTGCTCTTAATCACTGAAGGGTATAAGTCAGCGCCGATTAAGACATCAATTTGTTGGCTCCTAAAGAAGTGGGTATCAGCTAGCTTAAGTGGGGGCAGAGACTCAATCTGTGATTGATCTACTGTAAATTTGGGGAGGTCTCCTGTCAATTGGGGTAGAACCAGGCCTCTTGCCTCGATTCTAAACGGGGGGTATATAGGAGAACCTATAACGAAATGTGCGACTTTACGCACCTTAGCTATGACTGTAGTGCTGATTCCACTTACTTGGGTGTCAACGCTTTGAGTTCGCAAACCGATGCGTTTTTGCAACCGCTCAGTGATGAACGTTGCCTCCGAACCTGAATCCAGAAGGGCTCTGGCTACATAATTCACTCCTAAGTAACAGATGTTAATCATTGCGGTACCCAAAATCACATTTTTTGCACTAGTTGCAAATAATGCTTGAACATTCGCATTACTACCCGATGGTTGAAGAGATCGATTGTTGTCTGTAGTTGGCCGTGATGACTGTATCGCGATTCGGTTCCCAGTGGGATAACGATGTAGTAGACAGTGGTGTCTTTGATGACAGCTTAAACAGTTGAATGGATTCTTACAGTCTCTTGCGATGTGAGAATGTGCGAAGCAATTCATGCACAAATTGTATTTTCGAACCGTTTTTACCCGATCATCGACCTTCATTGCCAAAAATTTCGGACAACTCTTCAGAACATGTGTTTTATCCGAACACAACCTACATGCCGATTGAGCGAATTGGCCAACATGGGCTGAAACTTTTTTGTTGAACTCAGGCTGGGAGGCTTTATTTGATGAAGACCTGGCAGAACGTGAACTTTGTATGTCAGATACCGTCTCCAAAGTTTGGAATCTATTGGTAAGGAGCTGATCTAACTCCTCCCACCTCGGAATTTCGTCCTTATTTATGATGCCTTGTTCCCATAAAGCTAGAGTAGTATCTGGTAATCTGCTTGATACCAAGAAAATGAATATTGCATCCCAGTTATCGATATCAATTTCGTACATTTGCAAAACCGTGATACAATTGTTCACTGCACGTTGCAGATTTTTTATTTCTGTACCACGTTCATTCATTACGGACGGTAAATTGAAAAGCGTTTAACAATATCCCTCGCCTCCCCACGCGTTTTTTGTATTAGGTAATACAACTTTTCCACCGGACGTATACGCGAATTATTAATATAGATGGCGGTGAAAAAATCGCGGAAAGATGGCCATGCCATATAATCTCCATAAAAAACTTCGGTATCACACGGGGGTAGATTCATACTCGGGCGCGGTGCCGTATCCATCTCTCGTACGACAGGATTTACTGTCGATGAACTTTGCTGAACAAACGTGAGATTGTGGATTGTTTCTCCCATTAATGCAGCGCACGTTAGGTATGCTGTGTAGCAATCCTGGTACCTACACTTTGCTGACCGCATTTCTGATGCTCCTGTGTCATCTTGAGGAAGACTCCTTGAGTAAGTGTCAAACGATTCCTTGACCTTTATCCAGAGCGCCTTCAACTCCTCCCTCTGAATTTCCAGGGAAAAAACGGAATGGCTTGCATTGGGAGTGTTGTCATACAACTCTTCGAACTCCAGTAATGCATTACACGCGCGCAAGAAATCATTTGAATTAGCCATTTGATTACGGGCCGACGCGCTTACGAATAGTAAAAAATAATTCTTTCAATTTTATACGGGGGGTTTATAAGCTTTCAAAATTAAAATCGCGAAGAAAAAAAACTTTTCAAAGAAAAATGTTTTACCGCTTGTACGGGGGACTTTTTGAAGCTGTACGCGGGTACTTGATGCTTTTGAAACGCTTTCAAGTAAAAATATAAAAATCGAAAAAAAAACTAGAAAAATAAAATTTTTCCAAGTGTAGGCGGGTACTTGATGCTCTCGAAACGCTTTCAAGTAAAAATATAAAAATCGAAAACAAACTCGAAAAATAAAATTTTTCCAAGTGCAAGCGGGTACTTGATGCTCTCGAAACGCTTTCAAGTAAAAATATAAAAATCGAAAAAAAACTCGAAAAATAAAAATTTTTCCAAGTGTAGGCGGGTACTTGATGCTCTCGAAACGCTTTCAAGTAAAAATATTAAAATCGAAAAAAAACTCGAAAAATAAAAATTTTTCCAAGTGTAGGCGGGGCTTGATGCTTTCGAAGCGCCTTCAAGTAAAAATATAAAAATCGAAAAAAAAAACTAGAAAAATAAAATTTTTCCAAGTGTAGGCGGGGCTTGATGCTTTCGAAGCGCCTTCAAGTAAAAATATAAAAATCGAAAAATAAAATTTTTCCAAGTGTAGGCGGGTACTTGATGCTCTCGAAACGCTTTCAAGTAAAAATATAAAAATCGAAAAAAAACTCGAAAAATAAAAATTTTTCCAAGTGTAGGCGGGTACTTGATGCTCTCGTAACGCTTTCAAGTAAAAAAATATAAAAATCGAAAAATAAAAATTTTTCCAAGTGTAGGCGGGTACTTGATGCTCTCGAAACGCTTTCAAGTAAAAATATAAAAATCGAAAAAAGAAACTCGAAAAATGAGATTTTTTCCAAGTGTAGGCGGGTACTTGATGCTCTCGAAACGCTTTCAAGTAAAAATATAAAACTCGAAAAAAAAACTCGAAAAATAAAATTTTTTCCGAAAAAAAATCTCGTATTTGAATCACGAAAAAAATATTAAAATTTTTTTTTTTTCGAAAAAAAGTAAATTTTTTTTTTTAGTCAAAAAATAAGAATCGAAAAAAAAAGAAATTTCCGAAAAAAAACCTGGAATTTAAATTTTATCTTATTTTTTTTGTTTTCTTTGAAAAAAAGTAAATTTTTTTTACACGAAAAAAAAGTAAAACAATTTTTTTTTTTCTTACACGAAAAAAGTAAAGCAACTTTTTTTTTGTTTTCCAGTCAAAAAATAAGAATCGAAAAAAAATTTTCCGAAAAAAAATCTCGAATTTGAATTTTATTTTATTTTTTTTTGTTTTCTTTGAAAAAAGTAATTTTTTTTTTACACGAAAAAAGTAAAACAAAATTTTTTTTTTTTACACGAAAAAAAAAAATTAAAAAATAAACAATGTCAGAAAAATTGGAAATTGGAAGACAGTTCACTTACCCTTCACTTTCATTAATACTTGATAGTCGTTGGGCCGTTGGTATGGGCCTTGTTGCACGTTGGGCCTTGGTATGGGCCTTGTTGCACGGTGGGCCTTGGTATGGGCCTTGTTGCACGTTGGGCCTTGTTGCACGTTTGGCCTTGTTGCACGTTGGGCCTTGGTATGGGCCTTGTTGCACGTTGGGCCTTGTTGCACGTTTGGCCTTGTTGCACGTTAGGCCTTGTTGCACGTTTGGCCTTGTTGCACGGTGGGCCGTTCTTGTGGGCCTTGCTGCTGGCGCTCTAACTAAACTTTGGGATTGCGCTTTGCTAAATGACACTATCCTAGTGTCGCGACAATCCCTGAGTCAACTTCACTTCACTAGTCACTGCCTGCGCTTCCACTTGGTCACTTCACTTCACTTGCACCTTATGACCGCGCACTTTTAGCAATTTTTGCCGTTTTTTGGTATTTTCAGGGTATATATATGTATATGTGTATATATATATATCGATTTTCGCGCACTTTTAGCAAATTTATATTGCCTTTTTTTTTGTTTGCGATATTATCTGCGAATTTTCCCGACATTCACATGTATAAATATATATATATTTCACTTTTCGCGCACTTTTTTTTGTAATTTAGCCGTTTTTCAATATTTTCAGGGAATTTTCCCGTTTTTCACATGTATGTATATATATATATATATATTTCACTTTTCGCGCACTTTTTTTGTAATTTGGCCGTTTTTCAATATTTTCACTTTTATGCAATTTTTTTTTGCCTTTTCTCAATAATTTCTGGGAATTTTCCCGACATTTACATGTATATATATATATATATGTATCGAATTTCGCGCACTTTTTTGTAATTTTTTAACACCCCTTTTCTTGCGTTTTATTGGGGTTTGCACACATGTACATATGTACTCGTATATGTATTCTTTCGCGCACTTTTTTTTTTCGCAATTATATTGCCTTTTTTCAATAATTTTTATAGGAATTTTCCCGATTTGCAAAATTTATGTATATATATATGGCAATTTTCGCGCACTTTTGTTAATTTTTAACACCCCTTGTTTTGCGTTTTGTTGGGGTTTTTTAATTATTATTGTTTCGCGCACTTTTTATTATTATTTATTAATTATTATTTCGCGCACTTTTTATTATTATTTATTAATTATTATTTCGCGCACTTTTTATTATTATTTATTAATTATTATTTCGCGCACTCGTTGGATGCCTTTCCTCAAAATCCACCGGGCCGATGACGGGATATTTTCGCTGATGGCGACTCCAACGACGGCTCCCACTCCTGTTGTTCTTTTTTTGTTTTATATTCGGCAGCGATAAAAAGCAAAATGGAAACTCTCGTTTGTACTGTCCATGTACAGTACGAAGTGAAACAACTCTTCCAGAGTGTACACTTGCAGGGATGTTACATCGACTTTAACTTTTTTTTTTGTTTTTTGTTTGCCAGTGAGCGACTTGGCCAAGATTTTAATTATGAATTAATTAAAAAACAAAACGAGAAAAAAAAAATAAAAGTGAAAAAAAGTATTAAAAAAAAAATAAATAAAAATAAAGGAAAATTATTAAGGAAAAATAACTTTCGTAGTCTTCAAGCAAGATCCGGCTCGAAGGACCATGTTCTTTCGAGACTTAAGGGGGCCGGAATTCCTCCTGAATTCCGGAAGCGGGGATCTTGGAAGGTGCCGGTCTTCGCTAAAAACTGAAAAAATAAAAATCTTCCTTCTTTTTTTGAAAGGGTCACTTACGACCAGTTAAATTATTTATTGAAATAAAAATATAAATATATACAAAATATATTTCTAAAGAAAAAGAAAAATATACAAAAACACAAAAATATACACTCACCGGAGATGTTGCTGATAGGGCTGGTAAATGAAAAAAGAGGACATTAAGACGGTACCCTTGGTCTTTTATAGACATGTAAAAACAAAAGGAATTTTTAGGAAACGGTACCATCTGGAAATATTCCGCAAGTGAATGGACATTTTCGCGAGTTCCTTATCAGCGACATCTCGCGGTGGTGTTTCTGAGTGCTAAGTAGGGTTGCATGCACGAACAACAAGTTACTGACATCTTTGATTTAGGTGTCACAATGAACCCTAAGCTAGATTTTAGAAATCATATAAATGCTTGTGATAATAAGGCAAAAGGAGTTTTAGCTTTCATTAAACGTTGGAATATGGCTCAGTTGTATGGAATCCGCACTATCAGTTATATAGTGATAAATTGGAATCTGTACAAAAGAAATTCCTATTATTCGCGTTATTTAAAACTGGGATGCGAACAAGAATCTGCCTTCTTACAAAAGTCGTTTACGGCTCGTTAATCTGCCTACACTCTACAGTCGTAGAAAGATGCTCGGAGTTTTATTTTTAACTAAATTGATAAGAGGTGCTATCAATAGCCCATACCTACTTAGCGAGCTTAACTTCACCATCCCTTTAAGATCATCCAGACACTTTAAGCCCCTTTCATTGGGCTCATGCATAACAAACTTTGAAATGCACGACCCTTTTAGATCCTTGTGTAACGATTTTAATACATATTTCCCCAACATTGATTCATCTGACTCGCTTTTCCGTATCAAAACTTACTTACTGAGTGCTTAAAATAATTAAATAAATTCCCTCATCTTTTCCCCATGCAGTTGTAGAGCAGCTGATGAACAAATCTGTAGCTGTTTAGTGTAAGAGCCAAGTGTAACCGCGACCTTCCACGATCGGTTTCGGGTTCAGGGCAGTCCGGACTGTTAATGGTTTTCGGTCACCGGTCTCTTGGATTTTTCAATTTCCTTGAGATGTGCCCCTCGGTCGGTTGGGCGGGAGGTGTCGTAACTCATATGCTGGATAGATCCCTTCTATGGGTCTAATTTTCCAACTCATACATTGTACCGAATGTAATTGTTGGTCTTCTGGTCTTTCTGTAGCAGAATGGCTCCTAAGCACTGATACTGACATCGGTATAAGCTTCCCCAACATATCTGACAAAGGTCTGACAGTTAAAGCAAAGTTTGGTATGAATCGTCAAAAGTATAGTCAAAGGTATAATGCCAAGCCTAAAAACCGTTGTAAACTGTTATTATCTTTGGGTAACGAAAAGTTCTTCACTGCTGCAGTCTTGTCTTCTGAAATTTGTAAAGTTCCATTTTCTATAATATTCCCCAGAAATTCAACTTACCTATTTAGAAACTAACATTTCTTCCACTTTATCTTCAACCCGTATGTAGAACAAACTCTAAGATCTCTTTCGGTTTATTTATGACCTCTTCTTTATCTTTCGAAGGAATAATCAAATCGTCTATATAAGTAACTACTTTTCACACAGCATTCACAAATCTACAAAAAAAACGCAGGGGAATTAGATAAACAATCCATTTTTCATCTCCAGTTATGATTTGCTTAAAAAACTTGTCATATTCATTGCGTTTAAGATGCATATCACTAGCATTGAAGTGACCTGTTAAATAAATTTCTTTCAATTCATGTGATAACCAGTCCAATGCGTAGTATATGATTATGAACGGTTGATTTTGGTATACTTAACTTCTCTTCAATCTCACGCTCAGTTATTTGACGACCCGATTCGATAAAAGCCTTGATATCATCATCAGCAACTTAACTTGGCCGACCAGAACGTGGCTTATCTTTGGGTGAAAATTCTTCCGAACGGAATTTGACAAATCAACTTCGACATTGTATTTCTTTTTAGGCCTTAGCACCATACAAATTATGAAACTTTTTAGGAACCTGCGAAGCATTTTTTCCTTTAAGGAAATAAAAACGTAAAATATAGCAAAGACGTTATTTTGTGGGCTCCATAGTAAAATTGACGCAAACAGACAAATACAAACAAAATTACGAGTACTTTATTTCTAAAGCAAGCTAAAAGTGACAGCTTATAATTTTCAAAAGAAAAAATACAATTAAATAGTCACAAGCTGATCAAAAAATTGTCACATCGTCTGTATGAAAAATCGCCGGTTTCTTTTGGGGCAACCCAATACATTACAGGTTTAAGGGACAACAAATGGCTAGGCAAGTAAATAAACATCAAATCAATAACTTTTGCGGGACGCTGTTCGCATTGCACACTCAAAACAGTCATAACCAAAACGAAAGACAAAATGAATAAGAAACAACAACACAAAGTGTTGTACAAGTTAAAATGCTATTGTAAAAGACGAACGACTTTGAATAGGCGAACATAAGGCGTACGCGACAACGGGGAAAACTGCGTTAGCCCAACTCCTTACACAAAGCAACCACACAGCAGACTTCGATAATTCGAAAATAATAGATATCAAGAAAAAAACTAGGAAAAGAATGACATTAGACGAAGTCCTTCTAACAAAAAAATACACTGTGTAACGAATTACAAAGAAGACGTAGTCAACATAAATTGCACATACACAGTGATCAAAACAAATAATAAAATAAAAGCTGATATGCAGCATTAATGTAACTATTGTGTGGAAAATCCAACAACACTCTCCACTCGTCCAAACGCCACGAGAGACGAAATCCGCATAGCGTACGGAATATACCGAGTCATGATTGGGAAGCGTTTGTTAAATGTAAAGATATAAAACTGTTCAGCTACAGAAAAAAAAATATAATTCAACAGCTGAAATTTAGTAATTAAAGAATTTTAAAATTCAATTGTTGAGAGAAACAAGAATCATTTTTTGATGATGAAAACTAAAAGTGAGACACAATCGGGGGAAAGGTTCATTCAATTCATAATTTGTTTTAAATGAATTTAATAGTAAAGGTCTAAACTGCCTAGATATACGAGTTGGAACATTAAAGTTTACCTCAGATAAGAGCCATGAAATACAAATGATCCGATAAGAAGTTTCACTACGAATATTGAGCGTAACAGCTCTCTAGGACTTGCAAGAGTAGGCACGTTTAGAAGCTTTAAGCGGTTGGTATATGGAGGAACATTTACCGTAGAGTTCCATCGGAAATGACTTAATGCAAAAAGTAAAAATTGCTTTTGAACAGACTCTAACTTATCGGAGCGAACTTGATAATTGGGGCTCCCTATCAGTGAACCATATTCTAATATTGGCATCGCCAAAGTCGTATAAAGTGCTTTAGTTACATAAGAGTCTTTAAATTATTTTGATCTTTTTTTGCCAAAGGCAAAAGCATATTTAGCTTTTAAGACTGTGAAAGACAGAGAAAGCAAAGAGTGAAAAAACTCTCTTCCCAACATGTGTAAGTTCCCCAGCAATAGCAGAAAAACAAACAGCTATGCAGTCAAGCAGCGCAGCAGCAATGACTAATAATGAACAAGGTGAGACAGCCAAAATGAAAAAAGGGTCGGCAGCGCAGACAGGCATTGATCGCTACATAAATGTGGCAAACAATAAAAGGAAATCTAGTCCCCCAAAAAAGTGATTAATGCTAAGAAGTATAATACCGTATAATACCGGCTCCACTATCGATGCTGATGGTAATGTACTAAAAGGGAACAGATTTGCCCCGTTAAATGAGGAAGACCCTATAACAAACCCAAAGGGTATTTCCACAGTCGTCAAAACTAAACCTCCACCAATCTACTTGCGGGAGCGCAGTTTTAATTTACTCGTTACGAACATAGCCAAAATAATAGGTACCAACAATTTTCATATTGTACCTCTTAAAAAAGGAGACATAGACGAGACAAAAATAAAAATACACAGTAAAAAAGGCTTTTGTGAAGTCGTTGTGTTTCTTTCTGCAAACAACAAGAATTATTACTCTTACCAATTGAAGAGTGTGAAAGGCTCGATTATTGTAATTAAGGGAATTGAAGCCACTGTTGACCCAGGTAACATAAAAGAAGCTCTAAAGGATCAAGGTTTTGAAATTAGGGCGGCCGTTAACATAATTAACAGAAATAAAGTGCCGCAGCCTATGTTTAAAGTGTTCTTATCGCCAAGCTCAGTTCAACTTAAGAAGATTGAAGACATTAATAACTAATAGCGGAATAGAATTACTGGTCCGAAATAAGCGACCGATCTCCCGATGCAAAAATTCGTCTTATGGTGACAGAAAACAAACTAAAAAATCTGTAGGAGATGATCATATCTTACCAAAAATGATAAAAGAATTGCCAAGCATTGCTCTCGTTTTTATTTCAAAGCTTTTCAGTGCCATTTTAATGCTAGGATATTATCCAAAAATCTGGGGAAAGTCGCAGATAATTATGATAGCTAAACCAGGTAAAGACGCAACCCTGCCGTCATCATATAGACCAATCAGCCTGTTGCCTTGCCTATCGAAACTTTTCGAAAAAGTGCTGCTATCGAAAATTACTTCGTTTCTCCAAACGAAATAAGGAAAGCTTTCGAGATGAGAGAGTATTGCTCGGCCGTTTTTCTTGATGTGGCGCAAGTATTTGACAAAGTGTGGTATGATGGCCCCCTTTAAAAAAAAATCATTACCTAACACGTTCCACAATATCCTTGAATTTTACTTATTCAACAGGCGATTCACAGTAAAAGTGAATGAATACATATCAGAAGAGTGTCCAATTGCGGCAGGTGTTCTGCAGAGTAGTGTTCTTGGACCAATATTGTACATACTGTTTACAGCAAATATTCCTACAAGTCACGATGTAATTACATCAACAGTTCCGGATGATACTGCTATACTTAGTCGACATAAATTCCCCATTACAGCCACAAAAGTGCTACAGCAGCATCTTAAACTAATTGAAGAACGGCTAGCGAAATGGCGCATACAAGTTAAGGAAAACAAGTGCAAACACATAACTTTTACATCAAGGCCAAAAACGTGCCCTACTGTTAAGTTCAACAATGTATCGATACCGCAAGCTGACGAAAGTGCATACCTCGAAATCCACTTGGACAGGCGTTTATTCTGGAGACGACACATTGCAACTAAAAAGCTGCAGCTTAAACTCAAATCTGCTAGTTTACAATAGGTTTTAAACAAGAAGTGTGGACTTAGCCTTAGCAACAAAGTCCTCTTATATAATGCAACAATAAAACCGACATGGATGTATAGAATCCAGTTATGGGGCACAGCTTGCACGACGAATATAGATATAATTCAAAGATTTCAATCGAAAATGTTAAGAGTAATAACGGGGGCATCATGGTACATCCGTAATGAAAATATTCATAGAGATCTAAATATACCTACCATCAAGGAAGAAATTGAAATCGCAGCAAAAAAATACTTAACAAAACTGCGTAACCATCCGAACCCTTGGCTAACACCTTGGCCCATGCAACAAGTCAAACCCGCCTGCGGAGAAGAGACAAAGCAGCCTTCTAAAGAGCAACGTCAAGCCAGCAGCCCATTCCTACTAATGGGCTTTATGTTTTAATTTAGTTTAAGATTTTATTACTTATTGTTAGGCTTCCGAAGTCGAAGTAGATTCAATAAATAAATATTAATGTTTCAACAAAAAAAAAAAAAAGTGGACATATGCAAGACTCAATAATTTTGTTCCCTCCTTTATAGACATAAAACGTAAGAACCATATAGTTGGAAAACGAGTAGTACAAGCTGAATGCGGGTGGAGTGAGAGAGGAATTAAGTATTTATGCTGCAACTACCCATCGCACGTACCTTCCGTCCATAGCAACCTATCTAACGAGAGCGCCATGCAAATGAAAAGTTGTCACCGCTCGCCCATAGCGTTACTGACGGTTGTCCCATAGAAACCAGTGGCGATTTGATTTTTTCCGTAAAACCGGTTCAGCTCATTTCTCGCTCTTGTACAAGGTTGCCAGTATAGACTTTGTAAACTAATATGAAATAAACTAATAACTATTAATATAAAAATGCATAGTTTTTTCAAAGGAAATGAAAACTAAATTTGTAATTAATTATTTATTACCATATAGATCATGTATATTTGATTTGTGTTTATATTCGAACATATAAATTATGAAATTTGTTGACGAAAATTATAAATTTGTTTAAAGTATGCAAACTCGCTGGCTGCTGGCAACATATCTACGCCGTTCGCAGCGTCGATAATTCGTGTATTTACATCGCTTTCCAGTCGGCTGTTATGGACGTTAGCAATGTAAAATTGGTAGTTGCAGCATATATAGAGAAATAGAAATTAAACAGGTTATTACGGCTTTTCTCTCTCAGTTACGAATGCGAATTACCCTATTTACACGGCACTCAATTTCACAGTTTTCTCTATCGCTTGATTGTGCCATTTGAAAATCCAAGGAAAGAGAAAGATTTTCGTAGAAGTTAATAAAATAATGAATTGAATAGATAGTGAAAATGCCAGCATGTGAAATCCGACAAAAAAAAATCATTCAATCAAAATTATACTACAATATCTTGCTCTGCTTATAATTTCAACAAGTTTAACTTCCGCCTCGACATTATAGTTTCTTTAATATTGTAATATCTAATTTTGTTTTATTTTTTAATATGCTATTGGTATTTGGTTTCGAATAAATGATTGTGTTTTAGTGCTTTCTTTTATGATTTTCATCTATTTACTTCTGATTTCACAGCTGATTCCGATAAATTTTCGATAAGAATTAGAGAATACAACGATTTGTTCGTAATTCGCTCTCAAAAATTGGTATGGCGTAGTAATTCGGCATGTATTTGTAGTGCGAATTACGATTGAGAGAGCGAAACACATAATTGAGCTGGCGTGGAAATGCCGTATAAGTGTTGTGAAGCGTGGGAAATATGGTGTGTAAGGTGTGGGGAAATTCCAATTCCAATTTTAATTTTAAATAATTTTAGAACATTTTTCGTTAATTTTTCAAACTCATTTATAATCATATTTAATGTTTTAAATTCATATTTCATACATTTTTTTCTATTGTAAAAATCTTTTAATTTATAAATTTGTCAAATTAAATTATGATCATTTTTTTCTTTGGAACATTTCTCTAATTCTATTGTAAACATCAGATCATAAATTTTTCAAATTAATCTATAACATATTTCAAGTTTCAAATTCATGTTTTATAAAATTTTCAATCATTTTGGAGTTTTCTCCTTAAATAAGTTTGCTTCTCTTAGTTTCTGAAAAATGTTCGTTGCCGTGGAAATTGCCGTTTTGGCTCTATCATCTGGATGTACTTTGATTTGATGGAGGCCTTTAGCAAAGTCAATTGTGCTAAAATAGCTACATTTCCCCAATTTGTCGAATATGTCTTGCATATTGGGAATTTGAAACTTATCGTCTGTTCGTTTAGCTTCCTTTAATCTATTACGATTCGCCACTTTTGTTCGCCGCCGTTGTCAATTTTCTTGGGTACGACACATAAAGGCGAATTATAGGGACTGTTGCTCCAAGCAATTATATTTTGAGATGTATTTATCTGTCTACCTCGGCACGATGTACAAATGGGTATCAATAAAGTTTGATATAAATTGCAAATCTGTATTGATTCTAATCCTATGCTGTATTACACTAGTAAACGGTAAATTTCCCCCTTTTTCATAAAATATGACGCGGTAATTGTTCAGCACATTTTTTTTATTGTCGATTCATCCCTTGAGTCCAAATGTTTTGCAAATGTGCTATTAAATGTACTGTCGCGAACTTTGTTTTGGCAAATAAATACCTGCAAATTTTAATTTTTTAAATATTTCTTTACTTCGCATTCTTCTCCTTCGCAAAAATAAATCGGTAGTGTCGCATTTTCTGTAACCAGCTCCCGAGTTCTATAGCTAACTATAGCGTTTAAGCTAAGCAGTACATTGTTTCCTAATATACCGTCGAAGTAATCGTGAGATGGAAATTCGATAAAGTCGAAAAATTGATTTTCTTTCCGAAATTCTTTAAAAAGTGGTACGCTATACCGTATGTTTGTTGAGACGTTTCCGTTCAGGAGTCTATATTGTTCTCCATTTCGGATTGCAAAGCCTAGGGTTTACTATGCTAAATTCGGCACCAGTGTCTATAATAAATGTGAGTTTTTTCAACTTTGTATTTTTGACTATATATGGTAATTTCGTTCATACCTATATCCATTGGCTGAATAGTAGGTTTGCTATAAAAAGAATTGTGGTTTTGGTTGTTATGAGGATGCTGGTTACGTCTGGTTGAATAATTGTATTGTGTACTATGATTTAGTTGTTGGTTGCTATTTTGTGTTCTATGTGACTGATGACTAATATTTTGAATTTGTCTCAATTGTATAGAAAAACTTGGTTGAAATTGAGGTCAAACATTATTATTGTTGTATCTTCCGGTATCTCTATAATTTGATGTGTTTCTTTTTTTTGCATCCGTTTTCTAATTTCGAATTGTTGCTTTGTATACGTGATTTATTCATTTTTTTGTTCTTTGCACTTTCGATTTTTTCCAACTGCACAACTTCACTGATTTGTATTTTCATTCTCAACTGTACGATAGCCCGTTCTCTTTTGAAACGTTCTAACTGAAACATTTTGTTTTCAGTTACTTTTTATTATACAATACGTACAGTTTTATAATTTTGAACAAATAGTGCGTGATGTATGTTTGATAAAGGTTTTACATTTTAAATTTCAATTGTTACTGCTAATATAATCACACTAAACACTTAAATATCACTTATAATAATGCCTAAGAATGTTTACAACGATTTTATTTAATTAATTTTATCAAAATATTAATATTTTCCACACTTTTTATACATAAAAAATCCATTCTCACGTCTGTTAGTAAGTAAAATGAAGAATAAATGTCCGTTAGAACCAGAAGAAACTGTGCTACCACACCTTTGATGAGTCGGTATACCTCCCCCCCAAGAGGAAATTTTTTTCTAAGCCTGGCACATCCTCGTAAAATTTCCCCAGAATGCCTGCTAGGAGTTGTATTTTATATATTTCTGAAAGCTTGGACGGTTCGGTTGAATTGGCGACAAATATTAAGTGTGAACTGACGAATGATCAAATACTGTGTCTTGTCTGTGAATGTGAATGCTGAGGTATAGGCTATAAAATCTACATCTACATATTCAACTGGTGTCCTAATGAATTTAAAATATAATAAATAATATTGATTACAATAATGGTGCTTGTGAGCCAGGCGGAGAAATAGATAAAGCGGACAGTGCTATGAAACACAATTGCAATTGCTCCCTTATTCAGTATCTTGGATTATAAACTTTATCTGCTTTTGTTCATTGGTATGCAGGAGTCAGAATGGAAGAAGGCGAATTCATGTCCACGATTTAGTTATGTACGAGGTGTGGCAATTAAGTTATAGGACTGATTCCATAAAAACCGTATATTTCAAAATAATTCGACAACTCTGCCATCCCCTTCAAAGTAGTCCCCTTAGCAGCTATACAACGATTTCAGCGCGTTTTTCAAGTTTTGTAGCATTTCTGGAAAGCTTCGTCACGGGCGCCTGAATGTCCTCAATCGGCTCACACTGGGTTCCTTTGACCTCCGATTTTGTTCTAGGGAACTAAAAACAGTCACAAGTTGATATATCCCTTTAGAGGTCAAATACTGGGATACACTGAGGGCGGTGTGGCACGGCGCGTTGTCGTGATGAAGGATCCAGTTGCGAGCGATGTCTGGGCGCACCTTGTCGACTTGTTTTCGCAATCTTTCGAGTACTTGGCGATAGTAGACTTGATTTACGGTTTGCCCTGGTGGAAGAAATTCTTTATGAACAATTCCACAGCTATCAAAAAAGGCAATAACCGTCGTTTTCACCTTCGAATTGTTCATGTGAGCTTTACTTAAACTTAAACTTTTTATGCCATCGAAACACCTGGGCATGACTAAGAGCACTGTCACCATGATTTTTTACAATTTTAGCATAAGTTTCTGAAGCTATTTCGCCCAATTTGGCACAAAATTTTATCGCGACGAGTTGCTCTTGATTTTGTTATTCCATATTCGTGACGGTCACCACGGACACACGTTTACTCAACACGACACAGCAGGCGAACTGAACAAACTAGAGAGATGGCAAATATATCAATGGAGAGGAGAAGGATGCCGGGAGAAGGGAAAGGAAATTTCAAGGTAGCAGGGTTACCACAATCGCGGCAATGTAATCAGTCTCATTACTTAATTGTCACACCTCGTATGTTACAGCGAACTATGAAGTGGATGGTGGCAACGTTGATGATGAACTTTGAATTACTTTCAGTACAAAAATTAATACAATATTTTTGTTACTTGTTTCAATAAAAAATAGTTACTTGTATTTATGTATTGTATATGTACTTGAATGTATGTCTCATTTAATTCTTCAATAAAAGATTAAAACAGATTGCACTTTTTTTATTATGTACTACTACTGTATTGACTAATTTTTCCATACCACCATGACACATGGTCTAAAGGCCTTTTCTAACCTTTAAAATAAATAAAACAAACAAACGAAAAACTTTCGTAAAAAATATTAAAAATGTTACATATATATAACTGGCACTTTGTAACCGCTGAAGCGATTTTCGGCCAAGGCAATGGACCGAATATTCTTCTTTAACAATTTTTCTTGTTAAATTTTGTAAAACAGCTAACTATAAACCTCTTTTATAAGGTCTAAAATAAAATAATAGAAATAGAAATTCTCAATTGAAATGGAATAGAATCAGTAAACTACTCAGAGCTTTATATTTTTAACTTCTTATATTAATAGGACAAACGGAGTCAGAGTGAAAAATATATCATTTGAAAGTTCTACTACTACAAATACCACGTATATTAGAACTAAATGAAAAAATAGTATTATTTGAAATTAATTTATTTTGCGCAGCTGTGCAAACACTTGTAGAAAAATCCTATTTCTTCATACTCTGCGAGACCAGCGACATCTAGTCTGAGCGGTACACCTCAACTTGCATGAAATGTACAAAAACAAAGAGTTTCCATACTCCTCTGCCATAGTAGAGTTTGTGCAAAGCTCTATACTCTAGTCCGTAGCAGTAATGATCAAATATAATACATACGAAACTCTTCATCTCGTGAGCACGCCGAAAAATGTGCATTTATTATAATATTTTGAAACCTTGCCACTACGGTGAAACTAGAGATGGGTATAATTGAAAAAAAAAACATTTTTAGCATAGTCCGACTAGATAACCCTTAACTAAATTGGTATTTTTTAATCCACTATTATCGTTACATATCTACGTATATTTTTTTCAAATGTTTTTCTTCCATTGGCAGAAGGTACAAGTCATTGTGGTCACCACACAGTGATGTTCATATCTGTTGTAGTTGACCTGTTGACTACACAAAGAGGTATCAACGCTATCTGGCCTTTCTTGATTTAATAGTTAGTTTCAGTCTTTAAATCTTACGCAAAACCTTTCTCTCGAAAACTCCTAACGTCGACTCATCAGATGTTGGCATCGTCCATGCTCCCGCACCATATAGCAAGACCGGAACAATGAGCGACTTATAGAGTTTGGTCTCTATTCGTCGATAGAGGGCTTTATTTTTCCATTGCCTACTCAGTCCAAAGTAACACCTGTTGGCAAGATTGATTCTGCGTTAAATTTCAAGGCTGACTTTCCCTATCCAGCTCTCCAGCTCTTATGTTTTTTCCATCAATAAATAAAAGACGTTACACGATAAGGAATCACTCTATCTGTAACTTCGTTTGTATCAAACGGCTCGGGAAGGACCGATCCTGACGGAGCTTTTGGTGTTACTTAACGTCGGTTTGCATAGGGGTATAAGTTTTGTGGGAATACCACGCTGATAAGGTCTAATCAGCTTGCTGACGCTCGACAAGAGTTTGTAATTCGACCAAATTTTGCAAACAAGCTGATGTATACCGGTAATCCATCGGTCCCCGCCGCCTTGTTGTTTTTTAAGCGGACAATCGCTATTCGGACTTCTTCATAGCCGGGTAACGAAATGGCTTTTCCATCGTCTTCGATTGGGATTTCGAGTTCACATCTCCTGGTGTTTCATTGTTACTGCCATTCAGGAGACTGGAGAAGTGTTCTAGTCTGTTGTGATCGAAGCTTTTCGACGTCGAAGTTTCCTAGTGTTTGTTGACGGGCGTTCTTTGACATACAGAGGCGGGTGCGTATCTTCGCTGCAACAAGATGGTGGTCCGAGTCGATAAGGGTCCTCGGAGTGTACGCACGTCAAGAACACTGGAGATATGTCGTCCGTCAACCATAATATGATCGATCTGGTTTTGTGTTGTTCGATCAGGGGACAGCCAAGTGGCTTTGGTGAATTTTTTTGTGGTGGAATCTAGTACTACAGACAACCATATTTCAAACTCCGGCGAGGTCGATCAGTATCAACCCATTAGGGTATGTTTCGTTGTAGAAGAAGGTTACCTTCTTTGTCCAACCTGACATTAAAATCGGCAAGCACGATTTTCACATCGTGGCGGGGGCAACTCTCATAAGTATGCTCCAGGCGCTCATAAAAGGCATTTTCGCCCAAATCATCTCTCTCCTTCGTCAGCGCGTGGGTGCAAATCAACGATATGTTGAAAAATTTTGCTTTGATGCGGATTGTGGAGAGACGTTCATCCACCGGTTGAATGCCGGAGTCTCTCTCCCACCACAAAGCCGACACCAATTTTACGCTCCTTTATATGGCCGCTATAGTAAATGTCACAAGGACCTACTCGCTTCCCTCCGTAAGATTCAGCGTGACGGTGTTGTTATTATGGGCCATATCGAAAATGAAGGCCGCTCCACCGGAGGCGTCATCAGTCTCGTCGACCGCGCAGACGCATGCAGTCACCGGAGTCACTGATTGAATAGCTGGAAAAGTGGGTTCTGTCTCGATGACTATTGGTTGCTACTTAGCACCTCATGTACAAAACATTATTACAGAAGGGTTTTTGGTTACGAAACTAACGAGGCAAATAGTGAAATGGAATGCATAATGGCAACAGCTGCGGGCGGCTTCAGTGCGGTTACAACAACAACAGGGTTTCAGTACTATTTACAATGGACTCTAGATATCAGCCAAAGTAGTGGGTACTAATTTGAGCGAAAACACTGTGAAGATTATAGAGTAAAAATTTGTCATTTTAGCTGGTAGTAACGCTGCTGGCACCTTTAAATACACTTGGCCAAGCATTTAATCCAAGTCAAAAATGTCAGCTACATTATCCCAGTAGATTTGGACAAGAAGATAATAAAAAAATTGATGATTATAAAACTAAACTACGAAACTCGTAAACACATTTTGTCACGGCAGATGCGCTTTGTTCAGATTTACATACAATTTAAAAAGACGAATTGGATATTATATGTTACTAGCAGACCCAACGAACTTTGCCTCGCCTTAATTATATGCCTTTATATTACATTAAGAGTGATAATAAAATATGTGTAGATAGTTCAAATCTGAATGTGAATTATTTGAATGAACTCATTCAGCAGAAAGCAATATGATAGTACGCAAGCAAGAACAAACAACAAAGATGGTTTGTTAACACGTAAACATGGACAATTCTCATAAAAATACTTAAATTAAACTAAACGGTTTCAGATAAGAAACCAGCCCATACGAATGAAAATAAAAAAAGGAAATTGAACCATAAATAATATTATTAAGAACCAGTTACGATAAATTACTAACAAATTAAATTTCAAGTGAATCGAATCGTAACTAAGATTATTTTGCATGAATCGGTCCCCGAGATTCTCTTAATAAAGTTGAATTTTTTTTTGATCCAGCCGTTATCAATACAGGGGAAAATTTAAGGGTTTCTCATTGAGCGAGATCGCATATGTAATAAAAAACACATGTCTCGTTCTGGGAGTTATTTTTTCTCTCACTTGGATACAATATGTCTATTCTGCATAATTCATCGAAATGACAATTATCATAGCGCACGTTATGGAATTGCTCGGCTGTTACGCACGTAAATGCAAGGAAATGCGTCTCGCATATGCACGGTCATGCCTTCCAACGAAGCTTCTGCTTAAGTCAACGAATGATACCATCTATCGGGTTATGGATGGACCCAGCCAATCAAATATCTGCTCGGTGACCCTTGGTCCATTTCCGAAAATATTTATATATTAATCCAAACCACAGAAATGATTTTTTCGAATAGATCGGTCCTAGGTACTATTCCTTTAAGCAAAAGTAATGTTCCTGCCAATCTAAGCAAAAGGCTACCTTTGTATCAAATTTCAAGTAAATCAAACTATAAATTCAAATTTTTCGAATAGATCAGTCCCAAGTGCTCTTCTAGGTAATAGATGTTATGTTATTCTCAGACATACTGAACATGCACATACAATTTCAATAAAATCGGTGAGACCGTTTCGGAGGTGTATCGTGTATAATACTGTGACCCCATAATTTTATATAGGTATTAGATACAAGTGTTGCATTAGTTCTGTTCGGTGAGCTGATGGGCAGCAAGAATTGTTACTGAATTTTACTTAACCGCGCTTGGTGAGGCAAAAAGCTAGTAAAACTTACAATTTCGACATTCTGTCACTGGCTATTTCTTACTTATGTATGTACGAGTATAGTTCTCACCACCGAACAGAACTATTTCCTACTCATTAATATTTCCCAGCACATTTTTACACGCTTTATATTAGCTTCACTTGTTTACACGCTTTATATTAGCTTCACTTGTATGTCAGTATGTCTGTCCGTCAGTATGTCTGTCTGTCAGTTTGTAACTTTTTAGCGGTGACGCGATCCCAATATGAAATATTTGAAATGCGAATCGTTGCATACATCGTAGCGTTAACAAAATTAATCAGAGAACGTATAATAATCCATACTAATAATTATTATACGTTCTCTGATTAATTCAGAGAAAAAAAAATCAAAATAGAGTTAATTAGAAAAATATATAAAATAAATGTAGTTTAAAAAACACTAAAAAAAAAACTCGCTTTTGAAGAATATTAAACTAAAAAGTTGAAAATAATTTTGGAAATAAACTTAAGACAATAGTATATAATAAATATAGTTTAAAAACACTAAAAAAACACGCTTTTAAAGAATATTAAACTAAAAAGTTAAAAATAAATATAGTTTAAAAAAACTAAAAAAACACGCTTTTAAAGAATATTGTACTAAAAAGTTGAAAATAATTTTGAAAATAAACTTAAGACAATAGTATATAAAAAATACTTGTATAATTAAGAGAAAAGCGTGGGGCGCTCGATACATGGAAATATATGGAAATTATGGTACAATAATATTAAGTTAAAGGGTATTTTCAAGCTTTCCATCAAGAAGGTAGTAGTTATTTGTAGAATTCGATAATCATCACTTTGATGAAGAGTGTGCTATATTGCATATATAATAAATCTTTAGTGAATTAACTTTTTAACAAATAAAGGATTAAACTAAATTGCGTACCAGCTGTAAGTGTATGTCTGTTTTGTTGTTTACATTTGCGATTTTCGATCGCATATTTCCCGGGGTATAATGATTCAGGGATAAGTTCTGGGATTAATTTACATATGTACATACAAACGTATGAACAACAGCAAAAACATTATTCAGATCCGCACGCATAGGTCATTTTAGATATAGAAATAGAAGAGGAAATTTGAAATATACCTATGTACATAAGTGTTCAACTATTCTACGGATGTTGGTTAAAACTTTACGTCATTTGGTGAGTTACTTATCATTATTTTTGTTGCGTAGTGAGTAAACACTAATATTTATACTAAATATTACCGAAAGTTCATTGAAGTCTGGAATATTACTGACTCTTTACGAGTGGAATGTCTGATCAACAAAAGCTTCCTCAAATCGGTAAATACCTATATTGCGTGTAAAAAACTTATCGAGCACATTAAATGTATTTATATAACGAATCATTCCTGACCTTAAGTAAATTATATAATTTGTTTCTCAGACTCTTTAACATTTCAAAGCGCTTCGTATACCACGGAAGCTTACGCAACCGAGGGCGGACAAAAGAAATACTACTGACCTTAAGTAAATTATATAATTTGTTTTTCAGATTCTTTAACATTTCAAAGCGCTTCGTATACCACGGAAGCTTACGCAATCGAGGGCGGACTAAAGAAATACTACTAGAAAATTGTTCATTCAGTTTGGGTAAGAAAGTTTCATAGCACTCCGGCAAAGCTGATTTTTAATCAGAGGTAAGTCAGCGTTACGAAAATTATAACGTTTAATAGTATTGCTGTCTGAAACGGAGATGAAATTGAGAAAATTTAGACTAAGGGACAACGGGACATGATGAATATCCGATTTACAAATTGGGAAAGCACATTATATTTATAAGTTCAAAGATTAAATTTTCATCGACAAATATAAGGTCTGAGATATTATTAATCTTATTCGGAAAAGAATTAACTTGAATTAGATTTGCACCAAACATGCTGTCAATAAAGTTAATTTTATGACCAATATTAATGTTAAAATAATTATATACAATATAATTGCCGCTTTGTAACCGCTAAAGCGATTTTCGGCCAAGCTCCTCCTCCAATTTGTGGTTCTGCGTCTTGATGATTTTCCAACAAATTGAGGGACCTGCAGTTTATACTAAGCCGCCTCCGAACGGCTGATGGTTTTTTATGAGGAGCCTTTATTTCATGCCAGAAATACACCCGCAGGGCTTAACATTCCCTGCAGAGGGGCGACCGCAAGTGGAAAATTTATTTAAATTAATTTTTTAAAACTTTTGGATGTTGGTCGTACCAGGATTTGAACCCGAGCCTTCCGAGTGGCAGTACGAAATGCAAACCACTCGGCTAATGTTAGTTGGCGTTAAAGTGTCATTATCTCAAAGATTTAACAAGTATTCAGATTTTACAGTACAAACTTTTCTTTCTGAAAGGGTCGAATAATTATGTCTAAAGACCTTGAATTCACGTCTAAAAGCGCATTATGTATTAGTTGAAGATACTCTAAAAGCGCATTATAATAAATTGAAGATACTCCAACTTTAAAGTTCTCTATTTAAGTCATTAACGGGAGTATCTTTCTTGATTAATGCAAAGCCAGACATATATTTACTTTATTTACTTTCAATACTAAATTGCTTAGTTAAGCTTAGTTTCCAGCTCTCAAGGAAATGCTCAAGAAATTTTTTACCCTTTTTCTGTTGAATACAATAGTAGTAGGCAAGTAATTTTAACGTTTGTTATTGCAAGGTGAATGTTAAACAGTAGAAGAGTGTGGAAAAAGTAAACAAGCGAAAAGAAATTTCTTCAAACGTAAGTGTAAGCTGTTGTAAGCTTGCGACTCTTTTTGCTTAAATTTATTCAAAAATAACTGGAGTATTATTTTATTAATTTTCAGGAGATCCTTTTCAGTTTCTACAAAGGAAACAGGTAAACGGAACACACGCTCTTGGAGATAGCGAATGGCTTTCGGACCCAATCAAATCTCAATTATCGTGTACTGTTAAGTCGTTTGGAACTTTGAGAGTAGTTAGTAATACGGATTAGTTCAGCAACTGCTTGCTTCAAAGATTTTTATTCTGGTTTCCGACTCGTTTTTACCGCTTCAACGTTCGGACTTATCTATGATACTATTCCAGAAATATTTAATTAAATAATAAAATATAATGTGCAAATAAAAATACAAACACACTTCCTAATTCTGCTCAATTTTCTTGAAAAACAAATATCACTCATACCATACGTTTCTTCTCTAAACCTGTGTTGCCGTATTCAATATTTAAAAATTAGAGATACACGTGTGAACTTTCTGAATTTCTTGCGACCTGCATTCTGTCCCAAGAAAATTTGACATCAGAAAATTTCTTGAGCTTTTCTTGAATGTTTTTTGTATTGAGTTTTCGCTTTTCTTGAGAGCTGGAAACTAAGCTTTACATAGGAAATAGCACCATCAGCAGTAACAGATGGCTTAAAAGATGAAATTGTAGCCACTTTTTAGCCACATCAGCAACATCATGTTCAGAGTTAGTATTACGGCCAAAAACTATATTCTTAGATTTGGAAGAATTTTTGTTCTGTACAACAGTAGCAAGATTATTACTTGTTGAGATAACAAATGAACAGAAGAACAGAAGAAAAACAAATACGTGTAGGAGAAGTGTGAGAAACAGTAGGCGTCGTAATAATAGCAGGTGTAGTAATTACTGAAGCCAGAGCAGCTACTTAGGCATATCTCGGATTAAACTTTGATGAGATTGTAGCAGAGTATGCAGTCGTAGGAGCATCGGAATCATTTGACTGCGTTACAATAACAGCAGCAGAAGTAGATACAGAAAAGCCAGCGTCTGCAGAGACAGCAAAAGTGTTATGAGAGTGATGAAAGGAACGTACAGTTGGAAGCGTGAGTGCCGGTTGTAGCCTAAGCGTAGGCAAAAGCAGAGAATAATAAGTAGCTGCAGTAGTACAGTCAGCGACAATCTTATTGACTTTAGGCTCAGCAGCGCGAAACTTATCAGCTGACGCTCTTGGTAATTCCCTTACAGTGGATTTACTGGCACTACACTGAAATTGTTTGACGTCCGATTGGAACAAGCCAAGCGTTGCGATTGTCTCTTTACCAACAAGCTTGTGTAAATTAATTATGTGTTATTTAAGAGAATCAACTCTTCCTATTGGACTGTTGCGACCGCGCACTTATATTCAGCTCGAAGCTCTTTGAGTTCATGCAGAATAGCGGAAAAGTCGATTTTTTATGGTTAAAATTATGTTGTTCAAGCTCTCTCATACAATTTGGAGTAGTTGGTTTTGTTGAAGCTCAGGGATGACAAGCGAAGAAAGTAGAGCTGATCTACGCGAAGCTATACTCTCATCTCGTGGAAAGTCAGCACAGGTGAAATACCTTACTTTGAGTATAATAGACTTTGTGACCACAAACACACGGCATAATAAAGCGATAATCTCAATCGCAATATTTGGACTAGACAAGAAGAAAAGTTTATGAAAAAATTATGCAAGCGTAAAGCTCAACAAAACACGTCCGCACTCAAAGAGAGCTCTCTAACTAATCAAGCATTAACTCATTTTGGCGGCCGCAGTAATAGAGTGGTAAGCGTTGCGTACTACCATTCGCAAAGCCAGGGTTCAAATTCTGGTACGATCAACATCCAAGAAGAGAGTGACCAAGTGTTATTGAGTTGGGAAGCTTTGCTTGAAGGCAGTTTAACGCCGTATCTTCCATCTTCCTGTCTAGTTTTGCTAGCTGAGTAAAGTTTTCGCAGTACTCTTCTTATTCTGAGTAGGTTTTCTTCATGATAAACTCATCAGGTTATTTTTTCCACCTCTGGGTCACTTATTATCCATCCGAATATGGTATTCTGCTCCAGTAACGTTACTTCAGCTAGGTGACGTAATCCTTCGGTGAGAATTTGGTGTTATTATACACGCCCAATGGTCATATCGATTTCCGATGGGGTAAAGCAATATGTGTCTGCTAGTGTTAGCGCATGCAATTCCGGGAGGTTTGCGGTTTACACTTTAACACTGGGCAGAAAATGAGTGAGCTGGAGTAGAATTATTGACTGGGTTTGAGCTTTCTGTGAAAGATCTGTAGAGCAAAATGTTAAATCGCAAACATGTTTAGAGCTGGAATTTCGTAATGGGTTTCCTTAACGGGTAAATTTAGAATTTTTTGGATTCGCGATGCTACAAAGGTTTTGTATGAATCTTGGTCGATCATCGCACGGATCTTGTGGTATTCTCCTGCGTAATATACTGGAACGATCAGGGTGGGTAATAAAGTGGTTTCATTGCTGCTAGAGAATTGAGTAGAGATTTTGTAGACTGCTTTATTGTGAGTTTGTCGGGTATTGGAGATTCTTGCTGATGTTGAGGGTGTGACATCTGATATTATCACTGTGGGTGCTGCCTGTGTTGTCGATGCTTTGAGTTTTGTGTAGGGGAGGATTTTGTGTATGGAGTAAGGAATTGTGGCGTCTTTCGTAGTAAACACAGCAAAATATACTCTGACATTGGTTCTTTAGGTGAGAACATTCTTTCATTGCGTGGATAGCGTTAAATAGTTTACACGAGACCGTTTTAACAAACTCCGTCTGTAAATATTGCGTTCGATTTTTAAGGATATATACGGAGATTTGAGAGCCAACTCTAGAGATTGAGTGCTGTAATGTGATTTGAGTTTCCCTAGTCGATACGTTCCGAGTCCTTCGACCTCTTCCTATCTGCTCGTGAGGAAAACCCGTATATCCATCTCTGACCACAGTGGCAGTTCTTTTCGATTGCTGAGAGACTGTTCGCAAAGCGAAAGTAAAACATTAGATTAAGTGGTGAGAAGTGATCAATTCTCTTTACGCATAATGCATTTATTGAGTGAAGCTCGGGAGATGAGCTTCAGATAAAAAATTGGATAGGGAGCCATTTCATTTGTTGCGTTGGAAATTGTGGATCGAGGGTTTGTAAGTCAGGCTTACACCACTAAGGAACTGGCGTTTTTAGCAGTTCCTGGTGTTGTTAAGCGTCTAAGCAAGCAAACACGGAAGCTTTCGGGTACCTTACCAAGCACCCTGAGATTAGCATCTAATAGACACTTAAAAATTATTGCTTCAATTTCCACCTGAGAAATGCACTTATGCATATAAGTATAAGTACACATGTGCATGCATATATGCATACGTGTAAGTATCTCAAATGAAAGAAAAACTAAAGCCTGAAAGTATGCGGCCGCGGTAACCGAGTGGTTAGCATTCCGTACTGCCATTCGGAAGGCTCGGGATCAAATACTGGTGTCGTACTAACATCCAAAAAGTTATAGAAAATTTATTTAAATAAAAATTAAGCTGAATTTTCTAATTGCGGTTACTCCTCGGCTGGAAGTTTCAACCCCTCCGAGTGTATTTCTGACATGAATAAAGCTCCCCATAAAAAACCAGCAGCCGTTCCGAGGCAGCTTAGGATAAACTATTGGAAAAAACATCAAGACGCAAAACCACAAATTGTAGGAGGATCCTGGCCATAAATCGATTCACCGGTTACAAAGCGCCAATTATATACCTATATATATGTTTAGAATGTTATATATGTTGATCGTAAGATAGCTGTTGATGGCCTCAGCGTGAACGTAGAAATGAACTTCTGGTTGTGTAGAAAGTTCGAGTCTGTGCCCGGGGATAGGCAGATCAGGAGCATTTTAAAGGCAAAGGGCAGAACTGTATTTCTTCGGCTGAGAACGTCGGCGTTACCACTTGGTCGAGATCACTCCGAAAAAAGGAGGAGGTCCATGTCCTCAACATGGCACCCCCGGTGTTGGTGACTTTATCTCTTTCGGTTGTCGGTCAGTTGATGCAGTACCGTTGCCTTCTCGCGCATTCATACCTGTCCTCCGGTGCCATGGCGAGGAAAGCAGAGAAATGGCGCAGCAAATGCAATCGGTACTTCCTCGATAACGCATCTCGTCGTGATCTATGAGAAAAGAGTGAAAATGTATGACTTTAGCATATGGTTGCAAAAGGGTATATTAAGAGATTTTATGGGAAGATTTTATATGAGTTGTATATGTGTATATGGAAATGTTGGGATTAAGTCAGAGATGCGAAGTTCACACAACGGGCAGCACACACAATTTTGCTATATTTTGGGTTATCGTTCCGTGTTGCGTTAGTATGTCGACAAAACGGATCTTTTCGTTTGCACCTTGGTGTAATTGGTTCTCCGTCCTAGTCGCCATTCAATCAGGGAGAGAAGGTCATACCTGATTGAAAACTAAATCCGATTATCCATTCAAATATTGTCTGCCGACCCACCAGGGTACCGTTGTGGAGGTTTTGTACTCCTTGCATGAGTATTTGGAGTCGCTGCCGATTCCCAAGTCAATTCGAGATGGGGTAAGACATTTTGGGTCGGCTAACGCTAATCGGGTGATTTCGTGCATGTCCGTGGTTCACATTTGGGTTCTAGCTTTTATAAGGTGTGATAAGTCTGACGAACATAGAGTTAGTTTGTGTTTTGGACGAAAGTTCCCCCCATTCCTGAGATTTCGTACTGGGTTTCTTCCGTTGGTAGATTGGGAGTTTTTTGAAGCCGAGATGTGGCAAAGGTTTTTTGAGAACCTTCGTCTATCACTGCTCGGATTTTGGGATGTTCTTCCACGAGATACAATATAACGGAACTATTGCTGTGGGCCAGATAGTGGTTTCATTGCTGTTTGCGTGATGTGTTGATACCTTGCTGACTGTCTTCTTCTTAGCCTAGGGAGTTCAGCAGATTCCTGTTGACGTTAACGGCTTGTCGTCTGCTATTTTCACTGCGGTCGCTGCCTGTGCTGTCGATGAGAGGGGTTTTGGGTATGGGGTTGTGTTTTGGAAATGGAGTAGTGAGTGATGACGTCGTTGGCAGTAAACGTAGGTGAATTTGCTTTGACATAGGCTCGGGAGTTTGGAAAAGCAACTATAAATAAGAATAGGATCCCAATCTTTATAAATATTTTGTGATCCGAGATTGGAGAGGCAGTTATTTATTGTAGTGTGCAGTTTTTGCCACTGCTCCCCGTTCTCTGCATAGATGGGTTGCAGATTGAGTAGGGTTTTGAGCTGATTATCAACGAGTATCCTTTCTTTCTCATATCGAGTTTTTAATGCTTTCCAAGCAAGCGGAAATCTTTCGACAGTGAGAGGGTATTGTTCCGCAATAAGGCCTTCTTGACCTTATGCCTTATGGCGTAGATGAAATAATTTTTGGGCGGGTATTAAGTGGGAGTGATTTATATAGACTGCCACAAACATGTCTCGGTATCTCGGCCAGTCTTCGTAACCACCGTAATATGCTTCTGTATAGAATGCTGGTACCTTGAGACATGATCCACTAGAAACTGCATTCGAGGATATATTTATTGTTTGCTGGGTTGTTTGGGTGGGTGTTGGTGCTGTAAAAAGCTGCATTGTTTCTAGTATTTACGCTTTATAGTTCTGGAAACTTTCCGAATATTTAGCGTATTTCTGCTCCACTGACTCGCTGACTTTCGGGTAGGCGTCTGCCATGAATATTGCCTAGTATGCCTACAAAAGGCTGTCCCAATTGTTGTCCAGTTGCTGAATTTTAACTTTGAGCAGGGTTTCCCCTTGGACACTCGCCCGTCCGTTGACTATTTTGCGCAGAAGACCTCCAACCTGATGAACTTTTGCAGGTATCTTTGATGATGCTGCTTTTTCTGCCTTATCTACTTGCATTTTGTGATATGTGAGTGGTTTATGGTGTAACGAACCCGGTTCTCCGGTCTATAGCTGGGCTATCACTCAGACGGATTATGGGTCTCTCCTATAATTTGATTCCAAAAGAGGAAAGTAAAGGACAACACGAGTGTTTCTAGTATTACACACTTAGATTTATTTTCTAATTTTCCTTACTGGTAGCGTTTTCACGACACACCATATATCTTA
Organism: Ceratitis rosa; assembly: GCA_037013455.1. NCBI lineage: Eukaryota > Metazoa > Arthropoda > Insecta > Diptera > Tephritidae > Ceratitis > Ceratitis rosa. The sequence goes on from JAWMAG010000007.1 coordinate 3,570,878, forward strand.
GTTGTATCGTATTGGCAGCTTTTTCACGTCACACCATATAACTTAATTGTATCGTACTGGCAGCGTTTTCACGTCACACCATATAACCTACTGGCAGCGTTTGCACGTCACACCATATACTCTAGCTACGACAGCACAAACAGAAGTGTCTGATCACTGCTGATGCTGCCCTTTTTATACAAAACTCTGCCTGCAGGTGGACAGTTACGCACTGCGTTGTTGGTAGGCCTATCACCTATTCTTCTTTGCCCTACTTAACAGCGACGGTTGGTGTTGGTGTTGTTGTTGGTGTTGGTGTTAGTGTTGTTGTTGCTATTGTTGTTGTTGTTGATGTTATTGTTGTTGTTGCTATTGTTGTTGTTGTTGATGATGATGATGTTATTGTTGTTGTTGTTGCTGTGAAGGCTTCAAGGCCTTAGACTTGGGGTCTTCACACCCCCCCTTTACTTCCCGTAAGGACACGTGATGGTTATCACGTCGGCTCCTGTGACCCTTACGCGGTACCAGACGCCTCTTGCCTCGTGCCGGAACGTCTGTCGTTTACCAGGTTGTTGCTGCACCCTTTCTCTGATTTTTGTGACGAGTTCCATCGGTAGCGGGTGGACGTTTGTAAAATTTCGCCAGCCTGATGGTGTTGTTGTTCCTTCTGTTGACTGTTGAAGCCATCTTTCGATTTCGCTGACTACCCCTGGTTCGGCCTGCTGTTCTTCGTCGTCGGCAATCTCCCTCAGCCATTGCTCCAACCCGCGGTCTTCCTCCGCTAACAGGGTGAGCGCAGTTTCCTCCTCGATGTCGTGGTCCTCTTCGCCTACCGCTGTCGCATCTCTAATCGCACGTTGTTGTTGTTGAGGTCGTGTGTGCTCGATTTGGTCGTTGTAGATTTTCATGGTCATCGTGACACGTCGGGTGTATTCGATGTACCCTTCGCCCAATCGCTGGCTGTCTTCCTCTGATATTTTAATTTCGCCTCTTCTGGTGTCTTCCTCTTCTTCGTCGTCCGACGAGATTATTATCGGCGTCGGGGCCCTCACTACATCGTGTTCTTCTTCTGCCTTGCTGTCGCTTGATATAATAACTTCCTCGTTGGCGACGAACTCAATTGTACTCGCTTCACTGCTTGTCTCTTCGGCTTCGTTCCGCGCCTCGTTTATTTCCGCCTCGGTTAGGCGACGTATGCGCACTTTTAATGAGTCGCAGGTACTTGTTGCCTTAAACATATCTACTGCTTGTTGATCGCTATTAAATGTTTCGATTGCCTATGTGCTGTGTCCTTTTATAATAGGCTCGCTGCTCTGTGATTTTCTAATGTAACAAACTGTAATTTTCCTTTCTTGCATTTTGTTGTTGCGCTTTCCAAATTTAAGTTTACTGCCCTCTGGTTTTGTTATTGTTTTCAAATTCTTTAACTGTTGGGCAATGTTGTGTACATGTTCAACGACAGGGATTTTTGTTCTGTGGATTTTCCCTTTTATATAATATTTTATAATAATAATACAAACTATTATTATTATTATTATTATTATTATTATTATTATTATTATTATTTTTATTATTATTATTATTATTATTATTGTTATTATTATTTTTATTATTTTTATTATTATTATTATTATTATTATTATTTTTTTTTTTTTTTTGTTATTGCCATAATTATTGTTACTATTATTTTTATTATTATTGTTATTATTCCTATTATTATTTTTATTATTATTCTTATTGACTTCGGTTGGACTTCTTTAAACTTTGATGGCTTCTGTTTTTATTATTTTTTTTTCTTCTTCTTCATTCTTTTCGGTTCTTTCTTTGTTTCTTCGGCTTCTTTTATTTCTTCGACTTCTTCTTCTCTGGTTCTTCGGTTTCTTCTTCTTCTCTGATTCTTCGGCTTCTTCTTCTTTTCTTCTCTAGTTTTCGGTTTCTTCTTCTTCTTCTGATTCTTCGGATTCTTCTTCTCTGATTCTTCGGCTTCTTCTTCTTCTTGGCTCTTCTTTTTTTTTTCTTCTCTCTTCGGTTTGGGATTGGTCGTTCCTTACTTGGCGATTGCCTCCCTATTTGGTAAATTGTCCTCCTGTATGACAAATACCGTCTTATTTGGCAGATGCTCCCTTGTTTAGTAACTGCCGAGTTATCACATTTTAGCTTGAAGCTAAAATTTACCTATTCTTCGCCTTGAGTCGAATTAGGCTCGGATGCTTGCCGGGGAGTGTTGCTTCAGGCGCCTATTATTTTGCTTCCGTCATCGTCTCCAGCGTGATACGGTTTGAGTTCACCTAGGTGCGCAGTTCTTCTTTTTCCATTATGCATCCTGTCTAATTCGACGATTACTGGTGATACGAAATTCGTTACCCTGAATGGTCCGTCGTATCTCGGTGCTAACTTAGCTGCGAAGTTTTCGTTCGCCTTCGATAAATGATGCTCCTTCACGAGGACTCGGTCCCCTATCTTCGGGTGCCACCTTCGTCGACGTAAATTGTAATGTCGAGCCTGTTCAATTGATGCCTTTTGTTGGTTTCTTCGTATATTTCTTGCATCTTTACTGCCTTGTCCGCCAGGGTTGTGGTTATCTCGCCTGTGCCAAATGTGGATTCGTCGTTTAATGCTTTCGGTATCCGTGGTTCCCGGCCTTGTATTAAAAATGCAGGACTGAATCCAGTGGCCTCACATGTGCTCGTGTTTAGCGCTAGTGTTATTTCTGGTATACTTTCATCCCAATACTTCTGGTCTTTTCCCGTAAACTGTGCTAGCATTCGTTTGATGTTTCTGTTTGCCCTCTCCGTCGGGTTTTCTTGCGGTGTGTACGGTGCGGTTAATTGGTGTTTTACTCCGTATCCTTGAAGTAACCTTTTGAATTCTTTGCTTGTAAACTGGGTTCCGTTGTCGGTGATCATGATCTTCGGGACCCCGAATCGGGCGAGTATGCGTTCTTTAAACGCCTTGATGAGGCCTTCGGATGTCGCTTTCCTCAACGGGACGATCTCTACCCACTTTGAAAATTTATCGATGAACACCAGTATCGTCGAATTTCCATGCTTTGACCGTGGGAGTGGGCCTACAAAATCTGCGCATACTGTTGCCCAGGGTTCCTCGGCAATTTGGGTTAACATCTTACCCGCGGCTTGTTGTTGGCTTGGTTTATATATCTGGCACGTAGGGCACTGTTGGACATACCTCTTGATGTCTCTGAACATCCCCGGCCAGTAATACCGTGCTGTTGCTTTCGCGATAGTTTTCCTAACGCCCATGTGGCCGGCGCTGGGACTGTCGTGAACTTCTTTTAGGACTCTCTGACGTAGTGGTGATGCGACGCTATGTACGGCTATGTGCCTGTATAATTCCCCTTCTTGCAGTGTATAGTCTGGAAATTTCTCCGGAGCCGTCTTCACCTCTTCTATTTTAGCCTTTAGCCATTTACAGTCGGTTGTTTCTTTTCCTTCGACCAGTATGTTCAACCGCTCTTCCTGTGGTTGACGAGATAGTGCGTCTGCGACGATGTTTAGCCGGCCCTTACGGTATTTGATATCAAACGTGTGTTGCTGCAATTCTAGTGCCCATCTTGCGATACGACCTGAGGGGCTCTCGATAGCGTTCAGCCATTTTAGGGACAGATGATCGGTGATTACTGTGAACGAGTAACCTTCTAGATACATGGCGCATTTTGCGAACGGCCCAAACGATGGCCAGACATTCTTTCTCGGTTGCTGAGTAGTTCTGCTCTGCTTTATTCAGTCGTCTACTGGCGTACGCGATCACTCGTTCTCCTCCTTCCAATTCTTGCGTTAGGACTGCACCTAGTCCGAAATCGCTGGCATCTGTTTGTAGGGTGAATCTCTGCGAGAAGTCTGGACAGGCTAATACAGGTGCCTCCGTCAGTGCCTTCTTTAACTCTTCGAATGCGGTTTGTTGTTCCTCGTTCCATTTCCATCGACAACCCTTCTTGAGTAACACCGTCAGCGAGTGGGCAGTGCGTGAGAAGTCTGCCACAAATCGTCGGTACCATGACGCTATGCCTAGGAATCGTCTCAATTCTCGTGTATTCGTTGGTGGTGTCAGTTCCTTAATCGCCGCAATCTTGTCGGGATCCGTATGAATTCCTTCATCGCTAACTACATGCCCTAGGTATTTCAGGCTCCTTTTGAAGAATTCACATTTCTCTGGGTTGATTTTCAGGTTCGCCAATCGTAATCGTCGGAATACCTCTCTTAGATGTTCCATGTGTTGTTCTAACGTTGAGCTCGTGACGATGATGTCATCCAAGTAGGCAAATGCGTGCGGCTCTAGTTCTGGCCCAATGACTCTGTCCAAGGTCCTTTGGAAGGTAGCTGGAGCTGAATGTAATCCGAATGGCATAACTCTCCATTGGAATAGTCCCCGGCCCGGTACGGTAAATGCTGTATACGGCTTACTCTCTTCCTCCATCGGGATTTGCCAGTAGCCATTCTTTAAATCAAGACTGCTAATAAATTTCGCGCTCCTTAAGCGATCTAATATGTGGTGTATTCGGGGGAGGGGGTAGGCGTCTGGTACTGAACGCGCGTTGAGTTGGCGGTAGTCAACGCATAGTCTCCATTTCCCGTTCTTCTTCTTCACTAGTACGATTGGTGCGCTGTGTGGACTACGGGACGGCTCTATACACCCCTTTTCGATGAGTTCGTCTATCTCTTTGTTTATTATCTCTTGCATTTTCGGGTTTTTCGGAAAGTATCTTTGCTTTATGGGTCGGTCGTCTTTCATGATGATCTTATGTGACGACATATTTGTCGTACCGGTAATTTTGTCGAATGCTAGTAACTCCTTCTTCAGGAATTCATCGGCCTCTTTCGTGTTCGTGGTGCTTATGTGTGGTTCGGGTACTATCCTCGCCTTCTCGAGTTGTTTTACCTCGTACGTATTCATTGACGTGCATGCGATTTTCTTTCGAGTCTCACCCTCTGCCTTTAACCTCATTGTCTGCCCTCCGCAGCTAATGGTTGTGTTGGCTTTTGCCAGGTAGTCTGTCCCAAGGACGACGTCGTCGACTAGACCTGGCAGGACAAGTAGCTCGTTCGTGTGTTCTTCGCCGCCTATTTGTATTACTGCTTCCAATGCTTCGGTGACCGCTCTTGGTCTACCATCTCCCATCACCACCTTCTTGAACACTCTTCTTGTCGGTCCCACTTTTAGCGATTCTGCCACCTTCTTGCTGATGAAGCTTCGAGTTGCTCCAGTATCGATTGTTGCTAGCACGGGTTTTCTCCCTACGGCTGCTGTGGCGACTATGCGCCCTTCGGTTTGCTTCAAACATGATTGTTTCGGTTGCGAGGTTGCGATGCTGGTGACCCTTCCCCCCGCAGTGGATGGGGCCGCTGGCCGTTTCCCGGGCCCGCGCGGCAGCATTCTTGCGTCCGGACGTTTCTCCGCCCGCATGTCCAGCAGAACTGTTGAATGGCGTTCTGGCACTCATAGGCGAAGTGCCCATTCTCGCCACATCGTCTACACGCCGTTCGTGGGTTTATTCGGCTAGGTTCCTCGCTTCTAGGATGCTGGTTCATCTGGTGTGGTCGTGGCGTCGGCGCCTCTCTTGTGGGTGCATACTCGAAATGTCGAACTTGTAGAGTGTAATTTTCTCGACGCTGTTCTTCTCTAATCGTATAGTTACGCTCTTCATTTCTTCTGGAAGGCATTGTTCTAACCGCAGCTCTCGATGGATCTCTTTCTCGCATGATGTTTTCATAGTCCTCGGCCAGACTTACTAGTTCGGTTAGGGTACGGAACTCACACTCTTTTATGTACAGCTGGTATTCGCTTCTGCAATTCCGGTATATTCGTCTGAGCTTTTGTGTGGGTGTGTACTCCGAATGTCTCATTAACCCTTGGAGAGCGAGTACATAATCTTTAAATTCTTCTTTTGGACGTTGCACACGTTGCCTAATTTCGTCATCCAGCCGTTCAAAATAACGAGAATTTAAGAAAAACTTTAGGAAGTCCCGTTTGAAGGTTTCCCAGTCTTGCCATTGCCCGTGGTTATTTCGGAGCCATACCAAAGCTCTATCCTTGAGCAGCTCCGGTAAAGCTCTCGGGAGTGCGTTTAGTTCCACTTCGTAGCCGTGTGCTAGTTCCTCGACGCGTTCGATGAAACCCAGTGGGTCCCTGCCGCCGTCGTATCTCACACCCCACTTACGTACACGATCCATCACTGATGGGTTGGACAACTGTGGGTAGACGTGGGTATACGCCTCCATCATACGAGGTGACATTCCTGTACCGTTGTCGTTACTTATTTGCTGCGCCTGCGGCAACTGCAGCGATTCTTTCTGCTTCGGTGTCGGTGTGTTTGCGGATACTAACACTTTCGCGTGCCTTAATGATAAGTCTGTGACCCGATCACGCAGACTCTCGTTTTCACCTTCCTCCTGTAGGAATGTAGCAAGGCGTTTTCTTAATTCGTCGACTGTGCCTGTATTCGACAAGTCGAACTCGGTCGCGTATTTCACGAGTTCCTCCTTGTTGAGGTAATAAACCCAATTTACTTTCACCATTATATCTGTATATTTTTTTTCTCTACGTTTCTCTTTTCTCTTTTTTTTTTTCAATGTTATTGTGCCTCGCACTTGTGTCTCTATCACTTTTTTTTTTTTTTATATATTTTGTGTCACTGTCACTCGTACTCGTGTTTCCTATTTTACTTCACTACACTGCACTTTTGGTCCTTGATATTTGACCCTTATTTTCCTCAATTTATAAGGGCCCCACGTTGGGCGCCAGTTGTAACGAACCCGGTTCTCCGGTCTATAGCTGGGCTATCACTCAGACGGATTATGGGTCTCTCCTATAATTTGATTCCAAAAGAGGAAAGTAAAGGACAACACGAGTGTTTCTAGTATTACACACTTAGATTTATTTTCTAATTTTCCTTACTGGTAGCGTTTTCACGACACACCATATATCTTAGTTGTATCGTATTGGCAGCGTTTTCACGTCACACCATATAACTTAATTGTATCGTACTGGCAGCGTTTTCACGTCACACCATATAACCTACTGGCAGCGTTTTCACGTCACACCATATATTTCTATCTACTCCTATTGGTAGCGTTTGCACGTCACACCATATACTCTAGCTACGACAGCACAAACAGAAGTGTCTGATCACTGCTGATGCTGCCCTTTTTATACAAAACTCTGCCTGCAGGTGGACAGTTACGCACTGCGTTGTTGGTAGGCCTATCACCTATTCTTCTTTGCCCTACTTAACAGCGACGGCTTGCTGTGCTAATGCTTAATGCTTGCTTAGCTCAAATAGTTAAATATTTAAAATTCATATTTTGTATTCATACGTATATATATATATATATATATATCTGTGTATATATATGTATATTTATATTAATATATGTATATCTATATATATATTTAATTAATTATAAGTATATGTACTTCAATGTATGTATGTATGTATTAACTATATATATATATATATGTGTAGATGACTTGTTGTTGTTATGGTTGTTGTTGTTGTTGGTGTTAGTGTTGTTGATGTTGTTGTTGTTGCTGCTGTTGTTGTTGTTGGTGTTGGTGTTGTTGTTGGTGTTGGTGTTAGTGTTGTTGTTGCTATTGTTGTTGTTGTTGTTGATGTTATTGTTGTTGTTGCTATTGTTGTTGTTGTTGTTGATGATGATGATGTTATTGTTGTTGTTGTTGCTGTGAAGGCTTCAAGGCCTTAGACTTGGGGTCTTCACAATGGGATTGTTGTAAAACAAAATAACTTGATATTGGGTATAAAATAACTTGAGGTTTGTTTGGGTATTTATATGGGTAACTGTAATTTTGAGGAAGTAACTAACGGGAACTTTGATCGCCCTCTCACTTCAAAACTAATTGCTGTAGTGTCTTCGTCACTATATTGAAGAAGAAATAAGATTTCTAGGTTTGAGCTAGGAAGAATACAGCGTTTTGCCTAGCCATTCACAGCACTACTTACCAATAGATGCTTGCCAGATCTCAATCCGCATATTTTGTGCCCGATTACCCAGGGCTCTTGGATGAGGGCTACGCCTGCTGCCCCATCACATTTGGAGCATCAGTTTCTGCTTTACTAGGGTGCAGGTTTATTTATAGCACCCTGACCATGAAGGCACCTACTCCCCTGAATCTCCTTAATAGTGGAGTTAGCTGCACCCTCCGATATCATCTCTTCCAGTGCTGGGAGTAACTCTTTTTTTAACGTTAGCACTGCTTGCTGTATCGCAATGGAGCTAGGCTCGCTATCGCTATCTAATCGGCTCTGGCTCTAAGTATGGTAAGTCCTTAAAGTCTACCGCTCTCAGTCTCGTACCGAGGTAAACCTCCCCAAGATTATTCACGGCTTTCTTATACAGCGTTATAGACCTTAAGTGGTCCCATGCTACAATCTTCATATGTTCCTGGAATAAGCTCAAGCCCAGCAAGAAATGCTTGGAGGAAGATACTCGGCAATTTTGACCTGACCCATATCCCTTGGGTTCTAAGCTCTTGACCACCCCCCTTTTTGTCATTGACTATTCCCAGGAGGATGCTTTCCTTTGCAACCTCAGCAAAAGATGGTCTTGGAGTTCTCATTGGCTTAGGCTTATTCACCGGGAACTCTGTCCATCTATCTCGTTTCGTGGCCTTCTATGAACCATCCTAGTATTAGTTGTAGTGCTTCCGAGACAAGTTTGAGACGGTATACTGAGACGGGAATACGTTGTTCTTGTATTTCGATGTGCAAATATTTGCCGTGTCGTGATAAGAGGGGAAATGGCCCTTGGTATGGGAGCATGGGAGCATGTCTCTAGTCCTCTGAAACGGAATAATCTCTACTTAAGTGGCGTGACATTTTTGTTGAAATAAGCTTATGAAAATGTTCAAAATAGGTGTGTAAGTGCGTGAAACAGAGCGGATTCAAACTGTCGGCCATGATCGGAAGTTTTTCAGAGTGACATTCCATATCTGGCGACCCAGTCATAAACTAGCGCACGCGCAATTATTTCCGTAATGCCATTTTCAAGTAGGATTACCTTAGGAATACACGTGGTCTATTATGGTAACGGTATCCTTTCACTGGAGGTAATGCTATTAGGCTCAAGTGAATGTGCTCGAAACATTGCGTTGGCAGCTGTAGTTTATTTATTTGGCACAGCAAATACTGTTGTTCTCAGCGAGGCGATGACGATTTGATGCACTAACGTAAGTTTCTCCAGATAAAGCATGGAGCTAGGGGTAGCAATAAGTTGTTGCAGTTCTGTATATAATGTTTGTTCTGAATTGGCTTATCCACTGTATCCTTCGGAATTGCCAAGGTGAATTACACTCTCCTCGCGATCATACGTCGAAAGTGTATCGAAGTTCATTTGCCCAACGTATTTGCTGCGTTTTGATCATGGGAACGAAAATGACTTCGTTGAATGGGACTAGTAATTTCGCACCATTTCTGATGAGTTCTAGATAAAAATTTACCACTTCGAGGAATCCACGTAGTTTCTTTACTGTTCAGCTAGTGGTTTGATTCACCTACATGTTATCTGGTGGCCAAGGCATTTAACCTCAGATACACCAAAACATGATTTGGCCGTATTGATTTTCAACCCCAAATCCTGAAGCCGCTAAAAAAGCGTTTTATTGTGCTCAAGGTACTGGCGATCGTTATCAGAACCAATTAAAATGCCGTCGATGCACAGTAAAACGAAATGAAGATTGCAAGTATCTTCGTCAATAAAAAGTTGAAACGTTTGGGCGGCGTTTCTCAAACCGAAGGAGAAATAAACCGAATTGCGTGATTATAGCGGATTCTTTGGTTGGATTCCAGAATTTGGCTGAACGCTCGTACTAGATCTATTGTGGGAAAAATAGAATTTCCGCAACAGTTAGCTGCTTCGAGATATCGCGAGGCATATCGATCTAGAATTGTTCTGTCATTGAAACGACGAAGGTGCCCATTTTTAGCATTTTCGCAAATTATTTTTAGCTATTTTGAGTTTATGTGGTGCAAGTCGTCGTGTTTTACTTAATATCGGTGGGCCGTTAGTAGTTTTGATGCACGAGAACTCCATCGATCGCTGCGTTCAGGAATAGGAAAAGGACTGACTGGACGACGTTTAGGAAAGTCCTGACAGCATCCCTGTACGGTTCTCGCGATAAGTTACGCTTATCGTTAAGACCTGATGAAGCGGAGACATCTAGCAAAACGGATCCTACTCTCGGTGAGCTTGACTTATCGTCGAAAGCTTACGAAGCAGTGGACTTTGTAACAAAAGTCTGTAACGCCGCTTTGGAGGCCTCATGCCCTCTATCCATCCCATCGGGGAAGGAGAGACCCAAATGGCGGAATAATGAAATCCCAGTTTTAAGGAAAAGAAGCAGAAAACTCTTTAATGAAGCCAAAAGAACGGGCTCCTGGCAATCAATACGGCCTTTTGCAGTGAAATTGAAGGGAACGCGGAAGGCAATACACTTATTAAAGTCCTCTCCAAGAGCTCTGCAATCCCAAATTACATCCAAAAACCAAACGGTGAATGGACGACATCTTGTGAAGAAATGTTGGAGGAAAGGCTGCTGGACAGCTATATACGCCGGAATCTTCCCCCAAACAGCCTCTCGGGAAAGCAGCATGCTTACTCCAAGGGTAAGTCTGTTGATACAGCCATGCATGATATAGTCGGGAGCATCGAAAAAGGACTTGCCGTGAAGGAGTTTACACTTGATATTTTTCTCGATATCGAGGATGCTTTAGGAAACTGCATAACACATGTTGTGGGGTTGTACCACACGCTGATGACTTTGCCCTGACAGCGACAGGCAAGCACCTACAAACATTAAGCGATTTACTCCAAAATGCTCTTTGCATAGTTGAGAGATGGTGCAGAGATAGTGGGCTGGACGTGAACCTTAATAAAATCGAGATGGTGTTACAACCGCATGCCATTAAGCTACCCAAACTAAAGGGCGTGGAGATTATCCTCTCTCCCGAAGTAAAATACTTGGGATAATCTTAGATAGCAAACTAAACTGGAGCCGGAACAGGGCAGAAAGATCAAGGAAAGCTATAACTTTAATCATTGAATCCCTTGAGTGATTGCACAAATCTACGGTAGCAGGACAATCGGTTACAATTTACTCCGATAGTCAGGCTGCAATCAGATCTCTTCAATGTAACGGTACGACGTGAACAGTGGCCATAAGCTGTAGGAACACTCTTAACAAACAATTGCATGGTAGATGATCTAGCAAGGGAAGGAACCCTTTTATCTACGATAAAACACGCACATGATGCTGATTTACCTCTGTCCACGGCTAAGTACATGCTTAAACTTGCCTTCACCAGGGAAGCTGGCTCACGATGGTTGAACGAGATCACGTGTAACGTGACAAGACAGCTATGGCCGAGGTTGGATGCGAAAAAATCTAAACATTTTGTCCTTCTGGACCGGTTCTCCATTAACCTAACGACTGGTATAATAATTGGAGACTGTTTAATGCGATGGGATATTACTCTAACGATTCCTGCAGCGGCTGTAGGGACGAAGAAGGGGACGAGACCATCGAATACTACCTCTGCCACTGTCCAGCCTTGACATCCTCGCGGCACAAGTTTCTTGGGAAACATTTCTTCGACTGTCTCGCTGAGTTGGCCTCAGCGAACATTGGAAACCTCGTTGCCTTTATAAGGCACACGAAATGGATCGATCATTTTAGAAGGTGAAGGTAGGAGCCTCAGGGGTATCACAATAGGCCTATTGGCCTAAGTGTGTTGGGGTTAACCAGCAGCTGCTTCAACTCAACTCAATCTCAAGATAGCGACAATGGAGTGTGTTCCACTTGGCGCAACCTTATTTATTATGTCGGTTTTAACGTCCAATAAGCCATGGAAGTCGGGGGAAGAACACTTATATCCTCAACTTCGGTTGCCGGCTATTGTTGAGGGAAATCGCATGATGAAATTTGTCTTCTTCTTAAACTATGGCTCGAATTCGAAATTGGGATTCGAGTTGAGCGATTCACAACGCTGGGTGCTCCGTTGAAAAAGGAAGTGCTCGAACACTAATATTTGCTAAATTGTATTGAACATGGCGAAATGATGAGTGTTTCACGAAAGTTATCTTTATTCATTTCACGTAAAAATATATAAAAATACTTTGCAATTTTAATTAGACTTGCTTTTTAACCCGAATTCGATTTTTTTGATGCGCTTCGAAAAATGTGCCCAACCTACGTCGGGGTCACCAATATAGCGAAAGAGGAAAAATCAAAGTTCCGTTTATTGACAAAAACCATTACAGCAATGCAACTCTATTTCCACTCAGAGGCTGATAGGTAAATTTCCATCGAGAGGAAGAGTTGCCATTCGTTCTGTAGAGTAGCGGAGATACCACATTTATACATACAGCTATCAGGGCAAATACTAAGAGTGCAAGTGACATACATAAATATAATGCCAAATGGTATGAAATTGTATCCCTAAAAGAACGGCAAGATAAGATCGAGGACATAGTCAATGCGAATTGAAGTACTCTTCGGAATCCTCAAACTAATCGTCCAACCTATTCAGTGAATCAAAATCGCGGTCTTCTCAAATAGATATTTATAAAAAGTATATTCTAAAGGGCAAATCTAGATAATATGAATTTATATATTACATACTCGTAAATATGGGAAGTTCGGATGTAAAAAAGTATATCTACTATATGCAAAGTTTTGAAATAAAAAAGTACCAATTATAAAGTTTAAAAAGTAAAAACGAGACCCTCGTGTCTTTGTTTCATTCGGGCTGATTTTCACATCGGTGCAGAATTGAGAAAAAACACCCAAGTTGCAAGCAGCCCCATCCTTTGACCGCACAAATCCATTCCAGGTCTTCAAACTCCATTTCGAAAAGACGGCTACAGAAATTAACTGAAGTATTGATGAAACTTCCGCTGCCTTATTCGTTGCGCTGAGAAGACCTGCCATGGGGCCATGTGGAAAGTTTTTGACTGCCTTTCACTTTGGTGTTGCCAGAAAAGATTCTTTTGCATATAGTTCAAGCAGCTCACGACTTCCGGTCTTAGACCATGTAACCCCTGGGTAGCCAACAAACAACCGTTTGGAGGCCAGCTAAAGTGAGAAGGCGAATTCCATGCGGTTATGCGTAGGGTTTGGGACCCACCACATGAAAAACAAAATCAAATGAAAAATTTAAATAAGCCTCGCACGAGAGTCCCCCTTTTGATAAAAACCCCCGTAAATGTTTTAAGGACTACAATTTTACGGCATGCGCCTGGAATGTCCGCTCCGTTAATTGGGAAGGAGCCGCTGCCCAGCTGGTTGATGTCCTCATAAAGGCTGATATTACTGCCGTCCAAAATAGGCGATGGACGGGACAAAGACGAAATAAAGTGGGTCCTTGTGAAATTTACTACAGCGGCCATATAAAGGAGCGCAAATTTGGTGTCGTATTTGTGGTGGGAGAGAGACTCCTTTACGAGCGCCTCGAACACAATTATGAGCGCTGTCCCGACACGATGACAAAATTGTGCTTAGCGACTTCAACGCAAAGAAGGTATCTTTGGTACCACTGTTGGAAAATTCAGCCTCCACGACGAAACATCCTCAAATGGCCTAAAGCTGATCAACTTCATCGGGGCCCGAAATATGTTTGTCTGTAGATTCGAGCACAAAAAATTCGCCAAGCTATTTAGCTGTCTCTAGATCGAAAAAACCTCAATCAAATCGATCACGTTGTGATAGGCGGAAGATGCGCGTACGTTCCGAGGTCCTAACATCAACTCGGATCTTTATCTTGTTGCAGCGAAAATACACACGCGCCTCTGTGTATCGAAGAACGCTCGTCAACAAACACATGGAAGGTTCGACGTAGAAAAGCTGCAATCACATCAGACTGCGAAGCGGTTTTCTACTCGACTTGCATACCTGCTCTCTGAGAGCACTTATCAACAACCCGGCATAAGGGAACTGTGGGACGGCATTGCAAACTCCCTACGCACAGCTGCAAACGAGACTATTGGAAAAAGCAGCAAGTACGTTGAGGACTGCCGTGTCGTTGCGGAGAGAAAACAGACTGCCTACCCGCAACCTTGCGATCGGCCACAACACGTGCGGGGTAGGATAGACACCCGAACTGAAGAGGGAAGCAAGACGCATCTGCAGACAAAAAAAGAAAGAGGCCGAGATACATGAGTATGAAGGGCTTGTGGAGGGAGCACTTCTCCAATCTGCTGAATGGCAGTGAAAATTAAACACCCGGAGACCCGAAATTCCAATTGATGACGATGGAAAAGGTGTTCCATTACCCGACTATGAAGAAGTACGAATAGCAATCGCCCGCTTAAAAAACAACAAAACGGCACGAACCGATGGATTACTGGCCGATCTATTCAAATATAGCAGTGAACAACTGATCAGGTGCATGCATCAGCTTCTTTGCAAAATATCGTCGGATGAAAGCATACCCGACGATTGGAACCTAAATGTACTCTGCCCAATCCACAAAAAAGGCGATCCCACAGTCTGCGCCCATTACCGTGGAATAAGCCTTCTTAACTACACATATAAGGTACTCTCAAACGTATTGTGTGAACTACTAAAGCCCACCGTCAACAAACTGATTGGGATAAATCAGTGTGGCTTTAGCCTTCGTAAGTCAACCATTGACCAGATATTCACCATTCGCCAAATCTTGGAAAAGACCCGTGAAAAGAAGATCGACACACACCACCTTTTCATCGATTTTAAAGCAGCGTTCGACAACACGAGAAGGGGCTGCCTCTTCTTCACTATGTCTGTATTTGGTATCCTCACAAAACGTATACGTCTGTGTAAACTGACCTTAAGAAGCACTAAAAGCTCCGTCAGGATCGGGAAGAACCTCTTCGAGCCGTTCGATACCAAACAAGGTTTCAGACAAGAGGACTCTTTATCGTGTGACTTTTTTAATTTATTGTTGGAGCAAATAATATGGCCTGCAGAGCTGAATAGAGAAGGTACAAGCTGCTGGCGTAAGCCGATTATATCGACAGCGAGCTATGTGATGATATTGACATAGTTCAGGGAATGAAGAGTCAGCGACTAGGCTGGCTAGGTCATGTTGTCCGAATGAATGAAAGCACTCCAGCATTGAAAGTGTTCGATGCAGTACCCGCTGGTAGAAGCAGAGGAAGAGGAAGACCTGCACTCTGTTGGAAGGATCAGGTGGAGAGTGACCTGGGTTCACTTGGTTTTTCCAACTGGCGCCAGTCAGCGAAAAGAAGAGATAGTGGCGCGCTTATGTTGATTCGGCTATAATCGCGTAAGCGGTGCCAACGCCAATAAAGACGAAGAAGAAAAGACCTGCAGCAGAATTTTTGCAGATTATTACCAATTGCGAGATGGAGAACTATGACGCATTGATGCAAGCCGTAGAAAGACGTTATGGTAGTGAGCACAGGAGGCAAATGGAGAGTAAAAACCAGTGGTTCATCATCGGACTAAACGACACATACACCAAGAGGGAGGCATAACGAATCCGAAGTCAACATTTGCGTATTCTCAAACAAGTGAAATGGCGGCACTCTGTACAGAGCGAATAGTGTGGATGTGGAAAGTCCAGATGTGACGAAGAAAATGCTAGAAACGGTGAGATTTCTCAAAGAGAAAAGTTACAGCGCAGAAATCAGTTAAAACACCAGTGCTGCGAAGCGCTACACTTGTGGAAAGTCACGTCATTTCGCTTTCGAATGGAAAACAGGTAGGGTGGCGGAAGCGCAAGGCTGAGGAAGATGAGCCATCATCTCTGTCGTTAAGCTAGAACGAGCCAGACGAAAGTTGCGTGTGCGGGTTCCTACAATTGAAAGCCCGTCTCACAAATTGAGAGGAAAGCGGGCACCATTACTATTAGTGGATATGTGGATGGATAGGCGTAACGCACTCCGAAACTGACTTCATCACTAAAGAGATAAGCCCATTTCCTGGAACAAGATTAATGACGGCAAGTGGTGAGGACTTTCAAGTTATCGTAGAGAAAACATGTGAAGTCACAACAAGGAATGTGGTGGGGTGACATAAGTTCATAGCATAACAGAAATATAGAGTACAAATACATGGAAGTGCCACTTAGCATTGATTACAATGGCCCACACAGCAGTAAACAAGTAGTTCTAGAAGACAGCAAACAGATTCCACCAAAGTAAGAAGCTGTTGTTTGGGCAGAGATTGATGGGCCAAACAATGTGTGGTTTGTTGAAGCAATACAAAATTCAACAACGCACGTACTTAGTGGTAAAACCCTGGAAAAGAAGCAAAATAATAGACGCATTCCAGTACGGGTAATAAATGAATTCAAATCGATAATAATATTTCAAATAGGAACTGTGTTGGGACAATGTCTAGAAGTGCCATTGCCAAGAGCAAAGATTTACCTGGAGGTGATTCAATATGACAGAAGAACATGGAGAAAGACATAAATGCATGGACGAAAGAAATCCAAGCAACTTCTCAGCAAATACTTCAACATATTCGATAAAGATGGCAACCAACCAGGCAAGACAAACTTTGAGAAACATATCATTGATACTAGTGATTAATAGTCAATAATCGATACTACTCTGGACTCAATTTGCATGAGTTACGGAGTTTTCATGGGCTATGCACTTACGGTCGTCGATTTGTTCCGCATTTCGCCATCGCTGTTAATTGCCTCCATGAGAATGCAAAGTTATGGCTTCACTATTGAGCAACGCAAAGGAAATACCGACGGTGCTGACATTATGTACCGTCGATCATGTAGCTTGGAGCACTGCTCAAAAACCGAAGGTAATGAAGATATAATAGATGTCCGGCTTATGATAATTACATCGGCAGAAGAGTAGGAGGCAAGTCACCCACGAAGAAGTCAACAAGAGGATCCAGACTTGGAATAGACCAGAGGTGGACAGACTGCCAAGTAAGGAGCAAGTGTCAGCATAAAGTCAATTGCAAAAACGTACTGGGCGCAATGGAGCAGTTCAAAGTTGATATCTGGGTGTTTGCATAGAGTATGGGGAAACGAAGATGGCCAGTTCTCCCGCAATCTAATAGTAGTTCCGAAGTTAAGACTTACAAGCGTTCTCAAGGAATTCCAAAATGATCCCAGTGGAGGGCACCTGGGGATCACGAAAATCTTGAAGAAGATCAAACAGCGGTTCTATTGGGTTTGGTTGGCGTCAATTGGTTGCCGAGTGGATAGCAAACTGCAATTAGTGTATTGCCGCAAAAGAACCGAGAACCAGATGTCATGGACAGATGCAGTAATTTAATTCAGACTCCATTTAAACGAGCTGCCATGGATGTAGCTGGCCTATTCCCAACGAGCAGACTATGAAAAGAGTATGCTTTGTGGTTATGGAGTTATTAAACAAATGGCCTGAGGTATACCCAATTACAAGCCACGAAGCTGGAACTATTGCAGATGCGTTCACCTGTAATTGGAGTGAACTTATAGAACTGCACTCCGACCAAGGAAGGAATCTCGAATCGGCGGTATTCCGAAATGTGCCAGATAAAGGGTATCAGGACAACCCGAACGGCAGCTCTGCATTCGCAGTCAGATGGTATGATAGAACGATTTAACCGAACCTTGCAAGTGAACTTTAGGAAGGTCGCCAGCAAACATCAGGATGATTGGGATATCCACATACCTCTGTTCTTGATGGGATATCTATACGCAGTGCTCGAAACAACGGTTTAAATACCAGCAAGGATACTCTTCGGTAGCGAGGTTCGGTTACCTAATAATTTAAAACTTGGAGTAAATGGTGATGTGAAAACAATTGTAAAGGAAACGCCTAACGTCCTAGAGGAAGAGGTCAGAGATCTACATGATCTTGTGAGACAGCGAACTCAAATTATGGGTGGCAATATGATGCCCAGGTATGATAAGGCGATGAACTCCGAGGATTTTCAAGACGTAGATTTAGTGTTGCTATACAATCCACTACGGAAGAAAATGTTGTTCTCGACACTTCAATGCAATTGGGAAGGCCCATATAAGATAATCAAACGGCTAAACGACGTAATGTATCGAATCCAAACCGTTGAGAGACCAAAAACAAAATGAAAGTCTTGCAGCATTTGGTAGAGGGCAGTGTGGCGAAAATGCCAAATACGAATGACAGATGAAAAGGATATGCCGATTACTAAAGCACATTATATTAGAGCGTGAGATTCGAGTATTATGTATATCGTAAGAGCTTGTCAGAAACTTCTAGAGCTGAATACGAGCACCATAAATTGAGTATGTAAGAGAGCGGCCAACGCAAGTTAGTTCAGTTGCAAAATAAACCTGTTCGTAAAAAAATAAACCTTGATTGAATTCTTTACAATTAAGAAACTTAAGATTTACGACTTTTCTTTAACAATCCAGCTATCGAACTCGAAGGATTTGGGAAATCAACAAGGCTTACCATAATCAGCAAAATTATAACAACACTTATATTTACTTATGTTTTCAGAATTACAAATTAAACATAATTCTGCAGCTTGAGTTAAATTAAATAAGACATATATGAAAAAGTAATTTATTGGGAAAAAATATCTATACATTTCAAGTTTTAGATAAAAATATGTACAATATTTGAGACAATAGTCTGCTAACTGCTTCTCAGCGCCAGTATATGTTTCTGAAAGAATATGTACCTAATCATATTGGTGGTCAAATCTTCCGGGAGATCAGTTTTTTTAAATCGTGTACACAGAAGTTACTAGAAAGATTCTGCCGTTTAGGTCTATATGTCTATACGATTCCTCTTAGCCATACTTTCAAATCGTGAACTTTAGAGTTTAGGGTACTAAATTTGTATTTGAGTTGAAGCATGCTTTTAAAATATAAATGCCTATCAGTTTATTAAAAATATCAAATATCCTAGCGAAGACACGAATTGGAATGAGTGTAACGTAAATTTTCAAGTGATTTTCAACGAAAATTAGTTTTCAATCGACGGTACGAGATCAAAGTAAATAAAATAAAACAAAAGAAATGCTAAAAGGTGTTAGGCAATGTACTAGTTTTTATTTAAAATAATAATATCATCCAATGTTACTTACTTACTTACTTTATTGACGTATACACCGCTTTCGCGACTATAGCCGAGTCAACAACATTGCGCGATTAGTTTGTTCTTTTTGCTGTTTGTCGCCAATTGGAAATACCGAGTACAGCCAGGTCCTTTCAATCCAATGTTATAATAATGTAAGTTATAAAAATGTAATAAATCTCCAGAGCTACCAGAAAATCGTGAATTTAAAATATGGATCGAGGACGGGATACACTGTTCATTTTCTCCAAAATATGTCGAGTTAGAATGATACGAAATCTGTTTACTGTTTTACTTAGATAATATTGGTATGTTCTGATTGGTATACCCGTAGTTAAAATGTAATTGGAAAATTACAGTAGCATGCTGAACACTACCAATGGCTCTCAAATTGTGAAGTCTTTTCGCGAAAACCACTTTTCCCTACGAAAACATGTTATCGATGTCGGTGAGTTCCCAGTTTGGTGGAATTTAGTATTGCGCTAGGTCGATTTGATTTTTTGTTTGAACTTAAAAAAAAGTTTGCCCAAAAATGTTCATTAAATTTATATATTTATACCCCATCGTAAAGATAGTAAATGCTTAGTTCTTGCACCAAAGAAAGGAGTAGCATGTTAGTAAAAAAACCTTATCGGGGTGAATTTAACATATTCAAAACAAAAATATGTACGTTTTTTTAAGTTACCATATAATAATACGATGTTCAAAGTGATGATAAACAAAACCAGCACTTTTATTCCTGTGTTGATGGTCCATAATCGTACGAACCATCTTTAATTAACACAATGGCAAGTTAAGTGAAACAATACAAAAAACAAATAAAATCACTGAAAGAGTAAATTCATTATTATTTAAGCGTGCAATAATATCAACGCAAATTGGTCATACGTGTATGCACTTTTGTTATAAACAGGGAGCATGATGTTTAGGAGATGGCTAATGATAATGATGTAAGAAAAAAATAATTAATATGAAAATTACTTTGTTACTATAGCAAAAAAATATATATACTTCTAATTCTGTTTATGTATTTCTCATTTAAAAATTATATTATATAAATTTTTAAATAAAAATCCATTCTTCCTTCAATAAGTTGTATGTAACTTTTGAAAATAAAAAAGTCCAACAGAGGCTTGTTATACAAAGTATTGTAGTATGGAATAAGGTAATTCGAAAAATGCTAAATTTCCTTAGTAATTTTTAAGTAAAATTTTATTAAAAAGCAGCATATATATTGAGAAGTGTGCATAGCTCGGGAAGAAGATGAAGGGGCTGCTTTAAATGCTGTAGCCCCGTCACCTGGAGATGGAAGAAATAGTAAAGCTACGTAGTTTTTTCACATGAAAGAATTATATTTTGTAAGTTAATATATAGTCATCAATAACAAGCGATTTATTACCTACTGTTTGTATTAAGTACTGTTTGAACAAAGTAGGCATTTCGACGGCTTAGAAAAATGTACAAAATCTCCATCACACTCATTTTTTCACGCACGCCTTCTTTTTTGGCGTTGGAGCCGCTTACGCGTTTATAGCCGAATCAATAGCACGCCATTCATCTCTTCTTTTCGCTGTTGACGCCAGTTGGAAATACCAAGTGAAACCAGGTCACTCTCCACCTGATCCTTCCAACGGTCTTCTTGTCTATCTGCTTCCACAAGCGGGTACTGCATCGAATACCTTCAAACCTGGAGTGATTTCATCCATTCGGACGACATAACGTAGTCAGTATAGCCGCTGTCTCTTCATTCGCTGAACTATCTTAATAGCATACAAAAGTCGACATCGACCACGCTTCTGCGCCGTATAGAAGGACAGTTATGATAAGCGACTTTTAGAGTTTGGTTTTCGTTCGCCAAGAGAGGACTTTACTTTTCAATTGCCTACTCAGTCCAAAGTAGCACCTGTTGGCAAGATTAATTCACCGTTGGATATCAAGGTTGACATTGTTATTGGCGTTGATGATGGTCTCTAGATAGACAAAATTATCTACAACCTTGAAGTTACGATCGTCAAGAGTGATGTGGAAGCCAAGTCGCGAATGCGATGACTGTTTGATGACAGGATACATTTCATCTTGGCTTCGTTCACTACCAGACATATTCGCTTCGTCAAGTCTGGAGATATTAATATGATATCAATATCATCGGCATACGCCAGTGGATGTACACTCTTGTAAAAGATTGTACCTTGTAACCCTATCTGAAACCTCGTTTGATTAAAAAACTGAGGGGCCATTTACTTTTCTCACTATGTCGGCTAGTTTTTAAAGCTCTTGATACTCACGTATTTCGACATGTTTCTGCAAATGCGTTTTTCTTCCCTCTTCAGCTTTCGGTATCACTCTTACCCCACACGTGTAAGGTTCCGAGGTAGGCGGCCTGTTTTCTCTCTACTGCAGCTCAACATTCCTCATCGTACCAGCTCTTTTTGCTTATGAGGGCTCTCCGAGGAGAAGGTGCAAGCCGAATAGAAAACCGTTAGGATTTTTATTGTAATAGCAGCTTATAGACGTCGAAACTTCATTGTTAAGGGCGTTCTTTGGTACACAGAGGCGGGTGTGTATCTTCGCTATGACAAGATAGTGATCTGAGCCGATGTTAAGTCCTCAGAACGTATGCTCGTCTAAGACACTGGATACATGCCTTCCGTCAATCACAGCATGATCTATTTGATTGTGTGATTTTCAGTCCGGCGACAGCCATGAGATCTTTCAATCGGGGCATTTCATCAAACCTTATTTGAATCTTTTTATTTTCACAGCGGTTCTGGGGAATCCTGAACATCAGCTATTGAATCTTACCCGATCTCAACTGTTATATGAACGAATTTGAAAAATATTCAACTTTGCTGCTGTGACGAAATAAGCTTAATGAGATTAATGATTTAAGAATTGTTTTGAAAACAAACTTTACATAAACGAGTATCAAGTGTAAAAATCTTTTTTCTACTCCAAGATACAATAACAAACATTACAAAAGGGTAAAAAGATATTTGAAAGATACTGCGTAAGTGATTGAACTTTCGTAGGAGTCGCATTCATAACATAGAGTTATTTAAAGAAATCCGGCAGAAATAGTTGAAATTATTTAAACTTGGCAGAAATATCCTACTTCTATATATTTTGGCAATATGGTGGCACTAATATATACCTAGCCAGAACAACTGTATTTGCTGACAAAAGACATGGTGAGGTAAGATACACTTCTGTAAAATGTTTCAACTCCAATCCTGCACTAAAGTGGCATCTTTGATGCAGCACACTAACAGACGTGTATTCAAGACAATGTGACTACCTTCTAACAAATTTTGTAAGGCATTACCTTTTGAAAGTGATGAACAAAAGCAGATCGATCATTGCACAGCCTTACAAGTAGAACACTATTGTGGCGAAAATGGCAAATACGAATGTGAGGTGGGTAGGAAAGGCCGATAACTAAAGCATATTTTTGGGAAGCTTGTTTATTACCGATAATATTGAAACAGAATCTACAGGAGATGAGTAGTAGCAATTTGTACTTATACAAGAGCGAAGTATAAAAACACGTTGATTATATATGTGTATTTGGCTACCGCGGCCGCCTTGATTACGTTATTTACAATAAAGAAGATATACAATAAATTTGGAGACTTTCATTCAACAATCCGCTGATTGAACTCGAAGTGTTCGGGAAATCATAGGGTCATATTTAGGGAAAGTCATCACACTATCATATGACACGTAAATAACTGGGATATCCTGAGCAAAATACAAAATCTTCTTTAATTCCCAGAAATGCTTGATAAGTGCCTACTTAAGTTGTAATAAAGGAAAGGAAAGACACACGAACAATTCTTTGCTCAAAGCGATGTTTGCAAAGAAAATAGGAGCCCCCTCATTTACTAAGGTGTCACCGTGTTAATTTTCAGCGGTGGCTTCAGGCGCCAAACAGCTTCCTAAGTATAGCCGAATGCTTAAGTTGAAAACGTTGAATGAATGCCACGAGCTATGGACCACGAGCCGTTACATTATCGTTGATCACAACGGTGGCCGTGTAGTCAACTTCATATATAAAATTAAAGCGGCAGTGACAGCAACATGTATATTTTCATTGGTACCACAATACTTTAGTGATATATAATTTATTAATAAGGTATTTTCATGGCGAGGTAGCCAAATGGTAAGCATTACGTTCTGCCATTCGGAAGCCTCGGGTTCAAATCTTGATGTCGTACTAGCATCCAAAAAGTTATAGAAAATGAATTTAAATAAAAAATTTAGGGGAATGTCAACCCCTCCGAATGTATTTCTGACATGAAATAAAGCTCCTTATAAAAAAACATCAGCCGTTCGGAGGCGACTTAGTGTAAACTGTAGATCCCTCCATTTGTTGGAAAAACATAAAGACGCAAAACCAAAAATTGGACGAGGAGCTCGGCTGAAACCGTTTCAGCGGCTACAAATTATATATATTTTCATACTCCAATACGAAAGGAAATAAGTTTAAGTGATAGATGTTATGTATTTAAATCTACAAGATCTTATGTTTTTGATCATATATTCGTTTGAATGTAGTAAATGTTTTTGAAGCTTTGGAAATTATTCGTTTTATGTAGTATTGGCAACGCTGAAGACTATCAAATAAGAAACATTCTAATTGGACTATAGCGGGGCTATAACAGTGGCTGTGGCACGTAGCCGTGTAGTCGCCGTTTTGTTTGTAACCATAAAAACCCTTGCATTCCAAATTTGACAGCTTTGCTTTATCTGCCATTGAAGACGTGTGGAATTTCGCTTACTGGCCGCAACAAAAACTTATTTTATGTTTGTTTTTTTCATTTGCTTTGCCTTATATTTCTTGTACTCCAAGTGTATGTAGTGACATCTGTCAGCGGGTAGTTGTATAATTCAAAGCCAGTAAATATTGGCAGAGTTGAATCCGGGATATATCTACCCAGTGCCCAGTGTCTCTCCAAAAAGACGTGTTCTTAATAAAATGTTAGGGAAACGGGATGCATTGCGTGGGGTGTTGCCTCTCTCTTTAATGGGCGCGTAGAAAATTATCCCAGTATGCTTGGTGAGTATTGCGGTGTGCGCACGAAGGGAAAATTTTCTACTTGTCGGGATTTTTATTGGAAAAAATTGTTGTAGGGGAAAAAAGACAGATATTTCAAAAGTTGTAAATGTAGGGAATTTTTAGCCAAATAAAAAACATGTTTCAAAATTTATAACCTAAACATCTTTACCGCAGTTTGCGGCATTGCTCATAAGTGCGTGCCGGATTAGATTCTTGCAATCTATAAAAGAGTACTCATCATTTTTATGCAGGCGTGCATTTTTAGTGAGAATAAATGATATATATAAAATAGTGTATTACTAGGCAAGGCATATGGTGGTGTAAACGCAGTCAAACATCAGTGGAATTTCTTTTTACGGATTCGTTGTTTTCGGTAGTTGGTGGAACCGTAGTTTGGACGGCATCTCCGTAGGCGCAATCGGAGTAGAGTACCCACACCCGACTGAGCAACGATAAGTATAGTTTAGTTCGTTCATTGTTTGCAAAGGTTTTTGTACCGTAATGTACGGGAGTAGTGTTAGTGGGTTCGTAACCAGTTTGGTTGGACCACATTTCGGGTGCACTCCAAAAACATATTTTGTTTAGTTGTTTCTAGCTGTTTGATTTTGCTTATAAATTATTGTTGTTGTGAGACTTTCTTTTGTTTAAGACGACGTTGTATACTTATCCACTTTGTTTTGTTTTGCCCTCTAGCGTTGTTTGTGCATTTAGTTGACGACCCCTGCCAACTTAGCTAAGTTGGTCGGTCGCATATGTTATATTTTTCCCCTTCTTTGTTACAGGGTGATTCGTTTGGTTGTCGGTAGACGCTTGATCAACAGCCACTGTACATGTTAGTATTTACATACTTATATACGTACATACGTGTATACATATATTGCTTATTAAAAAATGTATTGTAACAATACGATAACGAATGACTTTTTCTGAACCCTCGCTTGGTATCGAACGGCTCGGAAACGTTCTTCCCGATTCTGAGCGAGCTTTTGCTGTTGCTTAACGTAATTTTACATATGTATAAGTTTTGCGGGGATACCGAATTCAGACATAGCCGCATAGAGAGAAGAGGTTGATTATCTTTTCACGGATTTTTTTCAAGATTTGGCGCATGTTCAATATCGGGACAATAGTTAATACATCACGTCCAAGGCAACACAGATAACGTCCAATAAGTCTGTCGACGGTTCGCTTGATATGAGATTACAAGTGATATTAAGGAGGGTTTCCCACAGCAATTAATGCAGACTGAGAGATTGTGGATTGGACAGAGCACAACAGATTCCAATCGTCGGGCATGCTCTCGTCCGACCATAATTTCTTAAAAAGCTGATGCATGTACCTTATCAGAAGACTTGAGGTTTGCGGGTGAAATGATATAGTTTTAATAATAAAAAAATAACTTAGCTTGCTTATAATTTTTCAATTATCATTTTGACGTTTTCCTCTTTCGAGAGTGAACGTTGCTTGAAACTTCGATGCTAAAATAGCAAAATCATTTGAAAACGAGTTTTGTGGACTGTGGGCTCAATAATGTGCATACCGATATTTAGTGCTTACGATACTGAAAAGAAAATGGTAAGTTACTAAATTGAACAATTGAATTTTATGTTTTCCTTTAGTTAACACTTTGTTTTATAAATTTAAATACTTTGTAAAACCCATTGTTCACGATTTACATTTTTATCAAATCTTGCAAAGAAGTTAGAACACAACTCTGTCAACGAAAATGTTCGATTTAGTTTCCTACACATAAACCAATAAATCAGTTTCTGTAACACATAAAATTAATATAAATTCTGTTCGAAAATGAAACCGATATGCTAATCCTTAAGCAGAATTTTGTGGTTTTATTTGATGATTCTGTTACACCCTTGACTAACTTTAAAAGTTATTTCTGCTTTGTAATAGTCTACATTTCTTGCTACTGCAGAGAATTAAAAGAAATTTCAATAAAAAATCAAGACTTTTTAAAATCACAACCAAGTGCATGCAATAGCCGAGTGGTTAACACAGCGTACTAGTCTGACCAAACATCCAAATTTAAAGAAAGATAATTTTTCTAGTAGCGGTCGCCACTCGGCTGACCATGAAATAAAAACCATAAAAACCACCATCCGCTCAGATGCGACTTAGTATATGCTGTAGGTTCGTCCATTTGTTGGAAAACCATCAAGACATATGGCTTCCGTATGTGCTACAGATCAGTTGATAGCGACCTCATGCTAGTGATGCACATAAATACTTAAAAAATACTAGGTGAGTGTAGATTACCTGCGATCAATTTCTCTTGGAAAAATATTTGTTCATTGAAATTAAATAACTTGCCTTCGATTTTGTTAAGTTAGTAATGTCGATTTTGTCAATTGACCCGGTTAAACAAAAAGAGGGAATTTTTATGTGTGCACAAATACCTTATAAATTCGATTTTAGGTATTTATTTTCATTCTTTGAATTTGAACAATTTGAATTTTCATAAGCTTCGATGGTTTAACCTTTTACACACTTGAAGATTTGGAAGAGCCGTGTTGAAAATGCCTCCGTGCGCGCACTTTGGGAAAGTTGTAAAAACTAACATTTTGTTAGCTCGAGATACCGCGGCAAAGCGGTCGTTCGGCTAACGAACCGCGATGCGCTCAGGAGAACGCATTGCTGGGAAGGCGGCGCAATTGCGCAAGGCGTGGTAGCGGTGGCACAGTCGACACTATAAGCAGTTCCGAGTATCTGCCGTCGGCGTGGGAGGAGCCGCACTGCGCGTTGCCATTGTTGCCCTACGTCTGGAAAAAGAAGAAAAAGCGAACAATCGGTAGTCGACATATGCAAACAGGTGTATAGGATTAAGAGGGGAATCTCTCTTTATGGCTGTACTTCGAGCGAAGGTTGGTCATTTGGATGAAGCACAGTTTTGCTAAGGGACGCGTGACTGAGGGTGCGAAGGTCCACGACACGGATGTGGTTACAAGGCCCACAACGAACATTTTCGATTCATCCGAGACGCCACTCGATTGGCGGTAGACCGTCGTCTCGGAGTACGACGCAGTCACCAACGTGAGGCTCCTTCTGTGGAGATTTCCTACTGTACCTCTTTTGGAGATCTTTGAGGTGCTCCTCTTTCCAGCGCCGACTGAATTGATGGTGAAGAGCTTTGACTTTATCCCATCGGTTAATTAACGAGAGGGTTTCTGCATTTGGCTTTAATACAATTCGAATTAAGAGTGTCGTGAACTCATGAATTTGTGGGATGCAGCGGTTTTTTTGAAGTGAATTTTAAAACTTTTTCCTGCGAATTCCCACAGGCCGCCCATGTTGTAAAATCAGACCATAACTCAAGATGTACTGCCTTCGTCGCGAAAAAAACGAACACGGCAACGTACTCTTTGATGAGTGTAGTGAATCTCGGAACTGAGGCCTTTATTAAAAACAGTGCTGCGATGTCCACTCCGGTTACAGAAAATTGTAGGGACATTGAACACCGCTCAAGGTGTAGAGCTGGGAGCACATTTGTTGCTTGTATAGAGTGCTTTGCATTGGAAAACGCATTTTTTGATTAAAGGCTTTAGCTTCGGGATGAAATATTTTTGGAGAAGCAGTGCGTGTAGGAACTTCAAATGTAGGTGACAAAATCTTGATGTATTCGGGATGATTATTGGGTGCCGCTTATTATAGCTGAGTGTGCCATGAGCTAGTCTGCCATTGACGTGGAGAAGTCCGTTTTTATTCAGAAATGGATTCAGGTTGAGGAGTAAACTTTTTTTGTCAATTGGCTTTTTGTTTTGTAAAGCATCTTTTTCGCTAGGAAAATAGCAAGATTGCGATACTTCGATTAAACGCTGCTTTGCGAATTGGCATTCAGCATTGGTCAGATGTGGTATGGTAGTTGTTAGTTGCATTTTCGACTTATTCTGGACATTGTTCACGAAACGGAACATGTACGCAGTCACGCAAATTGCCCGAGGGAATGAAGAGAATCGATCAGGAAAATCGGGTTCTTCTTCGAGTGCATGATATGCCTCAAACCTGCGGAGAGGTGCTATGTGCCTTTGAATTAGGCGAAGAGTCGATGTGGTGTATAAGCCACTTTGGTCCGTGCCACCAGAGTGTATTGGTGGCTAAATCTTGGGGTTTATAACCACGTGTGCCGAGATCAGCGGGGTTATGTCCACTTGCTGCATGGCGCCATACTCCGCTTGGGACATAGTCCCGAATTTGGGATGTGGGATTAGACACGTATGTCTTCCATGTGAATGGTGGCTTTTCGAGCCATGTCAATACTATTTCCGAGTCTGACCTCAAAAATGTGTTGCGCGCTTCTAATTCTAGCTGGTTTTGGACAGTTGCAGTCAGTTTTGCTAACAGTACTGCACCGCACAGCTCTAAGCGAGGAAGACTTATTGTTTTCAATAGTGCAACTTTGCTTTTTGCAGCCAGTAGAGTGGATGTTGCATGAGTATCCGCTGCTGTGCGTACATATATTGTTGCACAGAAGGCTCTTTCCGAGGCATCACAGAACTCATAGATTTGGGTATCCTTCCGCGGAGTAAAATTGAGCCATTGGAGAATTTCGATATCGGGAATGCCGGGCAAGTTTTGAGTAAACCGTTGCCATTTTTTCAATGAACTGGGCTCTGCACATTCATCCCAATCAATTCCATCGAACCAAAGTTCTTGGAGCAGAATCTTTGCTCTTATCATAACTGACGATAGCCATCCTGCCGGGGCAAAACGTTTTGCGACTGATGAGAGAATTTGCCGTGTTTTCGTAGCTGTGGTTGCTGAAATTGGCAGGATGGTGTATATAGATGTTTGTATCTATATATTATAACATTATATGGTATATAATAAGAACTTTAATATTTTATTTTTAATATAAAATTTATTTCACTATTCTTGTTTATTTGAAAATCAAAATTATAATAATTCAGAAAATGAAAATATGTGAAGTTAAAAATTCAGTTACATAAAAATTGAAAAACTCTAAATTGTAAGTGAAAATTGTTAAAGTAGATTGCTACAGTGTATGAAAACCTCTATTTTAA